>CM053577.1:102625684-102922655 GCA_028646485.1 Cryptoprocta ferox | reverse complement strand
TCTCAGGCCTGTGTGAAGTCTGACCTTCAAGGCCCCATGCAAATGCATGAAGTCCATTTTGAAGTTCAAGCCCGGCTTGTATTGGGTCTGGTGAACTCCAGCTCTAGCAGGGAGCACCGACAGCAGGGAATACACAATTTGCTTGCGTTTTGAGGCATGTTCATCTGTTTGCTCAGAAAATTTTTAAATTTTAAAATGTTTATTTATTTTTGAGAGAGAGACAGAGCACGAGCAGCGGAAGGGGCAGAGAGAGAGAGGGAGACACAGAATTGGAAGCAGGCTCCACGCTCCGAGCTGTCAGTACAGACCCTGAAGCGGGGCTTGAACTCATGGACTGCGAGATCATGACCTGAGCCGAAGTAGGTGCTTAATCGGCTGAGCTACTTGGGTGCCCCCCCCCTTTTTTTAAAGTTATTTACTTATTTTGAGAGAGAGAGAGAGAGGCAGAGAGAGAATCCCAGGCTTACAAGCACAGAACCTAACACGGGCCTCCATCTCACCAACTGTGAGACTGTGGCCTGAGCTGAGATCAAGAGTCAGACGCTCAAATGATTGAGCCACCCAGACACCCCTGGAGATTGTGACTCTTGATGGCAAGAATAACCTGATAATGAAGACAATGATAGCGAACTGAAGCCCAGAGAGGTTATGTAACTAGCCTAAGGTCACATAGCTACAAAGTGGCAGAGCTGAGGCTGGGTTGGAGCTGCCCGGTTCTGGCCCGGGGCACATCTGCAGTGCGCTCTCCCTGGGCCTCTCCACCCTTACGTCCCCTTAGCAAAACCCTCCACCCTCCAGCTCTTTCAGGTTCGGGAGTTGGCGTAAGGGAAATTGAAGGGGTCTTAAAAGGTAAGCAGAAGGGCTTGTTCCTGATCAAACCTCAGTTTCTCACACCGAGGCACTTGGGCACCGGGCCCCTCAGGTCAGACCCGCACTCCTTTTTTTTTTCTTTCTTTCTTCCCGTTCGTTCTGCGTCCCCACGAACTTGCTTCGTATCTTGTTCTCGGCTCAGAGGTTCCTCCGACCGTTTCCAACAGCTTGCTGCTTCATGTGAAACCTCATCCAGGTAATTTTCCACTTCACACAGCAAAGAATAATAGCCAGGGGGCTCTTTTTATAGGAAAAACTCAAAGCTGAGCAGCCTCCACTCCTGGGCAGACAGCAGAAGTCTGCAGGGGCAGCAGTGCCTGGAGGAGCTGGAAAACATTAACTCTGCATATAGATTTCCACTCATCCCTCGCTACTCCTCACAGTGCTGAGTTTCAATATTTCCTGGCCATCTGAATCCACTTCTGTCTCTTTAATCACAAGCCCCTGCGTGTCTTGGGCCCTCCTGTCCGGCCTTTCCAGGAACCGGGCATGTGGTGTTCTGGAGGCTCTCCTCCCCGGTTGCAGAGATTTAACTCAAACTGTCTGCAGTAGAGCCTTCCACTTACTCCTCGCTGGGGACCAAGGAGGGAAGCGATATCTCTGACCACCTGCTATGTGTCATGCACGGTGCCGGGGGCTTTTAGATCATAAATTAAAATTGTCGGGGCCCCTGTGTGGCTCAGTCAGTTAAGCGTCCGACTCTTGGTTTCAGCTCAGGTCATGATCTTGTGGTTTGTGAGTTCGAGCTCTGCCTCGGGCTCTTCACTGACAGTGGGGAGCCTGCCTGGGATGCTCTCTGCCCCTCCCCTGCTTGCTCTCTCTGTTTCTCTTGCAAAATAAACTTAAAAAAAAATTAAAATTGTCACGAACTCTGTAGCACGTTGGTTTCTCAGAAGCAGATGCCAAGATGGAGTTTGGGGCACCGATGTTTATTAGGGGTTGACACCTTGGGAAGGGGTTGTTGGCAAGGAAGCAGGATGTGTAGAGGAAGACGTTGAACTGTAAGGAAAATATAGTGATGTATAACATTTGTTTGTAGAGTGGTTCATCAACATGTTTCCCATGTTCAACTAGGGAGAGGAAAATGTATTTTGATAAGCAGGTAACAGGCAGCACCAGGCAATGTCTGGACCCCAAATGCCTGGCCTGGAGCTTCGTGACTTTGGAGGTTAGCACGGTCATAGAGGAGTAAGAACTACATCGATCTTTGAAATGTGCCTGGGATTTATCTAGATGGAGGAGTGGAAAAGGGAATGTAGGTAGCAAGTATAGTGTGATCAAGGAGATGGAAGTCGAAACTGACAGGGCCTGTGTAGGGAAAGTGAGCCAGTTGGCCTGGTTGGAGGGGACCGGGAGGAGCCAAGCAAATAAAATGGAAATGGGGAATATGAAATTCGGCTTTATTAGATTCTGTTCCACAAGCTTCTCTTGAGTACCTACTGTATGCCAAAGCAGCTGTGGCCCAGGGTGAACAAGAAGGCTCTCTCCCTCACCTCGCTGACAAGGCCTCAGGCATCAGCCTGTCTTCTGTGTTTTGCAACTGGAGCCAGGAGCCCGAGGCCAGCAGTGGACGTGTCCTGCCTTCGGGGCCCCTGCAAGAAGGCAAGTGAGGTCAGCCCTGCCTGAGTCTGACCCCCTTGCCCTGGGGTTGGGCCAGACAGCGGGGCCTTCTTCTCCTTCTTCTCCTTCAGATGAGGGGCTCTGGCAGGAGATGAGGGAGGAGGGCTTCTCTTTACCTATGGGGGAGGTGGAGGGGCCACTAGTGCCCTCTGGGCCCCCAGGGAGGACAACAGTGAGGCTGAAACCAGGCCTCCGTCCTGCGAGGTGCCCTCAGGGTGAGGCCTGGCTGGGGCATGGGGCAGCCAAAGTGGGGTCAGGAGGTGGGAGGGTGGGTACTGTGGGAAGTGCCCTCTCCTATGGCTTCTGGGTGGTGGGATTTCACTTACCTGTAAACCAACAACAAAAGTAAACAAAAAGCGAACATCTTAATTCAACGTATGGGCTGCTAGCTTTTTCTTTTGTCCCTTGAGGACACCAGGAGAGAAGCACCACTGTTATGAACTGAATCGTGTTTCCTACAAAAATATGATGAAGTCGGAGCACTCGGGTGGCTCAGTTGGTTGAGCGTCTGACTCTTGATTTCGGCTCAGGCCATGATCCCAGGGTCATGGGATCAAGGCCCACGTTGAGACCACGTTGGGCTCCGCACTGAGCATGGAGTCTGCTCAAGATTCTCTATCTTTCTGTCTCTCCCTCTGCCTCACTCCCCTGCTCACACACACACTCTTTCTCTCTAAAAGGAAAAAAAAAGGAAAAAATATGTTGAAACCTTGACTCCTGATACCTGTCAATACAATCTTATTTGGAAATAATGTTTTAGATCTAATTGGTTAAGATGAGGTCATGCTGGGAGTGGAATGGGCCCCTAACCCAGTAGGATGGGTGCCCTTATAAACAGAGGAAACTCGGACACAGAGGAACGGAGAAGACAAAGACACAGTGGGGGGATGATGTGTGAAGGCAGAGGCAGAGAGAGAGCTGCAAGCTGAGGAAGGCCAAGGATGACCACCGGAAGCTAGAAAGAAGCAAGGAGGACTCCTACCCAGAGTCTCAGAGGGAGTGGGGCTCTGCTGTCACCTTGGTTTTGGACCCCTAGCCTCCAGAACTGTGGGACAATCAATTTCTGTGGTTTTAAGCCACACGATTTGTGGATCTTTGTTACGGTAGCTTCAGGAAACAAACACACCCATGTTTCAGGATATTCTAACCCCCAGAGTAGAGGACAATTTCAGGATGCCCTTTGAGTTGAATGTGTCTAGCTTTATGCAAAATCTACTTGGAGGGTAGAGTTGTCTCCTTTCATCTTGGACCAATGATGGACCTAGAGTTGTCCCCATCCTGGACTGGTGCTTGGAGGCTGCCGCTGTGCAGAGGAAGTGGGTGAAAGTGGCAGCCACTGTGGCCCCGGGGACTCTTGCCTCCCTTCTGGCCTCCATATCCTTGGAAGTTGGACTGTGAACTCTCCTTGGTCCCTCCTACCTCTGGGGCTGGGTGATCTTCCCTTAAGGATGGCTGTCTGGAGGCTCAGATGTCTGTGAAATGTTCCTTAGTTACTTAGTGGCCTGGAAAATGCACATCCAAAGCTATGGGATGTCCCTGAACCTGGGAGTGGGAAACCGGATGTACTGAGGTCAGCAATGAATAGTGCTTATATTCATAGAATAGTCAGAGGACACAGAGAATATTGTACAGGCTGAGATGATGACCACCCTGTCTTCCAGGGCCCAGGGAAGGTTACCATTTTGGAATAGGATGGAGGAATAGGCTTTGTGATTGGGTGCTAGAATGTGCACCTGAGAAGCATTCACACTGGTGGCCCATTGGCACATCTGTGTCGATGTCCCTGTGGCCTGGGCAATTTTAAGCTTTTAGAGCTGCACTTCTCAAAGTGTGTTCTGTGGAACGTGGATTCATTAGGATGTTAATAGAAGTTAAGTGGACCACTGATTTAGTGGTAAAATATTCCTGAGAAATATTGGGTCACACAGCCTTTCACAGATTTCCTCTCCTGCAGGTCGTCTCAGGGCTTCAATGTCCTTCATGGTAAATGACATGCTGAAGGACATTGGGCATTGTTAGCATGCAGCATTTCCTAAATTCAACTGGCAATGGAACTTTCTCTCTCTTATACATGGCGTATCCCTTGAGATTATTTTCTGAAGAATACTCTTGGCGCCCACTCTTCTAGAAACTAGGATTCTGCATTTCTTTCTGCAGTACCTAGCAGAATGCCTTGTGCAAGTTCATACTTAACCTCAGTGGTTATGTCAGGTGATATCAATGATGGTGATGATGGTAAAGATGAGGATTGTGGTCATGGTTCTGATGGTAACATTTGTGTTAAGGACACTGGTCACGAGGGTGGGTAGTTTGGTGTAGCTTTAGTAATTCCCCAAGGACAAAGAACTCCCAACTCAGACCTACTTGTTGATACTATTAGGCTTTACGGAGTTAATGACCCAGGCTAGTAGCAAGGAGATGATGCCTAAAAAGACCAGATGTGCAAGTGAGGAAGGTCAATGGTCCCAGAGCTAATAAAGCCCTTAGCAACATGGGACACCCACTGAGGGTATATACTTTAGTTTCCTGGAGCCTCTATGCATGTGAATGTAATACAAGAATATGATTTTTGTGACCACAGGATTCTTAGTATGGTGAGTGGGTGGGGAATCCCGTGAAGACTTGTGAAACCCACTAAGCAATGATGCTGAAACGTGTGTTTGCTTCTTCTAGGCTGTGTCTTTTTGGAATGGTCCATTCGTAGCCCAGTCATGCTGGAGAATGTAAGGTGATTTATGACTCCCCAAAGGGCTTGAGGGGATCATGAAGGCAGTGGTGAAGTGGCGGCAGGAGGTCTCAATGGTGACGACAAGGTTATTGGTGATGGTCACGGTGGGCTGATGGTAAGAATGAGAATGGTGGTGGCAGGGTCATGGTAAAGGTGAGGACAGTCCCGGTGGTGATGAGAGTGACGATGAGCACACCAGAGGCCATGATGGTAGGGCTGCAGTAGGTCATGGTGGCAGTGACAGGGGTGTCCCGGGTTGAGACAGTGGCAAGTGTTGGGGGGATTCCTGGTGGGTACACTAATAAGGGTCTGAGTGACTCTGTCCTTCTGTCTCTTTTCTTTATGGGCAGGTCAGGCTTGGTGAGATGTGTCCCGGCCTGATAAGAACAAGATCTTGCCTCAGGAGGCATTTAGTTGTCTTCTGTGTAGAGAAGTGGCCCGTCACTTTACCCATAAATCAGCCTCGTAAACTTTCCACTTTGCAATTTGCAGGTTGTCAACCCCACAAACCACTCGTGCCTGGAATATGGAGCTTGAACAAATAAATCACACCTATTATTCACGTCAGCAGCAATGTCATCATTGCATAGGAGTCCAGACCTGGACTGACCTACCCGGGGAACACGGGTGGCCCCCCTCAATATTGTTCAAGTCTAGCACACCATGATTCAACACTGAATTTCTAGACAGAGGCCCTTATATCAAAGTGACATAATTTAATAGCATGGTTCTCCCTCACTGGAGTGGGGCCTCACTGAGGGTGGTAGACATACGGCTTCCCTGGGAGAAGGGGGAATGACTCTCAGAGGCAGGTTCATGCCCTTTCCCTATGAGAAGGCCACTGTTGGGTCCCCAAACTATAATTCACCCGGCCCAGCCACCGACATGGTGTTACTCTATGTAACCAGAGCACAGCTTTGCTCCCTCCTCCTGCGCATGCCCATTCTATCTGACTGTAGGGAGGAAATACAGCTCCGCCTGGGCCTGCGTCAGGGTGCCCCCACCCTAATGGTGGTGAGACGGGTGATGGCGGCCTAGCGGTAGATATTTAGTGCCCATGTAACACATTCTGGCAAGGGCTGCCTGTTGATTTACCTCAGGCTTGCTTTGTTGTTTTTAGAGAGGAGCACTTGGTCAAGGCCTCGCCTACTTCTGGACTTAGAGCATAGAGCTTTCACGGTTGTCCACAATTTTCCTGACACATGTCTGAAATCATGGCAACTGTGTAGTAAAAGCCATTTTCCCTTGTTTCTTTCTTTCTTTCTTTCTTTTTAATGTTTATTTATTTTTGAGAGAGAGAGAGAGACAGAGCGTGAGCAGATGAGGAGCAGAGAGAAAGGGAGACACAGAATGAAGCAGGCTCCAGGCTCCGAGCTGTCAGCACAGAGCCCAACCCAGGGCTCCATCTCACGAACTGTGAGATCATGACCTGAGCCATAGTCGGACACTTCACTGACTGAGGCACCCAGGCGCCCCAATTCCCATGTTTCTTCATGTTGTTATACAACCAGACAAAGTGACAGTCAGGCCGCCCTTTTTGTTCTTTTCTAGAAGGCATTATTAATTTAATTTAATTTTATTTTATTTATTTATTTTTGTTTCAATAATGCCACGAAGAACAGGTGACTCATGAAATACGCTACCATTCTGAGTGATTAAATTCCAATTTGGCTTTTGTTTTGAAATATTTCAAAACAGAGTATACTGAGAGGTGAAAATGTGACAATATGGTTGTTTTTTCTTTTTAAGTTTTGGTTGTAGGGACACTGTGGTTGACTCCCCAGCATCCATTAGTCTCTAAATGCGTAAGCAGCCTAAGTCAGTCATGCTAATTCCCTTCCATTTGCCAGGGATTGGCTCAGCACCAAGCAGGTGTAAGCCAATTTGGGCCAATGAGGTTTAATGGCTTGCTCAGGGCTTCTGGGAAAGAGTAACCAGTTCTCTCACCTTTTTGGCTGTGAACAAGGAAGCGTGTTACTCTGACTGCTGTTGGCAGCCATGGTGAGACCAATGGGGGGGGCGGGGCTGGTGTTCGAACAAAGCCAGCACAGCTGCTGACAGAGCAGCAAAGAATGTGGATTCTGTGCCTGACTCTTGCCCCACCTCTGGACTTCTGGTTCTGTGAAACAATAGACGCCATGATTATTTAGGCGAGTCTGGGAGACAATTTCTGTTACCTGAAGGGGAAAGCATTTGTCCACAGTTCCTGCTCCTCAGAGTTCTCGAATGTGTATTGAAGAGGTAGAAAAGCACAAAGTAGTAATTGTTAAATTGTAAAGACAGATACTCTATGGCAGGAGTTGGATAATCCTTCCCACCAACAGCCACATAAAACATAACCCTGGTCTTTGCCGGCCATATGATCTTTACCGTAATTACTCAACTCTGCCATTGTAGCATAAAAGCAGCAAAGGCAATATGTATATGAATGCACATGTCTGTGTTACAATAAAACTTTATGTAAAAGAACAGATGGTGGTCCAGGTTTGGCCTATGAGCTTTAGTTCACTGGCCACTGCTCTGAAGGTTTATAGAATGGAAACACCTGTAGGGTCTGGGGTCATGGGAGGATTCCTGGAGCATCCGGGTGATGGACCAATAGACCAGATATGGGTCAGCGACATTTCTGGGTATGTACCTTTAAAGATCATGCCCTTCTACTGTCTGATGTGATTTCAGAAAAGAAAAGCCAGAGAGCACATCAGGAGCACACCCGGCAGTATTCTTGGAGATCAAACCAATTCTGTGGTCTCCACTTCCCTGTACTCAGTCATCAGTCATGAAAAGATCAACTATTAGGGGGCCACACGCAGAAAGCGTTCCTGGCCAGGAGGGCCTCCTACCTGGAGAGCCATACATAGGTCTGGGCATGTGGAAGCACACGGCAAACAGATGTGAGACCCTTCAAATCAGAGCGTTGAGACCACAGTGTCCAGGTGCCCTTGTGGGTCTCCCATGAAGTGAGATCTGGGAAGGCTCCTGGGACTCACCTGTAGGGGACAGAGTCTTGGAGACCCTGGGCCATGATGGCCAGCTAAGAACACTGCCTGCTGAGGGTGACCCTGAGCGTGGGGAAGATTTGCATGACAGGCAGGTAAGCATATGGGCAGGTGAGAACAAGGTTGTTGGTGAGCAGAGACTTGGAGGGGGACCCACCGCAGCCTGTGAGGGGAAGAAGTTCAATGGAAGACAGCCCCATGGGCAAAGCTGGGGCCTGTTCCCTCCACACCTTGAGACAAGAGCCTGAAGTTTAATTTGATTATGTATCCAGGACAATAATGCCCACCAGTCTTGACCTACAGGCAAAGCCTGGGAGCTATTCAACCAATCTGAAAACCATCGATGCGGTTTACAGGCTTGTGTATGAGGTGGCGGGAGCAAAAATCTACCTTTCTTAAACGCGGAGCCGGAAGTGTGGTGAGCAGTGACCAGCATGGGCACAGGGAGCAGGAAGGAAGAGAGGCCCAGGGAGAGAGGTAAGGTGGTGGTTCTTTTGGACTGAGTCCTGAGCCATCCAGAGAGTGGGAGTGAGGGGAGAGGCTGACTCCCCTCCTCACCGGGAGGGAAGGGGTGCAGGGAGGAGGCTGGAGTTTGCAGGGGAAGGGAACGCCTTTCTGAAATTTAGGGATCAGTGAGAGGTGACATGCTCCCCACCCTCAAAGGTTACAATTTAGAGACTTAAAAATATTCCCTCCATGTTTGCTTACTTTGACGTGTACATACAAGGCATTCTAGTTGGAGGGAGGAAAAAAATAAACCAAACTGCTGAGTAGCATCCTTTTGAAAAGAAATGCGTACATTGAAGAACTGCAATGACTGTGGAAGCTTTCAAAGGGTGTTTTCTTTTCTTATTTTTTTCATAATTAAAAAAATTTTTAATATTTATTTATTATTGAGAGACAGAGAGAAAGCATGAACATGGGAGGGGCAGAGCGAGGGGGAGACACAGAATCCAAAGCAGGCTCCAGGCTCTGAGCTGTCAGCACAGAACCCGACACAGGGCTCGAACTCACAAACCGTGAGATCATGACCTGAGCCGAAGTCAGACGCTTAACTGACTGAGCCACCCAGGCGCCCTATCTTTTCTTATTTTTAAAAGCCCAAGTATTTTGGTGAAATCAGTGCTGTTGTCTCAGGCTCAGTATATGTGCAGCTTCAGCTGGTGGCCCAGGGACACAAAGGAAACCCTCAAATAACTTTCTTATTTCTTTTTTCTAACAAGTTTGTTTATTTTGGGGAGTGGGGAGGGGAGAGAGAGAGAATCCCAAGCAGGCTCTGTGCTCATAACACAGAGCTGGTCGTGGGGTTCGAACTCACGAACCACGAGATCATGACCTGAGCTGAAATCAAGAGTTGGACTCTTAACCGACTGAGCCACCGAGGTGCCCCAATAGCTTTCTTTCTAATCTGCCGCTCCCTTCTATATGCTAATCTCAACTCTGTTAATCTCCACCTGCAGATCTGCCCTTCCGACGCCCTTCCCTGCAGGTGCTGTGTTTGCTCCCCAACTCTGCTCCCCTGAACCCCTCACCTGCTCCAACAACCCCACTCCGCCCTGGCTCTGCCTCTGAGGCTGGGCGCTCAGGCAAACCTTGCATCTGGTTTCTCTTTGCTTCTTTCTCCCTTTGTCTTTCTTTGCTTTTAGGAGGAGCTGGTTGTTTTTATGACTCTCCTCACCACCCCCCTGCTGTTTTCTTTAGGGTTTGCAGTTTTCATCTCCTGTTTAACTGTCCTCGTCCCCTTGTCTTTACCTTCATTCTTCTGGGCTCTCTGCTTCCTCAAACCTGACTCCAGCCCTCCAAGAGGAATGGCTTCCATTTCTCTGGGGAAGGATTTTCTGTTGTTCTGTTTGGTTTTTCTGCTCTTCTCTTTGTGTTTCTCCAGGCAGGAAAATGTGTTTATAGACTTCTCAGGAGAGTGCACGTTGGAAAGGGGAGGGTTGCTTCTGAATTTCTGGGGCTCTCTGCATGGTGAGAGAGACTGTCTTGAAATGCCTGCTGTCATTTCTGAGCAGTAGGATTGCATTTCCACACCAGCCCCTCCTCTTCGACCTGCTGTGTCTCTTCCTGCATGTGTCTCTTTCTAGGGCAGAAAGCAAATTAAAGAACCACTTCATCCACGCAACACCTTTCTCCCTCAAACTGCCTTCTTTTTTTTTCCAAGATTTTTTATTTTTAAATAATTTCCATACCCATCATAGGGTTAGAACTCACAACCCCGAGAGCAAGAGTTGCACACTCTACCGACTGAGTCAGGTGCCCCCCCAAACCTCCTTCTTTAAACTTCATGAAGAGATACCACAAAAGATCAGAACAAGGAAGAAATAAAGATTCTCAACTGTGTCACAAACAATTCTTCACGAAGTTACTCAAATATTGCAGTTGTGTGATGCAGGTGAAAAGCCTTTATTGCCCCTAATCCTTATTACTAACCCTCTAAACCTTCGCTTTCACAATGTGGTTCCTGGACCAGCAGCACCAGCATCTCCTGGGAGCTGGTTAGAAGTGAGGATTCCTGGGTGGCTTGGAGTCCGTTAAGCGTCAGACTTCAGCTCAGGCCATGAATCCAGGTTAGTGAGTTTAGGCTCTCTGCTGTCAGAGTAGAGCCTGTTTCGTATCCTCTGTCTCTCTCTCTTTCTGCCCCTCCCCTGATCATGCTCTTTCTCTCTCTCTCTCAAAAATAAATAGACATTTTAAAAAAACAAGAAAAAAAAAAGTAAGGATTCTGGTCCCACTCCAGACCTACTGAAACAGAATCTGCATTTGAAAAAGATCCCCAGGTGATTTCTGTGCTTATTAGTGTTCAAAAAGTCCTGCTATAATAATCTTTGAAAACATTAAAGGGATCATTATATCAAATAAAAATCTGCCAAGTACTTACGCAATCACATGATAACAGGCGTGAAGACTGTGGCCAAAATATCTCATTCTAGCCTCTGCTCACAGAGAAGCCATTGAGTTGATCTGGTCTCAGTTTCCATGTGCCAAATGGGATGACAAGAACCCCAGACTGCCCTCTGCACCTAAACAGGGTCCATGTAAGGACTTTTTTGGGTAAAGATGAAGTGAAACAAACAAATGGGACAACGCACTTTGTAAAGCACCATAGAGGTTCGCTACTACAAGGTCTACTCGGCCTCATTTTAATTGCGGGGCATCTTAGCTTTTCCTTTGCCAGCGTCTGCCTGAGGCAGGTATGGATTGTGAGGAGATGCGCCACAGCTCAGGCGCACCTAAGACCACCCTTTCCTACAGGAGTTTGAATCTGGGACCTGTGATGCAGAGACATGGGGATGGTGGAGGTCTATTCAGCAGCCACGGGTGTAGTCATGACTGTGACAGATGCAGGAATGTGCGCCCATCCAGCGATGACATTCGCTGTTCGTGACTGAGTTCAGGTCCTGGCTTCCCTTGGCTCCTGCCCATTTTCTGAACATTCCCTGTAATTCTCTGAGATGCCCGCTATCCTCTTGGCAAGCTGTTTTTCTGATGAAATCACCCTGGTTGGTTTCACTTGTCAGCTAGAAGCCCGAGTGATAACTCCGCTCCCCTTAGTGGTTTGCTCTGAGAAGTAAGGTGACAGTACATAGTAGATGGCACTTAGAAATGTCCCGTTAGCGGCACCAAGAATGAACGATGCATCTACTTTTGTTTCAACTTGATAGAGCCCTATTCTTTGATCACTGAATTACAAGATTGGCTTCTACTAATTCATGGGCAGCTGGTCATCTTTACATTCCCATGGAAAGGAGCCCTACTCCCTGGATGCCCTCTCTCTGCCCTCGGCCAGAGGTCAACCCCGGGTCCTGGTCCTCCAAGGTCAGAGCCAAGATCCAGCTCACTCTTCTTTCTCATCAGCAAAACCAAGGGTGACAATTTCTCAGACTTCTCCCAAAGTTTTACCCAGTTTGTCCACGAGCCATCTACCACTGACTCTCAATTTCTTTCTTGATTTATCAAGAGGTGAGTTACCAGAGTCCTTCTATTAGCCCCCCAAATTGAACATGAAACAAACAAATTTCATCAAAGCCATTGTTTCTTGCTCATTGGCCAAAGCTAACATGAGGGGTCCTCCTAGGAAAGCAGTAGGATAAGTTATGTGATTAACGTTCTTCCTTGGTTAGTTCATGTCAAAATCTGTCACAAATAGCCTTGTTTCCCTTGCTCCATGTGTTTCCTTCCAGGGCCATATGCTGGTGATTACCAATCTTTGGGGAGTTGAAATACCTTGTCATTATTTCTTTGATTCTGAGGCATGTGTGCCTCCCTCCAGCAAAAAGGGAAAAAGGATCATAGTGTGTCATTTATTTACTTTTGAAAAGGAAGCAAATGAAAATTAACTTTGTGTTGAAGTCTTCCGAGATGTCAGGTTGTCCCTTGAAATGATGACATCTTAACATTGAGAAGCACTGCTTTAGAAACTCCAAAGTATGTAGAAGAAACTGATGCTTGGGTTCATTGTTTGTTTCTTCTTTGTAAATTTGCAGTTTTATGTGAAACATCTATTTAATTTCTGACTTATTCTTCCTCAATCCATCCTGTGCCTTGGTGAAGAAGAACATAGAAAGCTGTGATCTTTCTACCCTCTGGTATCTTGCTTGCTTTCATCTGCCTTTCCTTTTTTTTTTTTTTTTTTTTTTTTTAAATAATCTCGTGTCCCAACCTTCCTTTGCAAAATGGAAACATTTCAACCTAACACCTTCTACCTTCTGCTCTTTTTTCCCCTTTTCCCTCTTCTTAAAAATTTTAACAAATAAACCCTGAACAAACAACCTGTGCCCCAGAGAAACTTCTGAGTCTGTGCCCTGGGAAACATATCTGAGAGTACTATTAGTAATCACCAAAGACTGGGAACACAAATGTCTCTCGATGGGAAAATGGACAAAACATTGAGATATACTAGTCACATGATGGGGTGTTACAGAATAATGAGAATGAGCAAAAACACAGTTGTCTGCAACAGTATGGAAATATCTTAGAGACGTGGCAGTGAGCGAGAAGTAGGTTTTGCTTGAGCAGGAAGCAAACCCTTGATGGTGTGCTAAGCAGCTGAGATTTTAAAGACTGCTTTGTCATTGTAGCGTGACTTAGCTTGCCCTGATCCATGCAGGCGCGCACCCGCAAGCCACGTGAGAGGTGAGGAGGATAGTGATCAACTCACAGCTCAGGATATGGCTACGTCTGGAGGAAACAACACGTGGGTTGGGAACAGGATAGAGCACACGGGGAGATGTAAGCATGAAGGTGACGTTCTGGTTCGTAAGTTGGGTGATGGGTTCATGGGTGTTTATTTTTTTAATTAAATAATTAATTAATTGATTGATTTACACCCAAATTAGCTAGCATATAGTGCAACAATGATTTCAAGAGTAGGTTTCTTAATGCCCCTTGCCCATTTAGCCCATCCCCCCACCCGCAGCCCCTCCGGCACCCCTCTGCTTGTTCTCCATATTTAAGAGTCTCTTATGTTTTGCCCCCCTCCCTGTTTTTATATTATTTTTGCTTCCCTTCCCTTACGTTCATCCGTTTTATATCTTAAATTCCTCATATGAGGGAAGTCATATGATATTGGTCTTTCTCTGACTGACTAATTTCACTTAGCACATGGGTGTGCATTTTATAATTAGCCTTTATAATTTATACCTGCTAGTGTAAATGTCAAATATTACATGATAGAAATGTTTGAAACACTCTAAATTAGTTTAAAAACTCAGCAGCAGTAAAGGCAGCTATTTAAATAGGTGGCTACCTTGAAAGTCTCTCAGTTTGTTTGAAAATTTCCATAATAAAATGTTGTATAAAAACCCTGAAGAGCTGACAGTTACATTAAGAACCTTTACAAAAGGCTACCCCAACACAACATCTATTTTGCTTTTTTTTCAGTTCTTCTATCTAGGTGTAGTGTTTTCATAGATGTGCTTGTAATGTATGTAGGATTTTGTAGCTTGCTTTTTCACTTCATGTTTTATCATCAACATTTCCCCAGATCATGTGTTTAGGTGAATATGTTCATGTTTGGGGAATTCCTTCTATCCCATGCAAATGTGGGTATCCCTTTCAGACCCCAATCACACGCCAAACGCCAAAGATAGTTTTTAACTTGGTGATCAGGATAATTAGAGCTCTAACACACACGACTTTATCTGAAGTTTCTTAGGAGATGCCGGGTCTATCTGCCAACTGCTATTTTCTTGAGATAAAGGGACGCTGTTTGAATTTAAAACACAGTGGGCTAGTAATAGCATTTCCCCAATTCATTGTTGTAGGCAAACTACGCGTTAGGTGCTGGCTAGGGAAATCTGTTAGCTTCCCTTCTGGACTCCTCTCGCTTAGCCTCTGCTACTTCTGTCTCTCCACCATCTCAAACACAGCCCCGAATTAAAGTCTCAGCGGGTGTAAACTTACAAACTGCTTAACAAACCCACATACGTTTGGGAGCATACCTCCTTTATTTTTTCCCCGATTATAAAAGTTTTATTCATGTTCATGGCAGATAATAGAGAAAATACATGGAAGTAAAACCCACCCATCTTTCCGCCATCCAGAACTAGACTACTGCTAGAGTTTTAATCTTTTAAAGAAATGTACTTTTTCAACAGTCTTTCTGCCTGAAGGCAAAGTGTTAAAAATACAACTATTCTACTTGTTTCGTTTCTACCATGTGCCTGCACCATAACCCAGATGAAATTAACACCAGTCCGTATGGGCCATCACTTTTTATCCACGTGGTAGCTGTAACCAGAAGTCTTCCCCGTCATCATTAAGATATGATTTAATATGTCGTCAAGTATATAAAAGGCTCCTCCACTCTGAATCGCAAACAGCTGTTCACCATCTCCAGTGAGCCTGGAGCCAGAGGAAGGAGACTGAGAGGTTGGGGCTCTGGGCAGCTCTGGCCCTGCCTGGGGAGGGCAGGCAGTTCCTGGAGGGAGGGGGTGGAAACTTATTCTCTATGGTTCCCGAAGTGCCCATCTACCTGGGCCTTGGATATTTGGGCTCGTCACCGTAGAACAATTACTTGCTCTCTCTGTGTCTCTGTCTTTGACTTTTCAGGACAGCGTGATTGGTGGTTTATACTGGGAGGGCCTGGGGTTGGCTAGTTCTTTTAAAGTAGCCTGTGCTGTCATCTGAAGGGCTGTGGTCTTAAGTGGGATGGATTTTGTGACCTCTGCGGGATCTGTTCACACAAATCTGACTTTGCCATTTCTGCCCTCAGCTTCCTATCCCAGAATTCAGTTCTCTTCCGTTTGGCTTCTGCTGGCTGCCCTCTTGCCCACTAGTCCTCACTGGCTCTCGGGAGGAGGGCTGAGTCTCTTGCTCTGCCAGTTGGAGGAGTGGATAGAGCCTCTGGCTTGGAGCAGTGGGTGACTGTTTAGTCCAGCAACCTTTGGAAATGCCCACCATGTGTTCTTTGTGGCTCCAGGGGGCTTGGGATGGGAGCAGAGAGCAAAAAATCACAGAGCAGCCATCATAGCAACCCTCTTGATATTATAGATAAAGAAGCCAGGGCCAGAGATGGCACATCACTAGCCAAAAGTCACAGTAAAAGAGAAATAAAAGGGAAGTTACTGCCCTAAGGGATTTTGCCATCTGAATCTGTATTATGTATGTCTCAGTAGGTTATACTATGTACTCCTTCAGAGCCAAAAGATAAAAAAATTTTTTTAAATGTTTATTTTATTTATTTTGAGAGAGAGAGAGAGAGAGAGAGAGAGCAGGGGAGGGGCAGAGATGGGGGAAGGGGGAGAGAGAGAGAGAGAGAGGGAATCCCAAGCAGCCTCTGTGCAGTCAGCTGCAGAGGTCATCGCTGAGCCTGACGTGGGGCTCGAATTCACGAACTGCAAGATCATGACCTGAGCTGAAATCAAGAGTCTGATGCGTAACCAATTAAGCCACCCAGGCAACTCTGGAGCAGAAAGATATTAGAAGACCATGAGAAGATATAAGTGGGAACTTGATGTAAATAGAGGCCCAAAGCCATCAGAAACCCATGCTATACTGTGGTAAGAAGGCATGTAACGGGGTAGACATGTGCTAGCAATACCCCGTTCACGCCCTTTGGTCCTCACCTCAATCTGCACCAAGGGTATGCTACCCTTTTCTACCATAAGCACCTGCATCTGAGGGCCCGAAGGCTTTTTCTTAGCCTGCCTGTGCAGCAGACTAGAAATTCCTAGGAGGTCACATGCCCAGGAACATCCCTCAGCCAACGATGGATGGGAGCCAGAGGATAAATACTCCAACTCTCCCCCTCCTAAGATGGGTGACTTAGGTGTGTTCTATAGTCTCCCCAGATTTCCTTGTGGGACTCAGCCCCCCCAGTTTGTACCCAGGTGCCCCCCGTGGTAATATGGATATCCACAGTCCCTTCATTGGCTTTTCTCCCGTCTCTGTCTCACTTCCCCCACTCCCTTGTCAGGGTTTCTTGGGATCACCTCCCAAATAAACTCTGCCCACTTGAATGCTTGTTCTGGGCCAGCCTCTCAGGGAACCCCAAACTACCTCAGGAGGTGTCATCACCCACTGGCCTCACTGAGTGTTTGCCCAAGACTGTGTCTCCCCAGGAGAAATGGTTGTTACCACACAGAACTCAAAGTGAAAACCTATGGAAGATGGTTTGTGTGTCGACTCCAAGCCAAAGGCATAGAACAAGTACCCACACTCCTGTGTGCAGATAACCTTGTCTTGCAAAGGGGCAGGAGTGGGTGAGTAAGAAAGCATTTCCTGGGCGCACAGTGTATGCCAGGCTATGTTAGGTAGCCATCTGCATGAGCCTTATGAGTTAGATATTCATTTAACCCCATTTTACAGAGGCCAAGCAACATGCTGAAAGCTGTTCATAAGTGGTAGAGCTCCCATTTGAATCCAGGGCTGTCTGATTCTAAACATGGTGCTCTCCAAGCTCTCATGCTGCAGTCTAAAGCTTACAAATATGCCCGTCAGCCATGACCCTGGACTTGGGTTGCCCTGCGGCTGGCAGTGGATTCTCAACCATATCCTCAGCCCATAAACCCTGCTCCTCTTCCCATTCCAAAACAGGTCCCCAGAACAGTGACCCTGCATTCTCCCTTCCATACACACATGCCCTTTGTGGGGACCCATTTTCCTCTCTGTTTCATGGGTCATGTGTGCAATACTCCATAGCAGGAAGTGAGGAAGGGTGGGGGACAGGGGTCCCAAGTTCTCTTTGGGGGGGACCTTGATCATAGCCAACCTTTGGTTGCCTCCAGTTGTGCCTGTGGTGTGACCGTGGGTGCCCAGGGGGTTAACGCTGGCTGTGCTGGTCAGGAGGTGGGGTGGATGGTTGTACCTGGGCTAAACCAGCTCTCCACATGTCTCTTCTGCTCACATCTGCCTTGTTTTGTGACACTGTCGCCCGAGTCTTACTTCCCCTCAAATTCCTTGAGGCCAGGAGCTAAGTCTCTTTCACTTTTGTGCCACCAAAGAATGTGGAGCATTCCACTAGTGACAATAGACATCTGCTGAATGAACGACATGGCTACTTTCTAGAACCAAATTCCATGAGCATGTGCTTTTTAAGGAATAAGCTTTAGGTTGCTATTAAATTTTTTGAACTATTTTTTTATTAAATGTTTTTATTTATGTTTGAGAGAGAGAGAGAGAGAGAGACAGAGCACGAGCTGGGGAAGGGGCAGAGAGAGGGCAAGACACAGAATCGGAAGCAGGCTCCAGGTTCTGAACTGTCAGCACAGAGCCTGACGCAGGGCTCGAACCCACGGACCGTGAGATCATGAGCTGAGCCGAAGTCGGACGTTCAACCAACTGAGCCACCGAGGCACCCCTTTTTTGGCCTATTTTTAATGAAACTGTTCAAACTATCAGAACAGTGTAATGAATACCTTTGAACATAATGAGTCCTGAATGAATGCCTCTATGCACATCACCTAGATTTAACAAATAGCATTTCCCATATTCGACGTAGCTCCCGGAAGCCAGGTTTCATATCTGCTCTGACTGCAATAATGATACCGTCTTGCACAAGGACATCTTGTCCAGCATTTTACAGACATTGTACACACGGGGGCAAAGCTTCGGTACCCTCAAAGTTGACTATTCACCTAATTCCGCACCACTTGCTGAGGGCCCACCGTGTGTCGGGTCAGGTGGAGGGCACAGAGCGACCTCATCTTTTTAGATGAGGAAGTCATGGTGCCTGTCCTTGAGACATTCACCCTCAGCCTGGAAAGGGACTAGATGTGTAAATAGATATTGCATTATGATATGCTAAGTTTAATGCTCCAGTTTAGAGATTGACAAACTGAGGACCTGAGAAGTCTTCAGTCTCATCTCTAGTGAACATCAGCGGCAGCTTGAAGTGGGGAAACTGTGGCCTTGACCTCCTGTCTTGCTGTGACTTAGCTGTGTGTTCCTTAGCAAGTGCCTGTGTCTGACTCTGGGCCAGTTTTGTCCTCTGTAAATTAAGGGGTCAGGTTGGAATATTTCAAAGGTCCCCCTTCAGCTTTGAGTTTCCAGACCTTTTTACAGTAAAGTATTTAACCAGCCTCCTTCCTCCTTGTTTGCCTGTAACTTCCTCTCTGAGCCAGAGCCTGAAGGAATTTCCAGCTTTGCCTGGATTCCATGATGGGTTCTAGTTACCCATGCCAGGGATAATTCTCCCAGTCAGGAATTCCTCTTGCGGAGCTAACCCGTGTCCCTGTTGCTGCAGTTTCCATTAATTTCCTTTGACCTGTCCTTGGGGGAACCTCATGATTACTGATAATTCTAGTTAATCCTTTAACTAGAAAAAGGAAACTAACCATCTAATAGGCAGAGTGAGGGAATGACTTGGCATGCCGTCTGCAAAATAGAAACCGAAAATATTCCAGAGTGTTCTCTGGGAGGCCACAGCCATTAATGCTGAGAGCTGGCTTCCGCGGGGCCTTGTCTCCCAGTGGCGGGCACATTTCTGAGCCGAGCCAGGAGCGGGCACAGGCGTTGGCGGCCCCAGCCATTTTTCCTTCTCGGTGTGTTTGCGGCCTAATCCTTTTACTCGCTAAGGCAGAACAACACGGGCCCTATAAGAAAGGGCTTCCTGACATCTCTCTGAGCAGCTGGCCTTCCCCCATTTCAGAAGATGTCACGGTTTAGTAATTCCTTGCAGAAGCAATAAGAACTGGGTATTGGCTTAATTTGGGACCAATTTACCATTATGGTAGAAAAATGTCTCTGTCTCCTTTTATTCAACACAAGGGCCTGTAGGTCCCTCCCTTAAGCCCTCCGTTGCCAGGCTTTCTACCCTCCCCCCCGCCCACTTCTAACTGTGTCACCTTGGGCCGATTATTTACCCTTTTGGGGCCTCCACTTCCTCAGGATTGAATCGGGGTAACTGTATTATGCATTTCATAGGATTGTTTTGAGTGGATATGCAGTTATTGGGTTATTGTAGGGTCCCTCTACCAAAAATTTCGAATTGAACTGCTATTTTTGAAAATCTGGGGGCGTTCACATAAAAATACAGATTTTCAGCTTTTCACAAGTAAGTGGAAGCCATGCCAAACTTATGTCCACATTCCCAGGCAGAACGACTGTTTGGCGTGGAGTAGAGGCGGCTCCCTTTCAAAAGGAGGCCCTGTACGTGCCTGGGTCTCTGGACCTTCTTGCCCTATCCTACGTGGCCAGTGCCAGGGACTTTTTTCATGTCCTGCCTGGCCATGAGGCCTCGAGTCTGTAGTCTGGGTTCACTGGCCAGGAGGGAATGTGGGGCGGGTCTCTGGGTCTTCCACACATTCTACAGGTAGAGGGCATAAAGAATATATGCGGCTTTGGGGCACCTGGGTGGCTCAGTCGGTTAAGCATCTAATTTTGGCTCAGGTCATGATCTCACGGTTCGTGGGTTTGAGCCCCGTATTGGGCTCTGTGCTGACGGCTCAGAGCCTAGAGCCTGTTTCGGATTCTGTGTCTCCCTCTCTTTCTGCCCCCCACCACTGCTTGTGCTCTGTGTGGATCTCTGTCTCTCTCAAAAATAAAAAAAAAAACATTAAAAAAATAAAAAAAAGAATATATGGGGTTTTGTCTTACGCTGTGCGGTGCTGGTCAGAGAGTGATTTACTCATCTGTGTGGCCACGAGATGGCGTGTCCCTGACACTTGTGAGGCGGTCAGCACACATTTGTTAACTGAACTGTGTAACAGTGACACTTGCAAAAGGATTGTCTTAATGGAGTTTTTATAACTTTAACCTACATTATAATGTGCCTGAGCACCAGGAAAGGGAGAGAAATAGGGGTCTTATGTGCCCTAACCGTGAATCTTCTTTTAAAAATGTCTTACTGGGGCTCCTGGGTGGCTCAGTCAGTTGAGGGTCTGACTCTTGATTTTGGCTCAGGTCATGATCCCAAGGTCTTAGAATAGAGCCCCGTGTTGGGCTTGGCACTAAGCATGGAAACTGCTTAGGATTCTCTCTCTCTTTCTCTCTCTCTGCCCCTCTCCCCAGCTCACACTCTCTATCACTCTCTTTCTTTCTCTCAAACAAAACAAAATACCCCAACATTTTATTATTTTATGCATTATACAAGGAAAGAATATTTACTGTAGAAAAACACAAATAAGCAAAAAAAGAAAAAAAGAAAGAACATTTCAACAAGGATGTAATGGAACCATGGACCTCAGCAGAGCTGGAATATTCTAGAGCTCTTACCTCCCTTCCTGTAGCACCAGACCTCACTTCTGTGTTCTGATGCCCCTTCCCTGGTCCTTGGCATTATCATCTTTGAAGGAAAGAGCCCTGTGAACAAACCAGTTCCCAGCATGTAATGTTTCCACAAGCACAGCTCTGGGTAGGGCTGCAGTATGCCAGTTGTTTAGCTCAAATGGATGTTCCCGTTTTCTGGAAGAGTGAAACCAATGTGTCATGGGAGACCATTTCATGCCTGGCATGCTCGAAGACATCGCCTCATCCGATTCTCCCCAGGGCTCCCTCCCCAAATGGAATCTGGGGCTTAAAAGAACCACGCAGGTTGGCTGTGAGTCAGGAGTGCACCCAAGCCGTCCCACACACCATCTTGGATCTGTCCTATGTCACGGGCATTGAGATACAGGAATAAGAGCAACTTCCAGACATTTGTCACCTGCTGTCTTGCAGTCCCATTATTGAGCAGCCTCAAAATGAAAAACAAGCCATCACCCAAACCTTGCAAGCTTAAGTCTATGTGCTGTGCTGATGTCAGCTGACCCAGCATGTGATGGGAGCCCGGCAGGAGTGGATTGGAAGTCTGGATTGACCCACTGCCGGCAGTGTGACTGACCACAGGCTGCTTTTCCTTTCCTTGGCTGAGTTCTCCCTCTACAACTCAAGACAATCACTTGGCCTTACTGTCTGTTCTCTGGGATGTGGTGAGACCCAGGGGTGCCATGGAGAGTAAAACACCACACAAGAGTATTTTCTTTCCATGTGCGTGAAAACTTGACTTAGCTCGAGTTGTTCTGGGAGAGACTGGCTTTTTCTTTCCTTCCTTTGCCTTCTGCATCTGTGTGTCTCCCCCCAGTGCCGGCATCACAGGCTCCTCAGGGCCCCCATTGCACTCCCTCAACTGCTAATGTTCACTTCTGCGGAAAATGATAGGTGACAGGTTGCTCCCTGAGATTCCCACAATCAGATGAGCCAGGAGGGGAAACAAGTTCTTTGGGAAGAGAAACAGACTGTACTTTGGAAATTAAATATTCCTTAGAGGAGCACGAGAAACTTAAGATTCCAGCCACAGGTTTCCGAGGAAGGCTCAGCAGAAAGACCGGGCCATCCCTGGGGTGAGGGCTGAGAAGGATGGAGGTTCTGCTCCCGACATCTGCAACTGTCATCTGGGGCCGGGTCTGGGCTTGGTGACCACCCCCACCCAGCACAGGCAACGGGGTCCAACTCGCCTTCCCCTCTCCCCCCGAGGGTGCCCCAGTCTTCCTCAGTTCATTCAACAGAGAGTCTTGCGCCATCCAGTTTAGTATCTTGATGTTCACCTTAAGTGGGGATGTGCCATTCTCAATGTGGGGAAATTGAGGCGCAAAAGGTTGAGCAGGATCCCAGAGGATAAAAGAACTAAAGACTGTAGTATGAATGCCATTCTGAACAGAGCTCCGAATGTGCTCGTCCTTGCCTACCCTGTGGGTGCACGTCCACACACACACACACACACACACACACACATGCTGAGTTTTACAGCTCTCTAAAATTTATGAGGAAAGTCGAGTACCCAGAGATCTCTTAATTAAGCGGCCTTCCCCTAGGAGAAAGGAAATGGGCTTCCATATTCTTAGCACCAACATCGGATTGCATGATTTACTACCCAAGGCCTGTGCTTCTCCCCAAATCAACTCCTCTGTAGTACAAACATCTATCACTTTGAAGGCGGTTCAAACGCCACCTTCCCCTCCTCCTCCCCTTTTCCTGGTACCCTCCAGGCCTCAGCATTTCCTCTCATCTGCCCCCTTACCCCAGAAGTTCAGGGTCAGGCTGGAGCCCTAATAGACACACTACTGTAGCTAGGCCTGGGAGAGAGGGGCAGCCCGAAGCCCAGGGCTGGCACCCAGCGGCTGCCCTCACCCATGTGGGGACAAAGTGGGCGCGGTGTCTGGTTCTTCCTCATGGCCCGCTATGGTTGCTGATGGCTGCCATGAAGATATATGGGTTTAATCAGGCCTCTGACAGGTAAAGACCCCGACAACGAGGACAGTTTGTTCTCCCAAACTGTTGAGTATCTAAGCCCGGTGTTTACTTTGGAATTGAATGAATAACATTGTTCTGGGAAAGGAAATTTTAAAAAGCAGGCTTGTAATTTACAGTAGAGAGGAGAGCAGATCCGGAGGTCTTGTCCACTCCCCTCCTCCTTCCTAGGCCCAAGCCCCCCTCCCGCAAACCATCTCTCTGTCTTTTTGCTGTTTTAAACTTCTAAACACACCACAGCCAACCAGCTCATCTTCTTAGCCCTGCCAGGAAAGGTCTCAACATTGCCAGGCTCCCTAGAGCTGCCAAGAGAACTCACTGCTTTAAGGCAAAGGTCCTGCCCGCCCCCCCCCATCCACCCCCCCCACTCCCGGCTTTTAAAAATCAAAACCAAATGCTACTGAACTTCCAAATGCTGTGAGACCATTCAAAATGTGTAGTGAAGGGTGATGATCAGGGGTAGACCAGAGGTTCACCTGCTCCCACCCCACCAGACCAGGTGACAGTGACTTCTTATCAAAAATAAGGACAGGGCTGGGAAGTGGCGGGGGGAGCCTGCCACCCTTCCCGCCCCCCACTCCCGGCATAAGCCAAACCTCGTAAAATTCACGGCTCTGCTGGGATTGAGGAATCCCTTCACTAAGGAAGGTCGACTTGTTTTTAAAATAAATAAATGGAAGGACAGAGGGAGTAAAGGATAGTTCCTTTTGAGCCAGGGTCTAGAAAATTCCCAGGGACTTTTTTGAAGAGAGACCCGTGGTACCTCTTGCCTGTGCTAAGGCATGGGGTGCTGGTTTATAGCAGTGGACACCCTGGTCAGCCAGGGGGTGCTCGAGACCAGCCTGTTTACTTGAAGCAGAAGTCTCATTTCCAGATGAAGAACTCCTCTGCCCCACGGAGACCAGCTCAGAGCCCTCCACCCAACCTCCCTTTCTGGAGTGTCCCTAGATGTGTAAGACAAAAGGAAAGGACTCATGTGCTCAGGCTGTCAAGCTGGGGGAGGGTGTTCCCCCAGAAGGACCCCCACCCCCCGGGTCCGGCTGTAGGCTGGAGGGGTCTCTCACATTCCCCGCCTGGCCTCAGACAGGGAGACCTGCCTCCCCTGTTCTCTGCTAGAAACCAGGGCCTCGATGCCCGCCTTCCCCGCCTACCTACTTCGGATGCCTTGGATTAGCTAATTGATGGGGAGGGGGAATACTTTGAACATTTCAAGGCCTGGTCAGGGCCCAAGTCTCATTACCTTGCTTCAAAGTCAGAAACTCCATAAAAAGTTCATTGGTGGAGCTGATTGTTCCAGATTGTCCCAACGGAACTGAACCCACCCCGGGCCTCATGTTTTAATGTGGGGCGAGAACACGTGTGTGGTACTGTGCCATGGCAGGGAGGGGGAGGGGTAGGACCCCGGGCCCAGTTTGCATTTTCTTTTCTCTTTTCAAACACTTAAAAATTACAAAAGAACTATGACCACATTACCCAATATTTGGAAAACAGAGAAGAGCAAAAGCAAATATTCCAGAAGCCCACACCTTAATGCAATGATAATATTTCTTTCTAAGTGTTTTTCATATGTATAATTTGTATATACTATGAGTTAGCATATGCAAATAAAATGGCCTGGGTATTTTGCCCTTTTTTCTTCCTCTAAGCATGAAATCATGCTTAGAACTCTTCAAAGCCAGTATTTTATATTATTTTTTTTAAAGTTTATTTATTTGAGAGAGAGAGAGTGCACATGTGTGCACAAGCAGGGGAGGGTCAGGGAGAGAAGGAGGGCAGGTAGAGAAAGAATCCCAAGCTGACAGCACAGAGCCAGACATGGGGCTCAATCTCACGAACCATGAGATCATGACCTGAGCCGAAACCAAGAGTCAGCCGCTTAACCGACTGAGCCAGCCAGGTGCTCCCAAAGCCAGTATTTTAAGTGACTGTGTGACATTCTGTCCTGGAATGTGGAATAGTCATTATATATTCAGGTTGTTGATAGCTTTACATTTTTATAAATAATGTGAACATAGGCTTGTTTCCCCAGGATTACGTCTTGAATTTTCTTTTTTAAAAAAAGTAACATTTTGGGGCACCTGGGTGGCTCAGTCGGTTGAGCGTCCAACTTCGGCTCAGGTCATGATCTCACGGTTTGTGGGTTCGAGTCCCCCATCGGGCTCTGTGCTGACCGCTAGCTCAGAGCCTGGATCTTGCTTCAGATTCTGTGTCTCTTTCTTTCTCTGCCCCTCCCCTGTTCACACTCTGTCTCTCTCTGTGTCTCAAAAATAAATAAATGTAAAGAAAAAAAGATTTAAAAAAAGTAACATTTTTCTGATTAGAAACGTCGCCCATATTTATTTTTTTTAATGTGTGGAAAAGCCGGGAAAGTAGGAAGAAGTTAATAAAAATCACCCATAATTGTTGTGCCCAGAGAGAATCACTGTTAAATTTTGAGTGTATTTCCTTCATCCATATATATGTGTATATATTAGAAACAGAATCGTGCTGCACAGAAGTTTTGCAGGTCTCTGGGGCCGGGAGAATAAAATTGGCAGAGGAAATATTATTTCCAGGAGAGATTCAACGCACGATATATGTGGATTTGAAACTGGACGGCATTTTCATTCTGTGCGTGCAAGCCAGGGCAGACCTGTGCCTGGCCGTGGGGTGAGGAGGGTGCCCCAGAGCCGTTAGCCGTGCAGCTCTGTTGAGCCCTGTGGCCTTGCTTTGCGGATGGGGTCAACGGCAAGGCCACGGTGGGTGTGAGCAAACGCACTTTCCTCGTTTCTTCTGACAAGCACTGCAGAGCCTCTGATTTATGGCCACACTTCACGGGACACTAGTAAACGTCCCATAGTGTATTTTGTAAGAGTAATGAAGTCTCAGTAACCCCAGCCCTCCCTGCAGCCTCTGCTAATAAATTTCCTTCTGGGCGAGGGGTGAGCCTGCCAGGCACTTGGCAAACTCACTGGGCTGTGGATTAAGCAGAGGGGCACTAGGGCTCCCCAGGGCTGCTGCTCTCCCCCCAGTCTCACTCTGAAGGAAATGGGGGGCTTGGCTGCGCCCCCCACCACCTACGGCTACCCCTAGAATGTCGAGCTCTCAAAAAGGAGAAAGATGAAAAGTGAGTCAAGGAGCTGGAAAAGGAGGAGGAGAAACCCCAAACCATAATTGCCCCTTTCCTTCTGCAGCTCAGATTACTGGCCAGGGGCTGAGGGGCGGCGGAGGGCTGTTTCTTTTTTGACTACTGTTTCCCTTGAGTTGGGAGATGAACTATGGGATGAAAGAAGACGGAGAGGCAATTGAGATGGGCTGAGTTGGGGGGTGGGGTTGTGCAGGGTCGCCACAGACCAGGAATCAGGGGGGCCCGGATTTCCTCAGGCTCCAGAAGTGGGATGGAGTGGGGGGTGGGGCTGAAGGTATTTACATCCCCCCCCGCCCCTCCCCCCAAGTACCAACACAGGCACTTCAAAGGGCTAGGACAGAAGAAATATTTGTCCCTTCATAGATTAGCTGCCCCCCCCCCCTTGAACCTCCCCTCCCCTCTCATATATTTGGTTTGGATGTTTCTTCACTCATTATTTTAATTCAACCCTCCTTTCAGCCAGAGCCTTCCAGGTCCCACACGGGGGGCTGAGGACATGAAGATGGGTAGACACAACCCTCGTGGAAGTAACAGAAGTCTGAGCTACTACTTAGCGGGCGCTGAGGGTGCATCAGTCTCTGTTCCAAGCCCTTCACATGTATTAATTCATTTACTCCTCACAAAACCCAAAGACGTAGGCATTTTATTATCGTCACTTCTGTGTTACTCAGGGTTAAGTGGCTTGCCCAAGATCTCTCTGGTTCCAGAGCCCAGGCTCTCAGGGACCCCTGGAGTCATGAGCTCCAAGCAGGTAGGCCACCCAGACTTCATTCCCAACAAGCAGGTTATTCTACAAACTAGGAAACTGAGGCCCAGGGAGGAGAAGTAACTTGCCCAAGGTCACACAGCAAGGTGGCAAGCCTGGGACTAGAGCCCAACGGCCCGACCCTGTGGCCACTGCTCTTGCCACTGTATTGCCAGCTGTATTTTAGCTGTCTGGCTCTTCCTCACGCGTAGTCTGAGAAGACAGTGAAGTGAGAACAATTTTCTGACGTCTGGAAACTTCCGGTTTGCAGTGCGCAATACTGAAGACCCACCGACAGACTCGGAAGGAACCATGAAGAAGGCTGGTTAAGGAAAGGATACAAACTCCAGACCCACCAGCTGGGGAATGTTCTGGTATCTGTGGGGGTGGTGACTGAGTTTTGAAAGCTAAAGACTTACATTTCAGCAACTAGAAATTTCCCATGTGTAGAAACTTCCCATATAGAGTTTACCAAATTTCTCCCCGAGACTTGCAGCGCATGGCGTGATTGGCGGGATAGGACACCCTGTGTGAAAGTCTGGAACCAGCAGACACTCTGGTCATGGGGGAGAAACGGCCCGAGAGTGATCGGCTGGGTGTCTGAGCACCAACTGCTGTCCACTTTGGAGGCTTGACCATGAGGTGTTGCTGGTGCCCAACAGGAACTCTCACACCCTAAAACCGATTGCAAGCACCTGAGACAGACCCCAAGGAGAAGCAAACCTCACAAATAAACTCTGGGTTTTGACGCAGTGGGTTGGGGAAAAGAAAAATCAGTCTGGGTTTGAATCGCAGTCTTTCGCTGCTCTGGGTTATCTCTCTGTCCCTGTTGGGGGGCGGTGGTGGTGTTTGCTTCTGTTACAACATTTGTAACCAGGTGAGCGCTACAAAAACCCCTTTAATTCTGAGCCCCCACTGTGTGATTCTTCCACGGAGGGTGGGCTACCGTAAGCAGAGCTCGGAAGAGCCCGAAGAGGCTGAATGTCATTTATAGCCTAATGTCACCCAGAAAATCAAACATACAAATTCACTCTCAAAAACAAAAAACAAAACAAAACAAACACAAACCAACCTGGGTTTTGAAAATAAAATGCCTGGCCTAATTGGACGGTGGTTGCTTGGGGCTCTGTTTCTTGTTAGAATTCCCCTGTGCTCTCATACAGGGAAAATCCCAGGTCATTGCAGGCTGGTTCCTTCCATAGCAGGACTGGGGAAGGGCCATCCGCTGGAAGTCATGTCACCAGCCCAGCAGTGGGACCTCGCCTCTCTGTGATTTGGATGCAGAATAAGGGCAGGGAGACATCTTGCAGCTTGCAGGGGGAGGGGTACGACCCAGGCGTCACCTATCTTCACGGGAACCCTGGGCAGCTCGTGTGCTGATGGCCATTTACAGATGAACCACCCAGACATTAAGGGCCTCTGGGACTCAGCGCTTGGAGAGTGGGTGTGAAATGACACTGGAAAGTGCCTTTGCAAATACAGAAGTGCACTGGGTGTTATATGCAAATGACGAGTCGCTAAATTCTACTCCTGAAACCAATACTATGCTACATGTTAACTAACTAGAATTTAAATAAAATCTTGGAAAGGAAAAAAAGAGAAAAGAAGTGCGGCAGGCCCTGATTGTAAACCGTCTCCACTAAATGGGCTAGCATGCTGTGGGCAGATCCGTGTGCTCAGTCTCTCCTTTTCTAGGGCAGGAGACGACCAAGGGGACTATGTGTTGCGGTGATGGAGCCCTGGACTGTGAAGATTTGGGGGACCTGGGTTCAAGTCCTGACTCCAGCGTTAACTGGTTGACAAAGAACAACTCCTTTTCCCCTCTGGACCTTGTTGCCTCATCTGGGAAATGAATGGCCTCCCTAACTCGTCTTCCAGGCCCTCGGTTAAGGGTCATTTAACCCTTATGTGCCAGTGTCCTTGACTCTTGAGCACTGACCTTGTTCCCAGCATCCTTCAATGAGTATTCGTTGAATTGAGTAGGGCTCCTGCGGGGCTCACAGAGGCGTCCCACAGATCAGATTAAATGGGAAGGATGAAAATGATTCCCGAACACAGCTGGGGGGCTATTTGTCTCCCTCAGGAGGAGAATGGTGAGGACAGGAGAACCTGGCTCATCCCCTTCTGTGTGCTTTGTGAGGACGCTTGGGAGTGAGAGGCGTGCCCCTGGCAGAAGTAGACACATTTGTGGGATTTCTCAGCCTTTCAAACCCGGACCTTCTGATGAGCATTAAACAATCTCATGCCCTGTCTTGATGCTTTTTGAAATTTCAAAATAAATGAAATCGTGACTTTAAAAAAATCAACGATCGTTTTAGAGCATGCTTTCCCCAAACTTCTCACGTTTCCCTGGAGAGTCTGATAAACACAAGGCAGGCACTGAAATCTGCTATTTTTCATTCTGGGCAGGCGTGGAAATTGAATCTGTCGGCACTGCCTGGGCTTTAGGTAAGAAAGGACACTCCTCTCTTTGCAATTCCTCTCACTGTGAGATTTTCAGGATCGGGTACCATAAGTGTGACCTTGACCTGCCCCTGCCAACAGGCCCTGACCATGGTGGTGAAGCTCTGCGACAAAACAGTGTGCTATGCAACACACATTCTTGATATTGTTAACAATGTGCCTATATTTAGAATTCTGTGCTTTTCCACTAGACCACACTGCTTTTTTTTTTTTTTTAATTTAAATTCAGGTTAGTTAACTAGACCACATTGCTTTTTGCTTTTTAATTTTGGCTTTGACTTCTCAGCAGGAGTGGGCTGTAGGTAACTTAAGGGTTATCTCTTTGCTCATCATTTATTCTTTCATTGCTTGGGCTTCATCTGCTACTCTCTTTTCCTCTGTTTGTCACTTTGGGCCAGAACTTCCTGGGTGTCCATGACACGAGAGGATCTCAGAAACACCCGCCTTGAGGAGCTTAGGTTAGTCTAGAGGAAACCAGATGGAGACCCGTCATAGGTAAATGATTAGGTGTCATTATATGGTTGAGTGCCTTAAAAGGCAGGCTTTCTGTCCAAGGTAACTATTTTTTCAATGTTCTCTTCCATTCTCTAAGGCCAGAACAAATCTGGCTTAATTATGAACTTGGGCAATTCATCTAACCTCTGTGAACATCAGTTGACTTGAAACCAAGGCTGAATGAGATGGTGTTTATAGTCCTTTAGAGGTCGGCCCAGGGTCCGGGGGACTCCTGTCGCCCCTGGAGTGGGGCCCACTGCCCTCGAGATCTGTAGGTCCCTTGTCCCTGAAGCTCTCTGCTCCCACCCTAACTGACTCCTCTCAAAAGGCACCTTTCTGTTCACTACCTGGTCCCTTTGGTTTGCCAATTTCTTGTCTTTTTTCTACTGTCTTTAAGGAAAAAGTGAAAATAGGAGAACTGGCATGTCTAGGACATTGTGGGTGGCCTGTAAGGGGGCTGATGAGGTAGATGACTGGGGGGAGGGGCACTGTTGACTCACCGGGTCACTGTGTGGTGCCATCTCACATCACCATGGCCTTGCTCACCGCCAAGAGACCGTCACCGTGCTTGCGGTGGACTTGCTGCCAGCTGGCTGGTCCAGGGCTCGTAGGAGGCCTCGCAGGAGCCCAGAGTATGGGGGAAGGGGACGGCCACTGGGCCAAGCGCTGTGAAGATCCTTCATTGGGTAGACCACGGGGAGCCCCATGGGCGCTGTGGTTCTCCCCAGCTGCAGACATCTAGCAGGAGAGCCCTCCTTTCCCAAGGCCCACTCTGCCTGGCCCCTCAGAGCCAGCCTTGTGCCCCCTACTGGGACCGACTGAGCAGAGTGAGTGGCTGCTGCTTAGCCTGATGTTTGACCACACAGCTGGTAGGTCGCCAATAAAGGTCAACTTAATGAGTGACTACTTCACACCCACACCATAATAAGCTAAAATTACACAATCGATGAAGGACTTTTTACATGTCACTTATTTTCTTATTAAGATTTATTACTTTTCAGGGCTTTTGGGTGGCTGAGTGGGTTGAGCGTCCAACTCTTGGTTTTAGCTCAGGTTCTGATCTCAGGGTTGCAAGATCGAGCACCAAGTCGGACTCCATGCTGAGCGTGGAGCTTGCTTAAGCTTCTTTCTCTCCCTCTACAGCTCATGTGCATGCACGCTCTCTCTCTCTCTCTCTCTCAAAAAAAGAAAAACCAAAAAGATTTATTTATTTTTTTCCTGTTCAGTGCTCATTGTTTTGAAGACCCAAGGATGATGAGGTGCATTGAACAAGAAAGCCTGGGACGCATCCCACCACCTCCCTGTGCCTCTGTCGTGGGACAGCACAGGCAGTGGTGAAGACAGCATCTGTAGCCTTGCTGGGGGATCAAGCCCACTGACGCGGGGGAAGGGTCTAGGGCAGTCACAGTGGCTGTGACAGGTGGGTGGGGCTGTCACTGAGATGATCCACGCATGCAATAAGCCACAATAAGAATATCCCCCACTCTCTCTGGCCATTGGGTCCCAGCCCCCACATTCCTGGCATCATTCAGGAAGGCTTTTGCCCTACCTCCTACTACCGATCTTGGTGCAGGCGTTGTGATTCAGAATGAATGAGGCCAGTTCCCCTAAGCCATCCAAGATGGCAAGTTCTGTGGGTTTTCTTCAGGGCCTCAGCTTAAATGTCCCCTCATCCTTTTCTGAATCAGAATCATCAGAATCCTTTTCTGAAAAGACTAAAGGAGTGAGTGGAATAAACAGCATCTGCAGGAAGAGAATTCTGAGGGGCTAGCAAGGGACAGTTTGGCTGGACTGTGTGAGCAGAGTAAGCGGGGAGACAGCTCAGAGCACAGCCAGAAGCCAGGGTGCACTGGGCCTTGCAGACCGTGGGGATTCTTGGGATTTTGTTCTAAGTGCAGTTAGAAGTTATTGGTGGATTTTGAGCAGGGAAATGGTATGATCTGGGAGGTAGGGAGGGTGAAGATGGAATTTACTGGTGGACTGAGTAAAGGAGCAATCAGCGAGAACTTTGAGGCTTTTGGTCTGAGTAACTAGATGAATGGGCAGTCTGTCCTCTAGGAAGCCATGTTCCCTGCACTGGATCTCACAAGATCTCTTGTTCATTCCTTTCTGTTTCTTCTGCCACTGCCTTGTTCAAAAGCCCAGTACTCCTCACTGGGCTTCCTGCAGAGGCCCCTTACTGCCAATCAACACAGTTAATAAATACTAGGTTTAATTATTTTACTTTCATGCTTGAAAACTTGGAGGGCCACCTGTATCTATTACTGTGTAATAAGTTGCCTAGCAGCTTAAAACAACAAATATTTATTATCTCATGGGAATCTGGGTGCTTCTTAGCTGGGTTGTCCACCTCAAGGTCACATAAGGCTGCAATCAAGATGGCAGCCAAGCTGGAGGAGGATCCACTTCTAAGGTCATTCATGTGCCTGTTGGCAGGATTCTGTTCCTCATAGGCAGTTGGACTGAGTGTCCGAGGTCCTTGCTGGCTGTTGGCCAGAGATATCAGTTTTTGCCATATGGGTCTCTACTCAGGGCAGCTCCCAACATGGTACTGGCTTCCCCAGAGAGAGCTAGATAGGGCACCCAAGGAGGAAGCCATAGTCTTTCCTGCAACTGATTTTGGACGTGACATTTCCTCACTTTTGCCATATTCTCCTTGTTAGAAGTGAGTTGATAGATCCAATCCACACTTATTGGCAGGAATGCCAGGAGGCATTCAAAGGCAGGCATGCCAGGAGGCAGGGATCATTGGGTGCTGTGTTTGAGGCTGTTTGCCACTCCTGGCTCTTCTCCTGCATCTTCTGCACCCACTCCTCACTCTAGTCATGTCACCTGACATGCTGGTCCTGAAAAAGTTATCTGTTTTCCTCTGTTTTCTGTGTCATTGCCTTTGTCTGGCCACTGTGCACTTTCTGCCTTGGACTCTTAGAAATTTTCTTCTGATTATTATTTCAGGCCTGGAAGTAACATCTTTGACTGTAACCCCCCTCCCACTTGCCCATACCAGCTACTTCAGTCCATGTGTTCACTCCTTCAAGTTTATATTTGTGCTCTGTGACAGTCAAGACTGTGTGGGTTCCTATTGCCAAATATGGTGTATAGCACATAGGAGATACTTATTTAACTCTTTGTTCAGTGTGAATGAGTGATTTTTTTTTAGTTAGTTAAAGCAAAAGAAAAAATTCAGGAAGGAAGCTTTATCATAGGATAGATTCCAAGGTTAAACTGGGCTGTAAGATGATCTGTTTTGGATCATCCATGCCTAGCTTCCTCTCCATTGGGAATTCTTAAAAAACTGTTCAATTGCTCCTGTGAATATCCAAGTTACCTTACTTTGGGCCTGTCACAAATCTTGTGAGACAAAAAGGACAGCAATCATTGTGCCCATTTTATAGATGCAGACTGAGGCTCAGGGAGGCTAAGGGTCATGGCCACAGCTGAATGGGTAGTACCTGGCTCAGTTCAGTTTAAAACATATTTATCAATGCTTGTTATGTTTCAAGCAGAAAATGCCCAAGTTTTCATATGGAAAAGCAAGATATAGTCTCTGCCTTCAAGGGGCTCACAGGCTCATCATGGTGACTGACAGGTAACAGATCATTTCCACTCAGTGGGGAGAGCCACTGATATGACTTTCCTACCATGTGAGCTGCTTTTGAAATGATTCAGGTTGTACAAACGTGACAGTGTAAGGCCAGAACAGTGGACCCCAAATCTGACGGGTCTTTGGAACCATCTGGAGAGCTTTTAAAAAACATAGACTCTGGGTGGTGCCTGGGTGGCTCAGTAGGTTAAGCATCCAACACTTGATTTAGGCTCAGGCCATGATCTCACAGTTCATGAGTTCTAGCTCCACATTAGGCTCACATGGGCAGTGTGAAGCCTGCTTGGGATGCTCTCTCTTCCTTTCTGTCTGCCCCTCCCCTGCTCATGCTCTCTCTTTCCCAAAATAAATAAATATACTTAAAAGAAGGAGTTAAACAAAACAGACTCTGATTTATGGGTCCTGAATGGGACCCAGGAAACTGTATTATTAAAAACCAGGTAATACTTATGGGCAGGCAGGTTTTAGATCCTCTGGTGTAGTGGGCTTGGTCTTAGGAGAATACTCAGATCTGGAAGTATCCTAGTGGATAAAAGGAAGATTTCCTACTATCTCAGTCTGTTAGAGCTCTACAGGTATTTCTCTTCCCTGGACTGCCCCCACCTTGGAATGGGACTCTGGCCCTGTCTTTTCGCTGCTTGGTCCCTACTTTGCTCCACTGAGCCCCAGTCAAACCCTTTCCTCATATTTCTGGTCACAGCCCAGCTAAAACCCCACCTGCCTTAGGCATCTCCCCCAAGGTGCAAGTAATAAAGCACTCCCTGGAGCAGTTCCAAGATGGCGTGTTCTCCTCCTGGGTTGCAGTGGGCTGTACTGGGTTCCTCTTCTTAAATCCTACCACCCTCCAGTCTGGCACTTCACGAGACATCTGCTGCTATGGCCATCTGTGAACAGGCCTGGTAAACTCGTGGAAGGCAATCAGTGTGGGGTTTAGGTTTTGACCATTCATCACCTTCAAGTCTTGGTTCAGATGTTACCTTCCTTGACTACCCACTGAAACCTCATTCTTGCCTCTTTACACCCAGTATCCCTGACTGCTCAAATCCCCCCATAGCACCCATTACCTTCTAATTCACTAAATTAATTACTTATTCTGTTTCTCATCTCTTTCCTGACAATGGAGTACAGGTCCCAGAAAGAGGGGATTTTTGTCCCTTCTGTCCATGGATATGTCCTCAGCACCTAACACAGTGCCTGACACAAAGTGGATGCTGTAGAAAGCTGGGTTGGATGCATGAATCTTGAGCAATGCCCTTAAATGCAGTGGTGCTCTCTAAATGCTATTTGTTTGTTTGGTTGATTGAGAAGGCCAGCCTAATTAGGGCAAACTAATCTCCTTCTCTTTGGGAAGAGGCCCTGGTCAGACAGCCCAGGCTTGGAGACTCTCCTTTCTTGAGGTTGATAGAATGAGCCTTGTTGAGACTCTCATGGCATTCCCAGCTGGGCTGAAAAATGCCTTTGGAATCAGATGCCAGGGAGGCAATGGGCCAGCTCCAAGACTTCCCAAGGAGCCGGAGTCAGGGCTGGCTTCACACCCCCTTCGTCAGCCCCAGCACGCAGAGGAGAGGCCTTCAGCTGCCAAGGACTTTGTTTTATTGTCACTGCAGTTGGCCTCCCTCTAGGCAGGAGCTGCCAGGGCAGCAGCCATCAAGCCCTGGACACTGGGCTGGGGTAATAATAGCAATTCCATAATTCTCACCCGAGCTGCCGCCGAAAGGAGGAGCTGCTGGAGGTGGCTGAGAAAACAGAAGCCTTGCAGCAGCAGGAGGAGAAAGAGCTGGTACTGGCTGTTCTCTCACTTCCTCGCAGACCTGGCCTTGGGACGTGGCTCATGGACTTTCTTCCAGCCCAGTCTCGGTTTAGTTTTTCCAAAGCTTGTCACAGAAGGAGGGCCAGGATGTTATTCTTTTTTTTTTTTTTAATTTTTAAAAATGTTTTTATTTATTTTTGAGAGAGAGAGAGAGAGAGAAACAGCGTAAGCAGGAGAGGGTCAGAAAGAGAGATGGAGACACAGAATCTGAAGACAGCCTCCAGGATCTGAGCTGTCAGCACAGAGCCCGACGCGGGGCTCGAACCCATGAACCATGAGATCATGACCTGAGCCCAAGTCGGACGCTTAACTGACTAAGCTACCCAGGCGCTCCCAAGATGTTATTCTTAAGTCATGGGGACACGGCAGATAATTCTCAGGTAGAAAATTGTGATACCATCTTGTAGACCCTTCCATAAACAGCCTGCATCATGGGCAAGAGGCACTGCTGCTTTGGGATGTATTTGAAATGTTACTTCTGTTACATGTGCCTTCTAGCTGCTGGAAAGACAGGACATTGGACTGAGAAATTACACAAAACTGTTCTCACCATTCCTGAGCTGTGAATGCCCCTTGTGTGTGGGATAATAAATCTTTGCACCAACTTGGTCTGAGATACCCCTGAGTTCTGGCCTTGCAGTGGGCAGGCCTACTACACTGAGTGGCTGTCTGGGAATCTCTGAGCTATTGCATACACTCCTGTTTCTTATTTAGGAAGAAGAAATACATAAGGTCCCGAAACCTGTCTTGTCAAAGAGCCTCCCTGTGGCACCTGGATGTGAAACCAGAACTAAGAGCCCAGATTCTCCATGCACTGGGCAGGGAAGTGAAGGTGAATGGACATCACCATCAGAGAACAAAGCTGGTAGCTAATTTGAATATCAGTTATGTAATTGCATGCAGTTTATCCCTCCAAGACCATATTTATGGCTCAATAACATTCTAATCTCCCCTCCAGCATCTGTTCAGATCAGCCATTCCTGAAAACCACCCCCTGGCCACATGATGCCTGGTGCATACAGTCTACTGGGAAACATAGGTCTTGAGGATAAGCTTCTAGAAATACTAAAGGTTGGTTGGACCTACTTGACATCATTCCATCCAGGGCCCTGTGAGATTTTCATTCATGCTCATGTGGCCTCATGGTGAAGCCCACTGGACTGTGAGAAGAGCATAAGATGGTTTGAGTTCACTATAAAGGCCAACAGCAGAGCTCTGGAGTCTGGACAACTAAGCTTCTGCTCCAAGCTATTTTCAATTGGTGGAATGTTTCTGCCATCCACTCAGTCACACAGATGAGACCAGACCCCAGCGAAGTTAAGATTGTATATAGGTTTGGCTGTAGACATCTCCTCCATCCTCCTCTTTTCACCACTTCCTCTGGACACCCTCTCTGGTGCTACCATATGCCCACCCTACCAAGACAAAGCAGCAGCCCAGATTATGTACTCTGTTTCCCTTTTCTTTCATCAAAATGTCCCCTCTGCCTGAAAGTCCACAGACTGTTGAATCATCTAGTCTTAACAACATGACATTTCTCCCCTAGTGTCCTAATCCTATATAGCTCAGTGAAAATAACAAATAACTATAATAGTTTACACTTGTAAGTATATCTTATTCATTATAGACTTTCCTAAATATTATTCCCTCAATGGACTTAATCAAATGTCTACGATAGACTTTATTTATTGTGCCCACATTCCATACTGGGTACTGGCAACACTGAGGGTTGAGAAGGAGTCATAAGAAACTAGCTGGAACATCATAGTGATGTGTTCACGACTATGGGGTCAGCAGGAAGAGAGTTTGCATCTCTTGGTTCAGATGAGGTTCAGTGCAGAAAGTGATTGGCTCACCAAGGGGACAAGGAATAAGGGGGGTGGCACAGGCTCATTTGGTTCTCAGGAAAATCCTAGAAGTTTGGCATAAATGGTATAGTTGACCTTATTTTTGCCACTGAAGAAGTGAGACCCAGAGATAGGCAGAGACTTGCCTAAATTCATTTCGAAAACCAGAAACAGACCAGGAAACTGAACCCAACTCTCCTGAGCTCATGTCACTTCCTTAGCTACTTGAGACACTGGGGCTATTCTTTTCTGTGAAGGTGGCTGACTTTTGTGCAGACATTTTTTAATAGTTTGTCATACAAGCATGCATTCCTAAGTGCTGCACTTTAGTTTTGCACACATCTTTGATATATATATTTTTAAATGTTTATTTATTTTTGAGAGAGAAATAAGGGGAGGGGCAGAGAGAGAGATGGAGACACAGAATCTGAAGCAGGCTCCAGGCTCTGAGCTGTCAGCACAGAGCCCAATGGGGGCTCGAATCCACAAACTGTGAGATCATGACCTGAGCTGAGGTTGGATGCTTAACTGACTGAGCCACCCAGGCGCTCCTTTGATATATCTTTTTAAGTCTATTTTTGTATAACCATTACTTCCCCATCCCCTTTTTGTTCCTTGCCATGTGTTTGTTGAAGAGCCAAGACCATTTGTCATATAGGGTTTTGCACAGACTGGATCTTGCTGATTGCATCTTCATGATGTCAGTTAGCATGTTCTTCTACTCTGTGCATTTTTGATAAATTAGTAGTTGGACCTTGAGGCTTGATCAGGTTCAGATTTTTTCCCCCTAGATTATATGCAGTATTGTGCAATTTCATCAGGGGACACATAAGGTTTGCTTGTCCCTTTTTTTGTTTGATGCTAGTAATTGTTGATCCTCAATGCCTAGATTGATTAATTTAATTTATGCTTTGTTTTGATATCTCGTCTGTGCTTCAAGGCATGGCATCTGGCTTTGCCTCTGTGCTCATCCCTCTGGAGAGACATGACTGTTTTTCTGTTTCTTGGGTTCTATTCTTTCAGCCTACACATCAACTCCTGTCTCCTCTATCCAGCTCAGTCTCTCATCACATCTTCTTGACTTTTTACCAAATTTGGGTATTTTCAGAATTCTTGTTTGACCATGTTGAGTTTATGAAAGGAAGGGTCCTGCTCAGACTCATCTCACTGCCTGGCTTTCAGATCTGCTTGTAGGCCTTTTTCATATAGACATAGATGTAACATATGACCAGGGAGACCTTTTTGAGCTCAGAGGAAGGAACACAACAGGATAACTTGGAAGCATCATAAAGATTTTGTCATCATGGAGACTGAATTCTGCATCTTCAAAGTTACTGAAAAGACTGCCAAGTTGTTCACCAAGGACATCTCCTTTGTCTCCTGGACACAGAAGGTTTTGTCCCCTAGGTTCTTTTGAGTTAGATGTATCCGTATGATCGAGTTCTAGCCAATGGAATGTAGCTAAACCTGTCACTCCGATCTAGCCCATGAACACCAGCTGAGTGATTCCATATCCTTTCTTTCCCATCTTCTGGCTAGCTGGACGGATAAGGTATAGCAGAGCACTTAGAGTCTTAAGAACATGGCAGACCCACAAGATGGAAAAAACCTTAGGGCACTGAAAGACCACATGGGAGTCTGCCCACTGGCTTGGAACATGGGCATTGGACTTTGTGGGAGACAGTAATGACTTTTTATTTAATTAAACTATTTTAATTTGAGACATTGATATAGCAACTAGTGTTATTTGCCCTGGCTTATACAAACTTTTTGGAGAGTAAGGAAGTGGCTCATGATGAAAGTAGAGGAAAGGAAAGCAAATACTAAAGAAGTTAAAGCAAAGTAATTGAGGCTTGATCACTTCCAAGTAAGTTTCATGTTGTATGATGCCTTACTCAATATGATATCACTTCTACCCCAAAGGAATTATTTCTGAAAGTCATGGCTTTTCGAGTTACCTGAGTACCCCTCATATACACGGTGCTCTTTTTGGAGAAGAGATAATGAATCACCAACTGGGGAGTGCCAGAGATCCTTCTGAGGTTGAAGAGATATTTGTGGAAATGGCAGGGCAATAAAGTCATAGCCTCGCCACTCTAGGAGTGGCAAGGACATGAGGACCCTGAGTCACCAATGGAGCAGAAACTGGCCCAAATAATGGGAAGGGAGTTATTGTACTAACAGTTGTGACAAAGACAGAAATCATCCAGGTTTCAGAGGAAGGACTAAAAAAATCATCATAGATCTGAAACTCCAATCACAACATTGGCTGACTCCACCTGTCTCTATATATTCATTCAGATGTGTCTTAGGCAGAGAACACTGGACTCATTTAAGGGGTAACCAGAGGATGTCTATTAGTTTAGACAGCATTTTCTCCTTATGGAGTTTTCTTCCTTCCTTCTTCCTCATGAGACTTGTTTCTCAGACCTTTATTAATATTCCACCTCTTTTCCAATGGGTTTTCAGCCTTTGGAGATCAGATGGATACTGTGGTCTTGATCCTATTTCATCATTGTTACTCTTTAGACATTCAGACATCTGACAACTTAAGTTCACCAGAGGCTAGCATTGTGGGTCACTGCTTTGGTTAGTTTCAGCTGCTTTTTGTAACACACACACACACACACACACACACACACACACACACACACAGTGGCATTCATCTCCCAAAAGTTTTCAAGACAGGCATTAGTGTAGTAGTCAAGAGAAGCCTCTGGGGTGCCAAGACCATTCAATGGGATGGGGGAACAGTCTTTTCAACAAATCATGCTGGAACAACTGGATAACCAATGTCAAAGAATAAAGGTGGATTTCTACCTCATACCATAGCAAGACCTAAATATAAAACCCCAAACTCTAAAGCTGTTAGAACAAAGTGTAGGAGCAAATCTTCCTGACCTTGGATTGGGAAAGTCCTTAGATACTCCATCAAATGCACAAGCAACAGAAGAAAATGATTGGTAGTTTGGACCTCATAAAAATGAAAAATTTGGGCTTCAAAAGATACCATCAAGAAAGTGAAAAGATGACCCACAGAATGGCAGAAAATCATTTACCTGTAAGGGACTTGTATCCAGGAGATCTAAAAAATTCCTACAACTCAACAATAATAAGAAAATCATTTTCTTAAGAGTTAAGGAATTTGAATAGATATTTCTCCAAAGAAAATATATATACACATGGCCCATAGGCATGTAAAAAGATGCCCAACATCATTAGTCATTAGGGAAATGCAAATCAAAACCACAACGAGATACCACTTCACATTCACTAGGATGGCTATAATCAAAACAGTGGGAAATGACAAGTGTTGGTGAGGATGTAGAGAAACTGCACTCTCCATACGTTGCTGATGGGAATGTAAAATGGTGCAGCCACACTGGGAAATAGTTTGGCAGTTCCTCAAAAAGTACAACAGAATGTAAGCATGTGACTCAGTAATTCCACATACTAGGTGTACCCAAGAGAAAAGAGAATATAGATACGTGCAAAAACCTGCAAACAAATGTTCCTAGCAACATTATTCATAATAGCCAAGAAATGGAAACAATTCAGATGCCCATCAATTGATGGATGGATAAACAAAAGTGGTATTTAGTGAATACACTAAAAAGCCACTGCACTGTATACTTTAAGAAGGTTGGCTGTATGGTATGAGAATTATATTTCAATAAAGCTGTTTTAAAAAGAGGGAGGGAGGGAGCAGCGGGGTGGCTCAGTTGGTTAAGCATCTGACTTCGGCTCAGGTCATGATCTCACACTTAGTGTAGTTGAGCCCCGCATCAGGCTCTCTGCTGTCATTGCAGACTCTGCTTCAGATCCTCTGTCCCTCTCTCTCTCTACCCCTTCCCCACTCACATGCTCATGTGTGCTCTCTCTCTCTTTCTCAAAAATAAATAAACATTTAAAAAATAGAGAGGGAGGTCAGTCTCTGGAGCCAGATTGTTTGGGTTCAAACCCCAGCTCTTCTGATTACATGTGTGATCTTGGGCTAGTCATTTACTCACTCTGTCTCTCAGTTTCCTCATGTATAAAATGAAGATAACAGTAGTACTTGTCTCGTAGGGTTGTGAGGTTTACATGAATTAATAGAATGGCTTCTGGCAAGAGCAAACACTCGATAAGAGTTATCTTTTTTTTTATTGTTTAAATTATTGGTGACCTGTCATTATGTACAGTGATCGAGCCATCTATACACAAATCAGGGGCCAAAGAAGTCTTGTCAGCAGGGAGGGCTGGTCCAGGGTGATGTCCACAAGCAGGACCATGGCTTGGAGATCAGGGTAGCTCCCACATTGAAAGAATCACTCACGAAACTTGCAGAGCACTTAGTACATCCAAACATACATAAATACAGAGTCTGGCTCAAGATTTTTGGCCAGAGTCCACTGAGAGTTATGAATCCCTCTTTGAACAATGGCAGCTATTATTAAAATCTAGAGACTTTGAGTTGGATGCTTTCTCTAGCCCAGACACTGATTCAGAGCTGCAACATTCTAAATAGCAAGGCTAGAAATTGATGCTGTTTTTGAGCTGATTTATTGAGAGGTTTCTTGATTTGGGTCAGGTTCCTGCAACATTTGGAAAGTGACGACTATAGCATCATTATTTCCCCCAAATGACCAAAATTATAGCCGGTAACTTGAGGCCAGTAAATTTCCCTGCAGCAGATGTTAAACTCTTTTAAAAGATGATTAACAATGGGAGACTTGGCTCTATGGCAGAGCGACCAATCGGGTGGCGTTGCTGAAGTCAACGTGTGAGGTAAGGGGCACATCCATAGCCCCACGGCATGGTGGGGAGCCCCAGCTGGAGACTGTAAGAGCCCACATGTTGTGATGTAAATCAAGCCTGTGGTCCTGGGTGGCTGGACATGTGGTGCTGTGACAAGAGACCCAGCCTGGTGTTGGATCTTGGGTATTGGGAGACTGGGGCTTGGGGGCTTGCTTCTGCCAGCAGTGTGACTCAGGGCAAGTTCTTTCCTTTCTCCGGGATACAGTTTCCCCATCCTTTAGAATAAGGAGGGACCACAGTCAGTGGTCTCTAAGGTATTTTGTGAATTTTAGACTGATTTGTTCTATTACTTGAGAAGAATGCAGATACATCATTTGTTAACCTCCAAAGGATCTATGATTTTTAGGTGAAACAACCACAAAAGAACCACGATAGGTTATACAATTATGATGATGCTTGTTTTATATCACTACCTCCAGAAAGTACAGGAATGGAAAGGCATGAGGCTGGATCCAGAGAGGCCATCCCTGGGAATCCCAAGCCAGATCTCTGAGACCAGACATAAATGTTTGCTGGTTGAGGACAAGACTCCATCAGGGTCCTCCATACGAAATGCTATGCAGCTTTTGTTCATCTTTCCAGCAGTTAAGTTCTCCACATGTTCATCTCTCCTCCCTTCCCTGAAGGTTTGTCATCCATTCATGAGGTTTGTGAACCAACTATTCAACATATACACTTACACATATGCTTATGTACACATGTGTGTACACAATGGTTGGGTGGAGTTGAATGGTGTTCTAATGAACTCCAATGAGGGTATCTTGGGAATCCTTCTTCATCCATTCTGATCTCTCCAAATATGCTCCCAGCTTGAGGTCACTGGAGATTGGAAAGGCACCACTGAGATTCTTTAGAAAAATCCCACGTGGTATTTGCTTCCCCCCCCCCCCCCACACACACACACACTAAGGGGAAATGGCCTAGACCCTGCATCTCATAGTGATTCAGCCATGGGGCTTTGGAGAGTAGAACTTGAGTTACTCCAAGCTTTTTCTCTCATGTGTAAGACTCAACACAGCAGCTCCCTTGAAGAATCATATATGCATTCATTCAATAAATATTTATTGAGCACTTACTAAGGGTCAAGTTTGGCACTAGCTCTGGAGATACAGTGCTGAATTATCAGACAGGAAAGAGCTTAGAATGTTTTAGGAGATGAAAGAAGGCCAGTGTGAGGAAAGCATTGGTCCCTTCATTCAGGCTACTATAACGAAATACCACAGATCGGGTGGCTTATAAACAGCACACATTTATTTCTCAGAATTCTAGAGGCTGAAAGTCCAAGATCAGGGTGTCAGCATCGTTGGAAAAGGGCCCTCTTTTGGGTCACAAACTTCTCATTGTGTCCTCACATGATGGAAAAGCTAGGGAGCTCTGTGGGGTCTCTTTTATAAGAGCTCTAATCCCATTCATGAAAGTTCCTCCAAAGGATACCATCACATTGGGCATTCGGATTGTCAACATATGAATTTAGGGGGATACCAACATTCAACTCACAGCAAGGAGCAAAGTAAGTGAGTAGAGAGAGTGATATAGGACAAGACTGGAATGCAGGGATCAGGTCATGCATGGTCTAGGTGATCTGAGAGGTCACTTTGTTCATCCACAGACCTGAGGGAAGTGGAACACAGAGAGACATGGCTGAGGGAGGCCATGTGGAGTTGGGGGTTACCCATGGACATTTCTCAGATCTACCAGATTGAATTCTTGAGTTATTTTTAAGCACAACAAAAGTCAGCTTTTTAATGACATGAATTATGGAGCATATATGAGAAATATCTGGAGCAGAAAACAGAGCATAGGCTTTAGATTCCAACCTAAGTTTGAATCTGGGTTCTGCTGAATGCTGGGTGACTTTGGGCAAGCTATCTAACTTCTCTGACTTTGGTTTCTGTCATTTGTACAATGAAGGCTGCAGTACCTAGCTCAAGGGCCTCGTAGGAGATGATACATAATGTCATGTTGGAACAATTTACAGTTCCTGGCATAAAGTTGGTACTCTCTTCCCCTATGGACACCTACATATTATGGTTCTCAGTTGCGAGCAACAGAATCTATTGTGGCTAGTTTATGCAGAAAAGCATTGTATTAAGAGATGGTGACAAACTCCAAGACCTGTCGGAAGAATTGCAGAAACATTCAGGACTAAGGCTCCAAGAACACTCCCACAACCATGCTGCAGAACAGACCCTGTCTGGAAGCTACTTCCCTCACAGATGACCTAGAATCACTTCTTGTCTGCCATCACCCATACCGGTAAGAATGGAAATCCCTGACCCACTGAAGTTTCTGACACTTGCCTGGTAGCCCACTCATTCTAAGGAACATTCTGTCTCTAGTCACACAAACTTGAGCTACCGCTGTTTTCTCTTCTCAAGCTGGATTATCTGATTTTCCATGAGCTCAGTTTGGGGTGGCATAGTCTCTAACCAAAAAAAAATATTATTTTTCTGTACAATTGATTGATGTCAGTCTGTGTCAGAACTCCTAATAAACTTCTTACTTTTTCTAGCCTCTAGTAGGGAACAAAGGTTAATTGTGCCTTTGGGTTTTTGTTTTTTTTTTTTTTAAGCAACTGCTCTCTCTCTCTTCCCCATCCCCACACAGGTCTTCTGTCTTCTGTTTCTCACTCTTTGTTTTTCTGTCTTCTTCTTCATTGCTTTAAAACCAAACAAAATCAGACTTATTTTTTTAAGTTATTTAATTTATTTTGAGAGAGAAAGAGAGAGAGAGAGAGAGAAAGAGAGAGAGAGAGAGAATCCCAAGAAGGCTCTATGCGGTCACAGCACAGAGCCTGATGCAGGGCTCAATCTCATGAACTGTGAGACCATGACCTGAGCTGAAATCAAGAGTCTGAGGCTTAATAGACTGAGCCATCCAGGTGCCCCCTAGACTTATTTTTTAAGAAAACTTTGAGATTATGAACTCCAACCCAATAGACAGCCCAGAGTGGGGCTATGGCTCGTCTGAGATCACTCAGCCAGCTGAGGACCCTTGTGACCTGAGAAGGTAGAATTAGGGGCTCTGGATTCTTATTTAAGCCCAGCCACTAACACAAGATGAGAACCCTTGACAGGGCACTTCCTGCTCTAGTTAGGACTCCTGGCTGTAAGTGACAGAAACTCAACTGAAACCAATCTTGGCCAAAAGGGACTTTAATTGCTCATGCACTCTGGAAATGCAGGGTGGGTTGGGGAAGGTAGCAACTACTGACTTGAAGTCACCAATAGTCTCTCTGTGGCTTTTCTCTACTTTCTCCTACCTCAGATGGGATTTCTCCACACAGTGGGGCTATGGCTGTTGCCTGCTCATGACTCACATTTTCCAGATTTACCACTGAAAAGGAAAGGGTCTCTCTCTCTCTCTCTCTCTCTCTCTGGCTTTGTAATACAATTTAATATCCAGTATGGTATTTACAAAAAGATTCTTGACTATTTATGTTGCTTGTATCTTAATTGAGAAACATTAAATTTTTGCACTTAAGGAGAACTGACATCTTAATGAAATTATTTCTTCCTATGATATGCCTTTTCAGTTATTCAAGACTCCTTTTGTGTCCCTTAGTAAAGCTTTAAAGTTTTTTTTATATAGTTTATTGTCAAGTTGGTTTTCATATAACACCCAGGGCTCTTCCCCACAAGTGCCCTCCTCCGTGTCTATCACCCCCTTCCCCTTTCCCCCTCCCCCTTCAGCCCTCAGTTTGTTTTCAGTATTCAAGAGTGAGAGAGAGAATCTTAAGCAGACTCCATGCTCCGTGCAGAGCCTGGTGCAGGGCTCGATCCCACCACCCTGGGATCATGACCTAAGCTTAAATCAAGAGTTGGACGCTGTATCAACTGAGCCTCCCAGGCGCCCCTGAAATTCATCTTTTGTTTATAATCTGATCCAACAATGTCTGCCTTTGTCATCTTCTCTATGACTTCGTAACTTTTTTGGAAAAGGTAAAATTTTCTTATCTTATTAGTCACTATCCATGAGGAGTTCACTCTTTCAGTGGTTCTATACTGCTTCTAAGGTGCTATACCTACTGCCCCTCTAGCTTTATCCTGGATTTATTTTCACAGCTGACTAATGAGGAGTGATTATTCCTGCATGTGAAAAGCCAAAGGCAGCATTCTGCTGAATCCCAATTTGCTGAAATCTAGCTGTGACCTGATTTCATGTCAATCAGTCATCCTCACACATTCAAGACAGTGCATTGTGGGCAACAGCTCCAGAGGGGATGCAAATTTGTGCTTAATTTATCTTTCCCACAGTATAGAGAAGTTTCTAATTGTTCTATGCAAATAGCCAAAAATGTCTGGCTCAATAGATTCTGCACTTGGATACTCCCCCAAACACAATATATCTCCCTGAAAGAAGACAAAAATGTAAAGGATATCTACATAGTGTGGTCCATGCAACCATCCTTTGTGAATGATGTGGAAGATGTTGTGTGTGATGGCTGGATGGTCCCTGCACCTATTCTGGGAGATCTGGGACTGGGTTTACGGAGGCCTGAGGCTTCAGGGGCTGGGCTCTGCTCATGCCCTTGCCTTGTTCACTTTGCAGAAGGTGTGGCCTCTGATAGTGAGCACAATCGATTCTTTGTTTAATAAGTGACTCAGAGATAGAATTGTGAACATAAATAATCACTTAAAGGAATTGTTGAATTTGGGCTGAATGTGAACTGATCCCAGGGTTTATTCTGGAAACTGAGCTTTTAAAGAAAGTGCAGATGATTTCTCTCTGGGAGTGTAGACTTATGATCTCAAGTTCTGGCTACCTGCCATTTTACTATACTGAAGTGCTGGAATGGGTGGGGGCGGAGAGAATTCAGAGTGAGTTGTTGTAGAACTAGAAGTATAGGCACAAGCTGGTGTAGACATGACTCAGACCAGCAGTAAAGATGTGCTGACAATCCCAGATTCCTTGGGAATGGCCCTCCTGTGACAGCCTACCCTTGGTTCATTGGGTGATGTTGCATTTCAAAATTTACTGGCTGTATATACTACACTGTTCTCCTGAACCCCAAATACCCACTGAAAAGAACTTCCTTTAGAAAAATCAAATAGAGGGATACCTGGGTGGCTCAGTCGGTTAAGCGTCTGACTTCAGCTCAGGTCATGATCTCTGTTTGTGAGTTCAAGCTCCACATCAGGCTTTGTGCTGACAGCTCAGAGCCTGGAGCCTGCTTCAGATTCTGTGTCTCCCCTTCTCTCTGCCCCTCCTCTGCTCATGCTCTGTCTCTCTCTGTTTCTCAATAATAAATAAATGTTAAAAAAAGAAAAAAAAGAAAAATCTAATAGAAAGGAATCCTTACATCCCACTCAAGGCCATCTAAGCCCTAATGACAGCACTGTCACGAATAAGGAGGTGCTTATTGCCCCAGGACCAGACATAAACAAAGCTAGGCTTTCATTTCTCCATTAGGCAGAGGGGAGATGGCCTCATGTGAGTAAGCTCAGCTCCATGTGTTTTCTGGCACATGGTACATTACTTTGGGGAAGAGAGGGCTAACTTACATGGTCATATATAGTTGGAGGAGCTATTATGTGCCATCCCACTGTCCAGATTTTTTCCCATCATACAGTTCTGTTGCATTCTTCCCATCCACACTGGCCTTCTCTCTGTTCATCTGAATACAGAGCAGATAAACATATACTAACATAAACAATACTAAGGTTCCACTATGGACCCTTCCTGGACCCTTTAATTCCTTTATTTTTTCTGATATCATTTGCATTTCCAGACTTTTTTTGGTTAGTATTTGACTGATGTATCTTTTTCTACCTTTTTTACTTTCAACCTTTCTGTGTCCTCATGTTTTAGATGTGTCTTTTATAAGAAGCCGATAGTTGATATTTTAAAAATTCTTATCTGATAATCCATGTCTTTTAAGTGATGAATTTAGTCTTTTTACACTTACTGTGATTGCAGATATATTTCGGCTTATTTATGTAATTTTACTTTGTCTGGCTTTTTCTTTTTTCTCCTTTCTTACTCCTTCATTTTGGATTATGTTTGCTTCTTATTCCATTCTCCCCATCCTCTCATGAATTTGTATGTGATAATGCCTTCTTTTCTTTCATTGAAATTTAATGATGCATATTAAACAAATTTTAAGTTAATCAGTTTTTAACCCTCTTCCCAAATAATACAAGAAACTTATAAGACATTTACTTTTTGTGCACACCTTCCAGACTTATATGCTTTTTTTTTTAAATGACAGTATCTTAAAACTTTTTTTAATGTTTATTTTTGAGAGAGAGACAGAACATGAGTGAAGGAGGGGCAAAAAGAGAGGGAGACACAGAATCTGAAGCAGGCTTCAGGCTCTGAGCTGTTAGCACAGAGCCCAGCGAGGATCTTGAACCCATGAACTGTGAGATCAGGACCTGAGCCGAAGTGAGACACTTAACCGACTGAGCCACCCAGGAACCCCAAGACTTATATGCATTTATGTTCAATATTTAGTTCTATATTTTTTAAATCCCAAAATAGATATCATAATAAATAACCAAAATGTTTGGTTCGATTTATATAAATATTTATTAATCCCTTTGTTCATCAATCCTTTTTTGTATCTTAGACCGTCTAGCTGGAATCATTTTTCTTCTTAAAGTGTATTCTTTAGAACTTATTATTATTATTATTATTATTATTTACTACTGGCTTGTTGGGTTTGCTATTTATTTTTCATTTCATAAAACGTCTTTATTTCACCCAATTTCTATTTTTTAAAAAATGTTTATTTATTTATTTTGAGAAGAGAGAGAATGGGGAAGGGGCAGAGAGAGGGGAAGAGAGAAAATCCCAAGCAGACTCCCAGAGCCTGACATGGGGCTTGATCTTACAAACTGTGAGGTCGTGACCTGAGCTGAAATCAAGAGTTGGATGGTTAATGAACTGAGCCACCCAGGTGCCCCTCACCCAGTTTCTAAAAGATAAGCTTTTGCAGGTACACAAACGTAGGTCGGCACAAATTTTCTCCCAGCATTTTGAAGATGGTTTCCATATTTGCCCTTGAGAATTATGTTTTCTAAGTCTTATGCCTTTTTTTGGATGATTGGTCTTTTCTTAAGCTGCTTTAATATCTTCTCTGTATTGTTGGTGTTCTGTAGTTTACTATCATGTATCCAGGTATATGTATGTGTTGTGTATGTTTAAATACTTTTGATATATTTTGTGCTTCTTGTGCTTGTACCTGATTGTTTACCAGTTCTAAAGAAAGAGAGGCCATTAGCTTTTTGACAATTGCCTCTTCTCCATCTCCATTTTTCTTTCCTTCTTGAACTTTGATTAGAAATGTTAGCCCTCCTCGTTCTATCTGCCGCGTCTCTAAATGCTTCTGGTCTCCATTGGTCTTCTTCTCCTCCACAGTTCTATACAACTTCTAGGTTATGCCATGACATTGAATGCAGGCGTTATTTCTTCTGCCATTCCTTGTTCCAGGTCTGTCTCCCTAACTAGACTGGAAGCCCCTTGAGGACAGCACATGTTTCTTGTGACATTTGTAGTCCCACGACACTTGGCTCAGTGCTTGATACAGTAAGTGCTCAATAAATACTTCATCCATACAGGCCCATTACTTCATGCTCCCAAACTGCACCCTGCCTGAGGATTACACAGGTGACCTCACAGGAACCAGATGAATGCATTGGACCAGAGCATACCCATTCTTCCTTTATAAGCCCTTGGAGGCTGTAGTGCTCAGTTCTGCTGGCCTCAGCTGACTTTCTTGGTTTGTATCTTTTACCTTCTTCAGTCCACGACTCATCGGCACCCCTGGAACTCACTTCTTGTTTTTCTTCTCTATCTGGTCTTTTCATGCCATTCCTGTTTGCTACCCACAGTCTAGAAATACAATTTCAAGGGCAGACCTTGAAAACATTTGGGAATGAGTGCTGCTTCTAAACAGCAATTTAGAATTTGACATCTGCTCCCGGGCTGTGAGCTTTAGTTTCTTTACCTATAAAATGGGAATGATGTGGTGGCAAAAAAAAAAAAATTGAGATAGTGAGTGTGAAAGTGTTTTCCAAATCTTGGGCACAGTTATTGTCTGCAAAACAACATTAAATGATGGCTGTGGCCATTAGGCACAAGAAAGACAGAAAACAGTCTATATACTAGTTTAATAAAATAAAGTTAGACTATATTATTCTGACTTTTAAAAAATTATTTTAAAAAAACTTTATCAATCTGACTTCAATGGAAAAGTGCTGAAAGGAAAAAAACAGATTTTTTTCTGGACTGCAAAATAAAAATAATTTAAAAAAGGCAATTGAGAGGTTTATTGAAAACTCTGAGCACCTTGAACCTATTTGAAACCCTGTGTCCCCCTTAAATCATGTTGCTCCTGAGTTAATAGATAAGATTACAGCCAGGAAGAATAGGCTAATGGGAAATAAGGGAGAGGATTTAAAACACAAAAATTGTCAGGCTTCGGAACTTCAGGAATGCTGAATCCCATCTCATCCCAGCTTCCTGCCTTGGAAGGCTTTGGAGAGGCCACTGCATTTGCAAGGATCCTCTTTGCTGCAAACCATGTGAAATCAAAGCCATGTGCGAGCCTCGCCACTCCACCCTGTGATCTCCCTCCAGCTCTGCAATCCAGTTCCTGCGCTCTTTGCGACTCGGGGACCCTGGAATCTTGAAGCCTTTGTAAGAAGCAACTTCATCCTTGAACGCTCTTGTGGTAGCAGAGATGGAGTGATGTCACTACAGTGAATGTCCCTTGTTGTCTTCTCCTTCTTTTTTTTAAGGAGGCATTGTTACAGACATGAGGTCATTTCTTCTCTACCACCCAGTGCTCTGAGAGGTGAATAGGACAGACCAAATTCCCATCTTACAGATGAGAAAACTGAGACCTGCTCCAAGTCACAGGGCTTTTCAATAACTTATACGGAATGCCGTCTAGTGTTCTCCAGGACTGTGCAGGGCTGGGCCAGTTGAGCACCACTGCACATAAGAAATGATCCAGAGATCAAGGGTTTGCCAGCAGTTAAAAAAATGTGTGTAAGAGAAGCCAGCTGTAAATCCCATTTCATCAGTAAGAACACTAAGGACCCCTTACCCACAAGCCTACCCACAGGGGTGCATTTTCAAACCTGGGTTTTGTGACTTTTCTTCCACACTCGAAGTGAATTTAGTGTTATGGACTCGGATTCTTTTAAAAAGTGGAAAATCTATATTTGATGTTTTTATTAACTAGAGGAATTACAGTTGACCCTTGAACCACATGCGTTTGAACAGCATGGGCCTACTCACATGTGGATTTTTTACAGTATGGTAATATAAATATATTTTTTCTTCCTTGTGAGTTTCTTAACAACATTTTCTTTTCTCCGGCTTCCTTTATTGTAAGAATACAGTACATAATACATAGAATGTATAATATACATGTTAATAGACTGTTCATGTTACCGGTAAGGCTTTCAGTCAACAGTAGGCTATTAGTAGCTAAGTTTTTGGGGAGTCACAAGATATATATGGGTTTTTGACTGCGCAGGAGGTCGGTGCCCCTAACCCCTGTGTTGTTCAAGGGTCAACTATTAATTAGCAGTGAAACTGGAACTTTCAGTCACTGAGCTCTCTTCAAAGTATTTTTACATCCTCTGTCTTATTTGGTACAGATACCCCAATGCTGAGCATGCCAATTAACTGGTAGCCCATCTCTATGGAAGCTGGTGTTTCCCGGGTATTTCCACAAGCTCTCTGATTTCACAGATGGAGAAGTGGAGCCATAGAAATCAACTTTCCTAAACAGAGTTGACTCAGAAGCAAAGTTGTTCCTTGTCACTAAATCACCCACATATTGTGTCCCCTGACTCTCCTGGTAGAAACATAGTTCACGAAAAGATCCTGGCTTTGGGATTCAGGAGACCTCGGTTCAAACCCCACTGTTGATGCTAACTAGCTGAGTGACCTTGGGCAGGTCACTTTCTTTCCTCTAAGCCACTTACTTTCCTCATCTATAAAATAGGGGGAGATAGTACCCACTTCAAAGAGTTTCTGAGCAACTATAAGGTGATTGTGCCAAATTCAGTGTTTGTCACATAGAGTGTGCTCAATAAACATTGCTGAATTGGAATCCTTCTAGGACTTAGTTTTCTAATCAGTAAAACAGGGATGGTAATCGCTACCTGCCTTCTTCATAGGGTCGTTAAGTGTCCAGATGAGATTGTGGATGTAAGAAAACTTTCAGAAATCACGTTAGACAATAATGCAATTTTGAGAACTTTATAATTGTGTGGAGGTTGCTGATGTTCCTTTTCAAATAAGGAACTAGGCACGTCTTGGCTTTTGCTCATGCCCCTCTCAAAACCAGGAGGTATGACCAGCCCCAAGGAGGGATTTGCTGGTATCAGCACAGAATGTAGAAATGGAGTCAAACATGAAAGCCTAGCATCATGGATAATGCCCAAAGAGATGCATAAGGAGGCAAGAGAGTTCATATTCTTCCTGTCAGGAGAGGCTCACAGAAGGGCATCTGGACAGGTGGGTTAAATTGGGAGCATACATAGAAATAGAGAGTAACACCATATGGGCATAGGCAGGGAGATGAGTAGGCATGGGTAATGCAGGCGAGACAGTGAGTCCTCTCATTTGGCTGAAGCAAAGGATTGGGGAAAGTAGAATTTGTCAGAAAGAGCCCAGACCAAGAGTCCAGCCTCTAGACCACCAAGAGAATGAACTGGAAGATTCTGGACTGTGATAGGAAGAAAGATTCTACTCATTCCTTTGTGGTGGGGGGAGGGAGCCCAGATCAGAGCTTGAGGAGGCATTTTTGCTAAGGGTGAAACCCAGGAAGACATCAGGTGGATGGGGGCTCCCCCTATAATTATTGCTTGTAATAATTAGTTTCAATAATACTTATGTCCAGTGATAGTTAGATCCAATAATATTGGTTGCTAACATTTATAGAACATTTTTCATGTGCCAGGCACAGTTTGAGTAGTTGTATTAACTTCCGAGGGCTGCCGTAGGAAGTACCACTGAGTAAGTGGCTTAAAACAACAGAAATGTACTTTCTCAGTTCTGGAGACGCCCTCCAAAGCTCCAGAGGAGAATCCCCTTTTGCTTCTTTCAGCTTCTATGGCTCTAAGTGTTCCATGGACTGTGGCTGCATCATTCCAGTCTCTGCCTCTGTCTTCTCATGGGCTTCTCCTCTCCATGTTTCTTGTAAAGACACTTGTCAGTAGGTTTAGAGCCCACTCAGGCAGTCTAGGATAATCTCATCTTGAGACCCTTCGCTTAATTTCATCTGCAAAGACCCATTTTCCAAATAAATTCATGTTCACGGATTCTGGAGATCAGTGCATGGGGATGTCTTTTGGGGGGGCACCATTCAAACCATGCATTATGTCATTTCATCCTCAAAGGGTGGTTGGGGCACCTCGGTGGCTCAGTTGGTTAAGCATCAGACTTTCACTCAGGTCATGATCTCACGATTTGTGTGTTCGAGTGCTGTGCTGACATCTAGCTCAGAGCCTGGAGCCTGTCTTCGGATTCTGTACCTCCCTCTCTCTCTGATCCTCCCCTGCTCATGCTCTCTCTCTGTCTCTGTCTCTCTCTCTCTCTCAGAAATAAATAAAACGTTAAAAAAATTTTAAAAAGGTGATGACCCTGGTGAGTAAGCAATATCATTATCCTGGTTTTATAGATGAGGAAACCAAGGCTCAGAGAGGCTGAGGAGCTTGCTCAAAGTCATAAGGTCAGTAAGTGACAGAGCTGGGATATGAATCCAGTGGTGTTGCTCAGGGCCATGTGTGCTCCTAACCGTCATGCTATTCTGCCTCTGTGATATTTGAGGGAGACATCACTCTCACAGACAATGACACTAGGAATTTGGAACACTTCTGTGGTAGGTGGGGGGAAAGTGGGGCAGGGATGTTCGAAAGGTGAGAAGGTGTGGCCAGGGAGACAGAGCTCTGACAAGTAGAGAATGGATGCAACTAAGCAGGAGGACAGCCCACAAGACTGTGTGTGTGTGTGTGTGTGTGTGTGTGTGTGTGTGTGGTGACTGCGTGGGCGCCCAGGTCTTCTGGAACAGTCAGGTCTCACGGTGTTATGTAGGCTCCTGGGTTATGTTGTCTCCCCTTCATCTGCCACACATAGCAGGTGTGGATTCGTGGAAGCTGGGGGAAGGGAAGAGGAGCCATGGGGTCACAGAGGAGTGGGGAAAGACATCAGCAGCCCAGGAGCAGCGACTCGGAGAATGGACACCTCCCAGGAGTCCCTGGGTCTTGGGGTCAAAGCTGCCTCCCCACATTTGTGGGGGATGAGTCTGGAACCACTTCGCTTGGCTGTTAGAGGAGGGCCAGGGTGGCCTGTGCCCCAGGAGGTTGGAGAGGGTCACCTGGGACATGGAGGGAGGGTATGTCTCCCTCCGTGGCTAACAGAAGGCACCCCCCCGCCCCAGGAAGCATGGTGAGGCTGTGCCCACAGGAGAGGAAGCAGCCCCTCACAGCTGGGCATTCTGGGGGCAGCGAGCAGCTGCAGGGAGCCCCAGGGAGGACAGGAGGACACCCTTCTCCACCCATTTTTAATTCCTCCCCAGTGGTATTCTGGGAGGGAGGGGGTATGAGGACTGGGGTCAGGGTCAAGGGAGGGCAGAGTTTGCCTTGGTTTTCTCCCCTTCATCTCTCTGATATGCTGTTGTCCTATTTTTCATCCTCACTGCCATGGTGGCCTCAACCTGGAAAAATGACCTTCACAGAGAAAGGCAGGACACCCTAGAGAAGGGCCTCCCCCTCCCGAACCTCTTCTGGCTCCTCTGGCTGGGTTCTCGCTGAGGGCTGCACGAGGCCACCCCTCACAAGGGTCCCTTGGAATTTTGTGGGAAAGAGCAAACCAGAAGAGATGCTAGACAGCCACTTGTGGACCATATGGTCCTCCAAAAATGTCAAGTGTCCAGATACCTCCAACCACTGGATGCCTGGTGCAGTCACTCAGTAAGTGAGAGTAGACTGTGGCTGAGGAAATCAGAAGTCAAAGGTCAAAGAGACCCGGCTGCTTCTTCTCACTCTGGTCCCCACAGTGAGACCTGTGACCCGATTCTTGGTGCCACACACCTTCACTCAGCTCTCCTCCCAGGCAGTGACTGACCCCAGGCGGAGCACATTAAGGGGCTTATCCAGGCCCCCACACTAAGGGCACGAGTCTTTGCTGCTGCCCTGTCTGTCCAGACCTCAGCGAGGCTGTCCTGGCTGCTGTAGGTGGGGGGTGGAGGGAAAGCAGGTGAGGATTTAACATCCTACAGGTTAGCAAAAGGGGCAAATAGGAGATTTCTTTGGACTTCTTCATTATTAGCATTTCATTGTCTCATGGCAGCTGCCTAGGGCTCAGGACAGAGAAGGTGGGAAAGCACAAGGCCTGGTGGGGTGTCGTGAAGAGGTGATAGTGAAAACGGCAGAGACGTGCTCCCCACGTATTCCACTTGCTCCTGTGTATTGTTCACAACTTCTCGAGCGGTGGAGTTGGAGGCAAGACTGCTTTGGGCAAGGCGACCCTAAGCAGAATGATAAGCATCACTTCTGGGCTGACGCAGTCATAGCTGGTGTCCCTCTTCTGGCCCCGCTCCTCCGGTTCCAGCAAACCCTGGAGACCACGTGGTCCAGGTGGCTCAACCGCAAGATGGAGAAAGGCTGCCCAACCCGCCCTGGAATTTTCCCTGGTGGGAAATAAGCTTTGAAGTGTGCTGAACCCCTGAGTTCTGGAGGTTTCCTGTGGGACAGCTAGCATTAATTACTTTGATGAATACACTCCCTTATATCAACATAGCCCCTTCGGTTATATACCATATGCCTTCCATAACAACCCATAATAGTGTCTCTTCTTATGGGCGAATTGTAGCAGTGACTTGCCCAAGGTCATGCAGCTAGAAAAGGAGCAGATGGGACTGTTGGAAGTTAAGCAGAAATGCAGAGGGGGCAGGAGAAATGAAAGGAAGAAGACACCCCTCCATTGGTTTAGAGGGCCAGGTAGGAGGCCAGACGGAGATGGGGGTAGCAGAAAGAAGGAATCCTTCCAGGGGATCTTGGCTCCTTTTCCCCTCTATACCCTTAACCTCATGGCTGGTGCAGTTGCAGGCAAGGGGGTGCCCTGTGTGAGGACCCCCAGCATCAGGGAGGTAGAACCATGGAAATGTGTCTTTGGGGACTCATGTGCCTGGATGCAGGTGTGCTCTGGATAGGAACGTCGGTGGCAATAAAACCATTGAGACTTTGCACAAAACTAAAGGAGCAAGATGGAGATGACTAATGAGTGCTGCGCCCCAAAGCCACCCCTCGTGTTGACCAGGCTGTCATTGCTCAACGTGCTTTAGGGCCCCTCTTTGGGGTGTGCCTGTTTGCTAGCCACATCCTTTATAACTAAGCCACTGGAGCACTGCTTCTGTTTTTCTCTTTCTGTATCTTTTTTTTTAAACGTTTATTTATTTTTTGAGAGACAGAGAGAGACAAAGCATGAGTGGGGGAGGGGTAGAGAGAGGGAGACACAGAATCCAAAGCAGGGTCCAGGCTCTGAGCTGTCAGCACAGCTCGATGAGAGGCTTGAACTCATGAACCGCAAGATCATGATCTGAGCCCAATTTGGACGCTTAACCTACCGAACGAACCAAGGTGCCCCTCTTTCTGTATTATTTTAAATTTATTTTTTGAATAGATAGCATATAGAGGGTTCAAACTCTAGAGATATTTAAAGGTATAGAGTATAGATGCTCTCCCGCCCTTGCTCCCTTGTGCTTGGTTCCTATTCCATCTGATGGGTAGCCACTGTCGCTCGTTCATTATTTCCATTTGGATTTTGTTTTGTAAACTTACAAGATAATGGTATTATTTTTATCCTTGTTTTTTCTCATGAATGGTGTCACATTACACTGCATTTTGCTTTTTTTTTTTTTTTGCTTAATACATTTTGGAAGTATTTCCGTACCGTAATAAAGGGCATAAAGAATTCTCTCTATTCAACAGATATATAGTATTCCATTGTCAGGATGTGCTTTGAATTACTTAAGCAGTTCCCCATTACTATTACGAATAGTAATGCGATGAACATCCTTCACATATACCATTTTGCATATATTTAAGTATACCTGAAGGGTGAGTTCAGAGAAGTGGAACTGCTGGGTCACAGGATAGGTGTGTTTTATATTTTGGGAGATGCCAAACTGCCCTCTGTGGGGGTTTGTTGTGCCAATTTTTATTGCTATCACTAGTGTATGAGAGCGCCATTTTCTGAACAATTTCACTGGCAGAATGTGTGTTCACGCTTTCAGGCTTCTATCATTTTGATAAGAAAAAAGTGAAATAATTTTGTGTTATATTATCATGAATGAGGTTATATATATTTTCAAATGCTTAATTTGTAGTTCTTTTTTAGAAGTTATCTGCTCCTATCCCTTGCCTATTTCTGTACTGTGTTGTTGGTCTTTTTCTTGTTAATTTGTAGGAGCTCTTTATTTATTATAGAGACCAGCTCTTTGTTACTGAGATAAATTGCAAATGTTTCTTCCTAGTTTGACTTTTAAAAGATTTTTTTTCCTTAGGATGTTTGTTTTTTGTTTTGCCACAGAGGAGTTTTTGATTTTCATGTAATCAAATCAGCCTTTTTCTTTTATAATATGGATATTCTGTTGTAGTTAGGCAACCCTTCCTTACTGTAGGTCTTTAAGGAATTCTTCTATATCTTTTTTTTAGCACTTATATAGTTTTATTTACCTTTTGTCTAAGTCTTTCATCAATTTTGAATTTTCTAATTGAGTCCAGGTTTATTTTTATTTAGCTTGTGTGTAGATATTCCAATAGTGCTTATTGAACAATCTATGTTTTTTCACAATAATTTGAAATTACACTTTTATCATTACAAAATCATAAGTTATTTGGACCAATTTTTGGTCTATTGTGTACCATTGGTTTATATATGTAGGTGCCAATATTACCATTTTTTTAAAATGTTGAACATGTTTTATATCATGTCGATCATGTAGGACACGACCTTCTCATTTCTTTTCAGAGTTGAGTGGACTATTTTTTTGTTTTATTTTGTTTTCTTCATATGAAATTTGAAATCATATAATCTGGTTAAAAAATACACGTTTGTATTTTTAGTGGAATTTTAGTAAATCAAAACAGTCACTAAAGAATGATTGACATTTTACTTGGACATTGAGTCTTTTTATCTGAGACTGTGGAGTGATGTTCATTTGTTTGAGTCTCTTTGTCTCTCCATCACTTCTAGTCCTGTTTACAGAGGGAAGACTTTTGGAAGATGCAAACACTTCCAAAGCCACAAGTGTTAGCCGTTTATAATACACCAACAACTAAGGGCCTGGCCTGGTCTCTAACCATCTTCTTCTGGGCCAAAGCTCATGCTCACCTTGGTTTGGGTTGGGGTTTGGGGGGAGAGGGGTGGATCTGTCATCAACAGATTAGAGTTGGGGAGGGAGATACCATCTGGGTATCCAGAACTGAAAGTCAACAATCTTGGACAAAGATAGAAAGAGCAGGCGTGGAGGACTGTGGGCTACCCGTAGGTCTGCAGGAAGGTGGGGAGGAAGAGAAACCAGAGGGTGGGCAAGAGAAAAGTGTGGGGGAGGAGGAGGAGAGGAGGGAGGAGGGAGGAGGAGGAACAGGTGGTAGAGAAAAGGAGGAGGAGGGAGGAAGAGGAGGAGAGGAGGCAGCATTTGGGTAGGAGCCCAGTTCCAGTGAGGCCCTAAAGAGACTGCAACCTCTTCAAAGGCTGGGACAATGTCTTCGATGTCGACATCTTTTTACATATATAATGAATAGCATACATATAAAAATGTAGAAAACATATGTGCACTGCTTACTGAATGGCTCTGGAGTCAACTTCCTTCCGGCCACCACCAGGTCAAGAAACAGAATGTTTACCACCACCCCAGAAGTTCCAGCTAACCATTGTCCCGATAGTTTATGATCAGAAGACAATTGCTATTATAATAAAGGAAAAAAATCTTGACAAATTCAAGACCAGGGCTGAAATGCACTAGAAAGGGGATTTGGAACCTTGGCCAAGAAGACAGACCTAAAGAGTAAATCAGGAAACTGAGGCAAAGGTGCAGCCCTGGAGCAGAGGTCTGGGAGCAAGGTGACTACTCCATGGGGATGGGGACATTTTTCAGCTCCTGCTCTCCAGTGTCCTTCTGATTAGATCTCTTCTCCAAAAGAAGAAGTCTGATTGCTCCCCCTCACGTGGGTTCTACCCTGGGCCAGTGGTGCTCTCCCCAGACAGCCCACCTCATTTCTGGGGAGAGCACCACGAGTAGGTTTTTTTGGTAAATTGTCTACCATGCAGGGCACAGGCAAGAGGTCTCCATGTGGCTGGCCCTTGGTGCTCACAGATAAAGTGTCTGTAGTCCTGAGGTTTGATTCATCCCTGAGAGGTAATCAGGAAATTTGCTGAGATCTGAGCCTCAGCAGCCTCTGCCAGGGGGTGGCATGGGAATGAGGGTCGCATGAGCAGCCAGCACCCCCTTCACCCATTAGGGGTGCATCTCAGAACTTTGTTTCTTGGTGGCAAGAGACCTTCACAAAAGAAAATTACTGGTGGTCTGAAAGGTAGTTTTCTTGGAGTGGAAAGATAGATTCAGATAACTCAGGATTTTCAATGTCTGAGGCCTGGTAAAAACAGTTTTGGTTTTTGGAGTTGGAGTATTTGTGAATGTCAAGGGCATCTGTGCTTGACTAGTCAGGAGCAAAAAAGGGCATGGCCCATGTTAGTTTCTGTGGTAGGGGAGCATGAAGCTTGGAAGTGATACCAGGGCAGGTCAAAGGTCAAGGGAATGCAGACAGATGACTGAGGATGCTGTGTGTGAAGTGGGGCAGGGCAGGTAGTCCTGGAACAAGTGTGTTGCCGGGGTGGGCCACCTGCTTGTGTGTGGCTGGCTCCATGGTAAGGAGTCTGGCCTCTTGGTCTGAAGACACCTGGAAGGACAAGGCAGGAGGAGCCCATGCTCTCCCACACATGGGCATTTAGGAAGGAACTTTGTTGTTTATTTTTAGGAAAGGGAAGGATCAAAGTCATTAAGTCCCCTCATGTTCCCACAAGGCCAGGTACCATGGGCAGGCAGTGCCTATGTGGCAGTCTATGAGGAATCTCTGTGAGACCCCATTAGTCCCTTAATATCTCCTCCATTGCCCTTTAAATACCTGGAAATCCTTCCCCAAAGGGATGTCTTTGGCTTGAGAATATTGCTAGAAAATCCATAATAAATCGTTCCTGTGTTCAAAGCCCATCTCAGTGAGGTCCATCTTGACCACCATATTCTATTTATTTTATTTTATTTTATTTTATTTTATTTTATTTTATTTTATTTGAGACAGAAAGAGAGTGCACTCAAGCAAGGGAGAGGGGCAGAGATAGAGAATCTTAAGCAGTTGCTATGCTCACCACAGAGCCTGACCCAGGGCATGATCCCACGACCCTGGAATCATGATCTGAACTGAAATCAAGAGTCAGACGCTCAACTGACTGAGCCACGCAGGCACCCCTTGACCACCATATTTAAAATCACATTCCCACCACCAGAAACTTCCAGTTCCCTTACCCTGCAGTATTTTATTTTTATGGCACATTTTACCCAGCATATGACATGCTTTTTATTACTTTCTGTCTCCCTTTACCAGGATATATGCTCTAGGTGGGCAGAGGTTTTTGTTTATTATTTTCATGGGTACAATCCCACTGCCTAGAAAACCATCTGGCATACAGTGGGCACCCAGCAAAGACCTGTTGAATGGACTGAATGTCTACAACCCAAGGATGCTGAGATGGGGATGGAGGGATGTATAATACTTTAATCTGGGATTCCCAACTTTTTCCAGTAAGAAGTCCTCTTTTAAGCTCAAAACATTTCATGGAGATGTATATGATAGTAGCTGTACTGGGAAAGTACAAAGTGGTTTGAATTTGTACTTGAAAATGAATTTTACTTTATGAATCTATATACATTTGAGAAGTAGTATGTGATGTTCTCTATTCATGTCCATTTATGCACGATCCTAACACTGCTTGACACACATATGGACCCACAAACTGTTTGCAGTAACTCCGAGGACACCAGAACCTTCAGCCCACAAGTCAGACTCCTGTTTACAGATGGAAGGTGTTTGAATAATGACCGCAACAACTAAGGGCCCCGCTTGGTCTCTATGCATCTCCCTCTGGGCCGAAGCTCATTTACCTGGCCCTCATGTGTTGTTTGGGTTGGGGCTTGGGGGAAGATGGGAGAGCCTGTCACCAATAGATACAAAGAGAATCAAGAAAGGGCTCATTGGAGCTGGGGGAGGGAGGCCCTATCCGGATATCCTGGAACTGAAAGTCAGCAACTTGGACAAATATAGAAAGAAAGGGGTGGGCATTTAAACCATTTAAAACCATTAGCAACTACAGATAATTGAGCACTTATTAGATTATTGGTTTTTTAGTTATCAGAGACTAGACTCAAAAGGTTTGGAAAGACTGACAGCTAAGTTTTGAGTGGGGCAGAGTAGAGTAGGGTGAACATGGGCTTTGGAGCTACAGAGATTATTTTATTTTTAAAAAATGTTTACTTATTTTTGAGAGAGAGTGAGAGAGCAAGAGCAAACACGAGCTGGGGAGGGACAGAGAGAGAGGGAGACAGAATCTGAAGCAGGGTCCAGGCTCTGAGCTGTCAACACAGAGCCTGATGTGGGGTTCCAACACATGAACCATGAGATCATGACCTGAGCCGAAGTTGGACGCTCAACTGACTGAGCCATCCAGGCACCCCTAGAGAGATTATTTCAAATTTGTGCTCTGACAAGGACCATCTGGGTGACCAGAAAGTTACTTCTTTTGTTGCATTGGGTCATGGAGATGAAATGGGATGGTGAGTGCCAGGTACTTAGTGGAATAAACTGGGACATCTGGGTGCTCAACATATGATTCTTCCCTCTAAAGTTCTGAGGGAGGGAGCAGTGTCCAGGAGGGTCCTGGGCATGTGGGGGGTGGGGCACCAAAGTGGGAACAAGGAGGTGCTGAAAGATGTCTTGTGTCAAGGCTGAGGATGTCTTGTGCGGGGATGATAGGGCAATCTCCGATGTCAGGGAGTTAGGGCTCTTTGTGGGGTATAGGCAGACAGTTATTACTTGGTCCCTGGATGCACCCTCTTTGGGTGGAGGGGCGGAGTCCCTGGGCACATTTGTAGCGGGTGCCGGGCACTGCTGTCCCTGCAAGGAAACCATTTGCTCCCTGCGGAGCAGTTGATGAGATGCAGTGCCCTAATTAGAGAGAGAGTCCTGCTTGAAGCCTCAAACTGAGACTCTCATTCTAATCAGCATTTTAATTCCAGTACATTTGGCAAAATAAAAACAGCTGTGAAGAAAGCCCATGCAAAAGACAAGAGTCCTCAGCCTTGCCTTTTAGCCCTCCAGCTTTTGGAGACCCTCGGCCATTTCGGTTGCTTTTCGTCTCCCCGTTCTCTTTTAGGCTTGCCAGGGAACTTGATACTTGCCAACTGGCATAGGGTTCCATCCCCTGACACCCAAGGAAACCGCCCAGGTTCCTGATGAGAGCCGGCCCTCTGGCTCCATACGCACGGGAGCCTGTCATTTCAGATGGGCTCTGTGGCGGGACCAATCACACAGATGTGAGCCACAGGGATGCCAGAGGGTCTATTTTCAAGAGGCTGGGCTGTGAGCAAGTCACAGACAAAACCAGAGAACACAACCATCGCCCCAGAGCACCACTTTTCAGCTCCTGATGGGTTTGGCCTCTGTCCTCCCTGTTTTTGTGGGTAACTCCAGAAGTGTCCACTTACATAGGATGTAATTTTAAGAGCTCTAAGATGCCCAACTACCTTTGGCCTGAAATAGAAATGCTCCTTCTGGGAGCACGCCTTTGGGTCAAGAAGGCTCCTGTGAAAAAGAAATAGCTAACATGAGAGGGACAGCCTGCTTTACCCATTAGCAGGCATTGACACTAGAGCAGGCTCCCATTTGTTTTGGAGGGGGAGGGTCCATGGTAAAAGGCGTATAACAAAGGACAGGCACCTTTTGATATGGGGACAGGTACAGGAAAATATCTGCAGCTGGGGGAGGAAATCTCAAGTGTGAGGAACAGCTTGGGGACCTGGTATCTAGGGAAACTGTAGTGAGAAATGCAGAGGCCATCAGCCCTGATTTCACTGACTTCACTGTCTTGGCCAACTGACTGTGGATTCAGGGTCATGGACGGGGTCCAAAAGTCCACGGAGCTAACCGTTCATTTATGAGTCTGCCAATGCTCTCCTATTCCTCTACTATGTTCTACAGGGGAAGTGAAGATCCACCTCCCACCTCCCCCATTTCAACCCAAACATCAGGGAAAGTCCTAACCATCTTCTAGAAGGCTCCAAGTTGGAGGGCAGGGCCATGGCTTGGCTGCTTGAATGCCCCTTTGGAAATCAGGGTGAGTCATATGCATGCACTTTTGTTAGGCTCTGTGGTTGATGAGGGAACTTGTGACCTGGTTTTGCTCAGTCTACCAGGGAAATTAACTCAATGCAACTCAAAGCCTCATAGGAGGCTTAGGTGCTATAAAGTAGGACACTAAAAATAGAGACTTGGTTCAGCTGGTAAGAAGGAAGTAAATCCATCAAATAATAAAATTTTTAATGTTCTCAATATTTCTGATGTGCAAAGTTCTGTGCTGGCTACTGAGGGGGCTACAACAGGAATATAAATTGGGGGATCCATACTTCCTGTTTCTTGGGACAGTCCTGGCTTGTTCTCATGTAATTCTTATTAACTCCCGCTTTTAATCTCAGGAGTGCCCTGCTTTGGACAATGCATTATATTGTATATTTGTTCATCTTCAGTATAAAACTGCTGCTGAGTTAGAAAAATTAAGCAGCTCATGTTTCTGGAATGAACGAAGGAAGATTCCACTGGACTGCGTTAGGGAGCAGCTGACGGGAGTCCATGCACATCCAAAAGTGAGCTGACATTTCACTTCCATTTGCTAGTCACATTCCTGTCATAGCTCCTGGTGGTATGGCTGTGGGGCTCAATCCATCCATCCCGTGTTGGTAGCACCTTCTGGAGACGTCCCTGAGATATATAGTGTGAAGTGTTCCCCTTCGAGTTGTGTCACAGCTCCCTGGGTCTTGAGTTTGGAAAGGGCAGAGAGATTATTTATTTATTTTTTTAAAAGTTTTTATTTATTTATTCTGAGAGATGGAGAGAGAATCCCAAACAGGCTCTGCACTGTCAGCTTGGAGCCCAACTTGGGGCTTAAACTCATGAACTGCAAGATCATGCATGACCTGAGCTGAAATCAAGAGTTGAATGCTTAGCTGACTGAGCCACCCAGAGTCGAGAGATTATTGTCTTATTCCAGCTGTTCACTCTCACCTGGGAGCCTGCCAGCACCCAGGGGGCAATGGTCATGCTTGTTCATCTTCACAGGTCTTGGCACAAGTGTGTACAACGAGCAGTTCTCTAATACGTGTGAGAAGAACAGAGTCAGATTTAGCCATCAACCCTTAGCACATGGTGCTCAAAGACCTTCATGAAGATGTTCTGGCTGGTGGTTGTAGGCCATGACTGGGGAAACACTAGGCTTGTAGACTTGAGCCCCTCACAGGTGTATGGCATCGACATCTCAGTGGTTGGGCCTGGCGTGCGTGGGCTGACTTTAGAATTTCTGGTCTCTCCTCTCTTAGATCTGTTGTCCGCTTAGTGATGGGAGCCCAGAATCTGCTAAAGGGCCAGTTCCACATTGGGTGGCTTTTGCAGCCTGTGGTTTTATGATCCCATTTGGGGGGTCCCTTCCGAGGTGCTGACTCTGGTATAGATAATAAATCCAGGCTAAGGGCCTTCTCCTGGGGCAGGTTACAATTCTGGGAGCTGTTAATGAGAAGAGAGGGGTCTCTGGTCAGGAGCAGGCGTGGCTGGGAGCAGAAAGGGGGCAGGGTGTGGCTGTATCACTCACTGAAGGCCACCATCACCTGATTAAAAGGTCTCTCCAGCAGGGTCAAGGGCAGGCAAGAGGGAAGAGGTCAGGGAGCATGGGTCCCCAGACTTAGCCCCATACCAGGTCTTCTGAGTGTTGGTTGCAGAGGGTTAACTGTGACTGGCAGGGGTCACTAATTGGTTTAGAAAGAGGCATATAGCTAGGGCAGGGGTGGTAAAAGAAGAAAGAAGGGGTGATGAAGATAAGCATATCTGACCCCATGAAAGAGCTTGGTAACATGAATAAAGGGAGGTTCTTCATATAAGGACAAATGGAATTTCATAAAGTGACCTGATCCTCCCTTGCCTACTGCCCAAGATGTCAGGATTCACCGGGTAGGGGTGGAGCAGAGCAGAGAGCAGGCAGAAGAGACACGGTCATCTCCATGGACAGCACAAAGGTGTCTAGTGGCAGGCCCAGACTCCTGCTGGTCAGAGAGGTGTATCCAGGACACCAGAATTCTCCCTGGCTGGCCATGAGCATACAGCTGTCAGGGAGCCCCAGGGAGGCACGACATGGTGGGGCAAGAAGGAGAATCTGGGAACTAGTTCTGATGTCTCAATCAGCTTTTAAACAGTTGATGGCTTTAATTCCCAAAGCACTCTGGGAATTGTTTCTATTTGCACTGTATAATTTTTCAGATGGGGAGGCAAGAAACAGTGAAAACAGATACACTTGGACAGAGGGATTTTGGTTCCCCTTCACCTGCCCCCCAAAACACTGACCCTAAAGGCTTATGGCCTGGCTTCTGGTCTTGAGCCAGATAATTAACAGTCCAATTCCAGTCTAGTCACTTTTTACCTGGATGGCCCCACCTCCCTGGGCCTTGTTCTTCTCAGCCTGGTGGGCTGTTTGAGGATCAAAGATGATGTATGTACCTGGTTCTGTGCCATCTGCCTCTGTCAGTGCTCAAGAAATGGTGGCTGCTAGTGCTGGTCTGTGGGCGTAATGATAGGAAGCCCCTCACCCAGTGCTCACCAAGGGTCAGGAATCCTACTAAACAATTTGCACACCACAGCCCATTCATCCCTTCAGCCCACTTCACAGATGAGGACAGGACGTACAGAGCGGCTCCACTGGAGTTCACAGCCGTTCAATCTCTTGCTAGTGTGGTAGAGCTGGGATTTGAACCCAGGCAGGCAGGATTCAGAGTCCAGGCTTGTTCTACTGCTTGTGTTCACAGACCTAATTTATATCAAGGCCAGAGGGAAACCCTACCCTCCCTAACCCCAGTAAAACTTGAGACATTGACACAGTTCACCATGGAGACTTCATCCTCTCTCCCTGGGCTGTCCCTTCCCTTATGTGATGGCCCAGATGCCCAGAGCCCTTCAATTTTTCCATGTCTCTGCTGCTTAGCTTTTGTGTGCCTGGTGTGGTTCGAGGCACTCTGAATACATAGTCTCATCAATTCCTTCTGGAAGCTCTATGAAGATCCCAGCTTACAGAGGGGAAATGGTGCTCCGTGGCTCACCCAACATGGCCCTCCCTTCCTCAAGGAATGTTCTAGGTAAGGGAGCAGTGTGGGCAGAAGTTCTGAGGCACCATGTCCTTTTGAGGAGTCTGCACATATGTACATGGTTGGCACGTTGTAGGAGGATGGCCTGCGGGGAGATAAGGCCTGGACTGTGCTCTTTGCTCAGCCCGAGCATGGAGGGCTGTGGTGACCTGTTAGTCCTCACACCACCCTCCCAATGCACCTGTCCTCATGCACCTGCCCTGATTGCAAAGCCTTCCTACTTACCCCTGGATCTGCATTTAGAACCGGCTTGGGGAGACCAACAGTCCCATGAGTGGTGATGAGAGAGTCTTGGTCTTGCTTTCCATCCCTTCCTATGGGCTACAGTGGGATCTCTCGAGCTCAAGTGATGCTGTGTCCTCCTTGGCTACCAAATTGGTGTAGGTACAAGGGTGGACGTCCCTCTGTTTGGTGAGGAGTGCAGCTGAGATAATGGGAAGGGGCTTCTTGGGAGGGACGGGTGTGTCCAGGTAGCTTCTGGAGGAGGCTGGGCTACCTTGGGGCAACATGGAGGCTCTCAGAGACACATGGGGGCAAAAGAGGGCTTGTCTCTGAGGGGAAAAGTAGGAAACTGGCAGAGAAAAAGGGGTGGTCACAGCACCCTCCTTACTTCCACTTCTGGGTCAACACACTGAGTGAATCCAAACCAGTCACTTCATCCCACCTGGCTTCTGTTTGTACTTGTCTCTGTGGGTTTCCTTACTGGCTCTCCAGTGACAATGCATGCAGTCATGGTAATACTCTTACCTTCTCATTCTCCGAGAATCTTTGTCTTAGTGAAGCAGGATTGGTCCCATACTCTAGAGTTGTGGTTCATAGATACAAATTTTCCAGATTTCTGATTGCAAATCTTCTGCTCTGAGGCAGAAAAATCTATAGGTTCCAGACTTCCCAAAATGTCCACAGCCACCCTCCATCTTCCCAGTTCTGAGCGGCCATGAGAGGCAGCTGCTGTGACCCTGCTTCTTGTGTCTTTGTTGGATGAGGCCTGTGTTCCCAATTCAAAAAAGACCCTGGGGTTCTGTGTCCCAGAATTTCTAAGAAAGTCTTGATTTCAAACAGCCTGCCGTGTTGGGAGACCACATGTCAGGCCAGTGCCAGATGAATGTGTCCTGATTTTTGTTTCAGAAAGTATGGTCAGCATAAGTGGGGAGAGAGAAATTGGAAAGGACAGTAATTGGAGCCTGGTCCTGGGCATGAGGTGGAAACCACAGAGAGGCTCCATTTCAGTTTGCTTAAGCAACGGTAGCTATCATAGCCTATCAGGGTGCAGGGGCCATCAACGTCAAGGTTGTCTGGTTCAGTCTCAGTCTTTCCATAAACATGTCCTGGCGGTGTTGAGTGCTGGCTCAAAGTCAGGTAGATGCAGGTTTGAATCCTGGCTGTGCCACTTTCTAATTTTGACCTTGGGCAAGAAGCATAACTTCAATCTCCAGTTTATAAACCTGGAAGAATAATGGCACCCTATGCCACAGGGTTGTTTTTAGAGTTAAATAAACAAATGAATGGAAATTGATTAGTCCAGTGTTGGGTCAGTAGTGATTACCACCCTCCTGGTCCTCCTCACTGTGTGCCTAGCGCTGTGCTAGGGTGTGGGGACACCAGAGTGGACAAGACATAGTCTTGGCCTGGGGTAGACACTGTTTGTTGCCTGCTCTTCATCCAATCTGTCTCTCTTCCTCCCTCTCTCTCTCTCTTGCTTTCTCCTCCCTCCCTTCCTTTCTGCCATGATGAGCCCTGATTTATTCAGGTTAGCAAAGTATCCCTCTAAAAAAACACCATGTCCCAATTTTTTTTCTTTTGGTAATAGAGGTGTTCATGTAATATAGTCTGAGCCAATGAGATTTGGTGGGAGTCACTGGTGGGGTCTAAAAGGATCTTTAAAAGGAGATGGTGTTAGAGGCACCTGGGTGGCTCCATCATTAAGCATCCAACTCTTGGTTTTGGCTCAGGTCCTGATCTCATGGTTTGTGAGTTCAAGCCCCACATTGGGCTCCACACTGACAGTGCAAAGCCTGTTTGGGATTCTCTCGCTTGCTCTCTGCCCTTCCCCTACTCATGCTCTCTCTCTCTTTCCAAATAAATAAATAAACTTTTGTTTTAAAGAAATGATGTTAGACGTGGAGTAGCCATTCACAACAGTGTGGGGTGAGCATGATGACAAAAGCCACATGCTAGAGCAGAGCAGGAAGAGAGAGAAGGAACTAAGTCCTTAATGGCAGGGTCAACAAGGTAGGAAACATAGGTCACACCCAGACTGCCATCTGTTTTTGTCAATAAAGCTTTATTGGAACATGGCCATGTCCATTCCTTTATGTATTATCTGTGGCTGTTTTCACACTACAGTGGAAGGATGGAATGGTTGTGACAGAGACCATGTGGCTCTCAAAACCTAAACTATTTCTGATCTGGCCTTTCCAGAAAAAGTTTGACGATCCCTGCTTAATCGTATCTGTGTGCCCTGTAACAACTCTGGAGTGCTCATCCCCAAATGTCTTAATGATGGTAATATGAATCTGTATAAATCATGTAATTTAGTGGGTGTTTTGCTTTCTGATTCTCCAATGTAATACCAAAACATGTGCTTCCCGACAACATGAATTCTTCCAGTTCTGCCAAGATGTTGTAAACTTCTGCTGGAAGACTCACGGGAGATATCTGTGAGAGGTCGTAGGCTAAAAGCAACAGAAACTCCTTCTAAGCAATAAAAGGAGAAAGGAAAGTTTTGGACAGACCACAAAAGATTTGAGAAGTGGTCTGAGAAGGGGCAAGAACTAGGCAGTTCAAGGAGTATCAGTTCGGGGAGTATCAGAATGCAGTTTCTCCATGATGGAGCTCTTGGCTAGGGAAGAATAGCACCTCCATTAATAGTCCCTTCAGACAGTTTCCTGGGAAAGAGGTTCATTCCCAGAAAGGATTAGGGGTCTACTGGAGTGCCAAAACTGTGAGCATCTATTTCTGAGGGGAAAATTCCTACCTCCAAAAGAACCTAGTCATCCCTGTACACAGTCTGCTGGTTGCTAGCCCCCAATATCAATTCTCCCCCCCCTCCCATGGTAATAGAAACTTCAATTTTTTAGCAGTTTGCATGGCCACTCAGAATACCAATGAGTTTTCCAGTGTTCTTTGCAGCCAAGTGAGGGCATATGACTCTGTTCTTGTCATTGGGATGAGAAAAGAAGTGATGTAGGCAGCCTCTGGGGTGTGAACTCAAAGGCTGTACTTTTGCCCCTTCCACTGCCTTGGATGTGAGTGTGGTTTTTCTCCATCTTGGACTATGTGGGCAACACTACCAACCTAGGGGAGGCAGTACATAAAGGGAGAAGGAGCCCAGATCCAAGACATTATGGAGCAGTCAGACCAGTTATGGATGGTTCATCTCCAGAGGACATTTAGCGTGAAAGAAAAGACACTTCTTTCTTGTCTAAGTCACTGTTAGTTCTGGTCTTTGTTATGCCTAACCAGTATAGTCATGGACTTCCAGGAAGCAATTACTCATACTGAGCTGAGTGCTGAGTTCCAGTAGCTTCCACCCAGTAGATCTCCCCTTGGGACCATACAGAACATTTCTGAGTTCTCATCCAAAAGACAGTCCATCAAATATTTCCCCAAACCCCATCCAATCTCCACATCACCACTGTCTTTTCAGCTCTAGTTTCTGCACTGTTCTCTGTGGGACATGTCAGTCTCCTTTGAAAGTGTTCTGTTTATCTGTATCCAGACACCTCACACCACAAATGCTCTGCCAAGCACAGGACACAGGGAGACTGTCTTCTACTCCATTTTAGATTCTCCACTTCACAACTTCTCAACCAGCTTTTATAAATGGGCAGTGAATCAATATGTGCCCTGAATGTTGTCATTTTAATCTTTTTATTTAGCTCCAGTGAATTATATAACATATAATTCTGTTTTTTGTGGATGCTGTAACAAATTACTACAAACACAAAGGTAAAAGAATACACATTTGTTATCTTAAAGGTCTGGAGGTCTGAAGTTTGGAATGGGTCTCACTGGGCTAAAAGCAAGGTGATGTAGGGCTGTGTTCCCTTGTGAAGGCTCTGGGGGAAAATCCGTTTCTTGCCCCTTCCAGCTTGGCCACATTCCTTGTCATCCACATTCCTTGGCTCATGGTCCTCTTCTTCTGTCTTCAAAAGCCAGCAGCATGGGGCCAAGTCTTTTCATGCTGCCATCTCTCTGGTTCTGACTCTTCTTCTGTCTCCCTCTTCCACCTTGAAGGACACTTGTGATTACGTAAGGAGCTCATCCGGAATAACCTCCCTATTGTAAGGTCAGCTGATTAACAACTTTGATTCCGTATACAATCTTCATTCTTTTTGCCATATAGCATGACATATTCACAGATTCCAGAGACATCTTCAGGGGGCCATTCTTCTGCCTACCACACATATCAGTGGTGGTAACTGTGACTACCACTGACTGATGCTTTCTGTGGGCCAGGTGCTGAAGTAAGTACTTTATATACAGTGTCTTATTTAATCCTATAACCCTGTGGTGGCAAAATTCTAAGATGGCTCCTACAAGTTCTGCCCCTGGTGTACATGTCCTATATAATCCCCTCCACAGGAGTGTGGGAAAGATCTGTGAATATGATGAATGTCGCTCCTGTGATTAGGTTACATAATACGGCAAAGGATATGAAATCATTAATCACATGATTAGGTTATATAAGACTTCATTTTAGCAGATGGGGAGAGAGATTCTCCCGCTGGCCTTGAAGAAGTGAGCTGCCATGTTGTGAACTGCCAGTGGAGGGGGCCACATGGCAAGGAGCCGAGGGCAGCTTCTAAGAGCCAGGAGCAGTTCTGTCCAACAGCCAGCAAAAGAATGGGGACCTCAATCATACAGCTGCTAGGAGCTGAATTCTGCCAACACTTGAATGAGCTTTGGAAGCAGAATCTTCCCCAGAGCTTCCAGATGAGAAGGCAGAGTGGCCAATACCTTGGGGACCTCTAAGCAGAAGACCCTGCTTGGATTCTGACCAACAGAAGCTGTGAGACAATGACTAAGTTTGTTTGTAGTAATTTGTTATGCAGCGATTGAAAACAAATACATCTCAATGTGAGAGACAGAGGCTCAGAAAACCTAAGAAAACTGCCAAGGTCAGAGAGCTAATAAATGCCAGATCTGGTAGCCAAACTAAGGTCTATCTCCAAATTCGAATTTGTAACCAGTACCACTTCCCAACTGACAAGCATGAATAACAGATTTGGCATTGTTTTTTATTGTTAGTCCTTCATTTGAGGCTGATAGGAAAACAATTTCTTTTCTAGCTTTTGGAAATGAAATTATAACTTTTCTCTTCTCTGCAGTGAGATACCTCACATGTTCTATACCATTTGGGCATTTCTGGGCTTCCACTGGGTTTCCCATTGTAAAGTGATGTCCTGTTTTTGAACACCGTGGCACCAAAATTTAAACCTTAAAACAAGCTAGATGTATGAACAGGTTTAAGGTAAAAACATTTTTTTTGTTTCAACCAAACTCCAAGTTGATGAAAGCTATAAATCAGTGCCAGTGAGTTCATCAAATGAAGTAAGCAGACCAAGTCTTGATCTAGACTAGAGCAATAATAATATTACACCTATGTACCCAAACAGATATGGGTCATGTTGTAAAGGAAACAAATCAATTGAAAAATGTTGCTGAATTTTTAGTAGTTTTTCATCTTCAAGAATGTTCTCTACCACAGATGTGAAAGACATCACTACTGTCAACAACTTCGCCATTAAGAAGGGGGCTTCCTACTTGAAAGCTGGGAGCCCATGCTTCGCCTGCAGTCATGTTAACTCACCTGTGTCCCCATGGCCAGTAGCTGCTCAGAAAAGTTGTTTGGTTATCCTGGGTTCTTTGCTCTGTGGCAAAGAATCTCTTTTATCAGATGCTCCCACAAGCCCCTCTGATATAAACACCATCTCATAATTTTCTAGAAGGGAGCTTTCAATGAAGTGATTGGGTCATCCTGAGCAATTTGTGGCTTACCTGTCAAGGCGATTAAGAAGATTGTGGTAGAGCAAACTCCTAAGATGCTGCCTCCAAAGCCCTACTAGGCAATTAACCTGTGCTCTGCAGAGTTTCCCACTCATTCTTCTGGGCCCAAGAAGGAGCAGGGCTTTGGACAAAAGTAGCTTAGGTGGAGTCTTCTGTTCTAGGACATGGTGGGGTAAACACTACAGTCAAGATTTCCCATCAGCAGGCCGATCAGTTCTTGATCAGAAAATCCCAGAAACCTTAGCAAAGAAATGGACTCAAACCACCCCAGGCAGAGAACTCCTTCCAGTGGTCTTAAGTTTGGGCAAGTCATTCTGTCTCAGGAGCCCAGTTTTCTGGTGTACAATGTGGTTAACATTTTCCTCACAGATCGTGGAGGGAAGCTCACAGAGCCAAAGTGTTTAGTTTTCTACTACTGCATAACAAATCACCACACACTCAGTGGCTTAGAAAAACGTACTCGTTATCTGTTTCTGTGGGCCAGGAGTATGGGCATGGCAAGCTAGGTCCTCTGCTTAGAGTCTCACAAGTTTGCAATGAAGGTGTCAGCAGGGGCTCAGTCTCATCAGAGGCTCATCTGAGGAGGGTTGTTAACTTTTGTTAGCATAATTCAGGTCCTTGCAGCTGTAGGACCAAAGTCTTCACTTTCTTGTTGGATTCTATCCTTGAATCCTAGAGACCATCGTCAGTTCCTTGCCACATGGGCCTTGCAACAAAGGCAGTCTACAACATGGCAGCTTGCTTCCCCAAAGCCAGCAAGGGAATGAGAGATGCCAGCTAGATAGGTGTCACAACCTATAGAATCATATTATCACATACGTGTAATCTTACACAACCTGTCACACTTTTCATATTCTACTGGTTAGAGGCAAGTCACAGGTCTCAAAAGCTCAAGAACTGGGGCTCACACAGGACATGAACACCAAGAGGCAGGAATCATGAAGGACACCTTAAGAGCCTGTCTGCCATGACCCCTATATCCCTTTAAACCAGGAAGCTTGTTCAAACATTAAACCACACCCTTTCTTCCTGCCGAAATCATCAAGCCCTCCAAGGATATGGTCAATAGTCACCATAGCCCAGTCATTTGCTCATTCACTCACTCATCAACTTGCTATGTGCCAGGCAGTGAGTAAGGCACTGACCTTTGACCCCTTCTTCCTTCCTAAGCTAAATGTCAATCAGAGCTGAGGTCTAAGAATTTGGGGACAAGATGAGAAAATAGAACTTTTGATGGAAATAGAAACCACAATAAAATGTATGCAACTGTCCATCTTGAGAACAGCCTACCGTAAGATGTAAATTGAGGATCGGGACAACCTTCAAATGCTGAAGGAAGACACAATCTAAAATGTGATTATTGTGAGATAAACTATAACTTAGACTCAAATAAATGATGATTTTTTTGGAAATTATTAAAAATTATATGTGATAGATGATGTGATTGTTCCCAGTTATTTGCCACTTGTCTATAAGAGGACCATATATCCCTGCCTGTCACCATGAGATTCACAGTGTCCCCTTTGGGAAGAGTGTACTTTAGAGCTCCTGCTGGGCATGGCCATGTGACTTTCTTTAGCCCATGGGATGTGGTTAGGAAGTAGTGTACGCCATATCTGCTTGGAGGCCATTGTGACTTTCCTTCTCCCACAAGAATGTCATGTTCCACACGGGGGCTGCCCCTTTAGTCCGGGTCCTGGAATAAAGACATGTGGAACAGAGCCACGCCTGCAGGTACATAAAAGATGAGCAAAAAGCAACCCTTATTGCTTTAAGCCACTGACTGAGATTTGGGGTAGTTTAAACTACAACTTAGTGAGAAATTACAACACATAATCCTGAGCCAAGTGTGCTTTCTGTACATGTAAGAGCATGCTAGATGGTGCCATCCCTGTTGTCTTGGATTTCTCTGAGGTCCTGAAGCAGAGGGGAGGAACGGAAGTTTGACCTAATGAGAGATTGAACTTTTGATTTAGATTGTACTGGACTTCCTAACAATTAACAATGAGCATGGAGGGATGGATGAAATAGGTAAAGGGGATTAAGAGGTACAAGGTTCCAGTTGTAAAATAAATAAGACAGGGGGATATAATGTAGGGAGTATGGTCAAGAATGTAACAACTTCAGGGGTACCTGGGTGGTTCAATCAGTTAAGTATCCGACTTTTTAAAAAATTTCTATTCATGTTTATTTATTTTTGAGAGAGAGAGAGAGAGAGAGAGAGAGAGAGAGAGAGAGAATGAGTAGGGGAGGGGCAGAGAGAGAGGGAGACAGAATCTGAAGCAGGCTCCATGCTCTGAGCTGTCAGCACAGAGTCTGATGCAGGGCTTGAACTCATGAGCCATGAGATCATTACCTGAGCTGAAGTCGGTTGCTCAACCAACTGAGCCACCCAGGTGCCCCTAAGCATCCAACTCTTGATTTTGGCTTAGGTCATGATCTCATGGTTTGTGAGTTCGAGCCCTACATCAGGCTCTACACTGTAGAGCCTGCCTGAGATCCCAGTCTCCCTCTCTCTCTGCCTCTCCCCACTTGTGCACTCTCCCTCTCTCTCTCAGAAAATACATAAACATAAAAAAAAGGTAACAACTTTCTATGGTGACAAATGGTTACTAGACTTATTGTGGTGACTGCTTCATAATGTATATAAATATCAAGTCACTATGTTGTACACCTGAAACTAATACAATATTGTATGTCAATTGTTCTTCAATTTTAAAAAATGAGACTGTTACACTTTCTAAAGGGGATAAGAAAAGGTGTCATCCAGGCTTGGAAAAGTCAGATCCAAGAGCCTGTGATTGAAGGCAATGGTGGTGAGCGAAATGGAACCTTGCCTTTTGGTGCCCTGTCAACACTGGCCCTTTTCATAAGCCTGTTACTTTATTTTATACGGTTCTCCCTCCTGACAAGAATATGAGGAGCTACTAAGGCAGCTGCGGTACCCAATGAACAGGGCCTGGTCTAGAAAAAGGCACTAGTTTTCCTAGACTAGGAATTTGGGAATGGAAAAGATTCTAGAAGCCGTCAAATCCAACTCCTTTATTTTACAAGTGAGGAAATCAGGATCCAAAGAGTTGAGGAAATCAATGTACTTCACTTTTTTGTTTTTAAACTTTATTTATTCATTTCTTTTTGAGAGAGACAGACACAGCAGGGACAGGGAAGGGGCAGAGAGAGAGAGAGGACAGAGCAGGCTCCAAGCTGTCAGCAAAGAGCCCGATGTTGAGCTCAAGCTCACGAACCATGAGATCATGACCTGAGCCCATGACCTGAGAGTCGGATGCTTAACCCACTGAGCCACACAGGTGCCCCTCAATCTACTTTTCTTTATCCTCTGTTTGCTCAGAGAATTGGGGTTTAATTTCTACAGTGGACCTTCCCCCTGAGAAGAGATGACTATACCACTTACCCTGCCATGTAAAGGGCACATGGCATTTTCTTTTATCCCTTCTGTAAATTAGTGATGAGGCCTTGATCCCCCAGGTTTCGTGTGGCCCTGAGTATCCTGACCGAATCCAGGTGTGAACCTGACTGCACCCTAAGCTTGGGGCTTCCCCAGGAAGCAGCTTGCAACACACCGGTAGGACCGGATCAAGGTCTTTAATCCATTTGGCTCCATTATGTCAGATCTTCCGGTTTCTCTGTTTTACTTCCCTTGAATGCTTTACTTCCCTTGAATGCTTGGTCGGGGAGAAGCAGCGTTGAGACTCAGGTCAGGCTAGGCAGATCTTCTGGAGGACCCCACCCAGGTCTCATATTGCAGAGACATCACTTCTGCGGGTCAGGGAGGGCCTGGTGGAAGGTTTCACCCAGCACACACATGCACACACAGGTACAGCTACCCTCTAAATGTCTGCATGATCTCCCCCGAGCCAGTGCTGTCATCATGGCCCTCCCTTCCCCATGCCAGCACTGCAATTTAGTTGGCTTGCCTGTGGATTCCTTGATGACACGTCAACCTCACCATCCACCTCAACAGGACTGAGGATTAGAATATCAGATCAGAGGTTGGAGGACCTTAAAAGAGCACATCCTCAATTGGCAGGTTTCACTTTTGAATGCTAAAGAGTTAAGCAAGCATTTTGGGGGGTAAATTGACAGGAGTGAAGACAATGTATGGAAATTGTTGTCTTTGGTTCCTTCTGTCTCTGCATCTGTTGACTTATTCTGTCGCTGCACCCTGTAGGGTGGGCTTTTTACCCTGTACCTGTGTGTGATCTAATCCGTGGGCTAAGTCCCCAGTGGGGAGGCCAGGGAAGGTTACCATGCAGGTCCCCCCAGGCAGCTCTCCTGATGGTAGCCCAGCGCCTGGCATACAGTAAGTGCTCAATAACCCCCAGCCCAGGACAGTGACAACCGAACAGAAAACCCATGGGAAGCACAAGAGGCCTGTCTTTCGCTTATAATAGGGGATGGACTTGCTCCTTTGGGACTCAGGGACACCAACCATAATTAAGGAACCCAACCCAGCTGACTTCCGTTGACTTTTGGTTCCTCTGTTTAGAAATGCCATGTTTGTGGCTTCAGAGACATCAAGAGAATTGAACCTGAGAGATAGGCGATTTGGCCAGGTTTCAAACCCACTGAAAACTCCAGCGCTAAATTTAGATGTGATCTGGAAACTTGAGTTTCAAGTTCCCCTTGACTTGGGCAAAGCCTGAATTTCAAATTACTGCACACTTGAATTTGTCCATTCTCATGTTGATTTCCACAAATGTCCTCCATTTTCCCAACTCATGGCTCTGGTCGTCCTATCTTTCCTTTGGCTGTTGGCTGCCCTGGCTTCTCTCGCACTGTTGTCTGTCATTGTTACTCAGACCTGTCCTGTGCGTGTCTGTGCAGTCTTGTGTCCTCTGCCTGACTGTAGACCCCTGTAGGCTGGGGCTGTGCCTAAGCCCCTTTCCTTCCCCCTCAGTGAAATTGCACAGGGTCCAACCTCTCACCTGCCACAATTGAGGGTTGAGGGCTGCTCAGTCGTAAAGGTAGAACCTGGGCAAAGGTGAGTTCCAACCAGATTTCCAGAGCCTTGGCTTTCTGATTTGATTAATTATTGATTGAAAGTGGACAAGTAAATAAGCAATGCAAACCTCTGGAGAACAGTGGTTTGAATTAAGAAGTTTACACAATTTAAGAAAAGTTTGGTGAAAACCAAGCCATGCTACCTGGCAAAACTCAATCAATTGCAAATAGCTTTCTCTCACTCCTGCCATACAGCTACTGCCTGACTGGTTTGTCTCCATTTTGCTGGGGGGAGTAAAGGAGTAAAAGGTTAGAATTTGGCACATGGGACAGAACTAGAGTTCAGATCGCACACACCTTTTCACACCTTCTCTCTTTTTTTTGGAGAAAGAGGGGTTATTAGTTTCCAAGAGCTGCCAGCAAAATACCACAAACTGGGCGGCTTGAACCACAGAAATTTATTGTCTCACAGTTTTGGAGGTCAGAAGTCTGATCAAGGTTCCTTCTGAGGCTGTGAGGGGAAACCTGTTCCAGGCTTCTCTCCTAGCTTCTGGGGCTTTGCTGGTCATCTTTGGTGTTTCTTGGCTTCCAGCGTTCTGCCTTCATCTTCACATAGTGTTCTTCCTGCATGTGCGTCTTTGTCCAAACTCCCCCTTTGTATAAGGACACCAGTCATGCTAGATTAGGGGCCTATCCTACTCTGAGGTCTAAGATGATCTTGTCCTAACTTATCATATCTGCAGCAACACTATTTCCAAATAAGGTCACATTCTGAGGTACTGGACATTAGGACTTCACATGTGGATTTTTTTGTTGGGGGGCAGGGGACACAATACAACTCACAACAGAGAACATATTCTTCTTGTTTGAATTTATTGTTCTCCAAATCTGGGTGTGCCAATTTGATTCAGTCTGTGCCACACCTATGAGTTTGGATGATAAACATCTGGAAGAAGCTAGTGATGGGCTTCATTCTCTCCCTCACGATACAGTGATTCATCCATCCTCCCATCCATCCATCCACCCATCCATTCACCCACCCACCCATCCATTCCTCCCTCCCTCCCTCCATCCTTCCATTCATCCATCTGTTGTTCACACACACACACACACACACACACACTTTATACAGCTGAGACTTTGGAAATTTATAATTGGAAGTCTCTGCCATGCCAGGGTCACTACTTGGAGTCTTATTTGCATGTGTCCTATGAGTTACCTCAGAGGAGTAAGGCCCAGGTTCAGAACCCAGCCCTGTACTTACCAGCTCTGTGATCTCAGTAACCTCTTCCTCTTTGAGCCTTGCTTTCAGACACTGGAGCAGAGCATGGTACCCAACAGGTCCTGGGAAAATGGTGGTGGCAATTAGCATTATTACTTTTGAGAGAGGTGTGGAGAGAGAAGGTGGAAGCATGACCTCCCAATTTCCAGAAGCTCCACCTGAGACATTCCCCCCAGTGGAATCCCAAGCTCTGTAACAGACACCACCTCATTCGGTTTGTCCTTACAGCAATCCTGGAGCTGTGGTTCTTAACTATTTTGGGAACCATATCCCCCCCGAGAACTTGATAACAGCTGTGCACTCTTCCCCACACAGCATGTGTACATGGACTGTCTGCACAGGTTTGCGTGTGACTTCAGATGGTTTATGGCTTCTCTCCAGCCCGTCTATGGAGGCTAAGAACCCTCACTTAAGAAGTAGCAACCTCAGAAATTCATCCATTCATTCATAAACACTTGTGTGGCTGCCACACTCTGGGTCCTGCAGGCCACATGGGGGAGTAAGGGAGCGCAGGATAGGAAACTTTGCCCCAAGCTGCTCACAGGTGTCGAGACCCACAATCAGAAGTAGAAATGATTCACTCTTATAGCAGAAGTGCAGCAGTACTTATGTGAGAGTTCAGAGGAGGGAAATTGTTTCCACTATGGGGGAATGCCGAATAATCAAGTGGTTCCTTGGAGGGAAGGACGTCTGAGTTGGGAAATGAAAGATGAAAGTTTGGCTTCACATTATATGTTGGCATGCCCAATGTTCACTCCCCAACAGTTCACACAAGTGCCCATCTGACAGTCTGTTGGCATTTGCCTTCACCTGAATGGAGCTAGTGGGTAGATCCTAAAATGCTGCACCTCTGTTAAGAAGCCAAATATAATGCATGCTGTACTCTTCAAAGATGGTCTTCCTAACTCAACACCACCTCTGTAACACATAGTTCACCCACTTGCACAAAGCACCCAAGACGTCGACATTCTGCCTGTCTTCAGACATTCTGCCTTGTCCTGGGCTCTCTGACACTCAAGGGATCACTGTCATCGAAGTGGGGTAGGATGTAGCTCAGGTTTCTGTCCTGCCCCACAAACACGAGTCTCAGATGCCCTAATAGGCCTCCAAAAGGGAAGTGCACATCCAGAGGTAATTGACCACTTCCACGTTCTCTCTATCAAGAGAGAGTTTTTTTCCACCCATACTCCCTCTCCTTTTTGTCCAGATCGCCCTAATGGCCAAGAGCCAAAACCTCTTGAGGTCAGAGAACATTCTGATATGCCAGGTTCAGCTCTGCAGCAGTGGCTTTGAAAGCATATCCATTTGGTTCTGGTTCATAACGCTTCACTGCGAATTTTTCTGCAAGACTTCAGTTCCTTTTGTGGTTCAGTGAAAAGATCGGTGTGTGGGTTGGGTGCAGATTAGGGTGAGGCCAGGGTTGAGGCTCGTTCTGGTCAGGATTTCGCAGCATGGTCGTCTGCAAGACCGTTACCTCAAGCTGTCTCAGATGGAGAGGGCAGGGCCCTGTGGCCTGGGAACCCACTTCACAGAGAAGTTCACTAACTTCTCCAAGGAGAACATAGCATCCTCCCCCCCACCACAGCCCCCCAACCGCCCTTGTAATTGGACTGGAAACTAGATGAGGGTTAAAGTACCTTTCAGAGCTAAAAGGTCAGGATGCTGCAAAAACACCATTATTTTAAATTAACTGTGTCTCCAAGGAAAAGATGCAATGTGTCCCTTCCTCAGTGGCCCGCCCAGGTCTGCCTTCTGCAAAACTGATCCCTCCCGTGTTCCACTACTATAACACTGCGTTCATTAGAGAACTAACTTAATAGCCTAAGCAGCCTTCCCTGACACCATTTACGTGTCCACGGGGCTGGGACATCATTAGGCTAGGCTCCCTCTGGAGCTGGGCTGCATAACAGCACCATAGGCATGCAGGTCACAGACCCTCGCACCCTGCCTTGCCCCTTCTTGCCTTACAGGGGACCTTGTGTTGAGCACTTCCTTTGCACACAGACCTGCATTAGGGCAATTTGGGGCATAATCCACACAGCAGGGAACACGCCTCTTGAGGGCGATACGGGGCCCTCCAGCCCCCTGCAGTCCTGCAGGATGTGGGGCTGAAGTCCTAGAGCACCTAACATGGGAGTCCTCATGTCTCCACCACCTAGCTCTACAATCGTGCTGTGTAAGCAAGTGTTGGCTGCACCTGAAACTCACCCTTTATTTTTTTTATTAAAAATATTTTAATGTTTATTTTTGAGAGAGGGGGAGATAGTGTGCGATCGGGCAAGGGGCAGAGAGAGAGGGAGACACAGAATCTGAAGCAGGCTCTAGGCTCTGAGCTGTCAGCAGAGATCCTGATGTGGGGCTTGAACCCATAAACTGTGAGATCACAACCTGAGCCAAAATCACCGCATAACCTACTGAGCCACCCAGGTATCCCAAACTCAGCCTTTAAACAGCAAGATATTCTCAGGGCATCTGGGTAACTTAGCTGGTTGAGCATCCGACTTCAGCTCAGGTCATGATCTTGGGGCTGGTGAGTTTGAGCCTTGCCATGGGCTCTGTGCTGACAACTCAGAGCCTGGAGCCTGCTTCTTTGTGTGTGTGAGTCTCTCTTTCTTTCTGCCCCTCCCCTGCTCATGCTCTGTCTCTGTCTTTCAAAAATAAACAAACATTAAAAAACTAAAAAAAATAGCAAGATATTCTCATTCATTTTTGATATTACGTGGGAGTATGTCTACTTTTGGTTTCTTGTTTCTGGCCTTTTTAGCTGGGTATCATGAACAGGATCCAACCTTCATCCTGACGGCTATCAATTGTCCTGCTTTAGGATTTTGCGGGTAAATTGAGAAAAACATAACCTCCCTCGCATGGCCCATTTGAGGCCCAGTGAGTCTGTAAGTAAAGTGTTTAGTTAAAAGTAATATTATTCTAGCTGTCGGTTGATTAGGTAATGATATATGCAAGGCAGTTGATTTATGTAGAGCAGTTTGCCCTTCTAGGAAGTGGTCCCTAAACCATCAGGCACTTTGAATTCTTGGATGTGAATTAAATAGTTTCTCTTCCTCTCCCTTACTTCCAGTTGCATGGCTTGCACCTGACTGGGGTGGCCTTCTCTCCTCCTCCCTCCCTCCCTAACCTTCCTTTTCTGTCTCTCTCCCTTCCTCTTTCCTTATTTCTCTCTCTTAAAGTTTACTGGGAGTTTTTCATTATTAAAGGACTAGACACTCATTACAGGAAATTTGAAAAAAAGAAAAAAACCCAAAAAATTAGAAAAAAATGGCAGCACCTGGGGGGCTCAAGTGGTTAAGCGTCCAACTCTTGATTTCGGCTCAGGTCATGATCTCACGGTTCGTGAGTTTGAGCCCTGCACTGGGCTTCATGCTGACAGTGTGGAGTCTCCTTGGGATTCTCTCTCCCTCTCTCTCTCTGCCTCTCTTTCTTTTTCTCTCTCTCTCTCAAAATAAACTTTCTTTAAAAAAGAGAAAAATGTCTCCTGGCATCAGAGAAAACCGGATTTTGGTATATTGCTACTTTATCTCTCTTTTTTTTCCATAATTTTGAGTTCTGTTTGCTTGTTTTACATGTGGGAGTCATACTGTAGACATAATTTTGCATCTTGCTTATTTTTAGTTATAACATAAGCAGATCCCTTTGTTAATTTTAAATTTATCACAAACATCATCTATATCGGTTGCTGTAATATGGCTTCATTTTTATGCACCAGATTCTTTATATCTCCCTGTAGGGCTGATACTCACTTCTTTCTAATTTGTGTTCCTAATACACTGTGGCTGGGAAACCACCCACCAAGCCTGTTAGAACTGTATGTAAAGTAAGAGTGACTAGGTCTTGTGATCGTATGGGAAGGCCTGAGGGGCTTTCCTCAGGAGCCTTTGGGTTTGAATTTTGTAACATATTCTTTAGTGTCTCAAAAACCTCCTTTACTTACCTTTTCAGTTCTTGATGGAGGCCTGAAAGGTTGAGATGATCAAATAATTGACCTTTATATAAATGAATGAGTATTGCAGTTGAAAAAATGAGAAAATCTAATCTTCCTCCATAAGGGAAATTTCATATTAAAGAGATCAAATAATGCAACTGTTAAGAGCTGGCTGTGCCCAAATCCCAGCCTCCGACACATCCTGGTGGGGTGACATCAGGCAGACCCTCTGTGTTTCAGTCCCCCACATAATGATATGACAATAGTATCCACTTCCCAAGGTTGCTGTGGACAGTAAATTAACCCATGTAAGGTGCTTAGGATGGAACCTGGTGTTTGGTAAGCTCTAGTGAGCGTTTGCTCTTATTATGTCTGTGTATGTACAGAGAATTTAAAAATTTCTCTTAAACATGTTGACTACTCTTTAGGCTTTTTTTCAACTGGAGTACAACATAAAGTGTTTTACTAGTTTCAGGTGTAAAACACACTGATGGGACAAGTCTACACATCGCTCAATGCTCATCATGATGTGGTCACCACACGATGTTATTACAATTATTATTGACTATATTCTCTATGCTGTACTTTGCATCTCTGTGACTTCTTTATTTTATAACTGGAAGTTTGTATGTCTTACTCCCCTTCACCTATTTCATCCATCCCTCCCATCCACCCTCTGGCAACCACCAGTTTGTTCTCTGTATTTAGTCTGTTTTTGTTTGTTTGTTTGTGATGAATGGATAAACACGTGCAATGGACACACGTGCAATGGAATATTATGCAGCCACGAAAAAGCATGAGATCTTGCTGTTTGTGACAACACGGATGTACCAAGAGGGTATTATGTGAAACTAAATAAGTTAGACAAAGACAAATACCATATGATTTCACTTATATAGGGAGGCTTTTTAAAAAAAATGTTTTTATTTATTTTTGAGTGAGAGAGAGAGAGAAACAGAGTGCAGGCAGGGGAGGGGCAGAGAGAGGTAGACAGAAGATCTGAAGCAGGCACCTGGCTCGGAGTTGTCAGCACAGAGCCCAACTCGGGGCTCGAACCCACGAACCGCAAGATCATGACCTGAGTCGAAGTCGGACGCCCAACCGACTGAGCCACCCAGGCACCCCAAGGCTTTTTGTTTTTTAAAGAGGCTCAGGAGTGGAAGGAGGAGGCAGATCAGAGGGCAAGGCCTAGAGAGAGGAAGAGCAAAGAAGAGGAGATCCAGGGTTCAGGGAAACGAGGCTGGCGCCTGGGTGGCTCTGCCACTAAGGCCGGGGAGTGGGGTCTGATCTCAGGGCCCGCTGGGCTTCACCCAAACTGGGCTAGGAAGTGAGAGTTAGGGCCCAGCAAGGGAGGGGACAGGAGCTGAAAAGTAGAACCTGAAGGAGGAAGGGACTGGGGGCCAGCCTCCCCGCCATCGCAGCCTAGGAGGGAGAGCAGTGCAGTGTCTGGGGTGGGGGAGCAGGGGGAGAGTCTAACTATAGAATTTGCAGGTTTCCTTACAGGGGGTACACAACAGTTGCATCTGGTAACGGAAGTGAAATTAAAAATATAAGCAGGAAATAAAATTAGTTTAAAAATATCTGAAAACATGTATTCTGTGGCTCATCCAACTGGCTGAGCTCGGCTGGCTTGTTTTTCCTCAGACTGACTGATTAATAGGACAGAAATGAGGAGGTGTGAATTTATTTTGGACCCAGGTGGGAGGCCAGGGGGCTTGGCATCGACCCACTTCGGCTAAATCTGCATTTTCAAGTCCAGGAGAGATGCCCACATTTTGGATATCCTGGGGCGGGGGGTCGGGGGGAGGGAGCTGGACGAGAAGCATTTCAGACTGAACTCTTTCTCAGCAAGCTTCTAGAAGCCGTTTGCTTTCTTTCATCTTTTGAAAATACAGCCACGCAGGTCTCCAGACGGAACCCTGTGGCCATGGGACTCGGGGGCCTGTCCCTGGCTGGGCTGAGGACACGGAGCTGGCCCAGGAAGGGAGAGTGCAGTGTAGACATCCAGCCCCCAAATGCTCTCTGGGAGGAGGAGGGAGGACCAGTCGGCACTGGGGACATAAAACAAAATCCCGCTGGGCTGTTTTCCTCACTGAGCATGGAGAATCATTTAACAGCATGAAAGGTGGTCGAGAAGCAATAAATAATCTTCAAATGAGGAAAAGGCCGCCGCCTGGGAGGTAGAGAGGAGGAGAGAAGCTGATTTCACTGTAGCCCAAGACACACATAATTAAAAACAAAGACATCTTTAAGGTAGATCTAAGTCGGCCTCCCTGGCCTACTTCTTCACCCTGCAAATCCCCCATGTCCACCCCCGCCGTCTCCTTTTCCCAGAAAAGCCTGGGAACACCCTCAGAGAAAAAACTCATCCTAACGAGAGAGGACATGTTCTTGAAGAAATTTTGACTTATAGTTTATGGCTTTGTAAGCCTTTCAGTAGAAAGATGTCCCACACTCAGGCGCTAAGTCAAGGCACATAGCTCCAAGGCTAGCCTGCGTTTCGGTGTGATTATTTTTCCAACCTTTGCAATTACGTGTAGATTTTCTGCTGCCTGAATCTTCCTGGACTAGGGGCTCTGGGGCTTCTGGATCTCTCCGTGCACACGTGTAGACACAGAGCTGCGTGAGGGCACGTGCAGTGCGGCGCCCCCCCCCCCGCCATGGCACATGCAAATGGAAACCGCCCCGAAACACACCTGCCCCCGGAAGAGTCGCCTTTCTCCAAAACGTGTTCCTCGGAATCAGATCTGCTCCACTTCTGTTACTTGATGTTGATCCTGGAAATTTTCCTCAACTGAAAGTGTAGGGATAATCACCTCTTTTTAAAAAAAAAAACACTCCAGAAATCTAGAAGATAATATGATTACATAAGCTCATATATTTTGGTCTCAAGAGAAATTGGTTGTTGTGTGTATGTGCGTGTACGTGTGTGTGTCTCTGTGTATGTGTGTGTGCATGCATGCGTGTGTGCGTGTGCGTGTCTGTCTTGGGAGGGTGGGGGTCCAGGGAAGAAGAGCGCAAGAAGGAGAAACATGGTGGGTGGGACCGAAGTCCCGGGTGCCACCACTACCATGACGGGAGAGGGAGGTGAAAATCTGGCATGCCCTAACAAGCATTCCCCTGTGAACTGACCACCTTGTGGACTTCTGGAAAGTTCCATGTGTCCCTTTCCCCTGGGATGGCCAGTGCTGTTCAGCATGGATCGGGAGCAACTTGCAGGAAGAGAAAAGATTGATGTTTTTAGTCCTGCAGCTACCAGCCCCTGCCCAAGCCTGCATAGTGTGGCCTCCAACAAAGGCAGTGGTTTTGAGCTTTCCCAGGTCAGTTTAAGAGGCAGGAAAGCAGGTCAGAGCCCACCTCTCCAAAGCAGCTGAGCAGGGTAGGGAACAAGCCAGGCCTTGAGAGGCAAAAAGACCTAGGTTTGAATCCCAGTGGCCACTTTATAACCAGTGTGATCCCGGGAACGTTCCTTGACCTCTCTCAACCTCGGTTTTCTCATCTATTAACTGGGGCCAGGGATGTCCATGATGTGCAATTCTTGTGAGGCTCTGAGAAGATCACATGAGCACAGTGGCGGGTCTGAGGTTGGTGCCTAAGGGGTTAGAGGCCCCATGCTGCCCTCTCCCACAGAGTCCTCCAGTCTGCCGTTGTCATGGGCCTGGTGGAAGGACGGCTTCCTTCCCTTTTGGGAGGCTGCTCCACCCTCCTACACCCTGGCTGCCTCCCTGGCCGTCCCCTCAGCACTTGGAGCTGGAGCCTGTCACTCGGGTCCAGGAAGGAGCTGGAGAAGGTTTTCAGAAAGGAGAAGAGGGAAGAGTTATAGCTCCACCCAGGCGGGGCACTGAGGCAGGAAGAGGTGGCGCCTGGCACAGAGACCTACTCCCGCCTGCTCCCAGTCTCCAAAACAGCTGGCCCAGATGTCTTCACTTTCTTCTAGAAAGCGTCCTCTGGTTTAGTCCGACACTATCTTTGACGGTCCCAAGCAGCCCCCCACGGGAATAGCTGTGATGCTATCTATCCCTTACCAGTTGACTTTTTTAGATGCAGTCATTCTATACTTCTGGGGTCTCTTCACATCTTGCCTGATTTCCCTTGAAGCCCCTCGATTATCCACACCCATATATGGTGGTGCCAGCCCTGTGAGAAAGCAGCCAGGAGTAAGAGCCACCACCTAGTCACAAGGGGTGGAAAATCACACACGGATATTCAGGTGGGGTCTGTGGGGCGGGCGTCATTGACTCAGAAGTTGAAAAGTGGACCTTCGGACATCGAAACTTAGTCTGTTGTCAATTTTTACAAATCCGTCTTTTTTTTTTCTCTCTCTACAGTAAAATAATTAAATGTAAAACGTCCCTCCCACCCTTCACCCGGACTTCTCTGAAGTTGGGCTTTTGACATTGATTTTCCCAGCTCAGGATCAAGTATAGCATCGCTGAAGATCGCCAAACTGCTGTTTAGACATTTTAAAGATGCAATTTGAGTTCCAGTCGGGGGAAAGGGGCGGATAAAAGAGATTATATGATAATGATATGGCTGTGGAAGTCTGTCGAATAAAGTACATTTTCTCTGGTGGGCAGGCTATTTCTGGAGCTGTGCACGAGTTGCTGCATGGAGGGATGTGTTTATCCTAATGGGAAGCAGGACTGAGCTAGGCCACAGCTCTCTGCACAGTTTTTAGAGACGTCAGACACCACAGAGACATTTGTGGTGTCCAGAAGACGCATTTAGTCTGTGCTGGCCCTTTCAATGTGTGCTGACTTGGCTGTGACAGGGATCAGAGGAAGGCAAGGAGTCTAACGGCTTAAGTGAAGGAATGTGTGTCTGTCCAGACATGCCCACTTAGGATGCTTTTGGATATAAGAAGAAAAACATCAATGCAAGCTGATTTAAACAATAAGGAGTTTACTCTACAAACTAATAAGTAGCCCAGCATCCGGGGCTTCAGGTAGGGTATGATCAAGGCATTAACTCTGTTTTCCTGTAATCCCGCCTGCTCTGCCTTCTTCTAATTCTTTTCCTTAGGCCGACTTCCTCATGGGTAAAAGATGGCTGCCAGCATCAGCTTTCACACTTGCTTCTTTGGTCATGTCCAGGGAGAAAGAGAGATCTTTCCCTTTCAGTCTGAACTGGTCAATTTAAGCCACTACCTGGATTAATAGCAGTCACTAGTCTGACATCCTGGGCTGATTGGCCTAATGCAGAGTTCTGAGCCCAACGCAAGCAAGGAGATTTGAGTCACCTTGACTGGAGGGATCAGCCCCTCCCCCCGAGACACTGATATTACAGAGTGGGGGGCACATTTTGCAAGGAAGGCAGGGGGAGGATGAGGGAGAATGAGTTAGACATGAAAGCACGTCAGCAGCCATCAGTGTTCCCAGCCAGGAATGCAGAAGCCCTGTTTTAACAGAGCTCTACGGGCTGACAGACTGTCAGTCTGGTCTTTCTGCCTCACAGAGCCTTCCAGGATCAAGAAAGATATAAGGAAAGTAAAAATGTGAAATAGATATAAATAGTGTATCTATGTATAAAATAGATGTATATGAGTGCTATTACTACTAGAGCCACAAACTTCACAGATGAACAACTTTATACCTCAGTGTTCTCTCCTGTAAAATGGACACAGTAATACTTCTTTACCATCCTTTGTAATGGATGCAGAAGCTTCAAGTATGAATTCCAGTGCTCCTAGAAATCTGCCTGGTGGCCCAGATTGGGGGTTGATTTCCCCACGGTGGAATGGTAACCACCCAGCCCCTTGATACTCTCTGCCTGTCACATGGTCTCACCCCAACCTTGGCTGGTCTTGGCAACATTCCCTCTGCAGTGTATGACAAGCAAACTTCTCCAGAGTGGTCACTCACTGCCCACTTAACACACTGGGGGCTGGGCCTCCTGGATAGAAAGCATGGTGGGATTGGATCGCAAGTGGGAACCCCACCTGCAGCCTGGGCATGGCTGATCAGGGCCAGTCCCAGGGATAAGCTTGGCTGTGAGCCTGAGGGTGTGGGCGGGGACAGGGGTGTAGCCTGCTGGCTGCGTCCTGGGACACAGCCCCACTGGTGACAGGGCATGAAGAAGGGTGTTCCAGGGTGGGAGTGAGGAGCAGGGTCTGATGTGGGGCCTGGGAAGCGCAGGTGGTCTTCCGCGCCCTGCAGTAGAACACTGTCATTGGTGTCACGGGTGGTGTAAGTCTCACCCAGAGCTGAAGTCACGGTCGAGAAGCCTGTGGCTTCCAGTCCTGGGGACCAGGAGCTCCTCTGCGCTCCATCTTCCTCCAGGTGTTGTCCCTTCTCACATGGGGACAGACACTGAGACACGCACACACACACATACGCAGACATACAGTCGCGCACACACACATGCACTCAGCACGCAGACGTGCATGCATGCGCATAGTCCCTCCATGCCCTGTCTCGGGTCTTGTCGGCTCTGTCCCTCTGGCCACCGCACATGGAGAGGTTGTATTCCATCTTTGGGCATGGAAGGCAAGCACTGGACAGACCTCTTCCTCTTCCTTCCTTACTGAGGGGCACTGCCTGTGGGAACTGCGCAGAGGAAGAGCCCCAGAGCTGAAGGGCCCTGACTTTGAGGGGAGGAGCCACTCCTGTAGCTTTCTGGGTGTCCCACCATGCCTGGCGTGAACAGTGACTGTGTAAACCGTGTCACAGGGGCTTGTGATCCAGGACAATCTGAAGTTTTGCAGAGGGTTGTGCCAGCCCCAGCGATGGGGTGGTGGCCAGCACTCTCTGAGGTCTGGACCTCAAATCCCTAGCTCTGATGGTGCGAGTTTTCCTTCAATATCTTCAGGTTAGCCTGGGAGTTCACTTAATGTGGGCCTGGGTATATCTCTCCTTCCTGTATTGCTGCCTTGATCTCCGTTCTGACTGGCATCTATTGGCTTGGTCTGGCTCTCTGTCGCTTTGGGTTCTTCCATAAGCTCTGTGGCAGTGTGGGTGACAGGAAGACACAATTCTACTTACAGGACCCCAAGAAGACGAGTGGGAAGACCAGTCAAAGATTAGAAACCCATTAGCCAATAGGCAAAAATGCATAATTTAGTGCCATATGTGGTGTTGAATGTACATTTTTCATATTAGGAGAAGAGTTTCAAGTGGCTCTTCTACCTAGAAACAATAATGTTTGAACCATGCACCCTCTTGCCAGCAGCCCCCCAGGCTCCCTTTTTCCTTTGTGCTCTTTAGCGCTCCTTCCCATTGGGCCGTGTCTGGTCGCAGTGGGCCCACTGGGGCGGCAGCTGTGGGAGGAGGTTGGGAGGCTGGAGTGGGAGAGTGGGGAGCTCACAACACCCCTATCCAGGATTCTGTTCACACTCCCTTCACTGCCAGGGGACTCTCATGAGGAGGCTAATCACAATGACTGTGGAGGACTCCATTCCTGGCATGTTGATCAAACAGTGGTTATCACCCAACTCGGCCCTGGAAGGCTGGGATGCCAAGGGAGGAAAGAACAAAACAGGAACAAGAAGCTATGCCTTTCTGCTTCATAAAGGTTTATGGAGTGAATGCTAGGAGAGCATGACTGTGTCAACTGCGTGCTTGAATGGGGTGAGTAAATGAATGAGGTGAAAAAATGAGTGGAAGGTGAAATGAAGTCAAGGTGAGGAGAGGCAGACTCTTCACCACATGCCTCTGGCTGGGTTGACTGTAGATTGCCAGTGTCTGAGCCTCAAAGTTGGCCTTGCTGTCCCCAGGAAGCTGTTCATGGATACCTAAGGAGTCAATCCTTCCACAATAGAAAACAGTTTTGAGGTCTTCACTTATTCTCCTCTTTGTGCTGCCTCTGCCCTGCTGGGGGTCCTGGCGAAAGCTCCACTTACTTATGTAAAAATGAGCATCTCTACCCATCAGGGGCATGGTTAGAGACCCTCTGCGTGCTGCCCAAAAGATAGACTTGGGGGCCACTCTCTAGTCAAGGGCAAACATCAAACATTATTTTTCATTAGGTACAAAAGCAATGCATTTGGGTATATATATATTGATCATCATTATTCACCAATTCCATATTTGTGCATTTGCCTACTCACTAACATTTATTTGAAATCCATAAATTAATACACCTGCTGCTCCTGCAGCCACTCATGGACATGGGCAGAGGGGCAAAAATTTGGAATCACCCAGTGGGCACATTCCTTGTTTGAGGTCAAACGAGGTGATGCTTGTTTCAGCTCTCATACTATAAACAAGTATCCTTGTCCAGATCTATTTAATGCCATGCTTTTGGTATTTTTTTGTTTTGTTGTTGGTGATTTTGTTGTTTAAGAATGGCCCCCAAGTGCAGTGCTGAAAAACTATGTAGCGTTCCCAATCCGAGGAAGGTTGTGTTGTGTTTTTCAGAAAAAATACGTGTGTTAGATGAACTTCATTCGCGTACGAGTTACAGGGCTGTTGGCTGTGAGGTCAATGTTATGAGTCAATGATATGTATTAAATGAGGTGTCTTTAAACAGAACACACATAAAACAAAATTAGGTATTGATTGGTTGATGAAAATGTGACCAAAGGCTCACAGGAACCTAATCTTTTATTTCCCCTAGAAGCAATGGTACAGTGCTCTCTATTTCAGCATTCATGGTGACTTTATAGAACATAATGGCTGCAAAAACAAGAATGTACCTTATATAGATATATACATATATTTGGTATAAAAATTAAAGGAATATAAGATGAGTAACAAAACATGTAATCTGTCTTTATGCATTCTTCTTTTTCTAGTCCTGTTCCTCTTGCCTGGGAACCACTATTGCCAGTTTAGGGCATACCCTCTATTAATTTACATACTTAAACACATATGTAATTTTTATATAATATAGATAATTTATGACTGTTTTTGTAAATATAAAATATCTTATATATGAGTTTTAATAATTGTATATCATTTGTATGAAAGTGTTCTATGAAAAGGGTAGTATGTATATACAATTATTTGTATACTGTATGATATAGTATATATGATTTATATATATATTATATTTGTAGGATTGTCAGCGAACTTTGTTAAAGGTCAGATAATAGTTTTGGCTTTGTAAACCTTATGATCTCTGTGACGACTGAATCAAGACATAAGCCATAGACAATATGTAAATGAATGGGCATGGCTGTGTTCTAATAAAACTTTATTTATGAACATTGAAATGTGAATTCACATAATTTTCACACATCACAAAATATTACTCTTCTTTTGATTTTATTTCAACCATTTAAAACTGTAAAAGCCATCCTTAGCTTGCGGGGAAGGGGGCAGTACAAACACAGGCAGGAAGGTGATTTTGGCTTATGGGACTTAGTGTGCCAAACTCTGACATAGATTATATGTGGGAAATCTCTTCCTGTTAATACATGTAGATCTACCTTATTCTTTTAATGGCTTCCCAGTATTCTATTGCATGAATTTACCTCACTTTATGTAACTATTTCTTTACTGATGGACTTGTAGATTATTCCCAGTATAACAATATTATATACAACAGAATATCCTTGTATATACATCTTGAGGCATATGCATGAGTATTTCTTTTTTTAACAATATTTTTAAAAAATGTATTTATTTTGAAAGAAAGACAGAGAGAGAGAGAGAGCAAGCATGAGCAAGGGAGGGGCAGAGAGAGAGGCAGAGAGAAAGAGAATCCCAGCCAGGCTCTGCACTGTTAGCATGGAGCCTGATGCAGGGCTCAAACTTATGAACTGTGAGATCATGACCTGAACCGAAATCAAGAGTCAGACGTTTAACCAACTGAGCCCCCCAGGTACCCCATATATGCCGCAGAATTCTAGAATTGCAGTTGCTGGATGAAAGGGTTCAAGGGTATGCACGCTTTGAATGTTGATGCATTCTGAGAAGGCAAATGAATAATGAGGGAGGATTTCTGGGGCGGGCTCGAGTCTTTTTTTCTAAGTTCAGTCTCTGTCCATAGAGATGGGCTGCCTTGTGAGAAGGAAGTGGTCCTTGCTCTGTCCCAGAGCACAGCATCACCACCAAATAAGATAAATAAAACTCAAAGACGTTCCTTTTCACATACAGCTCCACGGTTGCCCTTCTCACAGAGTCAGGCCAGGAGAGCAGCCCACAGCATCTAGGCCTGTGGGGATGAGTCAGAAGCAGCCTGGAAATGGGCCTGCTTTGCTAACGTAGGATCTGGGGAGCCCTTGGTGAAAGAAGCCATGAGGCTTGCTCTCAGGGTTGGGTTGCACCAAACATCAGCCTCTCGAGGGGTGGATGTTGACCGTAGGGTAGCGGGAGGCTGAGGAATACTGACCTGTGGTCAGGGGAGAGGTGAAAGACCTGCATCAGGAATTCTCGCCCAGGCTCTAGGGTAAGGTGAAGCCATAACTGGCAAGACAGCTCAGCCAGAGAGGCAGAGGCAGATGGGAAGTAACCTAGGAAGTCAGGCCAGGAACCAAGGGAGCACAGCGTAAGCCAGGCCCACCTGGGCTGCAGATGAAGACAAGCCAAAGGGCAGAGTAGAGAAGGCACACAGTCTAAAGGGGCATCCCTGTGAGAAGTTCACTTCTGTGAAGACCAGGAAACATGGCAATAACTACGTAGGAGCTCGGAGTAAGGGAAGATTTCTTTTAACTTCTGTATAGGCTGGAGGCCACAAAGTACCAGAGATGGAGAACATAGACATTCAGGAGGGAGATAATCAATAACACAGACTCATCCGACAATTATGTGAAATTACCAGGAGCCCAGAAGTGCTCTGGGCTCTGGGAATGTAGGAACGAATATGATGTGATCTTTGTGGTCCAGGCTACTGGTGGAGTGGGAGCAAACAGGTGTGGAAACCAGAGGTTTGATACATTGCTGGAGAGGTCATCAGATGAGACTAGGCGGGGGCGGGGGTTGGGGGGAAGAAGACAAGGGCAGGGCCAATTCTATGGGAGGGAGTGGGACAGATGTGTGAAGAAAGGTGCTGTTGTTCTTTTAAAAAAATAGACTTGGGGCACTTGGGTGGCTCAGTCAGTTAAGCATCCAACTTCGGCTCCACTCAGGATCTCGCGGTTCATGGGTTCGAGCCCCGCGTCTGGCTCTGTGCTGACAGCTCAGAGCCTGGAGTCTGCTTCGGATTCTGTGTCTCCCTCCCTCTCTGCCCCTTCCCTAATCATGCTCTATCTCTCTCTATCTCTAAAAAAATGAATAAATGTTAAAAAATTAAAAAATACATACTTTATTTTCTAGAGCAGTTTTCAGTTCCCAGCAAAATTGAGGGGAAGATACAGATATTTTCTGTAGATCACCTGCCTCTATACACGCACAGCATCTTCCATTACCAACTTCCTGCATCAGACGGGCACATCGGTTACAATGGATGATTCTCCGGTGACACATCAGTATCACCCACCGAAAATCCATAGTTTACAGGACCTCGTTCTTGGCATTGTATATTCTATGAATTTTGACAAATGTATCATGGCACATATCCACTATTATAGAGTACTATACACAATAGTTTCACTGCCCTAAAAATCTCTGTGATCCATCTATTCATCCCTCTCCTCCCTCCAACCCCTGACAACCACTGATCTTTTTACTGGCTTCATAGCTTTGCCTTTTCCAGAATATTTTATGGTTGGAATCATACAGTCTGTAGCCTTTTTCAGATTGGTTTCTTTCACTTAGTAACATGCATTTAATGGCTTGATGGCTCATTTTTAAGTGCTCAGTGATATTCCACGGCCTGGATATATCCCTATTTATTTGCTCATTCACCTACTGAAGGACATCTTGGTTGCTTCCAAGTTTTGGTGCTTATGAATAAAGCTGCTGTAAATACCTGTGTGCAGGTTTTTGTGCAGACATAAGTTTTTAAATCCTTTGGGTAGAGAAAGATTTTATCAGGACCTGCACCTGAAGCAGGAGCACTGCGTGTGGGCCAGGGGGATGCGGGGGATGAGAAAGCCCTCCCAGCTAAAAAGACAGTATGAGCCAAGGCATAGGTGGAGAGGAAGCTAGGCTCCTGGGGGAGTGAACCCAGCAGACTCTAGGGTGGTGGGCGGGGTGCAGGATTACAGTGAGTTCTGTGGTTAAAGGCACAGGTTGGGTGCAGGCCATGGAAAGCCTAGTTTAGCCAGCCTGACGGATTTGGACCATGTCTTTATCTGATGAGGAACCATTAGAAGGTTTAGAGTGACCAACAGTCCAGGTTTGCCAGGGGTCTTTCTTGCAACAGTGAAATCCCAGAATCTGCCTCCAGCCTGGGTGGACTGGGACAGCTGGTTACCCTAGTTTTAAGCAGGAGAGGGACATGGTCAGATTTGCTTTTAAAAATATCTTTTTGTGGTAGGAAAATCTTGAGATTCAGAGAAAAGTTGCCAAGACAGTAGAGTGAGTTCAGGATACCCTTCACCCAGTTTCCCTTACTGTTAACATTTTATATACATACGGTAATATTTGTTGATGCTATGGGATTAACACTGACACCTTACTACTAGATTTTAGACTCTCTTTGGATTTTTGCAGTTTTTTCTTTTTTACCAGGGTCCCTCTTTTGTTCCAGGGTCTATCTGGGATCCCACATTTAGCAGGGCTGTTTTTAGAAAGTTAGACTGTGGCTGTGGTATGCGGAAGTGGACTGGAGAGGCAGTGTCTGGAGACCAAGGGATCGAGAGAGTCTGGTGGGAGATGCTGAGGTCAGGAATTCCAGATGTGGCAGGTAGGGGGTGGTGGCCATGGCCTTGGAAGGCTGAGGGGGTAGACTCGGTGGGACTCAGGACTGACACCTGCTGATGAAACCATCTGAAAGAGTGAAGCAGAATGTTACCATCTATTGCTTGCTCCTGCATTTTATCCAGTCATCTCTGCAGCAGAGAATCATTGAGCACCTACCAGGAGCTGGTCACTGATGTTCTCCGGACACACGGCTATGGGATTCCACCTGCCACCTTCACACATCTCCAGCTCCAGCCTGGTTTTCCCATTTGACAGTACCCACCAACCTCCGCCATCTGTGAGTACGCTAAACACGAACAACTTCTTAACAGAAGCCCAACTGAAAGAATTTTCACAGCCTGTCCTTATTGCTGCCAAGAATATATATTACCAATTTCCAGTGGAAGCTCAAATGTCCCTTTGCAATAACCTGGCCCGCACGCACTAAGTTTGAGGGGTTACCGCAAGTCGGACTACACCTCAGGGACCCACCACCAGGGAGAGGTGTGTGGCGGGTCGGGAGGGAGGCATGAGGTGGTGATGGGGCTTGAGACCCAGAGGGTCTGGGTACATACTCCCTTGGGTCGCAGCCCAGGGGTAGGAAAAAAAAAAATCCAGAGAAATCCTGGTTGGCATGTTTCTAGCCCAGATGGAAGAGAAATAGGACAAACTGCTCAAGGTGCCAAAACCAACACACGAGAAGCTCCTGCTGCCAGCAAATTCGAGGTATGTTGGCGCGCGCAGCCGAAGAGAAATATATTCACCCTGTTGGAAAGGGGAAGACGAGAAGACGGACAGCCGTTGAGAGAAAGCAGGTGTTCCTTGCCAACTGCGAAACGCCAGCTCTGGGAAGAACGACCGATTCCAAATGACCGAGCGGGACTGGAGCAAGCCAGGGGGGAAGGGGCGCAGACAGCCAGGCGACAGGCATCTGGAGACACAGGGCTCGCGCCTCGTGGGCCTGGCTTCCCTGACAGTGCCCTCGCCACTCAGCCTGCCTTTCTGCACCAGCAGGGAGGCAGTCTGTGCCCACATTCCTTCTTGCCTTGGCCCCTCCCTTGTAGGGCTCCCCCCCTCCATCCTCTGATTATTCACACTCTTCCCATTTTTGGGGGGCATTTGTCACCTCGGGGCACATCTCTACATATCCTCCTGACATTCAGGATAACTCCTGAACCACAAATCCCGCTTCATGAAGGGAGAAGCTAGGATACTCGCGTCCCTAGATGACTGTGCCATGTTCTACATGGGATGTGTCCATGTGAAACTTGGTTTGAGGCAGCACCCCCATCAGGGAGGCAACAGGGAGGAGCAGAGACTTGATTCCTGAGGATAGAGGAGGGACTGGACTTCTGGTTTCCGGTGCTGAGGGTCCTATATGCTGAGTGACTGTGGGGTCCTCTCTAAGAAACCTCTTCATGTGGTTGGGCACTTTATGGTTAAAGGCTTCAGAGTCTGGCTCTCCTGGACTCTCTAATGGTCTTGACTAAACTCCCTCCTTTTCCCTCTTAAACGAGCAAGAATGGATTCTGTTGTTTGCCGCTAAGAATTGCAACTGTCACACTATCTGTCTCAGTCACGTAGGGCTGCACTAACAAGGTACCACAGACGGGGTAAACAGGCACTTACTTCTCATAGTTTTGGAGACTGGGAAGTCCAAGGTCAGGGTGCCAGCAGATCCAGTCTCTGGGAGGGCCCTCTTCCAGGTTTGCAAATGATCATGTTCTCCTTACATCCTCACATGATGGAGAGAGAGATCATCTCTCTTCTTATAAGGGCACCAACCCTATTCATGATGGTGCCTCCCTCATGACGTAATCATCTGCCAAAGGCCCCACCACCTACCACCATCACATTGGGGATTAAGCTTCAACATATGAAGTTGGGGAGGGACACAAGCATTCAGTCCTCAGTGCCGTTCTACAAGAGCAGCTGAAGATGTGACCTCTCTACAATTCTCTCTGGGCCCTTAGATTCTGTGGAGGTGCCCGTCTTTAAAGGCACCACCCCATTTTTAAATTATTTAAAAATTAAATTAAAAAAATTTAACGTTTATTTTTGAGAGAGAGAGTGAGAGACAGAATAATCCCCTAATATTTATTTTTGAGAGAGAGAGAGGGAGACAGAGTGTAAGTGGGAGAGGGGCAGAGAGAGAGGGAGACACAGAATCCGAAAGAGGCTCCAGGCCCTGAGCTGTCAACACAGAGCCGGATGCAGGACTCGAACTCATGAATCATGAGATCATGACCTGAGCTTAACCGAGCTTAACCGATCGGACGCTTAATCGACTGAGCCACCCAGGCGCCCCCTAATGCACCACCCCGTTTAACATTAATAGCCTGTTGTCCTTTAGTGTTTGAACTAAGGGTCTGCTCCCTCACTGAGGGCAGTGAACCTAACTTTTCTTCTTTTTGTTCTTGCTTGTAGCATCCCACAGCTGGAAAAGGATCAAGAACATGTTGGCCAATCCACCCATTTTACACACAAGGTGGTACTCAGAGCAGCGACCAGTCAGGTGACTGGCCAAGCACTGGAGGGGGCAGGAGTGGGGGTGCTACAGCCAGGTCTTTCCTTCTACGTTGTCTCCCACCACTCGGGCCATTTACATGGAAGATACATCATGACACTACTTGAATTGAAACAGGGCCTTCCGAGGAGTTCAAAATGCTTCACCAACCTCCAGGCTGTATAATTTGTACTCCTGGGAAATTCATAGGTTGGAGAAAGCCTCTCCTAACGATAGTAGGTAAAACCTAGGTCCCAAGGAACCGACGTGATTTGCTTGCCCACAATTGGTAGCAAAGTTACGAGCCTCCTGCTCCTTGGATTCTGAAGTCTGTTTCAGGAAAACCATAGCATGTGGGTTCTGGTCCTGGAAACGCTTACCCAAATGCACTGGGGGCTGCCATCTGACTGATGTTGCATCTTCAGGGGCTCCTTGGAGAGGAGAGGATGGAAAGTCCCTCTGTTAGGTATCTACTGCTCTTAACATTTTGCCCCGAAGCTCTGTGGCTTGAAACGACACCAGTCATTTGTTATCTCTCACAGTTTCTGTCTGTCAGGAATTTGAGAGTGGCTCAACTGGGCGCTTGTTGCTCAGTGCCTCTTGTGAGGTTGCAGTCATGGGATGGCTGTGAGACCAGGGTCTTCCTGAAGGTTCCTTCACTAACGTGTCTGGTACTGAGCTGGTAAACTGGAATCACTGGGGCTCCCAGGCATCTCTCTCTATCTCTGCTCTAGAGAGAGCTCCAGGCTGGGGGCGCCTCGGGGATCAGTTGATTAAGCATCCAACTCTTGATTTTGGCTCAGGTCATGATCTCAATTTGTGGGTCTAAGCCTGGGTGTTGGTCTCTGCACTGACAGCTGACAGTATTCTCTCTCTCTCTCTCAAAATAAATAAATAAACTATAAAGAAAATAGAGTGCCAGGCTTAGCCTGCAATGTCACCTCCACGATGCTTTATACTTCAGTGAGTTAGAAGTGAGTTGTTGAGCTGGCTGTATTCAAAGGGAGGGGAATTAGGCATCATTTCTTTATGGGAAGAGTGTAAAGAATTTGTGGACGTATTTTAAAACCAACGCAGACTTCAAGTTCCAGAGAGTGAATCGGTTTTCCCCAAGTTACATGGCTAATGGGTTAGCAGAACCAGGATTGGAACCAGAGATCTAGCAGCTCCTTGTCTTCCTAACAACCAGCATTACAATATTGAGGGAGAGCCGATAAGGGGGTCTGATTTTGGGGGTTTTCTTCAGGGTGTTACCTCAGTTTTAAGCTGTTGTTATCTTTTGGGGAACAAGATACCTGAGAATAGCTAAATAAACAAACCAGCAGGCAGACAAACACACCCTTAATGAATTACTACTAGTAACAATTCATGATGTCCCTTTATATTTGTAGAAGACTTTGTCCAGATCCACACTGAATGACTTGTCAAAGTCATATAGCAAGTCAGATCAAAAACAGAATTAGAACCAGAACCCAGGTGTCCTTATTCTTGTTTTCTCTTTGCTGCTTTGGCAAAACTCCCTGAATAACCTGTCTACTACTTTATGATTATATTTTCATTTTGTCTCTCCTCGAAATAGTGGTGGCGGTACCCATCACTGACTCCTGACTCCTGGACAGCTGTGGGCAAGGTAACAACTGGACAGTGTGGCTCTGGCTGTTGCTGGGAACGGGCAAGCAGAACTGCAGAAGGTGCTGGAGACAGTCCCCAATCTCAGACTCAGAAACTGAGGCAGGTAGGCTGGTGGGATATTGCTGAAGTCCTTTGATGAGTCATGAGAAGGCTGCCATTCAAAGCCAGGTCTCTTAATGTAAATCCTAGTTTGTTTTTTGCCCCCACCTTGGTTTCCTGTGTCTTTCTTTCTTTCTTTCTTTCTTTCTTTCTTTCTTTCTTTCTTTCTTTCTTTCTTTAACGTTTGTTTACTTGAGGGGAGGGGCAGAGAGCAAGGGAGACACAGAGTCCCAAGCAGACTCCATGCTGTCAGCACTCATCCCATGTGCCTCTGAAATGAGAAGCAAACTGGTTTGGAAAATGTTTCTTGGGGGCCGCCTGGGTGGCTGGGCCGGTTAAGCATCTGACTTTTGGTTTCGGCTCAGGTCATGATCTCACGGTTCATGGGTTCGAGTCCTACGTTGGGTTCTGCGTTGGCTGGGAGGGCCCTGCTTGGGATTCTCTCTTTCTCCCTCTCTCTGTGCCCCTCCCCTACTTGTGCTGTCTCAGTCTCTCTCAAAATAAATAAATAAACTACAAAAAAGAACAAAAAGTTGCTTGGGTTTAATTACTTGTTGGGTTGCTCCCTGCAGAAGCCCTGCAGGAGTTTTTACTTTAGGCAGCTTGCCAAATCAGTCAAGGTGCAATTATCGAGGACTCGGTTCATCCAGCATTGTGTTAGGCATTGATAATACTCAATGTAAAATCTTGGTTTACACCAAGTTTCTAGTGGTGGTTCCTGGCTTCAAATAACTCTATGAATCAAGTCCCACAGAACATTCCATTTAATCAACTATGGATCACCTGGATGACACACAACCATCTGATTTCACAGAAATCACACCTTAACCCATACTTTCTAGGAAAAACAAATAATTAATAGCAGTGTGCTTTCATAAAACACACACACATACATATGACGGCAGAGAGCTTAAGCACTACTGGAAAATCTGAAATGTGTGCCTTCTAATTAAAAAGATTATTTCCTGCAAACTCGATGGAATATCCTCCGCCTGCTTCTATTTTTTTCCCCATAAAACAAACTCTCTGCAAGAAATGTGAAATTTATTATGAGAGGGAACATGCTAACTTTCCAAACATCCCAGTCAGTCTGAGGAAACGAGGCGGTGATGACTTGGAAAACACCTCCCTTTGCACACACGTCCATTCACTGTGTCCGGCATAGCCGCCCTCGGCAGACTCGGCCAGCAGGGGGGCACGTCCGGTAAATCAGAGCAATGCCGATTGAAATCGCCTATTGGGTCTCCTGTGCCCACCTCGAGACTAATCCAAACTCCAGCTTCGTCTGTAGTACATCCTCCACGACTTTTCCCAGCCAAGGCTTAAATGACTCAAGTTCCACCATGTTCCCTGGAGGGGTTATCCTGCAGCCAAATAGAACGAAACTCACCATTTGGAATTTTCCCCCTTTTATTGAATCTAATTTTTCCTTGCCTTGTTTTCCTACTGTCATGTTCTTGTTGGATCCCTTTGGACCACCCACTGTGCCCGCTCTTCAAATGTGTGGACTGGAATTTCCCATCATTATTTGGCCTATGACACATTTTTGAATTGTCAGCAGTCACGGCAGTGGCACTGGGGTCCCGTCCCTTAGATTCAGACACACTGTGGGTCTAGCCATCTGGCTAACCACACTGTTGATTCTCTATTATGTACACATACAGGGATCGCCTCTTTGTGCCAGGGTCCCATCATCTTTGCTCTCAACCTCCTGAGTCAAATTTAGCACAGCGCAGCAAGAAAATCCAGGATGTGGCAAAACAGGAAGAATATCTTTGAGATCCAGAAGAAGGCTAGCCTGCCCCAGCTGAGAATCCCCGTCAAATAGGCATCTAAAGAAAGTGAAACTCTCATCCCCTTACTTTATTCCCTCAGGCATTTTCACTCTTTCCTTTGACCTTCTTGCTACTTTTATTCAAAATTCTACAACAGTTTTCTAAGTCCTTTTTCAAAACCTTAAGCCAAAAGCAACCCTGTCTAATTAGAGGCAAATAGAATCCTCTGGCTGTTTAATCCAATCATAATATGGGAATACAAGAAATGGGTCTGATAATAATATTCACCGTGATTGTCTCACTGAAGTCCAAGGGGGTAGGACAGCCCATATGGCAAAACTGAGCATGGAGACTTTAAGTAACTTGTGTCAGTCACATGCATGGAATGGGTGCTCAGATGGGCTGAGCTCTTCCAACACTGCCTCCTGCTCTCCGAACAAACTCATCTTAGAATGATTGAGAAGGCAGAGACGAGCGGGTGGGCACTGGACACACCCACCCAGCTCGGCACCAAAGAGCTACCGTTGCTGTTCCTCATCAAAGAGCTACCGTCGCTCTTCCTCATCCCACGTGGAACAATATGGATCAGATCCATTTTTAATCCCCAGTGACAGCTGTTATGCCCTGACCTGCTCATGTGCACGCCACTCACACAGATGTCACGACACTGCATCAGCCGGGCTTACGTCATCAGGTAGAGATGGGTCATGGGTCATTAGGACTTTGCTCATGGGGCAGCCATCAGGCCAGAGCCCAGGAGAAGTTGTTGCACAAAAACGTCCTTTTGTGGTTTGCTTCGGCTTTTGAAAGTCTCCTCAGGGCTGAAAATGATGCCAGCGGCTCCGACCATCGCTGAGGCTGGCATGCCAGGCACCTGGGGAGCCAGAGTATCTGTGTTAGTTATCCAGAGGGGCCTGCCCCCCAGGATCAACAGACAGAGCTCGGATCCCAGCACGGTCACTTAACTTCTTTTAGGACTTCTGTTCTCCAGGGGTGCCTGGGCGGCTCAGTCGGTTGAATGTCTGGCTCTTGCTTTTGGTTCAGTCATGATCTCATGGTTGTGAGTTTGAGCCCTGCACTGGGCTCTGCACTGGCAGTGTGGAGCCTGCTTGGAATCCTCTCTCCCTCTCTCTCTGCCTCTCTCTCTCAAAATAAAATAAAATAAAAAACACTAAAAAAAAAAAAACACGAACTTCTGTTCTCTGTGCTTCAATTCCCTAATCCATATACTGGGCAATACTATCTCTTCTCTCCCTTCCTCAGAAGGATATTGCCCCCAAATGACATAACAGAACTACCGTGCTGTTCTTGCTGTTTCATCCAGGAACAAGGCATGTTTTCCCGTTGACCCTTGACCAGGAGGGCTGGCACAGGCTTTGGCCAATATGTCAGTCCCAGGAGGCTAGTTCCCAGGGCGCCGGCCCCATCAGCATTCTCCCAGGTCATACTGCTTCTCTCATGCCTTACCTCTGAGCATGCAAATTCCATCCTTCCTATGGTCATGACTCAGCTTGAATTCAGAATCTGTGGCTTGGTGTCAGTCAAAAGTTCTGGGACATTCTCGGCTATGAGAACTTCAGGTTGCCCCTGCCCCATTACCTCTTTCCTCGCCTTCTGAAACTGTTAGACAGCTCTTGACCCTTTCACTCTATCCTCTATGGCTTTTCATCTCTCTTATATTTCCACCTCTTTATCTCTCTGGGCTGCATTCTGGGTAATTTCTCCAGTACTAACTCCCAGTTCTCAAACTCTCTTTTTGTGTGGTGTATGGTCTGCTGCTAAATGTATCCATTGAGTTTTAAATGTCTATTTTATTTCCTTATTTTCTAGAAGTTCTGTTTTATTCTTTTACAAATCTGCTTATCCTTTACTCATGTTTGAAAGGTCCTCTTCCATTCATTGATTCTGCTGTCATTTCTGCTGGCTCTTTGTTCTTGGTGCCTTGTTTCCTTATATTTGTGGTGATTTTTAGCTGTGAGCTTCTCATCTTTCAAAATCGCTAGAAATTCTTCAAGGCCTAGGGAAAGGTAGATTCCTTCAGAGAAAATTTCTGTTTGCTTCTTGGGGTGCCTGTTAGTTCTCTAGTCTGGGATCACTTTGAAGTTTCTGCCTGGTTTTTTCCGATGATCCAGGTAGAGTGAATTTAACCTACAGACACACAAGAAGTCTGGCTTCTAGTTCCTAGGAGAGCTATTCCCCTCTTCACTCCAGGGCCAAGATTCAAAATAAAACAATTTCCCTTGCAAGTGTTACTTGCTCCCCAAATCTGGGAAGAGGTTGGCTTTATTTTCAGTCCTTCCCTACACTGTGGGTGTGGCTCTTGGAGGTCCTAAAGTTATGGGACATCTCCTGTGGGACTGTCCACCTCGGGCAGACCTGGGTTCAGTCTCCCGCCCACAAACCCTCATAAGGCCCCCAACATCTCAATTTTCAAGTTCACAAGATCCAGAAAATTCCTTCAAGGAATTCCTTCAAATGCTGGCTTGAGTGCTCTTCTCACGTGAGTTCTGCCTTCATTTATTTTTTTGGCCAGTACATTCCATACTTCCTTGCCAACTCGTGGAGCCCTTTAAAGATAGTAGGGGACGGGGTGCCTGGGTGGCTCAGTTGGTTAAGCGTCCGGCTTTGGCTCAGGTCATGATCTCACGGTTCATGGGTTCAAGCCCTGCATTGGGCTCTGTGCTGATAGCTAGCTCAGAGCCTGGAGCCTGTCTTCAGATTCTGTGTCTCCCTCTCTTTCTGTCCCTCTCCTGCTCACGCTGTCTCTTTCTCTCTCAAAGATAAATAAAACATTAAAAAAAATCATCTTTAAAAAAAAATAAAGATAGTAGGGGCACCTGGGTGGCTCAGTTGGCTGAGCGTCTGATCTCACAGCTCAGGTCATGATCTCACAGTCCATGGGATCGAACCCCATGTCAGGCTCTGCACTGACAGTACAGAGCCTGCTGGGGACTCTCTCTCTCCCTCTCTCTCTACCCCTCCCCCACTTTCTTTCACAATAAATACACAAACATTAAAAAATAATGACGACAGTGAAAGTATTTTTCCCTGCATTTTTAGTTGTTTTGAGCAGGATGGCTAGTGTGGACACCTTGTCTACCATATTGCTAGAAGCAGACATCTGAGCTTAAACCCACCTTTTCCATAGCCTCTTCACAGATATAGCTTCTTCCTCCTCAGAGCCTCAACACAATTCAACCAAGTTAGTCAGTTGGCCTTGGAGACAGCTGGCCCCTCATCAACAGCTTGGACCCCATCTGAGCCTGGTGTTTTTTTTCTCTTTCTATCCCATCTGAGACTGAGAGCTGACCTGTTGAACAGGATGGTAGGTCTCTTGTTCTCCCTTTTTTTCCATGCACTATATTTTCCATTTCCCCACCCCTTTGGTTCCTCTCTGTTTGCTCTCCTCCTAAGTAAGTGAACAACACTATGACTGTCGCCAGGCTAACATCAACCCCTCTACTTTATTTGGGCCTCAATGAAATACTTTATTTCTTGAGCCTGAGGAGAGTAAGAGCTCATTTTTTGGAACTGAAGGAAACAGTTGGCCTGGGATAGTATGTTTAGATACTCACATGATTATAATATGTAGTCAGTGTAGAGACCTCTGTGGTGAAGAACAGCTGATGTTTCAAATTGTAAATGTGAAGAAAGAAAAGTTAATTCAGTAGATGTTAGCCTATGCGACGTGAGTCACTGTCTGTGTAAATGTTGCCATTCAATTAGAAAAATTTAAAAGTCTTGCCTGAGATCTTTCCAAGATATTCAACATTTATCCATTAAAAAAATCCATTGAGCACCTACGACATGCCAGACCCTCTGCTAGGCACAGTGTCCAGTGGTGAGCAAGATGCACATGGTCTTTGCGTTTATAAGGCACTTGGGCCTGGGACTTGGAGCATGAAGCTGGATAAGGGCGGGCTGTGGGGTGGAGTGTAATGTGGATGAGACATCAGCCAGAATGATAGGCAGCTAATGCTTTCTCAAAAATACCTGCACCCAGGCCCCACTCCCAGACAGTATGGATGGCCTGGGCACAGGTATATACATATTTTTAAAGCTCCCAGGTGATTCTAATGACTAGCCAAAGTTGGAAACTACTGTTTGAATCAATAATTTAGGACAGCATTTCCAAAAAGTGGTGTGGGGATGGGTGACACACAGTGCAGAGGTCTTGGTCCACTTATCCCCCACTGCTGCCTAGCTGTGGGGCAGCCAGAGCCCCCGGGCATGCCCCCACCTTGACAGGCAGCCTCACCTGTTTGCTGCCCTGGACCATATGAACATGACACTCCCTATGTGTGCCATCATGTGAAAAAGGTTGGGAACTCCTGAGTCAGAATATCTGTACCATAGGATTTGGTTGAGATTGGCAGTGTGATTTAGTGAAAAAAATCAAGGACTTGGGGTCAGATCACCTCAGGTTCAGTATCCCTGCTCAGCCACTGACTTAGTGTGTGAGCTCCAACAAGTTACTTAACTTCTTTTGACTTCAGTTTTCATATTTGTGAAGTGGAAATACCACCTACTTCTTATGGTTCTTATAAGGATTGGAAATAATGCCTATAAAGCACTTAGACCAGGAGTCAGTTCCTATAGGCAGGTGTTTAATAAGTAGTAGCCATTATCATTGACATGGTTACTATTGTTAGAGAATTCTACCCAAACTCCCACCAAACCCAGAGCCAAAAAATTAAGACAGAAAGAGAATGGGATGGACTTGGGTAGAAACATGGGTTATGGTCCCTTCAAGTCTCGGTCGTAGATTGTCCATTGTGTCTCTCTTTAGGGCCATTGTGGGTTCCAAGCAACATCAAATCAAGCCCATAAGGAAGTGTCTGTGGAAGCATTTCTGCCAACACCTGCTGCTTCTGGCTCCTCCCGCAGCCCCCAGGGCTTCCTGTGCGTTCCTGTTTGGAGGACACTAGAGGAATCTCTGGGCCAACTCTGAGGGCTGAGGGCCTGTCCTGGAGTCACCTGGGGTCTTCCAAACCAGCCTTCTTGGTGTCAGGAGGAGATGCATGAGAGGCTGGGCAGGCACTACAGATCCTGAACAGGGCCTGCTTCTCCTCCCTGGGACATGACAGAAGGAAAGAGACACAGCAGAGTCCCCACTCCAGGCCTGCTGCCGAAGCTATGGGTTCCATGAAAGATTGAGCCTCAAGGTAACTTCTCAAGGAACAACAGACAATGTAGGGCCTGCAGGCTTCCCTGGCAAGCAGGTGTCCCATCCAGACACTGACTGCATGTGTCGTTAGGGTGATGATAGGCTGAGAAGTAGAGGGGAGCGTGAACTTTGGGACACCTGCCCTAGGCCTAGTGGGGTATGTCCCAAGGGAGCCATGTCTGCAGAAGGACTCTTTCGCATCACAGCCAGATTGGTGTTGGTGCTGAGCTGGCCCTCTGAAGCCCATTTAGAATGTTACTCATGGGGTCTTTGTCCCCTTTCTCTCCCTCATGTCCCTCCAATCTCCAAGACCCTCTGCTATCCTCTTGACACATCCGTTGTATCTCCCTTGCTCTTTTGCTTAATCTGTAACAGGAGGTAGATAATGACGACCCCTAGGCAGATGCTAACACACACTCCAATAGTGGCCTAGCTGGGGCTCTAATCCATACTGACGGATTCCTAGACTGTGCTCTACCCAGACCAGACTTGTCTCTTCAAAAAGATGTCAGCTCCCTGAGGGCAGGGAGGGTGTCTCCTGTGTCCTGTGCAGCCCTGGTACAACCTCTGTGCCTGTTGGAAACAGAATCAGCCACGAATATTTCCTGACAGCCTACTGATGGCGGCCTGCTGGAGAGGACGACCTTTAGTCTCTCCCACCTTCATGGAAACCCAAGGCACTCCCTGTTCCTTCTTGCAGTAAGGCTGCTAGGCAGAGGAAGCCCCTTCGGCTGGGGGTGGCCGGGTTGGGCTCCCTCCCGTGGGGCACTGGTCTGGAGAGGGAGCCATGCCTGGCTGAGTCAAGTTAAGTCCCCCTCCTGTGCTCAGGAACGTCTTACCATTTACATGTCATGACCTTGGTGGTTTCCAGGAGGTGATCTGTGGACAGTGCATTTGCATCACAGCCTCTTCTTGGCCTTTCTCATCCCTCCTCCTCTTCCTCTTTGATGGTCTGAGTCCCAGGATCCACATATGGTTCATTTTGGTATTTAAAAAAAAAATTTCCTGGCCAGGGGGTTCTGGCTTCCAGGAAGGCTCTCCCATAGCGTGTGGGAGTCGGAAGCTGATCCAGGGGGCCTGACTGTGGTCAGGCCGTCTGCACTCCCTCCTTCTGGAGGCTGTTTCTCTTTGACTCACCTCTTCTTCCATTGTGAGTTATTCTTGCCTTGACCAGCCAGACCACATGGGTAGAAGTCCTGGAGAAGCCCACAGCTTCCAGTTAGCTGGAATGGCTCCTCCTGAGGACTTGGGTGTGACCTTGGCCAAGACTCTCTCCAGACCAGGCCTTCCCCTCACCTGCCCAAACCTGAGGGTTGGACTAGGTCTGAGCTTCCACACTGGATTTGTAACCCATTTTGCCTTCTGATGGGTACTGAAATCCCATGACTTCTCCTGCCATTAAAGGAGACTCTGAATGGCTTCACTTAAAAATGATACTTATTTTACATACATTGCTTCATTTAACTCTGTAGATAGACTCTATCTAGACATAGGCCCACTAGCCAAGAAGATTTTGGAGAGCTGGTCTTTCTGTCTCCTAATTTGTGAGTCTTTCATTTTTCCAATAGGATGTCTAATGAGTATTGGTGAGTGGACAGGTGACCCTCCCTCACCGCATGCCCTGCGGCCTAGAAAAATATGCAGAAGGAGGCAAGAGGAATGGAAAGGGCACTGGGAGATGTGACCCCAGGCAGAGAAGAGCTGCTGAAGCTCATGCTCCCAGGAGCTATGCTGGGAGAGGCCAGCTTGGCTGTAAAAGGCCTGGCTTTACCAGGAAGGTTGCTCCTAGGATCCAAAGCCTGCTAGCCTCTTCTCCCCTTTCCTTTCTGGGACTCATAGGGCTGGAAAGAGCAGAGAGGGCCTGAGACCCCAATGTGAGAGGCCACGAAAAGGAAGAGGGGAGATCTTAGGTAAGGGAGCTAAAGGCTAAAGACATCAGGAAGCCACAGAGGGAGAGAAAAGAGGGTCTCCCATACCCCTATGGACTCCATCTAGGACAAAAGATAAGGCTCAACCTTGAAATCAAGACTTGGGTACATTTTAGGACTCCCTGTTCAAGCTTGACTAACAGGAACAAGGCTGATATGCTCCCGTTTTACGTCAGAGCCTGTGATTATATCTCTTTTTCACCACATTTTGTTCTCTGCCCCTTACACTGGGGATTTCAACATGCCTGTGTCCCCCTCCCCCCCAAATCACACAAAGTCTACATCCCTGACAGTCTTTGTGTTATGACCCTTGAGAAAGTCCTGAGTCTCTGCCATCTCACTTTCTCAGCCGCATCGCAGCCTTGGTTTCCCCAAGATTTTACAGATGAGAAGTACCTTGGAACCGCACATTCAGGTTCTCTTGTCTGCATTCCTCCTCCTTGAAGGAGTCCTCCCTCAGCCACCAACTTCCACATGGGCAGCAGCTTTTGACACAATCACACAGCCTCTGTTCTTTCTGCTTCCTATGGGCCATGGCCTTCTTCACAGAGACCAATCCAACCAAAGACCTCAAGCTGGACCTGTAACTCATGATCCATCTCCCTGTTGGAGCCCCCGATTCACAATCAGAACCCCTACCCCCACTCCATCCAGGGCTTCTCCACTGATGAAAATGAACGGAGTATTTGGGAAGCATAATAAAAACACAGTATTAGCTTATAAATCAAACTCTAAAATAAATATCCATGAGTCCATACGTGTATAAATAAATGACTGAATAAATACATACATGAGGGAGAAAAGACAAATCTTCCTAGAGAAAAACTCCAAATTATATGTACATACTCCCTTATCCTGGTGGAAGAGCTTACTTTCCCCCCTCTTGCGGTACAGATTGCACACAGCGACCTGCTTCCAGGGAGTGCAGTGTGGAATGGGCGGGGGACACCTTACCATGGAGAAACCTTGGCCAGGCAATCAGCTTCAGTCACCAGTGTTAGGTCCTGTTGGCAGCACGTGCCTCTAGCATGGGCATTTTGCCTCTGTGGTTTTCTTCCAAACCCAAAGCCCTAATCTAGTCATGTGAGAACATCAGACAGACCCAAGTGAAGGGGCTTTCTACAAAACCCCTGGCCAGTACCCTTCATCATACCACAGAAATGTAAGATGGTAGCATTAGGGGAAATGCACTGGGTGGAAGGCTTAAGGGAACATTCTCTACTGTTTTGTAACTTTTTTGTGGAAACCTAAAATTACTCCAAAATAAGAAGTTTCTTTAAAAAGATGAGATGGGCTGGGGCCCTTGGGTGGCTCAATCGGTTAAGTGTCTGACTTTGGTTCAGGTCACGATCTTGAACTTTGTGAGTTCAAGCCCTGTGTTGGGCTCTGCGCTGACAGCTCGGAGCCTGGAACCTGTTTCAGATTCTGTGTCTCCCTCTCTCTCTCTGCCTCTCCCCCACTCATATTCCATCTCTCTGTCTCTGTCTCTGTCTCTCTTTTTCTGAAAAATAAATAAACATTAAAAAAAAGATAAGATGGGCTAACTGAGAGGCCTCTTTCTTTGTGTATGGGTGCCTTGTTTCACAATTAATATACAAATGCAATCTCATTACACGGAATTCAAACAGGCAGAAGCTTACAGAGCAAAATCCAAAAGTCTCCCTTCCGGCCTATGTCCCTGCCTTCACTTGCCTCTTCAGAGACAATAGTGTCGGTTATGGCTCAGACTTGGGAATGCTCACCCTGTGCTGGGCCCTGCCGGAAATGCTCTACCTCCACTGAGCGGCTGAACTTAAGCTTCATAACCGTCCATTGAGGTAGACACTGTTAGTCCCACTTTAAAGACAGAGAACCTGGGGCACACGGAAGTTGAAAATGTTGGCCAGGGGGGGTAGTAAGGACTGGAGCCAGGTAATCAAGGGCCAGCATCCGTGCTGTAGCCACTTAGAGAGGAGATACGACTTCTACTGTTTGCACACAACCCTTGTACATAGGTACACACACACACACACACACACACACACACCTTTTTGTTGGGATTAACACTCATGTTGTTGGCAGTTTACTTTTTATTATTTAAAAAAATTTTTTAATGTTTATTTTTGAGCAAGAGAGAGAGACACAGCGTGAGCTGTGGAGGGACAGAGAGGAGGGGGGGGGGGGAGACACAGAATCTGAAATAGGCTCCGGGCTCTGAGCTGTCAGCACAGAGCCCGACACGGGGCTCAAACTCAAGAACCCTGAGATCATGACGTAAGCTGAAGTCAGACGCTTAACTGACTGAGCCACTCAGACACCCCAGCTTACTTTTTATTCTTAACGACCTCAGTGTACCTTCCATGTCAGTGCCAGGCCCATAACCATCTTCCCTAATTGCTCTGTGTCAGTGGTTTTCAATCAGGGGCAATATTGCCCCCAGGGGACATCTGGTAAAGTCTGGAGACGTTTTTAGTTGTCACAAATGGGCATGAGCGCTCCTAGCATATGGTGAGTAGAGGCCAGGGACGCTGCTTAACATCCTGTAATACACAAGACAGACTCCACATTATTATTTTGGGCTAGAATTATGTGGCCCAAAATATCAATGGTGCTGAGGTTGAATACCCGTTGTATGGTATTCTGGGGCAAACCCAGAAGATCCTAAGATCATTCCAGCTCCAACATGCCTCATGGATGCATTTTCTCTCAGATCCAGCACTTTCCAGCTCTCTCTGCTTGGTCCTGTACTGTCTCTTTCTTCACCAGCTCCCCTACCCCCCCACCCCCAGCTCTCCTCACAGAACATGAGCTCTTCTCAAAACCACACTGTGTGGCACCTCTTGCAAAACCTGAAAGTCACTTTTCCCCCAGCTGAATTGTCAGCTCTGAGAGAGCAGGAACGGTGTCTGTTTCTGTATCATCCATGGGGCTCAGCACACAATGCATGGTGGGAGAATCAGACAATGATGTCTCTCCCATATTTAAAGAAGTCTAACTATTCAAGGCAGTGTTTTATCCCAGGACCTCCCAGGCCCAATTGCACAGTAGAATCAATCACCTGGGAACTCTAAGTAAATACAAATGTCAGAGCCCCTTCCCAGATACCTGTTGAAGCAGGGTTTCTTGGGATGGTCCCCTACATCTACATTAAAAAAAAATTTCCTCAGTGATTCTAATGCACAGCCTGGGAAGAGGGGCGCTGGGCTAGGGAATTACCCCTTGCAGAGTTATCAACTCAAACATCTGAGCCGGATTCTTGCAGTTCTTGAGATAACGCTTGGTGATAAATTTGTGTCAAAGAAGGGGTCACGTCAAGTTTCTGTTCTCTAATCCAGGGCTTTTCAAACTGTTTTGTGCACATGAATCACCTGGGATTGTGTTAAATGCAGAGTGGGATTCGGTAGGTCCGGGGTAGGGCTCGAGACCCTGCATTTTGAACAAGTTCCCAGGGGATGCTGATGGTGCTAATCCAGGGACCACACCTCCAGTAACAAGGCCTTCCATGTAGTTTCAGTGACTTGGGGACCTTCAGGCCCCTTCCCAAACTTAGGTTCTGAAATCTTTGCTTGTTCCTTGGCCAATCACCCATTCACCCTCTTGGAAAACTCATCTCAAGCCCAGTTGAACTGAAACAAAAGCTCTGAGGAGAAATGGCAAACTGGAGTTAGAAAATAAAACAGAGGAATAGGGGCGCCTGGGGCTCAGTCGATTTGAGTTTCCTACTTTGGCTCAGGTCATGATCTCACAGTTCGTGGGTTCGAGCCCGAGTCGAGCTCTGTGCTGACACCTCAGAACCTGGAGCCTGCTTCAGATTCTGTGTCTCCTTCTCTTTCTGACCCTGCTTCACTCCTGCTCTGTCTCTCTTTCCCTCTCTCAAAAAAAAAAAAATAAAATAAAATAAAAAGTAAAAAAGTAAAAAAAAAGAATTAAAAAGAAAAAATTAAAAAGAAAACTGAGAAATAAACCAGGAATGTGACAACCCCTAAAGCTTAAAACAAAAACAACAACAACAACAAAAAAAAACCAAAGCAACTCCACCAGGAACTTCAGGGCCCCTTCCAGTTTTAACAGTCCCGACTCGACGTCCATTAGAATGTCAGCTAAGATCTATCAAGAGTGCAATTTCCTCCCACAGACCAGGGACCTCATTTTTTGCTGTTCTAGCCGTACTCTGTTCTCCATCAGTGGGATTTACGCATATGGAACCAAGTGTGGAATTGGGCCCATTACATTTAACTTCCTATATCTGACATATTTAATACCTACTTTTCAAATAAATGAAATCCCTGTTTAGTGTTGGCCGGGAAAGGTGCACTTGGTTAAGGAATTTTTCACAGGCAGTTCTGTCTGGGCAACGTGGTTCCGTCAGACCCGGCAGCCCCTTGAAGAGTGTGCAGTGCCCAGAGTCTCCCGAAAATTGGGGAACAAAGTCATAGAATAATGAAACAACATTTATAAGACATGGGCAAATGTTTTTTTTAAAGTCTCACTAAAAGAAGAGCTGCTTTATGTCAGAATTATAATCACTTGCACTTAGAAATGTATGTCTCAGGGATGCCTGGGTGGCTCAGTCAGTCAAGCGTCTGACTCTTGGTTTGGGCTCAGGTCATCATCTCATGGTTCTTGAGATCAAGCCCAGAGTCGGGCTCTGTGCTGACAGTACGGAGCCTGTTTGGGATTCTCTTTCTCTCGCTCTCTGCCCCTCCTCCACTCACGTGCTTGCACTTGTTCTCTCGCTCTCTCTCAAAATAAATAAATTAATTTAAAAAAAGAAAAGAAATATATATCTCAGAGTTAGGGTGAGAGAAGCTTCCAGAAGTCAGCAGATTTATGCACCTACCTTTACCATGTGCCATTCCAAAGGGGTTCATGGGCCCTGTGCTTGTAAAATGAAAGTGCAAGAGTGAAGTCACAAGTTGGCCCAGTTTTGACTCATCCTCCAGGTGCTCATGAATATTCTGAACTGACCATCAGTGATTTAGCTCAGGGGACTGGGACTTGGAAGTGGACAGCCGAGGCTAGAGGTCAACACCCACCTACACTCCACCTTTACCAACTGGCTGCCTGGCCAACAGGTCTCCAGAAACTAGAGTTTCTGGAGAGAAGATTGAGGCAACCCCATCCCCTGCCCCCCACCCGAGGACCCCTTGACAAGAGCTCATTTGCATCTCATTTGGTCTCTTGGTTGGCGGCTAATGGGGAAAGTGACATGTGCACAAGTTAAGGGGTATCTAGGAGAAGAGAAGAATACAGCTAATGGCGGACATGTTGTGTGTTTCCTAGTCTTGATGGAGAGATGTTGAGAAGCTCTGTTCAAGGCCTTCTCTGTGAGCTTCCTGGGTACAAGACCAGATGGTGGGGGCAGGGTCAGCCATTCCCCTCTTTCATTTACAAAACCCTGCCCCACCAGCCAGAGTCACCATCCTGAAGTTGTAGAGGGTACTTCACAGCAAAGCCTGTCTTTACCCCAGACTCTGGGTTGGGGGTCCTGGGAACGGCTGGAAGGGGGTGTGGAAGGAGTGGCATGCCAGTAGTGTGTGCAGGGGGCACTGTGCTTGAAGAATCTGGTTCTCGGCTTTCTAGTATTCCCTTTGGGGGGAATACAGAAGAGCTTCCAAGAAGAGAATACTTAGAAAAGCAAAAAAGAGAACCTGGAGAAAAATCCATCCTTGTGATATTGCTCCTGTAAACATGCTCAAACCTCAGTTCAAGTTCAGAGCTCAGCTCACTTGTCACCCAGGCTGGTTCTCCTACCCTCTCGCAAGGTCCTGGCGTGCCAGACCACCTGCATGTCAGTATTTAGGCCGGCCGGGTCCCTTCCATGTTCCTTGTGCCACTGCTGCTGCTGCTGCTCGAGCCATCAGAGAGGCTCACGACAGAAGACAGATGGATGCAGAGCCCTTCTCTGCCCCCAGCCCCGCCCCCACCTCAGCTGTCACAATAACAAACAGCCCTGTAAAAAGCACTTACATTTATGAACTGTTTATAAATTTACCGACATTGATTTATGACCCTTGGCTGGACCTGACTTTAGACTCTTTAGGGGTATTTCTTTCTTTCTTCCTTTCTTTTTGGGATTTTTAAAAAAGTGTTAATGTTATGGTTCACATTCTTAATATAGCCACACGCCAGGAACTACGGGGAAGACAGCTGGGAGCCCAACCAATGACCCATGGGCAGGAACTGAGACTTGATTTATGCCGGGGACTGGGGCTGGCGGAGAAAACCGCTTCTGATTGGTTCGGGGACAGGCTGTCACTCCAGAAGAGCCCTGAGAGGCCAGTTGGGCAGAGGGGAGGTTGGGAGAAGCAGGAAGAGGACAAAGTGGATCTAGAACTGTGTGGACCCTGCCACTTCCTAGATGCATGACCTTAGGCAAGTGACTTGATCCCCCTGAGCCCTGATTTCCTCATCTATGCAATTGGGACAGTAATGCTGACCTGACACGGTTGTTTCAAGAGTACACAAAGCAACATTTGCAACATACCTGTATCTTGTCTAGATAGGTGCTTGGCAAATGGGAATCACGGGGTATAAACACATCCATTTGGGGCACTCCAGGCCCTGAAGAACATTCCAAACAAAGTTTAGTCAACAGTAATTGGCCTTATTACTTATTAACCAGTTTCACGTATAGTTTGAATGGAAGTATATTACTAGTCCCTTTAATGGCGGTATGGTCAGGGTCACGGCAGAGTGGCAGTCAACCCAGATGCCTCCTCCTAGTCATGCAAAGACTCTGGAGGGGTTTGGAAGAAAGTGAGATCAAAGAAGTTCCCTCTATCTCCAACTTCTCTGCCCACCCCTACACACGCCAGCAAAAACAAATTTTATTTTCACTGTGTCATTAAACTCTAATTATTACCTGTAACATTATCTACATCTCCTTACGTCTGCTAAGAAAAGAAGAAAAGAAGGCATGATCATTAACGGAACACCTTGAGCTGTCAAGAACGCGGCGCGACTTCTCTCTTTCCAAATCTTACAACCCTTTGAAGTGGGTGTCTTTCTCCCATTTTTACAGATAAAGAAACTGAGGTTCAGAGAGATTAAAGTAACTCACCCTTGATCACACAGCTAGTAAGTAGCTGAAATTAAGATGCCTAACCAATCCATTATCCCCAAATCTTTGATCTTTCTCTCCATGTATATTAAAGACAAAACAAAATACTGAGGGTCTCTGGGAGCTCCCTGTGATGTGTGAAAACCAGCCCAGAACACAACATACCCTTTAGATCAGGAAATGTCCCAAGTTAGCTTGTGCCCGCTCAGCTGCTGTAATGGAGACAGACGCCACTTCTCACCACAGAGTCTTTCTGGCCCCCAAAAAGAGCAGGATAAACAAAGGCAAAAGTGAAAACCTGCGCGCTTTCCATTAGGCCAGAACCCACCGGCAGTGACCCTCTTGGACACCAGGTGGCGCCCGAGTAAGGCCAAATGGGGAGGTTCAGGCGGGGCTGGTTTCTGAGGGGAACAGAGTCCACACACTGTCAAACAGAGTGGGTGAAGCCACCTGCCAGAGGAAGAGAGGTGTCCCGGCTCCAGCTCTGGCAGGGTGGCATTCTGGTGACAGACTACGTGACGATGGCCTATCTCAACACTAGGCCATCGTGGCCGAGCTCCTGCTGTGTACCGTGGTTGAGTGACTGGCAGAGGCTGTGGGCACAGGGAGGCAGGGCCCCACCAGGCAGGCTGGAGGGACAGAGTTTGGAAGGTGTGGGTGGGAGGACTCCTGCCATCTATCTGAGAGGCCTTCTTCCCAGCATCCCCTCGAGGCACCCCCAGCCCCTCCCCAGCTCTGGGTGGCCCTCCATAGGTGCCCTGGGAGGACAGCTGCAGATGTATGTGGTTATGTCCAAGGAGTCCTCCTCGGACATCAAGCTTCTTTTTTTTAAAAAAGTTTGATTATTTATTTTTGTGTGAGAGAGAGAGAGACAGCAGGGTAGGGGCAGAGAGAGAGAGAGGGAGAGAATCCCAAGCAGGCTTCACACTGTCAACGCGGAGCCTGATGTGGGGCTGGAACTCACGAACCACAAGATCATGACCTGAGCCGAAATCAAGAGTTGAACGCTTAACCAACTGTGCCCCCCATATGCCCCTGAGCCTCTAATCGCAGTTGAGAGAGTGAAGGAGAAGACTTTCTGAGCAGCAGCTGTCCTTCTATCCATCGTCTCATCCCATCTCCCATTGCCCATGGAGCCTTGATTTTTTATTTCAGTGTGGTACAATGTTTGAGTGAAAACATGGACATTTGGGGTTCAGGAGACATGAACATGTCAAAAACCTTAGAAACACGGCCAAGTGGAGAAAGGAATAACTTGGTGTGTCTATGTCTCCAAGCCTCACCTCCTCATTACTCGATAATGAGGAGATAATTATTCATTATCTCAGTCCTTCCAGAACATGTCCATTTCAGACATGCCAGTTTGTCATAAATCACTGGAAATAGTCTAAAAAACCCAGTATTCAACGTGGTATTTCCCATATAGCTGTCTAAGCCAGCAGTGGGATAGAACTCAGTCAGGCTAACTGTTTTGGGGGTTGGTTTAGATGATAAGGCCACCCATGGTACATCTTATCTCCTCAGGGGCTGGGGGCTCTTGGGAAGGGGGAGATGGTTCTCCTCTGCCCAGGCAGCACCCACAAGGACAGGCCCCCTATCTCCTAGGCTTCCAGCCCAGAGACCCTTGGGTTCCTCTCCATCTGTGTGCTGTGGATTCCAGAGCCGAAATCTGCTGGTTTCATAGACAGAGACTGAGCTCACTCAGCGACTCATTAATTACATGCCAAGGGAAGGAAGGGCAGAAAAAAACTCACAAAAATGTTCATTCAAAGTTAATTGCTGCCCGTCATCTTACTAATTGAAGTAGCTCCGTTGGTTTGCACTCTTGTACCTGCGTTGTGTTTAAAATGGGATATTGCACAGTGTAAACTAAGCCACATCACGACCTAACGATCTGGAAAACCCTGGTGTAATAAACAAAGCTGGCTTTGAGTTACTCAGGAGAAATGTACATTTGCCTGTGCCCACTGACACACACACACACACACACACGCACGCGCACACACACATACACACACAGAGCACCAGGATCTCAGACCTTCTGTTCACGTTGTTTCCTCCATAGCTCAAATTAAACACAGTCTCAGTCTCTTGCTCTCTCTCTCTTCCTCTCTCTTTCTCTTATTAAATTTATTTTTAACAGCACCTCAAAAAAAATAAACACACCCCTCTGTGCCACTCTTATGCCAGGTGCAGCCAGGGGCAAATTTTTACAGCTGAATTACATGACCTGAAAAATACGGAGTACATAATGAGGACATTGAGAGACACCCATCCATTGCGCTGGGCCAGCGGCTGGTGTAATAACATTCCTGGAGAGAGCGGTAGCTCGAGCAGCAGCAGAGTCAGGGCAGGGGCCCTTACTCAGCATGAGGAATTATATATATCTTGGAACTCTTTCCCGAACCTAAACATTATTGCTAAGAAAGGGGTAACAGTGCGAGCAGCCGTGACTCTCCAGCCGGGGCTTGCGCACTGCTGCGCGGGAGTCGCCAAGCGAGGCTGAAGGGACACCTGCCTAGAATGGCATGTGGCCGGAGGCCTGGGGAGCGTCCAACTCTGGAATGGCTTGGACACGGCGGCGGGGCAAAGCTTGGCACTCTGCGAGGACCCCCGGAACGTGTCGTGGACCTTTTAAGTCTTGGGGGCCCCTCCATTGGGACAGCTGACTGGCACCATCCTGAAACCCCCAGTTATGTGGGGCTCAGATTACAGCCTCTGGGCTCGGCCGTTGGTGACCCTGGGAAGGCCAGGAGGGGTCCAGAGCTGTCAGTCTGTGGGAATCACGGCAACGAAGATGGCTTTTAGAGGGTGGCTCTTCCTCGACAGTTATATATATGTATATATATATATATATTTTTTAAGATAAAATTCACATAGAATAAAATGAACCATTAACCATTTTTTAAATGTTTATTTATTTTTGAGAGAGGGAGAAAGACAGAACATAAGCAGGGGAGGGGCAGAGAGAGAGGGAGACACGGAATCCAAAGCAGGCTCCAGGTTCTGAGCTGTCAGCACAGAGCCTGATGTGGGGCTTGAACTCATAAACTGTAAGATCGTGGCCTGAACTGAAGTCGGGTGCTTAACAACTGAGCCACCCAGGCGCCTTGAACTGTTTTTAAGTGTACAATTCAGAGGCATTTGGCACATTCACAGTGTTATGCAGCCACCCCCTGTCTAGTTCCAAGACATTTTCGTCACCGCAAAAGGAAACTTCTTACTCATTAAGCGGTCGCTCCCTGCCCTCCCCCACCAACTGCCCCCCAGCTCCTGGCCATTTCCAGTCCACTTCCTGTCTCTTTGGATTTACCTTTCCTGGATGTTTCATCCAAATGGAATCACATACTATGCAGCATTTTATTTAAGATCTAGATTGTAAAACCTTTTAGTGCTGTCAGTAAGCATACAGCATACAGATTTGAACTGTATAGTTTGACAAATCTTCCTCAACAGACCACACCCAAATAACCACCATTCAAATCAAGAAACAGAACATTACCAGCCCCCAGAAGCTGCTCATATTGTCTCCCCAGTTCTGCTACTCAGAGAGAGCCATGCTCCTGACTCTGTGGCATGGGTTCTTTTTACTTGTTTTCGTCCTGTTGCGTGGGGTTGTATTTGTCCGTCTTCATTGCCGTGCACTATTCCCTTGTGCCTGCACCACAATTTATATGTCCATTCGGCTGTTGATGGACATTTGGGTAGTTGTATTTTTTTAAAAGATTGTTTTCTTTTTTAATTTTTAAAAGGTTTATTTATTTTTGAGAGAGAGAGGGAGAGACAGGGCATGAGCAGAGGAGGGGCAGAGAGAGAAGGAGACACAGAATCCAAAGCAAGCTCCAGGCTGTGAGCTGTCAGCACAGAGCCTGACACAGGGCTCAAGCCCACAAACCTTGAGATCATGACCTGAGCCGAAGTTGGATGCTTAACCAACTGAGCCACCCAGGCGCCCCCCAACCTATGCATTTTTAATTGACATTCAAGTCCAGCAATCTCTCAGATAATAGCAGATTAAAAGCATCGAAATAGAAGGAGTGGGTCATAGTGGGGGAGGGGGTTGGACTAAACGGCCCCTGAAGTTTTCATGGTTTGGTCATACTGTGGTTTGAGGCACCCTGAGGAAAAGCAGAGTGGAAGGTGAGCCTCTCAAGAGTGTACTCTTCCTAAATAAACTGGGGGCCTTTATGGGTCAAGGGTCATGGAGTCAGAAAAGCCCAGGCTGGTTTCTAAGGTTCAGAGTCACCTGTCCTTTACCCCCCATTTTGGACCCCAGATGGCCAGCTGCGTGCTCTGCCCACAAGGACAGTTTGTTGTGAGTCCGGGCTTGCCCAGGGCTCATAGTCCTGGAACCCAGTAAGCTCCAACTTGCACCAAAATCTGGCCGCTGTGGACAGAGGGCATGCCTTGAGTCTGGTGTCCAATGATCTTGGCCAAACCTGGGAGAAAGACACAGGAAACCTCCAACACAGCGCTTCACAGTTTGGCTGAGGCAAATTCTCAGATTACTCCTCTTTGGAAATCGGTAACGCATCAAAATAAATTTTCCTTTCCATAGGTTGAATTGTACCTTTTGCTGTCACACTATCTGTCCCACTCTCCACATAGCTGAAGCCGACATTTTCATCTGTAGATTCTGCCTTGGCTGGCTCCCTACATTTCTGGAATGAAGGTTTGGGGCAACTACTTTGAAACAAACAAAAGATCTAGGTTAAAAAATAAAATGCAAGCGCGCAGACATCCAGACTTCTTACCTCCTGGTTTTATGCAGTTAAGATCAGGGCATTCTTGATGCTTTCATTTCCATTCTCTGTGTTCAGCACAATCTGTGTGGGGAAGTGGATAAAATGCTCACCCACCAGGAAACTTCCAGATAGTCCCTATGTGGGGGAAAAGATGCCTTTGAATGTAGATTTCTCAAGCTTCATTTCCTTTCCCATTGTGGATGCTGTTAGAATACTCACCACCTAACATCCCCGTGGACATTACGTCAGTGGGGATCTGGCTTAGGAATGGAGATCTTTGCAAAGAAAACGGTGGAGAAGGTGAAAGGGCTTGCTTATCACCTCTGAGAGCAGGCAGAGAGCCCAGAGCAGGGGCCTGATTTTCGGGTGACCTCGGCTCTTCTTGCTGTTTTGTCTACTCTGCTCATCTTTCAAAGTTCAATTCAAGTCTCCACTTGCTGAGAGACCTGTGCCAACTTACCCACCACTCTGTGTCACCTCCACCTCCAGGTTCTACGGTCTGGCTATCTGCTGTCACTGACCTGGCCCTTGGTGTTACACTGTGTGGTTTGTCTTTCCTCTGTAATTTCCCCTCCCTACAAAGCCACAAGCCCCTTCAACTGTGGGAGGAGAGGAGAGGAGAGGAGAGGAGAGGAGAGGAGAGGAGAGCGTGGCCCACGTATTCTGCCTGTACCCCAGATCCCATCAGCACTCAGCCAGTTTCAGCGTCGCCATAATGTTTGCTTGTTAATAACAATGGTCCAAAGTAGTTGTGTACCTGGGATTTTCTCTGTCGATGTATTAAGAAATCAGGGCTTTTTTTTTTTTTTTAACTTGGAATTCTGGGAAATTGAAGATGAGAGTTGATGAGTAGGTTTGAGGCTAGGAACTGTTCTCCCTGATGGATTGTGGGTACCCAGAATCCTCTGTTGTGTGTACCAAGAGTGGCTGGGCTTGGTAGGGAAGGGTGCTTAGATCAATTAGCAATGTCTGCCGTGGGCACAGAGCGGCAAGAAACAGCAAGTGGGCCACAGATTTTCCATGCTCGAACTCCTCCAACTGCTTCATCTTACAGTGGAGGAGACTGAGGTGCAGAGAGGGGAAGTGACTTTATCCAAGGAAAATCAATTTCCTAAAAGGACTTTGAGCTTGGGGCGATGAGCTAACACGTTGGCACCATTCACATGCGGCTGTCTTGAACACGGTCTCCATAAGACCATCTTCCGATTCCTTTGAGGTGGTGGATTTTGACACGGGAAGACATATTAAGGGAAAGGCATGAGTCAGATCTCCTGAAGCCGCTAAAGAGCATATTAAGCCATCGACAGCTTTTTCTGATTTTCAGTTTCTTACAGTAGTTGAAGTGATTTTTTTTTTCTTTTTAATGTAAACAGACTTTCCCCTCTGTAGCCAGCCAAGTCCCCCCCTGGTGAATCTGTTAGAGTATGGTGGCTTTTATGACTTCACAACTGAACAGTTGAAAAAAGCAACTGGATGTCATAAGAATTTGTGCTGCTTTTTTTGAGATCAATCCCCAAGGTTTTAGCTGAGATTTTGCTCTCTTCATTCCTTGAAATTGGCCATGCCCTGTCGTGATACTTAGAGTCTACTTAGCATTGACTTCATTCTGGATTATTTTCATGCCAGTTGTTTAACATTCCGTAGCCCCAGTAGACAGTGAACTTCTCAAGGGCAGGGACCATGATTTCATATCACCACATATCCTGCCCCCTCCGGCCTATAGCAGACTACCTTGAACTTTGCCCACTCACTAGTTCATTCATTCATGTATGCCTGCATGCAAAAGCCATTTGTGGAGTGCCTACCTTGTCCTGCCAAAACTCATTATGGAAGGAACTGATCAGGCAAGATGGGTCATGCAGTTTTGACGATTAAAATTCTCACGGAGCACAGACTCATCCCAATGTGACTTTTCTTTGCACAGCTAATGCCTTCTAGGGTGGTGAACACACCAGCATTGGGTCCCAGAGGGATCTATGAAAGGGTGGGGTTGGGATATCTGGGGAGAAGGTGACAGCGCCTTCAGACTCTTACCTACTACTTCTCTTCTTTTATTCTTTTTCTTTCCTTTTACGTATTTTTATGTGAAAAGGCAGAAGGGTGTAATGAAACCCGTGCCCTCATTGCACATCGATGATCTTTCACTCATGCCCAGTCTTGTTCCATCTTTGTTTACTCTCTGTCCCTGAATCTGGACTACTTTGAAGTGAAGCCCAGAATCACATTGTTTCTTTCATCTGTTTCACCAGGCACGCCAAAAAATAAGATACAGAATTTTTAAAAAGATACTCATCATGCCACTTAACATCTAAAAGTTAACAAGTCCTTCATAACATCAGATATACAGCTCTCTGACTGTCTCACAAATGTTCCATTTTAATTTGTAAACAGTTACAAATTTACTTGTTTGATTTAGTATCCAAATGAAGTCCATGCACTGTGATAGGTCAACACGCTTCCTAAAGCCTCTTTTAATCTATAGCGAGAGTACTTACCTAAGGGCAATTTTGCTCCCAAGGGGTGCTTGGCAATGTCTGGAGACACTTTTCTTGTTGCAGTCGGGGGTGGGTGCTGCCGGCATCTAGCGGGCGGAGGCTGGGGAGGCTGCCAAACAACTACAGTGCTCAGGACTGTCCCCACCACAGAGCAGTCCAGCCCCAACATCAAGAAGATGGAAATTGAGAAACCAAGACCTAGAGATTCCACCTCTCTCTGTTTTTCTTGCAGTTTCTTTGTTGAAAAAAATTTTTTTAATGTTTATTTATTTTTGAGAGATAGAGAGGCAGAGAGAGAGGGAGGCAGAGGATCTGAAGTGGGCTCTGCGCTGACAGCAGCAAGCTCGATGTGGGGCTCAAACTCACGAACTGCAAAATCATGACCTGTGCCCAAAGTCAGATGGTTTACTGACTGAGCCACCCAGGCACCCCACGATTTCTTTGTTGGGGACACGAGGGTTGGGAAGGCCCTGACTGTGCTCTGAGCACCTTTCTGGTGCAGTTCAGCATCGCCCTCTGAATGCTGAACTCCCTGTAACTTGGTAGTTCCATCTCCCACATTTCCTCAAGGTTTTTCCTGTGCCTGGGTGTCCCCCACACACGGGCATCTTCCTCAGTGGGCACACCCTCTGCCCTGAGCTGGGTCCTTGTGTCACTGGCCCACCTGCTTCACAGACAGTGCATGGCTGTGGGAAACACAGCATGAGCCACCCGTCACAAAAGAGGCATGTCTGGAAGGCTCGGATGCTCCTGGTGACCCCATTCGGCCTCCCTGGGCAACTTTCTCTAGCCCAAGTGGGCTAGTCATCCTCCAGCTTCAGCAAAATATCAATCCTTTTGTGGTTGTGAATTTGACACTAAGAAACTTGACATTTACACGGATGCAAAGCTTTCAAAACAGGTTCCAAGAATCAGTCATTCTTAATCAAATTAGCCCTTGGAACAATCCGGAAGCTCTGGTTTCTGCAGTTGGCATGTGGTCCATCCGCATTCCCAGATCTGCACAAGGTATTTCACACACACCCTTGCAACGTCCCCCATCACTTGTCCAAAAGCCAGATTCCTGCCTCCCCACTTGTTTAAGACAAAGCCATAGACAAGGGTAGAAAATAAGACTCCCGCATGGTGAGGAAAACAGCGCAAGGCTCTGCAATTTAATTTGTAAGACAAGCGAGCCCTTGCGCAATAATTGTACATAAAGTAAGACACACAGTCAACAGCAAGAGGTGAGAATTGATGGCAGAAGGACAAACAGAAGGACTATTAAAAAACCCCCAGTGGTCTGCGCCTATTTAGGGTGGAGATAAATAGCCTTACTCATGTAGCCTCCATCTTGAGGACACCGTCTAAGGCAGAATATCAAGAAAGGAAGGAAGACGGAGCCTATGTGGTTGGGGGCTGACTGTTCATTGCCAGCGGCTCTGGGAGCAGGTCGGTCAGCTCCCAGAGGGAAAAGGCACTCCGTTCTCCAGAGGTCCACGTGGGCACCCAGGCAGGATTTTGGTGGGGTGACTGGATTCCATGACTGAGGGAGCCCAGTGCAGCTCCCTCAGGCAGCCTGGGAAAGCTTCCAGAAGGATCTCTGAAGACGGGCAGCCAAGTAGAAGGGGGACAAAAGGACCCGGCTGCTTTGAGCCGCAGGAAGCATGTTCTGGAGCAAGAGCGGGGCACTGGGATGATGGGTGGGTGGGGGTGGGGGTGACTGCACCAGCCGGGATGCTCTGTGCCACAAACCAAGCATCCGAAACTTGTTCACAGAGCAAGCTGGGCAGAGACATCGTGTGATTGACATTTTTGGAAAGGTTCTTCTAGCTGCAAGTGTCAGGGAGAGCGAAAGAGAGGGGCAAAACCAGATTTCCTTTGTGGTTGGCAGGAACCCAGGCGAGTGAGGGAGAGTGTGCACGAAGGCAGTGGAGATAGAAGGGGATGACAGGATTATCTCATTTAATCCTCTCCCTACCCCCAGAGGTTAAAAATCATCTCTCTTCGTGAGGAGGCCAATTCCTGGCACTGTCAAGGTCGCAGATAGTAAGTGATGCTGTCTGGACGTGAACCCAGCTCTGACTTCCAGCTCAAAGCTCATTCCAGACCAGCAGAGCCATCCTTCCATGTGGGTCTTCAAGTTTAATGATGCTCAACACAATATGCAGGAAATAAGGCAGGAAAGCACAATACATTTTGGAAAGATTTCCATAAAACCATTAAAACATCAAAGAGAGCACTGTCTGGGGAGAACCCAGTAATTCTAGAAGCTGATGTTCCGATGCAAAGTGGGGATTATACAAGCCAAATTCCAGCCACTGGGAACATGGGCTCCCAGACAGGCCCCATCCCTCATGGGGAGACACCAGGGCAGTGCAGTGGTCCCCCACCAGGCCCATGGCTGACTTAGAGACTCATAGAAAGGGAAGAGCCTTTGGGAGAGGACAGTGTGGGTGGCCCTTTATGGAGAGCACAGACCCAGGACCTGTTCCCCTGGGCAAAGGGCGCCTGCCCACATCAGACACACCTACCTTCCCCAGGGGAAGAGAAGAATGGAATATTTCAGCCTCTCTCTTGCACACTCTCTCTCTCTCTCTCTCTCTCTCTCTCTCTCTCTCTCTCTCGTTCTCTCACTTGCTCGATCTCACACACACAAACTTTTAAAATGTAAAGAGCAAGGGGAAAATGTCTATTTGCACCATCTGGCTTGTTCTTTAAATAGCTCATTCCAAGAAAGAAATATGTTCTCCTTGCCTTAATTTATGTTTCTACCTTTTTCTTCCAATAAGCCTGCAGAAGGAAATGGGGGAGGGAGCGGGGTGGGGGATGCTGTTCTGAGGCCTTGGAAAGATTCAGCCATGGCTTTGGTATACTGCTGCCTACACAGCAGTATTTAACCCAATTACAGGATAATAAGGGCTCAGACAAATTATCTGCAAATAGATATGTCTATATGTAAACCCTCATATTTGGAACATGCAACTGGAGCCAAAGAAAAGTTAAGCACTTAGCCAGAGAGGGACTGAGCTCACAGCTTTTTTTTTTTTTTTCCCTAGCCGTGTGTGTGGAGATACTTGAGGTAGATAAATAAGAAAACCCAGGTACAGACGAGATGGTCCTGCTTTGAAGCTGTCCAGAAGAACAGCTTGGCTCTGAGGCCATGGCCATCTCCCGTCTGTCTGCCCAGCGACCCCGGGGACTCTGAGAGGCTCTGTCAGGTTGGCCCAGACCCCCAGGGGGCGTGCACAGCCACCCTCCTCTCTTTCCCTCCCAAAGCAGCAAGGACACAAGCTGGCCCAAATTCGACTGCTTCAAGCCTAATAAGCAAAGGCAGGGGGCTGGGCTGTGAGGGCAAGGTGGCCAAAGGGTGAATGACAAAGGCACCAGCAGTTTGCATTTCATGGTTCTAAACCACCACCCAATGCTGAAAAGGCTTTACATTTTCACTTTATAGCAGAGCAGGAAACTGAGGCCCTGGGAGAAGGGACTTGCTAAGGCCACCTGCTGGCTCGTGGGGAAGCCAGGACAGAACCCTGGTGCCCTGGCCCCAGCACAGGGCCCTCCGAAAGGCCAGCACTACCCTCATAACAAGGCCGGAGGAAGGAAAGGATTCTCGGCAACATGACTCTTCTCTGTGGACACAATTTAAAAGAGAAACTGGAATTCGTTTTCTTTTTTCCTCTAATAACTTACACCTAGAGGGGAAAAACACTTTTAAAATACAATGTGCCATAAAAGTACAAAAATGATGCAAAATTCCTGTTGACAGTGTGGGGGCGCATGGGCATGCGTGTGCTTGTGTGTGCGACCAGCTCTGGTGGGGGGTTCCCTCTCCTGCTCAGCACGCCGACGTGTTGGTTTAACAGTTCCCACGTAGAGCACATTTCTCCATCTGCCCTCGCCTTGGCTCGCCCGTCCACGGTTTTCTCCATCACGATGATCGGCCGCACCTCACCACTGTTTTCTCTAGACAGGGTGTTTGCTGTTTTATTTGGGGCAATGGACACCAGCCTACATCAAGGCCTCGGAAAATAATTTTGGTTCCCAGGGAGAGGAAGGTGGTCCAATGGCAACAGCTCTCCCAGCGTCTGGGGTGGGGGTGGGGGGGCGGGTCGGGGGCTCTCCGGTGAGGCCTGCTAAAGACACCTTTAAAGACAGTTTCCCCCCGTCATTTCCAGGAACGTCTTAAATCAGTTTGAACATCTGCAAGGCTTTGAGGATGGTCGTGGCAGGGTCCAGGGGAGCCTGTAGGAGGCGAGGGAGGTGAGGAGGAGGGGCAGTTATTGAGAACAAGCCCAGAGGCCCAGCTTCAAAAGTCCCCTGTTGCAAGATGTCTTTCTCCAGTGCACCCAGGTCTCCCCCCCCCCCCGCCTGTTTCTATCACCCGTTTTTAGTACCAGAGTTTTCATTTCGTTTCAGTTCCCAAAGGGCAGGGGGCAGCCAAGCGGGGAGAAGGGCAGGGAACGGTGGAAAGACCGGGGTGTTGTTTTTGCAGACAGGAGGCCTGGTTTTCGTCGGGCCTGAGGAGATACCCAGGTGTTTTTATGCAGCCCCTAGTGCGGGCCTGGCCTGCTGGAGTGGATTTCAATTCTCCTTTGCCAAACTACACTTTCAAGAGGTGTCAGATATCGAAAACCTCTCCCCCACGCCAAAGCAAGCATTTGGGGTAGGAGAGGTCCAGAAGGGGCGAGGGACGGTAGGAGAAGATGCTGGGTTAACAACAACAACAACAAAAAAAAGCAAAAAAGCAAAAGCAATAAGAAAAGTTCCTTCACATAGTATTCCAAGTTGGCTGTTTCTTTTTAAAATAATTGGTTGAAAACGGTGCACACAGCCAGGTACGTCTGTTCTGCATTGCAAAGGAGCCTGGGCAGAGACTGTGCTTCCTGGCACAGGTGGGATTCTTGGGGAATCAGGTCTTTGTAGGACAAGGGAAGGAGCTGTGTCCGGTGACCCAAAGTGACCTGTCCCTTAAGAGACATCCAGAGGGAGGGAAGAAGTGATGTGTGGGAGTGCAGGGAGGGGGGAAGATAAAGGAGGGTGGGGAAGCGAGTGTGGGGCGGGGCCCCTAACTCCCTGCCCCCCCCACCCCCCATGACGGGGCCAGGCTGGAGGAGCCTGGGGACCCTCTGGTGTTCTCCCCTGCAGGCCCCCTGTCTCGGCCCTGAAGTATCAATAACTGTGTCGAGCGCTGCCCCTTCTATCGTGTTCAGAATTCTCCTCTCTAATGACTCATGAAAGCATAAAATTAAGACATTCTGGGAAGCCAAAGGAATCTGGTTTAAAATGTGTGTTTGGGGAATGGAAGGCATTAGAAAAATGCTCATGTCTGGACGATTCTGTTGTTTTCTTCCCCTGTTTTCTCTTCAAATTAATGAATGAGTCACGGTCGTCTTTAGGCCTGTAAAATGCTCCAGAAGGGGAATCAGGGAGGGCTGGGGAAGCTGACAATCTCATTTTCTCCGGCTTTTTGGACTGTTCAGACTCGTTGTTGGTTTTCTCTTCCTCTTTCTGTCTCTGGAGAAAGGCTCTTTCCCATCAAGAAGGAACACAACTTGAGTCCCTTTCTCCTCCCACCCCCAGGCCGAGACCGCCCACCTTGAATAAAATCCAGCCAAATTAGTGGGATACGTAGGCCCCGGGTTCCGGTACCTTCACGCAGGACTGGATCTGGGAGGCCGGCCCCACCCCAAGTGCACCTGGAGCAGGTCTAATTGGGGGTCTGCCTTCTCACTTCTCACCTCAGATGTGGACGCCAGTGTCAGCCTTCGGTCAGCTCCCAAGCCAAGGGCACACCCTCCGGGCATGCCCTCAACCATCAGAGGGTTAAAGAATAACCCATTAGCTTCTAGAAAGCACAGATGACCCCCATTTTGCTTCTAGGGCCTTCTCTCTTATCTCCCTCCAGTACTTGATGACCCACCCCATCTGGACGCACCATCCAGTCCCCTCTGCAAGCCTGACCCCTTGCCCACAGGCATCACCTAGCCACCAGGAACTTCAGAATCAGCCCACGTTCCACAATTATTTCTTGAGGGCACCCCTTCTTTCCTCTACCCCAGTAAAAATACCTCTTCCCTCAATGTCATTATCAGGACTTAGTCTGATAACAGAAGGAGGGGAAGGTGGAGGAGAGGAGGGTCTGACATTCGAACAACTCTACAGAGGACACCCTAATGGAGCTTTCCAAAGCCCTGAGCTGTTACTGCTGAGCGATGGAGAAATGATAGCCACCCCAGACCTGCCACCCTGTCTGGTGCCCCTGACCTTGCTTCTGGGCTCCTGTGACTTCCAGCTTCCCTGGAAAGAGGAGAGAGGGGACCACAGACTTGTTTTACTGAGCACCTACAATGCGCCCAGGGTAGTAAGTATATCTTTGCCCCACAGAGCCTTCGACTGCATCATGGAGGCTGCTGAGATTTATGGACGTTAATAAGCAGCCCAAGGTCACAGGCCCGGTCCACACCCGGACTCGTCAGCCTACATGGCAGGACCACCTGTCTCCCGGGGCCTCAGAAGCATCTTCCCAAGCTCTGACTCATTTTTCTTCTGCCAGAAGACAGAACTGGCAGCATCCACGGCCCACTGTCCTCAGATCCCCGGCTTGGCATTGGGAGTGCATTTTAGCTTAAGGCTGGGAAGCCTCTTGTGCCCAGATCAGACCTGTTGGGGAGGGGTGTCAGGGGAGAGGATTGGGCCCCAAACCCTCGCCCACTCCTCCCTCTCTCCCTATCCTAGCCAATATCCAAAATGTTTGAAGTTGGGCCTGCATTAGGTGAAGAGCACGTGGGCCTTATTTCCCAGCCACATAGGAACAACTATGTAAATGATTAAATATGTAGCAGATTGACTTCACTATAAGCTTGAGTTAATTACAACACTAAAGCTCTACCTATGTATATTCTGTTTTTATAGGTTTTTGCTTGTTGAGTATGGTCATTTGCTCAAAATAAATTGAGGGAACACTGTTTATATATGCCAGTCTCCGAGCCAGGAGAGAAAAGCTGATGTTTATGCAAGACGCGATTATAAAATAATGCCTGTGTTTTTTCAGCAAGCAGACTATGGTTCCAAAGACATTCCACTGGAAAGCTCCATCCTTTTCCAGGGAGGCTGCCATCGCTCAAGTACCTTGTGGCGTCTCTTTTGGAATGGCCTTCAGAGTCCATTTGTGTGGGCCACATGGAAAAAAAAATAAACCACTCCACCCCACCTCGTTATTGACCGAAAAATCCTATTACCCAGTTTGATTACTCACCTAATTCCCTGGGATTGGCCTCAAATGGCTTTCAAATCCTTCTAAATATCAGATCAACCCTCAAAGGATGAGAACTAGCAACCCTTGAAGAACATTTCCAAGAATGCTGAGCAAGCTCTGGGAGAACTTCCAGAAGAATCGAGATCCAGGCAGGGTTGGTGGGTGAGGTCATCGTCGACCAGAGCCTTGAAGGACAGGAGAGATGTGAGTGGTGTTGCAAAAAACACTTCACCAAGTGCTTTTCCCACCTATTCTGTCTTGGGAGGCTCCCAATGGGGCAGGCATAATGATGATCACCAGACTGTAGATGAGGAATTTAACGCCCAGGAGAAATCATGGTCTTTGTCACACGGCTAACAAATAACAGAGTCGGGACTGGAAATCAAGGCCCTGTGCCCCTGAGTGCACAGTGCCCACCATTGTCCTGTGTCCCACACGATTTCAGGAGGTACAACTAGTAGGCTGAGCTGCCTGGAAGAGAGAATTCCTACACAGGAGAGGTGGAAGGCCAGACTGAGGGAGTAGGTTGGGCAGGCTTCTGGGAGGCCTTTGGAGAAGATGAAGGAGTACGGCAGAGACTGATGCTGTAGCTAATGGTGATACTCTTTCACCTGGACCTGAATGCCGGCCCTGCAGGCTGGCACACTGCACACCCCAAGCATCCTGGACTGGTCCCCAGGCTCACAGATGTGGATTTCTGCTGAAACTGTCTTGCAGCGTGGGTGGGCATTTCTCCAGGCTGCTTTGTTTCTGGCTTGGTTCCTTTGTTTTCTGAGAAATTTTATGAACCCCCGCAATCTCTAAGAAATCCCTAGCTAAAGTGGATTCTGTCATCTGCAATCAAGACCAACTATACACTCTGGTCACTCTAGCCCAGCCATTCATTGCACAGATATCTTCTTCAAACAATTTATTCAGCACCTGCTGTGTGTCAGAATGTGTGCTTTGCTGTGTGTTTTTCTCGTTTAATACGACAACTTCCTTGTGACATTAATCACACCCACTTAGAGAGGTTAGAGTGCAACTCAGGCCACATGGCTAGATTTGGACACGATTTTTAATTTTTCCGCCGCTCCCGAACCTAAAACTCACAGGATATTTCTGAAAGAAGGATGAACTGGGGAAGAGAAAAAAGGCGTGACCATCTTTTAGATCGGCATGCCAGTCTGGGGGGTGTTTTGAGGGGCCCTGGCTCCACAGCTTTTGGAAGGATTAGATGCAAAGGAGCTGAGCAACAGGCTAATTCCGGTCGTCCCCCTGGGGAAGTCATTAGGTGTGTCCTATCCTTGGCTGTGCCTTGCTTTCCAACGGTGATGGATTCTATAAAATGGGGACCAGAGTCCTGTAAATTGACACCTACTTTATTATTTAAAAATTTTTTTAAGTTTATTTATTTTGAGAGAGAGATTGAGAGAGAGAGAGAGAGAGAACAGGGAAGAGAGAGAGGGAGAGAGAGAATCCCAAGTAGACTCCAACCTGTCAGTGCAGAGCCCGATGCAGGGCTTGAACTCAAGAACTATGAGATCATGACCTGAACCGAAACAAAGAGTCAGTTGCTTAACCAACTGAGACACCCAGGCGCCCCAACACCTATTTTAAAGACACTTGGATAGCTCGCTGTTCACAGGACTGGTTTAGAACTTCTTTTTGTCCCAAGAAAAAGCCTTTGGCAATTGAGCCATTTCCTCACTATTGGTAATCCCAGATTTTTACAGAGTCTAGGGAAAGTGGGGCCACTTCTCTCTTCTCGGAGTCTCATCCACGCTCTTCCCTGCACTCTTTGGACAAAGAGCTGAGGCAAGAGGAGTGGGAGCATTTTGATTCCAACATTTCCCCTCTCCTTGAAGCAGGTGAATTCTTAGGTTTAGTTCTCTGGAACAAGGATCTAGAAAACCCAGGGCTTGCTTCCTCTAATTAAGTGACAAGGAAGTGAAAACATGGAAGGCAGAGATTTACGTCAACAGGAGCAGTGTTCTCACGCTGGGATCCCCACCCCCTAGTAGACGCGGGGTTGGCCAGCAGCCAGAGGGGCGCTTTTGGCCGCCAGCTGGCCTGGGACAGACTTTGGGAGGCCGCCTCCCCCATTCCTCAGCTCCCTCACTTCCTTACCTGCTTCAATCCTTCAGCCCCTTCACCTCCTTCATGAACATCCCTAACACTTCACTCTCTCATCCCTCACCTTCCTCATTGCTTTGCCCTTCTCCCATCCTCCGCTCCCCACCCTCTCTCCCGTACACCCCTACTCTTCTCACATCTCCTACCCCCTTACTCTTTGGACCCTTCACCCACTCACCCTCACCCCCCTCACCCCTCACCTCTTCCCCTGTTCGCAGCCTGCTCCCTATGCCTCCCTGCACCTTGGGCCCTCCCTACAACTACTTCTCTACTCCCGCTGCAGTATTCTATTAGAAACCGCTGGGTTGGGAGAAAATAAGCCCAGGCCAACTTCTTGGAGATTATGGATGTGATCATTGCCACTGAAATTAATAGAAAATGTAGCTCAAAAATGACCTGGACAGGAAGGAAATAATGCATTAGGAAATGCAACTGAAATTCTAGGACTGCTTCAACCTTCAGGAGTGGGTTCATCAGGGTTATGTCTTCATTTCTCTGTGATGTTCTCAGCCTTCTCCGTTTGGGTTGGTGGCTTGGTTTCAGGGCAGCTTGAATTCCCATATAGGAATCCGTGGCAAAAGAGCTGCAACAGTTTCAGGCCTCACGTCCACATATCACACCATTGTAAGGAAGAGAGAGGTCGCTCCCGTGCCTCACTACCCAGCGCCACCGCCACTGTAGTCTACGGGAGTTCTACACTTCACTCTGATTGGACCAGACTGGTCCAATCACCACGGCCGGCCAGGAGAAGGTTGAGCACTGATTGGCTGGCTTCCCCCCCCCATCCCTGAACAAATCGTTGTGGGAGGAAGATGGGACAGTGCTGATTGGTTCATGGATCTGGAAGAGGGATTAACGTCCCTAAACCAGCATTGGTTCCCCACTGTGGGACAAGGCTAGTAGCAGGGCTGGAAGGCTAGCACATTGTCTGCCTCCCTAGGGAGCGGGTCTCTGGTCTTGGATACAGCCTATGGGTCATCCTAGTAAAAGGATGGGCTTCAGGTCCTGACAGACTCAATTTGGACCCTTGGTCTGCCACCATCAGGTTATGGAAGTTTGATCAAATTGCTTAACCTCAACGGGCCTTAGTTTTCTCAGCTGTAAAATGAGCATAATTCTTCCTGCCTTCCAACGGAGTAATATATGCAGGAGAGTCTGCATGATGCCTAGACACCACAGGCAACTGACGATGACAGCTGTAACTGTGATGTGAGGGTTTTAAACCCTCAGGGCAGGAGCAGGCTCTCTCTCCCCTGCCCACCCTCTACTGCCGCTTGCTGAGAGGAAGCAGCCCTTTGCACTGCATCTGAGCCAGAGGCCAATACAAAGTCCTCAGAGGACCTGATGACCCTCTTCTAGTCTCTTTGGCAGCAGGTGAGTCAAAGCCCACGGAGATGCTGCTCATCACCTCACCCATTGCCTCAGGGCATCCCGGGAGAGATTGTTCCAGATGACATTCAGGACTGGCAGGTACCAGGCTTTGAAAACATTCTTGTTTGCTTCTGCAGGACCAAGCAAGATTCTGGGAAGAAATACAACAATCCTGACCTCGGACCTTGGTGTCGAGCTTCAGGGGTTGGATGGGCTTTGGATTCGTACAGCCCTGGTTCCAATTCCAGTGCTGCTCCTTAGGAACTGTGTGGTTTGCCCCTCTGAGGAATGATTTCTTCATTTGTAATAAGGACATACTAATGGGGCTAACTTCAAGAGTTTGTTGTGTGAGGACTGAGCATGTGCTCAATGCAAGACTGTGTCAAAGAGTAAAAGACTGTAGATAAATGTTATTGGTATTATGATCAAATGCCAATGGAATATTTATATTTGAGGAATCTCTTTTTATTACATTTCTTTTTTTTAAATGTTTATTTATTTTTGAGAAAGCATATGCATGAGTGGGGGAGGGGTAGAGAAAGAAGGGGACAGAGGATCTAAAGCAGGCTTTGTGCTGACAGCAGCCCATGTGGGGCTTGAACTCGTCAACCGTTGAGATCATGACCTGAGCCGATGTCAGATGCTAACTGACTGAGCCACCCAGGTGACCCTTTTTATTACATTCTAGGGTCTTTTGATTGTATCAGGGGTTCACTAAGATATATAGGGTGCTCTGATCCTCTCAGTTAAAGCTGCATCAACACAATTCAACCAGTATTTACTTAGCACCTACCAAATGCCAGGTACACTGCCAGGAGTTGCAAACACAATGGGCTGTGGTATACAGGCTGTGCACTGCACAATTCCAGGTGTCCAGTGACATCTTCATCTATGTAAATGACCCCCATGCCCTGGACGTGGACAGTGCATAACCTGCATGTTTGTGGTCACACAAAGTGGTGTGCCTGCTCTCTGCTCAAACCATCTCACCATTATAGAGTTGCAAACTTGGATTTATGTAATGTAGTATGATGAGATTTTTATCCAAGGAGAGCTGGGGCAAGGGTCAAACCATGCAGGACCTTGCTGGCTGTGTTAAGGATTTGGATTTTTATTCTTGAAGCAATGAGGAGTCCTTGGAGGACTTTTAAAGGAGAGCAACATGACCAGGTTTGCATTTTAAAAATGTCTTCTGGCATGTCCATCAACTGATGAATGGATCAAGAAGATGGGGCTTATACATACAATGGAATACTACATGGCAATGAGAAAGAATGAAATCTGGCCATTCGTAGCAATGTAGATGGAACTTGAGGGTGTCACGCTAAGTGAAATAAGCCAGGCAGAGAAGGACAGATACCATATGTTTTCACTCATAAGTGTAACAGGAGAAACTTAGCAGAGGACTATGGGGGAGGGGAAGGGGGGAAATAGTTGGGGAGAAGGAGGGAGACAAACCATGAGAGACTCTTGAATACTGAGAACAAACTGAGGGCTGATGGGGGAGGGGAAGAGGGGAAGAGGAGTGATGGGCATGGAGGAGGGCACTTGTCGGGATGAACACTGGGTGTTACATGGAAACCAAGTTGACAATAAACCATAAAAGAAAAAAAAAGAAGGGTAAATAAAAAAAAATAAAAATGTCCTCTGGCTCCTCTGTGGAGAATAGATAATAGGTAGAAGTGTGGAAGTAGGGTGTCGTCCATGCAGATTTATGGGGAAGGAATGGTCATGGCTTGGACTACGGTGGTAGGAAAAGCCAAAAGAGGGACAAATTCAAGAGTTAACATGTGCTGGGGTGGGGAGAGGTAGGACTGAATGGCTGCTGGTGAGTTTTCTAAGTGGAGGAAGCTCATGTTTGCTCCAGAACTCGTAATGAAGTCTGTGAAAGCCTTTTTGGTGATCCTTATATTTCCATGCATGAGAATTCCTCAGCAGCTCTGAAAGCTGAGCTCTGAAGGGCAAGAGGGCAAGGTGAGGTGGAGAGAGAGGTTCGGGGGCAGAACCCCAGCTCAACTGTCGCTGAGATCGTGGTGAGATCGTGGTGAGATCAGGGCCATGCCATTGTCGTGAGCTGTGCTATGAGCCTCAGGACAGGGCAGCAATCCTTGCCCACAGGGGACGGCAAGCCCAGCCCTTTGAATTCCTCCAAAGAAAGGAGCCTTTATGGAAACATGCCAGAGACACTGGAATGATGAGTCAATCCCAGGCACCAGAAGTCTGGACGGATTGAACCAGCCTCAGAAGTTTACCTGTTGGAACACCTATTATTAGACTTCTAAAGTGCCTTAATCCAACCCACAGAGGCGCACCCTGCCTGCATGCAAATCTCCTTTCCACCCTTCCCATTGCAGCCATTAGTCACCCGTGTCTCCTGGCTCCCAGTTGTAGTTCTGCACAGACATTACCAGGGTGGACTTGGCACCTCCAAGGGCAAACATCCCACACAGATCAACTGCTCTGCTTCTCTACCACAAGGTTTGACAATGACCATGGTCCTGGACTCAGGCAGATGGGCCAACTTTTCCTGGAGGATGGCGGGACCTCAGAGCACCTCTCTTTCCAAAGCTTGATTGTGGAGACCACAGACCCGAGCCTAAATGTTAGGCTCAGTTGGGGGGGGGGGGACCTGCTGGGTGCTAGATAACCCAATGGATGATATTTCCAAAAAGGCCTGCCCTTTGACACCTCTGGGGAAAAAAAAAAAGCTCCCACAGGTTGAAACCAAATTTTACCAACAAGTTTGATCTCTCAAAAAGAATGACAAGAAGATATAGGCTTTCCATTGAAAGAGTCCAAAGCACCTTTTATCATGTGCTTTCTTGGTTCATTCATCCAGGAAGTGTGAACGGGGCACCAAGTCTGTGCCAGGTGGTGCGTTGGACAGTGGGGAGGACTAGTAGGGCAGAATTGCCACCCCATGGAATTTACATTCTAATACACTGGAACCAAGCAGCCCCTCTCTCCTCGAAGTCTGAGAACTTGTGCCTTCTGTCCAGATATGTCCCTGTCACTGTTCCCAGCCATGAGAAAAGGTGCATTTTTATGTTTTAAATAACAGCCCCTGAGTATAATGCCAGCCACCCATCAGGAACATGGGATATTCTTATAATACAAGGCAAAGAAGGTAACAACCGTGAACTCAAGCTCCTGTGGCCGGGATTCTAGAAGGATTTTTAAAAAAATTTTTTAAGTGGATTTATTTATTTCGAGAGAGAGAGTAGGCAGGGAAGGGGCAGAGACAGAGGGAGAGAGAGAATCCCAAGCATGCTCCAGGCTGTGGGGTTAGATGTGGGGCTCAAATTCATGAACCATGAGATCATGACCTGAGCTTAAACCAAGAGTTGGACGCTTAACCAATTGAGCCACCCAGGTGCCCCTCTAGAAGGATTCTTAAGGTAAGGGCTTTGCCAGTACCTGGAGAAGCAAGTAGTAATAAAAATAGCCAACACTTGAGCTTTATGTGTTCCTTCAGTCCTCATAACCATCATATGAAACGGGCACCATGATTGTTTCTACTCTACAGATGAGGGTGTTGAGTTAGAAAGCGGTCAACCAGCTTGCCCAGTGCGCACCGCACAGCCACCAATTCCCAAGGGGCCCAGCTCCTGTGCCCTGACCACTGCACCACACACCCTCTCCAGGGAGGGCCTCGTGGAGAGAAGGCTGATTCACTAGGAGCAAGTATGTCAGTCCATCCCCGTTGCCTTCCCTGACGGGGTTCCAGGACAAGCACATGAGTGAAAGACAGTAGGAATGGACGTGGACAGGATTGAGGACTCTGCCCATGTGCCGATGAAGTCGGGTAGGACAGTAACTGGTTGAACAACTGTATTCAAGGGGTGCAGTGATGGGTGGATGTTACCTTGGAGGACACTTCCTAGACCAGAACCACGTTCTTAGAATGTTGGAACCAAACATTCTGACAAAGCTGCCCTTGGCCTTATCCTGGTGACTTGGATAGATGGTGAGCAGCTGTGCCTCCAAGCCTGCAGAGGTGGGCTGGCAAGCCAGCTGGGGCCACACAGAGCTCTGCCTTTCAAGGTGGTGGTATCCCTGGAGGAGGAGGAGGAGAGGAGAGGGTTAGAGGCTCTGAGGGGGGGCGGCAAATGGCCTCCAGGAAACAAAAGCAGTCACCACTGCTTTTGGGCAGAAGGAGGCACTTACTGGCAGGGAGGCCCTGGCTGGATCAGGTGGGGAGGCTGGTTTGTGGTCTCCTATCCCAGTCCTACACACCTTGGAGCCTTGGGTTCAAGTCCCAAGACCCTGGCTGAGTCAGCCCGATGGGGCTCCTCACTCAGTCTGCTGGCAACTTCCTATGACTGGATCCCTCAGAAGTGACATCAGGTGTGAGGTTTACAAGCAGAGGCAGAGTAGGGACAGGAGTTGGCCTCCTGGCCCAGCCTGTACTGTCACCCCAGACTCCTGTGAATGTCTGGAGTTTCCTGTTCAATCTACTCCAAAACCTCAGTTAGGGGCACCTGGGGGTCTCTGTTGATTAAGCATCCGACTCTTGATTTTGGCTCAGGTCATGATCTCAGTTTGTGAGATCACTGTGCTGAGAGTGTGGAGCCTGTCTTTCTCTCCCTCTCTATCTGCCCCTCTCCCACTCACACTCTCTCTTACTCTCTCAAAATAAATAAATGAACTTAAAAACATAAAAAACCTCAGCTAGAAGAAAGACATCCCTGTCACTGCCACTCACAGATTAGCGGGAATTAGTTTCTTGGTTTCCAGGCTAAGGACCAAGAATAGAATGGAGATCACAGAATATTTTATTTTCCTAAGGGGTGAGGATAAAGAACCCCAGCACACAGTCTGCCTTCCATGCCCTGCAAAGCCAGGTGGGAGCATATGTCAGTTCCCGTTGCTGCTGTAACAAACCTCTACCAACTGTGTGTTGAAGCAACTCTATTCATCATCTCCAGTTCTATAGCTCAGAAGTCTGGCCCAGCTTGGATCTCACAAGCCCCAAGTCAAGATGTCCAATGGTCTAGGCTATTATCTGGATGCTCTGGGGAAGGCTCCCCTCCAAGATCATTCAGGTTGTTGGCAGAATCCAGTTACTCGCTGGACATCAGCCCGGAGTCTCTCTCAGCTTCTTAAAGCCACTCATACCCCTCACCACTGTGCCCCTCCACCTTTCAGTGGCAAAAGCTGGTCAAGTTCTTTTCATGCTTCAAATCTCGCTGCCTTCCGTCTAAATAAAGCACCACCTGCTTCACAGCTGGCCCCAGGGTCTACCCTGCTGCGTGTCACAATCCAGACTGGTGATGTTATGTGCTGTAAACATGTGGTTCCCTTTTGTCAGCTGATGTTGCTCAAATGCATTGGTATTTCCACCGCAGATAATATATGTGGCAGAGTCAATATATTGGTTTGCCCACACATAGGCTAACACAAACGACTCAGACACTGGAAAATAGAAAATATCATTGTATTTTCGTGTAACCAGTGGCAAGGGTTTAGATTTTTTTTTTTTTTTAGTTTTTTTTAATAGTATTTGTTGACCTACAGCTGGAATTCCATGTAGTGGCTAAAAAAATCCCTAAAGATAAAGGATAGAGAAGAGGTGATAACGGATTACAGCATCATTCCCTACCCTACACACACACACAGAATATAACACGAGCTGAATAGTTGCCATGGTTACCATCCGGCATAACACCAGTCTAGTGGTGTAATGTCACCCCAGATGGCGACAAAATAGTATTCCTTCATTCATGCAGTGACTGAGGATACGTCTTTGCTCCCGAAGGGCCGACTCACAATGTGGCAGTGGAGACAGACAGAGCACTGAGAAAGGGCATAGCAGGAGTCAGAACAAGGGATTCAGGCCCCCGCCCCAGAGAACTGAGGGAACATCCTCAGTTCCCTCCCGAATGCCACAGGGTCTCTAGGTGGCTGTCAGGGGCACCAGCCACCCTGTGTACAGGCACCTTTCCCAGGTTAGCGTCTCACTGGAGCTGCATTGTCCCCTCCACCCCGTGTGTCCAAAGTGGGGGCCAGATGCCATCTCATCCCTGCAAAAGATAGGGGCTCACACACCAGGGCCTGATGCTAAGATCCCTGTTCCCCTCTCTTCTTTCCTGTCCGTTTCCTCACTCAGTTAAGCACCCCTGGTCTGCACCACACATGACTCACTCTTTCAGGGAGAAGAGGTAAAACAGACGCCTGCAGTCACCCGTGGGCTGGTGGAACTGCCTTGTGCCCAACCTCCCCCCAAACTTCTCCTCTTTCCTCCATTCCCCTGTGTGGAAATGAAGGCTCCATCCAATTCCAGCCCCTGCCTATCCAGAGTGGCCTGTGATACAAACCAGGCATTGAGAGGAAGCCTCTCCTAAGCGATGGAGGCATTTGGTTCTACTTAATGGGTTGTGTCAGTTAGGAATGATCTTGGCTACACATTGTAGTTCATCTGAATTTTAAAAAGCTTAACACATAAAGACACTTAACTATCTTACAGAACAAGGAGCCCAGATAGGCAGTCTCAGGGTGTAGTGGCCCAGTGATGTCGCTGAGACCCAGGTTTTTCCCAACATCGCACTCTGCGATCCTTAACCTGACAGCACTGGGCTTCCACATTGTCACAAGATGGCAGCCATAGCTCCAGACATCACATCTTCATACAATAGCATTCAAACCAGATAGAAAGAAGCATGTGATGTGGGGACTTTTTTTTTTACATGGCTTCTGTTTCACATTTGAGGCAGTCTCAGATCTCCTATCAAGCCCAAACAACCACAATTGATTGCTATAGTACACTTCTTAACATTTCCTTGGGTTCTGTGTTCCTAGGTAAAGAAGTTCAGAGCCAAACTTTGGATAAGCCCAACTTGTTTGCCAAAGAACATCAGTGTTCTTTCTTATCTGTTCTCACCAGCCACTCCTATCCCTTCCCTCTCACATTGCTATTTCCGTGATCCCTCACTGCCCACATCTCTATTTGGCACCCCTGAAAGTCTAATAATGTCATGTAAAAGATCAGCAGCCCCAGAGGTGGGAGTCAAAGGGACCCTGTTAAATATAAAAAGAACGTTTGTGGTTCCTCCATTTCTTCATTCATTTGTGCCTTCATTTAACAATTACACAGAGGCACTACCCTTGGAACAAACAGACACCACCCTGTCTTCAGGAAGTGTATAATCCAGCACAGAGCCAGACCAATCCCACCAATAAATGTATCAGCACACTTTGTGATAGATGCTCCATAGGACAATTACAGAGTTGCCGAGGGCTCTGAGAGCCTCCGACCTGGTCTGGGGTGGGGTGCGGGGGTGGTGGAAACAGGCTAGAGTTGAAACAGAGGTAGGAGGGAGCCAGCCAATGGGAAGGCCATGGGCAGTGGTATGCTGCCCCGGTTCGATCCGTGTGCATGTCTTATTCCAGCTCTGCTTTCAGTGGTTTCGTGTCGGTGGCTGGAAACAAACCATAGTGGGTATATTTACGCTGTAGAAATTGGCAACCACTACAGATTGGGGCTTCTTTCCCTGGAGAGTGAGGAACGTTTGCCAGTATGCCTCTGCGAAGAAGGCTGACTTCTGAGACTATGCAAAGATCAGGGGCCCATGGTCATTATCTAAAGTCATTTCTTCACCAGGGTCTGCACGCTTGTGCAGACAAGGTACAAATTCTCACCTATCAGATGCATCATTGGACAGTTTTGAACCGCTCCATGTTTAGGGCTGTGGGGCTGAGTGCACTGCGGTCTGATGAGGAAGAGTGAGCCAGCATTTAATGCTGATCAGCGTGACGATGGCGACCAGCGTTATGGGAGGGTCTTTAACCCACAGGGCATCCTCCAGCTCTCCCCAGAACGCACAGCTCTCCTCCAATGCAATCGCAGTCTCTCCAAGCACATCCCAGGTCACTCACTTCTTTAGACCATTTGTTTGAAGTGAAGCCAATCAAATTCCTTCCCTACTTGACCTGCACCCCTGCTCCTGTTTCCCTGCTCCCCAGATCCTTCCTTCTTTTGTGACTAGTTCACGTCTTCTCAGAATACAGGCTTCTCATGACTCTGACAACTGGGTATGTTGTATCCTCTAAATTTCCCTTTAAAACCCACCTCCAGGAAACTTTCCCTGATTGCCCCAAGTCCACCTTGATGCCCTATTATTTGGTGTCCTAGAGCAGATATCCTTTCAGTTTTCCATCTGTGGGATTGGTTGCTTTGTAACCAGCCTCAGGTTAATTCACAGATGTGCAATCAGACTCTTTGATAAACCCTTAAAGGTCAGAGGCTATGTCTCAGTATTACTCTTGGTATTATTTGTATCTCCTGAAAAAGGCTAAGATGAAGCTGGGCACTTGGAGAAATGACCCAAATGGTTCATTCAATTCAATTCAACTGATCATTCATTCAGTTGTTGTAAAGATGTAACAATGAGTTCTAGAAAGGAGGTGGGAGGACAGGTGGTGGGAGCCTGCTTTTCACCTTCTGGTCCAGAGTGAGACAGGATGCTGGGGGCAGGGTTGTTAAACTAAGGTCAAGCACAGGCTTCCCAGCCCCTCCAATGACCATCTGTGTGACCTGGGGCATATTATTCTGACCTCCCTCTGAGCCTTGCTTTTTTTCATCACCAGACTGAGAACAACAAACCCACCTCTGGGGTGGGGTGTGACAATGAAATCAGAAAGCATGTGTGACAGGGCACACAGCGTGCCCAACTGGCTGTGACTTTGGCGCTGACAGATAGGTCAGAGGAATCTGTTTCCTTGAACCCATAGGGTCCTACATTATTTATTCTTGGACTTCATCTGTTCTGCTCATTGCTGTTTCCCCAACATCTAGACCAGGCTCTGCACACATTTGGTTGTAATATTTGTTGAATAGAGACACCGATTGTGGTATATCCACAATAGCTGTCAGGGGTCGGTTGTATATTTTCACACACATGGTGAGGTTTTCTGGTAGCTTCCCCCACTCTCTCTGCCTTTGGCTGCGGTAGCATATCCAGCTGGGGCCCATTATCTGTCCTGCGGGTTTGGGCTCGCTTTGCCTCCCCCTCCCCGAAGAGGGCCACTGTGCCCCACCGCGTCCCCTGCCTCACTCCTTGTGCAGCCTCCCCACTGTCACAGTCTGCTCTTTTAGCTCTGCAAGTTCTCTGACCCAGCTTGTGCCTGCTCTCTCATCCCGGCCCTGTGGTTGCAGGGTCACCCTGTGGTTTGCTCAAGGTCAACCCTGGACAACTCGGAATTTACTCAAGTGGAATCCAAGTGCCAACAGCTGAGCAGGCTCATGAAGACACTGGGTGGTGGGTCCCCCTCACAGCTCTGGCGCCTTCCTCCAACTGGGGCTCACCCCCAACCCCATAGACATACTCAGAGGCATATAGTGTTGAAGGGACTCCCCCTTTTATTTTTTGCTTCCCCTCAGGTGTGTATCAGCCAATATTTAGACTGGGGAGGGCCAGTTTGGGGTCCCCAACACCTCCTAATTTCCCCAGAAGGGAAAGGGGAGCCATCAGCAGAGGTAGACCCTTTCCTCACAAACTCCATGGCCACATCCTTGGTGGTGAGTGCAGCTCTGTCCACCTTGAGGAGATGGCTGCCAGGAGCTCCTTAGCCAGGAGCCAGCAACTGCCACCCCCAGCCTTAGGATTCACTGTGGATGTTGGCTTCCCTGCCCACGGGACAGCTGTCACCCCTCTATGCCCCTAAACAGCGGGCTCCGGGGATAGACGCCAGGGCACCAGTCCCAGGCTCTGCCCAGGCTCCTACGTGTCACTCCCTACACCTCCTTTGCTTTCTTGTTGTTCCTTCCCTCCCTCTGTGCGGCCCTCCCTTGCTCCTTCATTCCAGCTTCGAGGCTGTACGCCAGCCATACCTCAGAATTGTGACCCAATGACCGTGTTAACTGAGGCGAACTCCCGTCAGTTGTGACATCACCCTTGTTCTAAAAACCTCCACTTGGCTCCTCTGACAAGTTCACGTCCACTTTAGGGTTTGGCTCCACTGGTCTTACTTACTCCATATTACCTAAAAAGAGCTACTTACGCTCTGCAAAACTTCCCCAGCCACTGAGGTCGACTATAGTTCGTGTAACGACCATTCCAATGTTCTGAGGGCAAGGACAGAAGCCCGTGATGCTTTTGGCTCCCTGGAGCCCTTCCGCGGAAATCCCTGCAACCACCAACCAAGTGTGTCTCAAATCCCCTGAAACATGTTCGTATTTTCAAAACATAGAGAGCAACGGTGAAGTCCAGCTGCTCTCGGGCCACACCAGGAGGAAAGAGGCAGAGCTCACTCCTCGCCACCTCTAACCCTTCTGTCCACAGGACCTGGTTTTCTGCCAGGAATGGCTCATCGCTCTTCAAATAATAAGTTTTATGCTGTCGGGCTTCTTGGATGCTGAGGTTTGATCCTTGTCCTGGGGGAGGGGGCTGGTAAGGCCACAGTAATAGTAACAAAACAGTGTTCCTTTAGCTCATAACTGTGACGACCCAGCTCCTCAGTCACAGTCAATCCTGGACACTCTGGGACGTCTTCTTGTGTCTTGGCTGTGTCAGTGTCTGGCTCCAGATGGAGACTGTGGTGACTCAGTGGCTCTTTCACTAAGGCTTCTCCCCTTGACATTGGCCTGTCGCTCCCAGTTTGCTTCAATTTCCAGCACATTCCCAGCTGTGTCTCTGAGTGCTGATGGCCCAGAGCAAGCGAAACATCCTTCACCCCTTTGACAGCCCCGAGGCGATCAGCCTTGACCCCAGGACGCAATTATCTTTCTCTCCGAATCCCCCTTCTTTGGTACTCCAGCACAGGCCCAGATAACCTGTGTCCAAGTGCTTTGGGTGAAGGAGCATGCAAAAGGAGAGCATGATTGGTGTTGTACACATTCAAGTTAAGAATTTCCCTGTCCTTCTGGAGATAACCCATTGTCTTCCCATCCAGTAGATGGGAAGTACCTCTCTTCCCTTAGGGTAGTGACTCTCAAAGGTGGTCAGGTAGTAGGAGCACCTGGGGGGATTTCCAACCTTTCCACACACTTGTGGATTCTGGTGCCTCCACTCTGCATGAATGTAGTCAACACTACTGGTTGCCTATTGTGCCATACTGGTGGGAGGTACTCACCGCATTCAGCATCCCATCTCCTCCGTAATGCCAAGGGAAAGTCCAGGAACTACATTTTCCAGAATCCATTGCCATCAGGCTTGTGGTTTAGATTCCCCCAATGCAAGGTACTCATTTGAGAACTGAAGGGCAGAAGGGAAACACAGGCCATGTTTTTCCTCCAACAGTGGTGGTCAGACACAATAGTTTGGGCAGATGTTGGATTTTGCAGCCACCTCTGGATTTTCCTCTGTGAATAACCCACCTCAGTGCTACAGGGAGTTCTAGTAGCTAGTAGCTCTAGAATTAGTCGTGGTTTCCTGTGATAGTAAGTTCCCCATGTCCCGAAGGCTAGCAGTGAATCTTAGAGCTCGCATCAGCCTTCCCTTCCTTTCCTTGCTTTAACTTCTTCAACAGTTTTGTAAGACTCGATTCCCTCTTCCAACTCCTTTTCTACTTGAGCTTCGTAAATTGGGTTCTGTTTTTCTGACCCAATTGAATATCCTTCTTTCTTTCGTCTTTATAAATAGAATCCTAGTTTTAGTAGGGCAGCCATTTATTTGCCCAGCTAAAATGTCCAGATGTTGTCACTGTGACTGATAAACCACAGGAAAAGTCTACTGGGACTTGGGGGAAAACATTTTTGCTTTTCCTGATACCAGGATTTCCCCTTCTTCCTTTCTCTTTATTCCTATTTTCTTTCTGCCTAGAATTTGGACTTAGTGGCTGGAAATCCAGCAGCCATATTGTGACCATGAGGGAAAGGCCAGGGAAATTGCAGAGACCCTGGGCTTGGAATTCCTTTTATTTTTTTCAAATTTTTATTTAAATTTCAGTTAGTTAACATATAGTGTATTATTGGTTTCAGTTGTAGAATTTAGTAATTCATCACTTACATACAACACCCAGTGCTCATCCCAACAAGTACCCTCCTTAATCCCCATGACCCATTTAGCCCATCCTCCACCCACTTCCCCCCATCAACCTTCAGATTGTTCTCTATCGTTAAGAGTCTCATGTGGTTTGCTTTCCTCTCTCTCTCTCTCTTTTTATTTCCGTTCCCATATGTTCATCTATTTTGTTTCTTAAATTCCACATATGAGTGGAAATCATATGGTACTTATCTTTCTCTGACTGACTTACTTCATTTAGCATAATACCCTCTAGTTCCATCCATGTTGTTGCAAATGGCAAGATTTCATTCTTTATGATGGCTGAGTAATATTCCATTGTATATATACATCTTTTTTTAAAAAATTTTTAATGTTTTTTATTTATTTTTGAAAGACAGAGAGAGATAGCGCGAGCAGGGGAAGGTCAGAGAGAGAGGGAGATACAGAATCTGAAGCAGGCTCCAGGCTCTGAGCTAGCTGTCAGCACAGAGTCTGACACGGGGCTCGAACCCACAAACTGTGAGATCATGACCTGAGCTGAAGCCGGACACTTAACCAACTGAGCCACCCAGGCGCCCCAATATACTACATCTTCTTTATCCATACATCAATTGATGGACATTTGGGCTCTCTCCCTAGTTTGGCTATTGTAGGTAATGCTGATACAAACATCAGGATGCAGGTACTCCTTTGAAACTGTCTTTTTGTATCCATTGGGTAAAAACCTAGTAGTATAATTATTGGGTCATAGGATAGTTCTATTTTTAACTTTTTGAGGAAACTCCAAACTGTTTTCCAGAGTGGCTGCACCAGTTTGCATTCCCACCAGCAGTGCAAAAGGGTTCCTCTTTCTCTGAATCCTCGTCAACAACTGTTGTTTCTTGTGTTGTTAATTTTGGCCATCTGACAGGTGTGAGGTGGTATCATTGTGGTTTTGATTTGTATTTCTCTGATGATGGGTGATGTTGAGCATCTTTTCATATGTCTGTTAGCCATCTGGATGTCTTCTTTGGAAAATGTCTATTCATGTCTTCTGCCCATTTCCTCACTGGGTTGTTTGTTTTTTTGGTGTGTTGAGTTTGCTAAGTTTTTTAATGGATTTTAAATACTAGCCCTTCATCAGATATGTCACTGCAAATATCTTCTCCTATTCCGTAGGCTGCCTTTTAGTTTTGTTGATTGTTTCCTTTGCTGTGCAGAAGCTTTTTATCTTGATGAAGTTCCAATAGCTCATGTTTGCTTTTGTTTCCCTTGCCTTTGGCAATGTGTCTAGTAAGAATTTGCTCCAACTGAGGTCAGAGAGGTTGCTGCCTGTGTTATCCTCTAGGATTTTGATGGTTTCCTGTCTCACATTTAGGTCTGTCATCCATTTTGAATTTACTTTTGTGTATGATGTAAGAAAGTGGTCCAGTTTCATTCTTCCAGCCTGTTGCTGTCCAGTTTTCCCAACATCGTTTGTTGAAGAGACTGTCTTTTTTTCTTGCTTTGTTGAAGATTAGTTGACCATATAGTTGTGGGTCCATTTCTGGTTTTTCTATTCTGTTCCATTGCTCTGTGTGTCTGTTTTTTTGTGCCAGTGCCATACTGTCTTGATGACTACGCTTTGTAATGTAGTTTGAAGTCCAAAATTACGATACCTCCAGCTTTGCTTTTCTTTTCCGGGATTGCTTTGGCTATTTGAGGTCTTTTGTGGTCCATACAAATTGTGTTTGTTCTAGTTCCATGAAAAATGCTGGTGGTATTTTGATAGGGATTCCATTAAATGTGTAGATTGCTTTGAGTAGTATAGACATTTTAACAATGTTTGCTCTTCCAATCCATGAACATGAAATGTTTCCCCATTTCTTTGTGTCCTCTTCAATTTCTTTCATAAGTGTTTTATAGTTTTCACAGTACAGATCTTTTAACTCTTGTTAGGTTTGTTCCTAAATATCTTATGGTTTTTGGTGCAATTGTAAATGGGATTGATTCCTTGATTTTTTTCTGCTGCTCCATTACTGGTGTACAGAAATGCAACAGATTTCTGTACATTGATTTTTATATCCTGTGACTTTGCTGAATTCATGTATTCTAGCTTTTTTTTTTTTTTTGGTGGAATCTTTTGGGTTTTCTACATAGAGTATCATGTCATCTGCAAATAGTGAAAATTTGACTTCTTCCTTGCCAATTTGGATGGTTTTTACTTCTTTCTGTTGTCTGATTACTGAGGCTAAGACTTCCAGTACTATGTTAAATAGTACTGGTGAGACTGGACATCCCTGTCTTGTTCCTGACTATAGAGGAAAAGCTCTCAGTTTTTCCCCATTGATGATGATATTAGCTGTGGGTCTTTCATATATGGCCTTTATGATATTGAGGCATGTTCTATCTCTACCTACTTCCTTGCGGGTTTTTATCAAGAAAGGATGCTGTATTTTGTCAATGCTTTTTCTGCATCTATTGAGAGAATCATATGATCCTTATCCCTTCTTTTATTATTATGGTATATCATGTTGACTGATTTGTGAATATTGAACCACCCCTGCAGCCCAGGAATAAGCCCCACTTGGTCGCGGCAAATAATTCTTTTAATGTACTCTTAGATTTGATTTGCTAGGATCTTGTTGAGAATTTTTGCATCCATGTTCATCATTGGCCTGTAATTCTCTTTTTCAGTGGGGTCTTCATCTGGTCTTGAAATCAAGGTAATGCTTTTGGCCTTGGAATTCTTAAGCCCTTGAACTAATGGTAGGAACTGCCTCTCGGGGACTTCTTGCTTTATAAGGGAAAAAAATCTTAATTTATGCTAAGTACTGGTTAGTCATGATTTATGTTACTTTTAGCTGAGAACACTCCTAACTAATTCAATATAGGTGCCCATCTACCTCACCTTTTTGGGGATCGCTGTCATACTGAGCCACATTACTTCAGGTGTGTTAAGATAGAAAACTGGCTGCACACATCTTCTGTATGGAGGATTCCTTCCAGAGACTCCTTGGCCTCTCATGAGAATATAGCCCTCTCCAGCTGCTTCAATAGCTCCCAAACATGTCCAGGCATGCCTGTATTCATGAGATTTCAATAAGATTTAAGCATCTTAGACAAACCTTCCAGCATGAAAGCATGTATGGAATTTATCTAGAATGTCTTAATCAAAGAAACTCAGTTCAAAAATATAAATTGCCTCTTTCATCTCTATAAAGCCTCCCTACCACTCACAATGTTGGGTCACAAAGTCACACAAATAGGCCCCTTCCCTCTCAGGTCTTACAGCTGGCCTACTTTGGAAAAAGTTGCAAGTGACTGAGAGCAGGCCAGGAGTAACAGTGACAGAGAAGGACATCTGCTTATGCAAAGTTAGTGGGTGGTGTTTTTGCTTATTAAGGGAAAAAAAAGTAATTCTGTCCTAAAATAAAGAGCTGGATTGCTTCAGGTTTTGAAAGAAGATGGTGAGGGCCCAAACCTTTAGGAATAGAGGAAGTAGTTGTGAACAGAGAATTTTATTTGCCTTGAATTATAATGCTTACAAATAATGAGTCTCAAAAAAGGCAGTGAAATGTAAAATGCAAATTTTTGCCAAAGCTGGGTAAGGTTTTATGCGTTTATGAACAAGATTTTTTTAAAAAGAAACTTATTAAGCATTGACTGACAAATATTATATTAGTGCAAAGGTCAGAATTTTGTTTCTCTCTACTGAAGTGACAAATTATTCAGTGTGCTCTTAACAAGTGGTAGATAGCAAGATTTTTCTTTACCTAGATAGCAGGGATTTTATGTTTTAGAATGTTTTTCTGTGCTGTGTCTTATTTTTTCATGCTTTTGATTATTTTTTAACATAGAAAACTATGAAACTTTCTTACTTTTAAAAAGGCTGAGATTCTTTAAAGGAGTTGTTTCATGGGTAGAGACCATCTTCAGGTTTGCAGATTTGTGAGAAGAACCAACACAACCTAATAGCAGGTTGCAATCACAGCCAAGGTTTAGTTCAGAAAAATAAATTTATTTATTTAAAATCTGTAATTTTATTACAGAGCAAGACAGCAGGAAAAAGATTATTTGGGACGCTGACCACCCCATCCCTGCACTGCATAGTTGAAAATCCACATATAACTTTTGACTCCCTCAAAACTTAACTACTAATAGCCTACAGTTGACCAGAAGCCTTACTGATAATAGAAACAGTTGATTAATACATATTTTGTGTGCTATGTTATATACTCAAGCCCTACAATAAAGTCAGCCAGAGAAAAGATAATATTATTGAGAAAATCATAAAGAACATACTTTTATAGTACTGTCCTGTATTTATTGAAAAAAAAAAAGTCCACATATCAGTGGATCTGTGCAGTTCAAACCCATGTTGTTCAACAGTCAACTGTATTTGTCTAGTAGAAAGGAAAACTCCAAAGGTTACAGTGTTACTGCTTTTTGGGATATTGGCCAGTTAGATATCTAACTTAGCAGTGATGTAAGTAGTTCGGTATTTATTTAATCAATATAATTTGCTCACTCCAGGTTTCTTTGAATCAGTCTTACCATTTCACTCGTTCCACAAATGATATGTGTTCGCTTAAAAACAAAACCCTGAACACTCAGAATGAAAAAACGTCAAAGTTGAGATAAGTTTCTTAATGTTCCTTTTAAAATATCATGAATGTTAATCTTCTGACTCTGTAGGAAAAAGAAGATATGATATTAATCATCAACTGTAGCCTGGAACGTCTTCCAACACCATGCAAGAAACCCAAACAGAATGTGTTATGATACTGTAGAAGTGTTGGTACAAAATAAACCAAAACTTTGTGTTTCTGGAATGAAATTATCAATTTACAAATTTACAATTTACAAATTGATAATTTCAACAAAAACATGATGAGCTTATTTCGCTAGTCATGGAAATGTGGGATGCTAACCGTGCTCAAAAACTGTAATTAAAAGTTGAGGTGCTAAATACTTAAATATGTTATCAGGATGGCAGTCCTGTTTCAGTGAAGCTCATGGTCCAAATAAAGTAAGTTTGCAATCATCGGTGAATAAAAGATTATCATGAGTTAACTTTATTATAAAGACCAGCATTTGAAATCATCAAAAGTTTTGAAATATAATTTATTAATGTCAATAAAGAAATAAAAAACATTTAGAAAGTACTATTTGATTTTCTAAAAATATCAACTGGTTAAAAATAACAGTATTTTTCAGATATGAAATATTTAATAAACTTCAACAAACAACAATGCCAATATGAACTTTATATGAATTATTATAGTCTAGATTTATGAGCCTCCTTGTTATAAAGCATTTATCTAGTACAATGTGAAAAGTGCTTTTTGGAAAACTTATACATCAAGACAATAAAATGTGAACCATTAATAACAGAGCTTCAACTGTTTCACACTGAAGTGTTGTGCATACTTCACTTATATGTAAAATATAAGACTTTGAAGATAGTTTAATGGAATTTGTTTATTTAATGGAATCAGAAGTAGTAACATTTGATGTAATATATTTTAGTTTCTCATCAATACTTAAGAAAAATAAGTTTCGGGGCACCTGGGTAGCTTAGTCTGTTATGCATCTGACTTCAGCTCAGGTCATGATCTTGTGGTTTGTGAGTTCGAGCACCGTGTCAGGCTCTGTGCTGACAGCTCAGAGCCTGGAGGTTGCGTCAGATTCTGGGTCTTCCTCTCTCTCTGCCCCTCCCCTGTTTGTGCTCTGTCTCTCTCTCTCTCTCTCCCTCTCTCAAAAATAAATAAACATTAAAAAAAAGAAAAAATAAGTTTTACATGAAAATCTCACTGGATTTTGTACAGAGTACCAGGATAATGCTATGGATACTAGCAGAAATTTCAGCCAAATTTTTAGAAAATTTTCCAAATGTTTTAATTTGATATAGTCTAAGTCACTGTGTTCAGTTGTCTTTGAAAGATGCAATGGAGAATGTAAACAAAGTAAGTCACTTTAAATCTTTCTTCCATTTTGGTTTACCACTATCCTTCAAATAAAAAATTCTTAGAGATTAAATAATGCATTTGATGAGATTAGAATTTAAATTTTTTAAAAATGTTTTTTTATTTTTGAGAGATAGAGAGAGAGAGACAGAGTGCAAGCCAGGGAGGGTCAGGGAGAGAGGAAGACACAGAATCTGAAGCAGGCTCCATGCTCTGAGCTGTCAGCGCAGAGCCTGTTGTGGCGCTCAAACCCATGAGCTGTGAGATCATGACCTGAGCCGAAGTCGAACGCTCAACTGACTGAATCACCCAGGCTCCCCAAGATTAAACTTTAAATAATAAAAATTGGAAGCGTATTGGGACCTCAAGAGGTCTCAAGAGGAAGCCCGCAGTGTAAGAGCTACAAAAATACGTTGGAAATTGTGTAAAGGTTCAGATGTTTGCTTTAACAGAAATGATGAATATTAATAATTGAACATTTTGAAAAGAACTTTATTTTTTACATAATTTTTTATGTTTATTTGTTTTTGAGAGAGAGAGAGAGAGAGAGAGAGAGAGAGAGAGAGAGAGAGATTGTGAGCAGAGGAGGGGGAGAAAGAAAGGGAGACACAGAACCGGAAGCAGGCTCCAGGCTCTGAGCTGACAGCACAGAGCCCAATGTGGGGCTCGAACTCTCGGGCAGTGAGATCATGACCTGAGCTGAAGTCGGAGGCTCAACCGACTGAGCCACCCAGACACCCCTGAAAATAATGTTTTTTAGATATTCGGCTTTAAAAAACAATACCCTAACAAAAATATCAATTTTTTTCTTGTATGAAGAAAAAGATCCTATGAGAGTTAGTTTGGGGGGACGGCACATAAAACTAATATGGGAGATTTACAGAGACAAATACTATGCTCCTTTTGTTTGCCCCTGTGGACCCTCTCTCTTCCCCTCTGCTCTGCTTTCTGTCTTGTCCAGGCTGGCCTGTGTGGGCTCATCAAAGGGCTCCCGTGTACTCAGCCTGCCAAGTGGTTTTGGCAAATGGGGGGATCAGCAAGAGGTTCCAGAAAGGAAGGACTCTGAGGTCAAAGTGATTATGGCTAGGCTATAACTCCCTGCAGCGAGTTACTGCCCAGTTGCATCCTGACCCGGGGCTGGCCGGCAGCCTTCCCACCGTTCTCTCCCCAAACCTGCTAACGGTTCGCTCCTTCTCAGCCCGGACTGAGGAGGACTCCCTACACCTCCCAGCAGTGGGTGCTGCACTGTCCCTGGCCATCCTTCCTCTCCCCAAATTACCCACATTGAATGTGCCATCTGTTTCCTGCTGAGACCTTGACTGATCCATATACCACTGGAAAGAACAAAAGACAATATACTCCAAGAGAAAAAAAACCAACCTATTAGCTTAAAAAAAAAACAAAAAACAAAAAAGAAAAATGTTTATTGTTTGACAACACTAAAATGAAAAATATACCATAAATGTTTATGTTCTTTCGATTTCTTGAATCCTTTAGTATTGACTGAATGACATTTGGGTTAAAGGCAAACAAAATTCCTAAAGTTAGGGCAATTAATGAAATATGACATTCCAATAAAAGATTTTGTCGGACTCCTTCAACGATGGAGATGTGGAGTCTATAAATGTCTTTTAATTTGTAATAGATAGTGAGTTTTTAGTGGCAGCCATGCCATCTAGCATAACAGAGAGTGCTCCTAATGTGAATAATGACTTGAATTAAAATGACATGATCCCGACTCCATTATTATTATTATTATTTTTTACCCAAGCTCTACTCCGATTTCTTTTGGTCGTTGTTTGAGGTTGAATCGTAACCACAGTTGTTCATGAAACTTAGAAAATAGTCAAAGGAATAGGCCCTGCGATGTTTTTGCCAGCCTCCCTAGGCATAAGCCAGAGGAGATAGGAATGGGGTCTGTGCCTCAGCCGGGGATGGGGGCAGCCCCTGACTGGGGGCCCACAGTGCTATGCACAGCTTCACTGAGGGCGGGTGTCACCGGGTGGCAGAGAGAGGATCTGGGGAGCACACTACAGCCTGCTCCCCCAGCCTCCGGGAAAGCAAACTACTCCATGATACGAACCCACTCCACGACCCCACTTCTCCCCAGAGACCCAGGCTGCCAGTCTGGGAGGGCTTCTGTCCCCAGCGAGGTGGGGAGTGCGTGGCTGGAGGGAGGGCAGCGTCAGGCTGTGCAGATGCGGCCTGCTCTCTAGAGACAGTGGTTCTCCTCCAGCCCCAGAGGTCTTGTTGGCAGCCCCACCAGACTCACCGGGGGACCCTACAGTCCTGGAGGGAGACCAACACCGACACACATCTATACAAGCCTCCCTGAAGACCATGCGCCCTCGAGGCTGGTCTGCAGCGATCTCACAAGGCTCAGCAGAGTTGCCGGGTATCATAAAGCGCCTGAGCAAGGGAGGGCTTCTGACACGTGTCCAATGTGGGAGGAGTGGGCTGGAGGGAGGGCAGGAGGGCAGGAAGGCTGGATTCCGGGGCCTGCGGGTTGGGAGGGGAGGTGGGCACACCCTTGCCAGCTTGTCCCAGCTGTGCGAGCCTTCAGGCCAAGATGTGCCTCTAAGCCTGGTCTCCAGATGTGCCTTTCCCGATGGTCCGTCTTGGACCATGGATTCCTTTCATGGTGGGGGATCAGGGACAGGCGATTTCAAGAGAGAAAAAGTTCCCCCCAGCCAGGCTCAAGAAGTGGACAGGGCTCTAAGGAGATTTCATTCATTGCCTCAACCGTTTTCTCCCCGAAAACCCACTCTAAGAGGCAGGAGGGATATATTTGATATATTCTTGGCTTGGAGTCACACACACACACACACACACACCAGTCACGCTCCAGTTTTGAGAATGTCACTGATTTTTTTAATGTGGCTATAATGATGACGTCCTTACATAGTGGAAAAGGATCCTCCAGGGGCAGAGGCAGCTGGAGGGGGTAATAGGATGGGGCAGACAGTTATAATCCTCCTGTGACTCTCCGAAGTGCACAGAAGAATCTGTCAACCATTTAGGAACCACAGTGTCAGGCTGTGGCTGCCCCAGGAGGAGGCTCAGAGACAGTTCACACCATGGCGGCTGAAGCCCGCGGTTTGGAGATGCGTCTCAGCTAAGCCAGCTGTCGGCACCCAGCCCTGAGCACCAAACCACCTCAAAGGTGGGACCAGGGCCACTTGAGCTTCACTTCTCAGGTTGCTAATTCTTACATCATCTCTGGAAGGAAAGACAGGTATGGGCACAAGAGCAGGGTGGTGGGAGTGGCAGGTTCCTGGGCCTGACTGTGCTGGCCACACCAGGACTCCGCTTGCTTGGGGGAAGGGAGTTGGGAGGTGGACAAGGCAGGCCGCCACCGTCACTCATGGGTGCCTTGTCTAGTGGACGTAGAAAACAAGCGTGAAGCAGAGAAATAGAAACACTTTCTCTAGCTGTCTCTTCCCCAGCCAGGAAGGCTGACCTTCCTCTTGGTGGCTGTGAGAAGTCATCTGTATGTTCTCCCAGGACCATTGTATCCCTTTCCACAGTATCAGCCGCCATCTTCGTGATGACCACAATTTCCACCCACTGCACCATGAACCACCAATTCATGGTTTACTTTTACTCTGCCCATTCCATTTACTCACCACATTTATTGAGCATTTACTACATATCAGACCCAGTGCTAAACCTGGAAAGCTCATGAACTCAGAAAGACTTAGGTCCAAATTCCATTTTGGCCACTTACTAGTTGGATGACCTCCGGTGTCACTTAACCTCCCTGAGCCTCAGATGTTGTGAAAGGGGGACAATTACAGGTGCCTTTGAATGCAATTGCCAGAATTAAATGAGGCAATACTTGTAAGGTGCTGAGCACAGTAGGCAGGTACCCTAACTCTTCTTTCTTAGTTCTCCCTCCCTTCCTTGAAGGTGGACGCCTTGCGTGGTGCTTCCCCAAATGCCCGGTGGCACCCAGCACACAGTGTGCACTCCACAAAGATGGGGTGAGGGACTTCACACGTTGTCTGGGGGGTAAGCTGGGACAGGGGAATGGTCCAGGTGCCTTGCATGGGGGAATCTTGCTGTGCCCTTCAGCTCTGGTTACAAGCCTTATAGCTGTAGATGTCTTAGAGACACTATCATCACCATTTCATTTTGTTTTATTCTCTTCTCTTTTGTAAGCAAATGAGCAAAGCAAGACATGAGAGGTGGCACCTTGCCAATAGGGAAGCTGAGCAGTGGAGCGGGGAGCATGCTGGATGGGGCCAAGAGATCTGGTTCAAATCACAGATATGTCACGAACCACATGTGTGCTGGTGCTAAGGCTTTTACGCTGTTAATGTCCAACCCTGCCTCCTCCAAAGTCATGTGGTTCATCCCCGCCCCATCTATTCTGTAAGGTTGTTGGCGGGGACTAAGGCTAATATAGGCATGATTAAAATGATATGGAGGATGAGCAGAAATTTGGCAATAGGGGCTATCGGTGTTACTGCTCATTATACCACATACACAATTGTGCTAAATGATGGTACGGTCATGTTGGAAAGAACAGGCGATGGGGTTGTTGGAATTTAGGTTTGGAAGTTGGACATAGCTACTAGCTCGCCGTGTGACCTTGGGCATCCCCTTGTCCACTCTGCAAACCCAGAGTCTGTGTTAGGTAATCTGTCACATCCCTCCAGAATTTGCAGGGGGGATACTATGAACAGACACTAATGACTTTGAAAAGCAGCAAAACCCACTCCAGCTCTTGATGCTTTGGAGAGTGACGATCTGTTGACCATGCGCTAGTTGGCTGCTTGAGGCCAGATTCTCTGGGAAGTCGTCCTGGGGGTATCTGGGGAGCAGTGGGGCTGCCCAGGCCATTGCCACAGCCCATGTGTAAGGCAGCTGTGGGGTTGTAAGCACATATTTGAGAGGAAAAATATTTTCCCTCAACAATAAATCGGGCAGTTGTGGGAGGTGTGGATCCCTGGCCCTGGGGTTTTCCAAGCCCCATCAGACTTCTGACTCCTACCCAGTGTGCTTCTAACACCAAAGACGCAGGGAGGAAAACCTGATTCAGCTACTCCCAGGCCTGGCAGGGGCTCTCGACAAACTGCCACGCTGAGCCCATTTCTCAGACCTCTCCCCACTGTTTTGTGCTGCTTTGCCCCTCAGCATTCCCACATAATATCCCAACACCACACGGCATCACAGAGAATTGGGGAGCCACAGACCCTCTGCATAGGAAGAATCTAGAGAAACTTGATACTGGTGGTCTTCAAATCTCTTCAGTAGTTTTGTTAAAACAAAATGAAATCACCCAAAGTGGTACTTTTTGAAGTTCAGTTTGAAAACATTGTCTTTATAGAGCCAAAAAATGAGTACAGTGATGCTGTTTGGATGGACCTCAAAATAGAAAATTCAGAATAAGGGGTGACAGTTATAATCACATTAACATCGGCATTCAATTTATTTCTGCGTTTGTGGTCATTGCAGGTCATTAAGATGATAAACAGCTATGAATGGTAATAGTTTTTAAGTAGCTTGCAATCCTGGGAAACCCTTCAGTGAAACAGAGATGGCTAAAAAGAATCATTTGAGGTCTGTTTAAAAACAAGCTCACCTGCCTCTCTGTCTTTGGGAGTTAGGGTGCATCAGCAAGTTTAGAAACCACAGAGAAAGTTAGTTGGTGTCACAGAACATGCCTTCCACATCTGTATGTCTCAGTGCCCAGCACAACACTTGACTCATAATAAGAACTTGGGAAGTGTTTGCTGAATAAATGAAGAAATTGTCAGTTTACTTGATGTTTTAATCCTAATTCTATCTTCCTCTCAAACCTTCTAGTATATTCTCAGTGAAGATGGATGGAAGGATGGATGGATGGATGGATGGACAGATGGATAGGTAGATAGATACGGATCTAGGAGTGTCTCAGAATCATCACTTGAAGAATGAATTCTCCTTTTGGAGTTCTCTAAATGGGGAGCCCGCATTGACATTTTCATACAAAAATGGCAGACATTCACCTTGCTAATAACCACATTGCTCAGCCTCCCTAGCAGTTAGGTACAGCCACATAATTAAATTCTCACTAGTGGAATGTAAGCAGAGCAGGGGTCTGTAACTTCTGCATCATTTACAGAAAACACATGAAAATAAATCTCCCTCCATTTCTCCTCTACCTTGCTCCCTGTGGGTAGGGATGCTGATATGGTAGTGACCCAGCTCTAACCATGTAGATGAGGACAACTCTCTAGAGACCAACAGAGAAATAAGATGGAAAGAGTCCAGGTGCCAAGTGACTGAATGGAACAGAACTTCCCTGCTGATTGGAGGGGACACACACCTCCAGACTATCCACGTGACAGAGAAATATCCTTCAGCCTGATTGCGGTCTCCATTCCATCAGCTTACACAACTTACATCCTAACTACTACTACTATGCCATTCTGGGATTTACTCCTCAATTGTAATCACTTTTTGCAGAGAATGTATTTTGCTAAAACTGTTAAAGGTCCAAGGTCAGCGTGCTGCATGTGGAATCCAAGAGGAAAAAATTAGCGTTCTCTCTCCCAGGATTCACCCTTTTGGGGACACGTGTAGAACGGACCAAGGTGGTGAGACACCAGCAGAAGAGGGAGAGGTTCTCAGGGATGTTGAGGCGAGACACCAAAGCGGTCTTCTGTAACCCAGAGTTCTGACATTCCCCACTCTGCCCCAACCAAATTTTGACCTCAGAAGGATAGGAGCAGCCTTTCAAAGAAGCAGTGTCTTTAAGTCCTTATCCTCTCAAGGCTCCCATCTGGAAAGCACGCTCTAACTTCTTCCATACTGTGTGCTGCGGCAATTGTCCAAACGGGGTGGATTGTGACTCTCACAGCAGACTTGGCCTTTTCCCCAGGCCTCTGGGGTACAGACATCGCTGGCTGACACCTTATTGGGTAGGTCCCACTCTCCAGCAGGCAGCCCCTTCTCAGCCAGGCCTTCCATCTCCAACTACACAAAAGGCCACAGGGCCAGTGGCTCGTCTCACTTTCGGTTGCTCCTGGCTATTCACTTCCAAGGGCCCATCGTTCTCTCTTTTGATCTTTCTGAAGCTGACACAAAGCCCCAGGACTGCAAAAGGACTTTGATCCGAGTAATAGAATCAGGCAGAGGGAGAGGCAGCAACATAGGCTGCAAAGCCCTTTCGCCTGGCTTTGGGCGCGGATGTTTAATGAGAGCAAATTCTGGAAAACCCGGGAAATAAAAACTGAAAGATGTAAATAGGGAGAGATTATCGCTGAATTCTTGTAATTGTCTTACAAGCCCCTCTGGAGGGCAGACAGTGACTAAGAAGGGGACTCCGCCACGGGATGACGATTAGGGCTTGGCAGGCAGAGGTGCGGTTTAGAGTTGGTCCTGAATGAAGCTAAATGTTCCAATCTGGGGTTTTTCTATCACTGGTTTTGTCAGCTTTCCTCCTCCTCTCCCCGCCCGGCCAGTGTGTGAGCATGAGTCAGGAAGAGGATGCCAAGGATGTAGGGCTCCTTCCCGGTTAGTGGATCCTGACCTGGAAGGACTGGGTTGGCCCCAGCTCTGCCCTAAGCAGTCACATGAAGGGACAGCAGCTTCCTTTCACCTCCATAGACCTCTGTCTCCTCACTGGAGGTGTGGTTCCATTCCCCTGTTCTTCCCTTTCTTTGTGTTCCATTTGTGTTCTTCCCATCCCTTGTGCTGGGCCCCACCTATGGGCCCCAGGGAAGGGGTGGCCTCGAGAGGCCAAGGTTCCCGCTGAGGCAGTGAGGCTGAAAGTCGCAGCCTCAAGGCTGTGCCTGGCTCTTATCTGGAGCTGATGTGGCTTCCGCTGGCTGGACGAACATGGACATATTACTGAGCTTCTCCAAACTTTCGTTTTTTAATCCGCCCAATGGGAGTTGTGAGTCCTGCCATTTGTGACAGCATGATGGACGCAGAGGGCATTGTGCTAGGGGAGAGAAACCAGACAGAGGCAAGGACTGCCTCTGCATGATATCCCTTACAGGTGGAATATTAAAAAAAAAAAGTCAAACTCACAGAAAGAGAGAGTAAAAAAATGGTCACCAGGGGCAGAGGCAAATAGAGAGACATTGTTAATGTGTACAGACTTCCAGCTGTAAGATGAATAAGGTCTGAGGATCTGATGAATAACATGATAATAACATGATGACCGTAGCTGATAACACTGTACGGTGTAATTGAAATTTGCTAAGAGTCTTAGCAAAGACTTTCACCTAAATGTTCCCACAAACTATATGTAGATATACATCTATATAAATATGTAAGGTGATGGGTGTGCTAATTAACTAGATGAGAGGGATCCTTCCACCATGTACACGTGTATCAAGTTATCACGATGTACATGATAAATATGTTACAATGTCATTTGTCAATGATTCTTCAATAAAGCTGAAAAAAAAAGGGAGTTGTCCAGACTAAATACTAGGTTTCGTGTAAAGTGCATTGGAAGTGCTGGGTTCAAAGTGAGTGTGCACCTGTATTTACTGCTACTACTGTTATTGTCTGACTTCTTCTTGGGCCAAGACCCCCTTCTTCAAACTAGGCCTGAATTCTTCAGCATCTCCTTGGCCTCTCCCTCTGAAACTCAGGGTGTTGACCTGGGTGAACACGGTGTGACTCACCCATGGTGAGGAAAGCACATCTTTAAAAGATTTTCTTCCAATCAGCAAGTGCCACGATAACCGTTTTGCACACTCGTTTCCAATCCTTTCTGCATTCTTGCAGGTGAGGCATTGTTTTCTTCATTTTACAGAAGAGATGGAGGCTCAGTGGGAGTAATGGAATTGACTGAGGCCACACCCTTAGAAAGTGCTGGAGCCAGGATTGCACCAGTTGGGTCTGGTGCCAAAGCCCATGAAACACCATCCCTGCCACGGGTACGAGATGGATCCTTCCGGCTTCACCTTGTCTTCTGTCATGGCTGAGTTGGGCTGAGTGAGCAAGAAGGGGGCCATGGATTTAAGTGTACACCACAGGTCAAACACCTGATTCTGGCCACATGGGCATTCCACTCGAGGCAATGGAGCCAACCTGCAGGCTGGAGTTTCCTGCCCCATCCCTGGAACACTTGTGGAAGAAATAAAATTCTGATTGGAGACATCCAGCCACATATTCACAAAAAGATGATGAACCCTCCCTGAGGTAGAATTTTAGATTGGACAAGATCTGGCAATGGTTACGTCTTATTGCTATCTAGGAAGAAAGAACTTGCCAAGCAACTAATAAATAATAATGTAAACAGGGTTTGTAATACTGTCCAATTCATACAGGTGCTGGAGATACAGAACTGAATGAATCTTTCCCTTTCAAAGAGAGCTCACAAGCATCTAAGTGCTTACACAACAAACAATAAAATTTAAAAATTAAAACACAAAAAAGTTCTGCATGAACACAATGATGAGAGGGAAGAATTGGGTTTGGCAAGGTCCAAGAAAACTTAAGACTCAATCAACGATTTGAGAAATCCATTTCTCTTCAGAAATACCTTCAATTGGAAAGATTAATTTAGTGTTGAGTTATTCCCATCAAGTTTAAAGGATATCAAAGGGCTGATACCATCTCAACTTTGGTAAGCCTAATTGAAACTACTATATGAGCTTTAAAACAGTATTTCCCCCTTTCTAGAGACATGCTAGATTTCGTTGTATGTTTAGTTCAAATGAATGTTCCTCTCAGTCTAAGTTAGTCCAGCTTCTTGGTCCAAGGGGCCATGTGTAGAGAGATTATGTTTTCCATTTCTAAGGGGGCCTCAGAATGTTTTTGCAGTGAACATTGTCCAGAAAAATGTGGAGAATTTGGTAGAGTGGGATTCAGGGCCAAGACCAAATGGAGAGCCCATGGGATGGTACCAGAGGGACAGGACCTGGACCATGGACTTGGCATTTAAGCAGATTTCTTGGAGAGACAGGGGAGGAAGAATCTGGGAGAAGATGTCAGTCAAGAAATGGCAACGTTCAGAGGCAGAACTGGCAAGAGGCAAGAACAATGGTGCACGAGGCTTTGGGCCTGAGGGGTCTACTTTGGAAGGTGGGTGGGAGGCCGTGACCCTACCTGACAGGATGTTGGAGCCATGGGAGTGGACACCAACCACTGGGCGCTCACGGTGGTTGCATCCCCTGGCTTCTGAGCCCAAGTCAGCTCCATGGCACGCCCCCTGTCTCAGAAACCAACAGCTCTCCTTGAAAACTCACCCAAGCCCACTACACTGACTCAGCAGGCCCGGGAAGCACCGAGAAACCCTTTGGGGGAAATCCAAAGCCCAGATCTTAATCTGAGAACCTCCCACCACCGGAAGGAAGAAAAGATCACGAAACTCAGCACTTTCCAGCTCTCCATTCCTCTCCACCGTGGTGGCACCGGCCAGGGGCCAGTGGTTGGCGGCTCTGCTGCTATTTTTACCCTCAGATTTCCGGAACTGCCGACCAATCCTGGTTACAGGACACCACAGTAAACTCAACTTCGTCCACAGCAATCACAAGAAGTCGAAGCCACAGCGTGCAGCTGTGCACGGCCACACTCATTCGTACTCCAGACACACAGGGCCCAACTAGAGTAAATGCCAAGGCCCCCACTGGAGAATGAGGAGACATTCTCCAGTGGGGGCCTTGGCTATCCAAGATTCAGATGTGATGTGATGCATGGTTGCGGCCAACAGCCTCCGACCTGTAGGAGGAGGGCACCAAAGTTCAGGGTTCGTGTTTTGATCCTTCAGAGGGCCTCTAAGTTGAATGATCCTGTGGTTTGTGGTGGAACTAGTCCAGAATAGTTCATTACAAGCACAGAGAGCTACATTGTTGAAAGCTGTCTTGCTCTGACTCTGTTTTAATGGTCACCAACTCAACAATGGTTTCTCTCCTCCTCTGAACCTCTCTCCTGTGACTCTCTCGTCAGACTTACCTTTTATTTGCTGTCTTCCACTTGTCTCTCAGTCTACAGCCTTCTTTCAGAGGCTCAGAGCTGGTTATATTCTAAGAAGGAAATACTCCCGGGGAGCCTGGGTGGCTCAGTCAGTTGAGCGTCTAACTTCGGCTCAGGTCATGATCTCACAGCTCATGGATTCAACCCCCTCATAGGGCTCTGTGCTGACAGCTCAGAGCCTGAAGCCTGCTTTGGATTCTATGTCTCCCTCTCTGCCTCTCCCCCACTCACACTCTCTCTTTCTCTCTCTCAAAAATAAATAAACATTAAAAAAATATAAAAATAAAAGGAGAAATTACTTCCTCACAGTATAGATAGATAAATAATGTCAATACTGGGGAGAAAAATTTTATATCGAGATAGGATTTTCTTCTGCCTCGAATCTGTGTGAAAAAACCCTGTGAGCTGTGAAGCCCCACTCCAGGCTTGTTCAGGTCAGCTGTGGGGAGGGTGTTGTTGAAGGGCAATAAAAATGATCACAGTGTTCTCTTCTCTAGCAGCAGAACCAAAGGGCTTTGAATTTCTCTGGGGTGAGAGCTAGAAAATGGGCAAAGAATAATTTCTTACAACTGTTGTTAATAATGGCAATTATTATCACTGTAATGAAGAGATTTTTGTCTGCATCCAAAGGTCTTCTCAGCCTTCTCCCAGGAAGGAGGACACCCTCCTGTAAATTTCTAACTCCTTGTGATCAAAACGTCAACTGAAATCAATGGAGTGTCCAAGCTACCATTTTCTTCTTCCATTACTGACCCGTTTTTTTAGTCCTCAAAATGCTAAATTATAAGGGCTTTTCCCTTCGGATTTCCCTCAGAAAATTAACTTGGATCAAGAAGGATTCAATGTGGGTCACACGCTAAATCTGCCCAGCTCAGGGAGCTCAAATGTTGGCCACCAGCCCCTGCCTTCGCAGCTCCAGCTTCCGGTGACCGCTCATCAGGGGATTTGCAGCCCCAGCTATTTTCCCTCTCAGTTACTGAGCTGTGACTCACCAGCTGCAGAGGTACCAGCCCACCAACAAGGGCACCACAGGGCTGAGAAGGCCAGGCTGAAGATGGTGGTGGGGTGAGCTGAGAGACGAGAAAGTTACAAAACAACAGACTCTATAGGCCTACAATTTCATCATGCAATATTCAAATATTAGACCCTGGCCCCAAATAGCTGCTCACTTACTGCCTTTTCCCTTTGTGTTGGTTCCAAGAAACACGAAGCGAGAGGTAGCTGAACAAAATGCCTCATTCATGAGAGTCTGGCGGATGCAAGTGAGTTCATGACTTGATAATCCCTGACAGCCCTCATTAAATCAGGGAGCTGCAGGTGTGAAGGCCGCTGGGGGTGGGGGCCATAAGCCAGGCCAGAGCACTGGAGCTCTGTCGGTTGAGGGACCTTGTCAGGATAGGGCAGCTTTCCAAGTTGATAAGGGAACAGTGCCAATTCAGAATGAATGCTTAAGGCAGAAGTCTCCTTTCATGGCAAGAAGTCAGAGGCTGTTCTCTTAATTGGATGGTGTGTGTGTATATAAATGCTTGGTTTCTTCAACGGAATTGAAACTCCAGGTACCCCCAAACTGGCAAAATGGGGAAGAATCTCATGGTGGTTAGGGAGTTCATCCCTCTCCCAGTTCTGACTCTTGTCCCTCAAAACTCACCTTCCTCCTGGAGATCGGTCCTAATTGCTGTCGCCTGCACACCACCTCCAGGAGACAGCCCCCCACAGTGGCTGGAGCCCACCACGTGATCCTGCTAGGGCCGCCATGCCAGACTTTCCCAGTTTGGTCATGGAGAACATCTCTATTTGGGGAGGAGGAGGGCCTTCCCCTGGGGAGTGCTCCTTCCTCTTCCACCTCAGAGTTTTATTGGGGAAGTGAGTGCACCTCAGGGCATGTTTGTCTGACAGAGGAACCGGTTTATGTGCAGGGCCAGGACTAGCAGCCACCACTGAAGTGTGATTTTAGGAGTGCCTTCAGGAAAGTCTGAGGTCAAAGAAAATTCTCCCGCACTGCCTTTCTGTCACTGATCCCTGAAATCACCGTAGCTGAGGAATTCACTAATTTTAGTAAACATCTTGTGAAATTACAAGTACTGTTGAGAGTCATAATGCATAATTCTGTTTCTAATATTACAAGGTATTAAGAGGAAACATGAAGAAACGAAAGAACACAGGTCCCCAGTGACTCTACTAGCAAACTCCTGATTGGTAAGGCAGAGTCACAAAAGAAGACTGATGTATACGGCAGCTTTTGAAAACCTCTTTGATCCTCAGCTTCTTTATCTGTATAAATAATGGGAATGATGACAAAAATAGCACTGGAGGATTGTTAAGAAAATGTACTGAAGTCCAGAAATCTGAATGTGCACCTCAAAATTATACTAGTCAAGTGGAAACTTCCTATTATACAGTTTGTCAGAAGATGGGATCTCTGGGTCACCTGGGTGGTTCAGTTGGTTAAGTGTTCGACTCTTGGTTTCTTTTTTTCTTTTTTTTTTTAGTGTTTATTTATTTTTGAGACAGAGAGAGACAGAGTATGAGCAGGGGAGGGGCAGAGAGAGAGGGTGACACAGAATCCGAAACAGGCTCCAGGCTCTGAGCTGTCAGCACAGAACCCGACGCGAGGCTCGAACCCACGAACTGTGAGATCATGACCTGAGCCGAAGTCAGACGCTGAACTTAGTGAGCCACTCCGGTGTCCCCGACTCTTAGTGTCTGCTCAGGTCATGATCTCATGGTTCATGGGATCGAGCCTCTCGTGGGGCTCTGCGTTGATGTGTGGAGACTGCTTGGGATTTTCTCTCTCTCTCTCTCTCTCTCTCTCTGCCCCTCTCCTGCTTTCTCCCTCTCTCTCTCAAAAGAAATATAAACATTAAAAAGAAGAAGAGGAAGAAGAAGAAGAAGAGGAAGAAGAAGAGGAGGAGGAGGAGGAAGAGGGAAAAGAAGGAGAAGAAGATGAGATCTAAGGAAGTGTAACTCTGTTAGACCCTTCCAGGTGGTTTTGGTTATTGTCCTAGCAGAGGATATGCTCTCCAGGGATGGAGGCCACAGGATGTAACCCAAAGACTTTGCCTCATGAGGTCCCAGAGTCAACTGCAGCAGAGAGGAAATATGAACCTCTGGGTCCCTTGGTAAACAAGCTGTCTTGTATCTGTGGGGACATTAGGTTTTCAACTTCAATATGCATAATTAAACTTAATAAAAATACCTATTACTAATTAACTCATTCACCTGGTCATCTGGTTAACAACCAGTACTGGAGGAACTGGGAACAAAAACACCAGGAGTCATTCAAAACAATCCAAACCATTGAAATTCAAGCACCATGTCGACACACTTTGCAAGCAGAGGAGAAAAATGTAAAACTAAAGCGAGTTCGAATGGCTTTTGCTAAACAAAATAAACCTAGAGGGGAAAATAAAAGTATTTCTTCCAACTGGAGTTTTTACAAGGGGGAGAAAAATCAAATACTTTCCTTCAACTCTACAAAGCAAACAAAACCCTTCAAAAGTCCGTGAGAAATGGCAGGTATTTAGGCGATTAACTTTGAGTGGACATGCAAGAAATGTTTCTGGAACACTGTGGGGCAACTGGCCAGGGCGGTGCTTGTCAGAATCATCAGGATTTGACAGTGTTAGAAATGTAAGCCTGCTACAAACTTGAAACCAGGACTTGGAAACTGAATCCATACTTAACTCCCCACTATGCTCACCTCCCAACAGAATAAACCTTTAATGTCTTCAAAAAGCTAAAGTTGTTGAGGAATAACAGACAAAAATATTTGAAATCATTAACATTTACTGGGGCCTTCCTTCTGTTTTTCTAATTGGCTTTTCCCTGTGTAAGTTGTTAGGGCTGTCCTAACAAAATACGACTGACTGGGTGGCTGAAACAACAGAAATTTATTTCCTCACAGTTCTGGAGGCCGGAAGTCCAAGATCAAGGTTTTGGCAGTTCTGGTTTCTCCTGAGGCCTCTCTCTTTGGCTTAGGGATGGCCACCTTCTGTGTCTACACATGGTCACCCTGTGTTTCTTTGTGTGTCCAAATCTCCTCTTATAGTGACACTGGTCAGACTAGATGGAGCCTCTACCGGCTTCATTTTGACGTAATGACTTCTCTAAAGGCCGTGTCTCCAAATACAGTCATGTTCTGAGGTGTTGGGAGTTAAGACTTCAACATAGGAATGGGAGGGGGCCAAAATTCAGCCCATAACACTGCACGGGGAAGATTCTGCTGTGAGCTCTCTTGCCTGTTTCTAGCCTCATCTGTCTTTGCTTCCACCTCTGCATCTCTCTGTCTTTCTGACTCTCTCCATATCCGAAGTTCCTCAGTGGGTCCCTGTCTGGGTCTGTGTCTCCCAACCTCACTCCAAGTCCTCTCACCCACCCCATTATTCTGGTCTTGCTTCAAATATCTAATAAGTAATTTCTATGTGCCTGTTATGAGTGAGGGCAACAGAAAAATTCTGTCCCTGCCCTTAAGGCATTTTTATTCTAGAAGTTGAGAGATTTGACCTCAGATAACCATAATATAAAGGCAGCCTGCGGGAAACACTAGAGGAGTCTAGAGCAGAGGTTGGAAAACTGCAGCCTGCAGCCCAAATCTGGCCTGCTACCTATTTTTATAAAGTTTTATTGAAACACGGCCATACCATTTACTAATGTATTATATGGCTGCTTTTGCAGAGTTGTATAATTATGCCAAAGACCATATGGCCTACGAAGCCAAAGATATTTACCATCTGATTCTTTACAGAAAGAATGGCTGAGTCCTGAAGTCAAATTTTACAGGAGATGAGAGTCAGGAGGAAGCCCATCTGACTGTTATCCTCTGGGATATGTCACTGAGAGTGTGTGATTTAAGCTGGCCTTTGAAGGATGAATAAGAGTTCAAGAGGCAGAGGTAGGAAGGGGGTTCTAAGCAACATCAACAGCATGAGCAGAGGTGTGGGGTAGTAGGAATTCAAGGCACAGTTGGGGCTCTACGTGAAGACCCTCAGACATCAAGACAGGAGCCTGAATCTCTGGAGCATCTTGGAGGGTTTCTGAGCTTGGAGTTGACACATAACTAGCACATTCTATGTGAGAAGCTCTGTATGGAATGCAGATGAATCAGACCCAATTCCTGCCATCAAGGAGTAAGGGAATGAGGCAAGTACCCAAAGAGTTACAGTGCAGAGCAGAATAATGGTTCCATGCGGGAAACTTAAACCAGGAAAGTGATCAAAGAGGGGCTCAAGCAAAGTCAAAGTTGATGAGTGGGTAGAGGATGGATTATCGATAATAATGATGGTTTAGATTCACTCAGCCTATAACATGAGTCAGTTCTCTGCTAAGTGCTTTACACACATTTAATCTCGTAGTGATCCTGTGAGGAGATACTCATGTTATCCCCAATTAACTGACAAGGAAAGGGAGGCTCAGACTGAGCAGGGATTCAAACCCGAGTTAGATTCTCCCGTATTCCATACAATCAAATGAGATGCTCCATACTCCACACATCCAAGTTAGATTCTCCCCTCCATGCTCGTTACCACTCTGGTGAGAGGGGAGGCAGGGAGGCCTATGAAAAGAAGTTTGTGTAAGTCTATCATTTGGAGAGAAGCAAACAGGAAGATTGGGTATTCACGGTTTATAGTTAGTAACTGAGTAGGTTTACTTTTTTTTTTAATTTTTAATGTTTATTTATTTTTGAGAAAGAGAGACAGAGAGTGAGCAGGGGAAGAGCAGAGAGAGAGGGAGACACAGAATCTGTCAGCACAGAGCCTGATGCGGGGCTCGAACTCATAAACTGTGAGATCATGACCTGAGCCAAAGTCGGGCACTAAACCGACTGAACCACCCAGGTGCCCCAAGTAGGTTTTACTCTTTGAACAAAGTGTCAGAGTGTAGAAGGCTCACCCATGTGCCTCAGTGCATGTGCCTGGCTCTGATGGGTGGCTGGTGAAGGAACAGATCCCCAGCTGTTCGTATGAGTTTGATGTGTACCTCCATTTTACACGTGGACTATGGGCCACAGTGCTTCCCTGAGAGATGAGCAGAGAGGAACGGCTTGTCCTTCTAGGAGGGAACCCTAAAGAGTTATTCTCAATACTAGGTCAACAGTGTGTGCTCATACCATAATATTTTGTACTTACCATTTAAATGCACCATAAAAATACTCAAAGAAGTTCTTCTGACCCCTCCCACCATTTTCCCATGGGGCCACGCCAGCCACAGTGCTGCCATGGCTCCCAGAGATGCTCTGTGAGGCACTGTCCTACTAAGAACCGCAGCTAGAACCGTGGTGGAGCAGAGGGCCATGGGCCACCAAGGAGACATCCTCCAGGCTGTGACTCCAGCTGCCGGTAAAATGGATGCCATGCGACAACCAGCAGCAAGACAGCGACAGAGCTTCTTGGCTGCATGGGGATCCTGACAGGAAAGGTGGGGACCCACCCCCAGGATGTGAGGGAGCACAGAGTGGACTGAGCACAAGAACTCAGTAGCTCTTGAGTCCCCCACCTCTCCCCACCCCTCACCCTGGGTTCCTCATATACCACTCAGTCCTAGATGACAAGCTGCAATTACAGTAAAGTGCTAAAGTTACAAGTTGTTCTAAACACTCTTCGACAAAGAATATTCTGTGAAAAGGAACCCCGGGCGATTATAATCCTTTTTTGTGTGTGTGCTCTGTAGAAACCATAAGGTTTGCATCCAAGAATGTGTTGTCTGTTTGAGGCTGCCCTTTATTCTTTAGTGGCATGCATCTCAAATGAGCAGTTGTCCGTGGCCCCGGAGTCTGTGGCTGAGGCATATCTAATCAGGTTAAGCAGCCGTTCGTCCCAGCTGTCAGCTCTCTGGAAATCAGAACATTATCTGCAACCACACACAACTCAAATAGAAGGTTGGCACTTGGAGACCCAAGTCTCTAACTCCTCCCTGACCTTACTGTGGTGGCCCCTGAGTTTTTTTTTTTCTTTTTCCTTCTCCTATGTGACTGTATACAACAGTAGCGAAGCTATTTTAAGGATTAAAACAGCTAATTGCAGATTTCCATCAAGGCCAGCCGCTTGGAACACAGGTTTGGAGAACGCGTTGGTGGTCTTTGGTGGTGGGGACGGTTTTGGCTTGTTTGCTCTGTGAAGTGGCTCACCCACACCCCGGACCCACAGAGCTGTTAATTGGAGGCTCTTCCATGTAGGCCACTTGGTTCTGGGTGTGAGGAATTTGGTGGAATTTAATGTTAAAAAGCATGTGATGTTTTCTTGGCCCTAAAAGTATGGCTAGAAGAGCCTTTAAAAGTCACCTACTTGGCCTGCTTGCTGAATAGAGGAAGAAACTGCAGTTCAGAGAGTCCCACAGCCAGAGAGGCAGAGATGGGATGAGACTCTGGGTGTCCAGATTTCCTTTCTGGTGCTCTTTCTTCTGAGATATCTGCACAGCTCCATCATGTTGCTTAAAAGCTTAAAGGAGACACTAAAACAGGCTTAAGGCCAGCTTTAAATCCAGCTCCCCCTCCCCCACTTTCCCACACAAGGCAGTATGACCTCGAGTGGATTATTTAACCTTGCTGAGCTGTAGCTAATGCTATCTGTAAAGGGGGATGATAAGACCCGCCTATCAGATGGGTCAATTAATTAAATGCAATCATGACTTAACACTCCCAGCACAATGCCTGACATTTTGTAAGTGGCCCTTAACACTGCTTGATGGACCTGTTACCAATGTAACGACGTGAGGCTCCTTTCGCTGAGGGAGACTCTGCCGATACCCTGACTAGGAGGAGATGCACTGAAAGTTGATTTTCATGCACTGACTGCCTCCAACTTCCTAAGTGCTTCCTCATTTCTGAGAAGTGGTCTGCACAGAGTTAGTGGGACATAGTCCTGAGAAAGCTGGGGACTTGGGGGATCATAGAAATTCAGGAGAAAGATACCTGTTATTTTCCATCAAGAGATTATAAAGGTCTTCTTCTTTTCTTTAATGTTAATTTATTTTTGAGAGAGAGAGAAAGACAGGGTGTGAGCGGGGTAGGGGCAGAGAGAGAAGGAGACACAGAATCCGAAGAAGACTCCAGGCTCTGAGTGGTCAGCACAGAGCCCAATGTGGGGCTCAAACTCATGAACCATGAGATCATGAGCCAAAGTTGGACACTTAACTGACTGAGCCACCCAGGCGACCTGAGATTATAGAGTGGATGTGCAGGATAACATGCTCACCTAAATCAGCTTGTGTGTCTGTACCATCTACCCCGAGGATATGCTGCACAGAGAAGCCAGCAAGGGCCAGGGAGGTCTTCCTTCCTCCAGGGAAAAGTGTTGCTTTCATGAGAGAAAAAAAGGCAGGTTCCTGCTTTGTTCACTCCATCCTCTCACTGACCTGGAGATGTTGGGAATGAAGAGTTTATCCCTCTGCACACAGACACCTGCCTTCTAGATATATGTGGGGAAAGTTGGCACTTTTTGGCAATTTTGCCAGATCTTTGAGGTGAGGAAGATAAAAAGGAAATGAAGCACTGAATGGAAAGAAATGAAAACTGATAGAATATTGCAGGACCGATTATTTAGAGTCATAACTGGAAAAAAGAGAATTTGGTGACTTCAAAGATTTTTCTCTCTTTTCCTCTCATCAACTTTTGTCTTAGTCCATTCAGTCGGCTATAACAAAAACACCATAGATTGGGTGCCTTACAAACAATACTAATTTCTCACAGCCATGGAGGCTGGGAAATCCAAGGCCAAGGGCACTGGCAGATTTGTTGTCTGGTGAGGCTCCACCTCCAGGGTCATACATAAATGGCCATCTTTTTGCTATAATCTGTAAGTGAAAGGAGTAAGAGAGTTCTCTTGGGCCTCTTTTATAAGGGCACTTGAAGTCATTTAAGAGGGCTCCACCCTCAGAACCTCATCAACCCCAAAGGCACACCCCTAATACCATTCTCTTGGAGATTAAGATTTTAACATATGAATTTGGAGTAGAGGTGGTCATTAACATTAAGACCATAGTAGCTTTTCTCCCTCAAAGAGAACATTAAGCCCAATTAATACAGTAAATATCTTTATTTTACTATAATCCTGATGTCCTTTACTAGTCTTAATTCTCTGCCAGAACTTCACCTATGATTTCTTAAACTTGAGCAATAATTGTGATATATAGTGTTGTGCCTTGAAACTCTCCTTCCAGTACAGATTCTCAAAAAATATGTTCAGCATAGAAGTTAAATTTTTAAAATTCCAAAAATGAGCCAACCCAACTCAACATCTTTCTTTAAAAATGATATCATATGGCGCACCAGGGTGGCTCAGTTGGTTATGCGTCCAACTTTGACTCAGATCATGATCTGGCAGCTTGTGGGTTCGAGCCTTGCCAGGGTCGGGCTCTGGGCTGACAGCTCAGAGCCTGGAGCCTGCTTCAGATTCTGTGTCTCCCTCTCTGCCCCTCCCCCACTCACCCTCTGTCTGTCTCTCTCTCAAAAATAAACATTAAAAAATTTTTAAAAATAAAATAAAAATGACATCACATAATCCCAATTATGTAGAAGTTAATTATGAAGAAAAGGATGGTTCAAAACCAGAAAAATTCATCAGTATAATTCCTCATATTCACGAACAAAAGACAAAAGGAATCACATTATCACCTCATCGTAGTTGCAAAAGAAGCACTTTCTAAATTTCAACACTTACATGTGATCAGAAAACAAAATCTCTGCTACAAGATGAATTTTGAGTCCACCCCCGAACTCCCAAATTCGTATGTTGAAATCCTAACCCCCAAGAGGATGGTATTAGGAGGCGGAGTTTTGGGAGGTGATTAGGCCACAGGGCTCCATCCTCATTAATGGGATTAATGCCTTTATAGAAAGCTTCCAAAGACATCCCTTGCCCCTTTCACCACTAGAGGATAGAGTGAGAAGTTGACAATCTGCAATCTGGAAGAAGGCTCTCACCAGAACCTGAGCATGCTGGCATCCTGATCTTGGACTTCCACTCTCCAGGACTATGAGAAATAATTTTCTGTTGTTTATAGCTACCCAGTCAATGGTAATTTGTTAGAACAGCTGGAAAGAACTAAGACAACCTCTTTACAAACTAGAAATAGATGGGTACTTCCTCCACTCAATAAAGGTCAGATACATCAAAAAGCTATAGTAAACATCATATTTAAACTTTAGAGATCCCATTTAATATTGGAACAAACAAGGATCTCACTGTTGCTGCTATGCTTAGTTAAGTATTGATCCTTGTAAAACTTATAAATACCCTCCCCACGCCCCTGAAAATCCACAATGGAATGAGACAACAATGAGAAAAGGCATGAAGATTAGCAGAAAAAAATAGCTGTCCTTCCTATAAATAAGAACCCCACCCCACAAAATAATCACCAAACTCACAGAACTGATAAAGATGTTTAGCAAGGTTGCTAGATACAAGTTTAACATACAAAAATATCAACTAATAGCATTCTTTCTAGAGTGGCAATAGTCCACTAAGAATATAATAGAAAATAAAATATTATTATTAATAACAGAAAAGTATCCAGAATCTAATTTAAAAAATATACCATGGAAGAAAATTAAAGTTCTTCTAAGAGATTCCAAAGAAAATCTAAGTAACTGGGAAAGACATTTCATACCGTCATATTTGTAAGGTTGAAATATCTTCCCTAGATGATCTATGAATTCAATACAATCCTAATATAAAAATCCAATGAAGGGGCGCCTGGGTGGCTCAGTTGGTTGAGTGTCCAGCTTCTGCCCAGGTCATGATCTCATGGTTCATGGGTTCAAGCCCCGCGTCAGGCTCTGTGCTGACAGCTAGCTCAGAGCCTGGAGCCTGTCTTCGGATTCTGTGTCTCCCTCTCTCTCTGACCCTCCCCTGCTCACGCTGTCTCTCTCTCAAAAAATAAATAAAAAACATTTAAAAAAAAATCCAATGAATATTTTAAGAAAGTCAATATATTTATTTTAAAATTCTTATGGAAACATAGAGGTCCACAAATAATTATATCAACAAAATGAGCAAAAAGTGATGATCTGTCTTACCAAATGGTAATATACATTAATAAATTTTATAAAAGAAACCCAAATAGAAAAAAAATGGACAAACTATGTGAATGGGAAATTTACAGAAAAGGGAGACCCAAATGTCAGAAAAAGCTAACTGTCCATGTGGAAAGATGCTCAAACTCAACAGAAACCAGAGAAATTCAAATCAAATCAACGCTAACATGTCACTTCCCACACTGAGATGTCTACATTGAAAAGTTGGATAATGCCAAAGTTGCACGGATCTGGGGAAATGGAAATTTGTGTACCACTCGTGCAAATAGGTACACTCATGCTGGAGAGCTACCTGGTAATAGTCAATGAAGTGTGTTTATGCCCCACATCTCAGCAGTGCCCCCCTGCACACATAGCCCAGTGAATTCATCCTCTAGGTCCATAAGGGAATATGCAGGAGCATGCTCACTACAGATTGTTTGTGGAAGTGGGAGGGAGAGGAAACCCCTGTGTAGACAATGGAGCGAATGTTCGCTATGGAGTACTATATAGCTAAGAAGGATGGCGCCATGTGGATATATCCTAAGAACATGGTGTTTGGTGGGGGGAGGGGTAGATAGGAAACAGAACGAGGTTCACAAGATCATATCATTTATATAAAGTAAATATTTGCACCCTCAAATGCCATACTAGTACATAGACATAAGTATACAAATTCAAGGATATACGTGAAACACATTAGAGTGGTTGCAGATGGGGAGAGAGGAATGTGGGCAGGAAATGGGGAATCAATAGGACAAGGGCTACACCTTGCCGACTGACCAGTGACTGTGAGTTAAGCGTGATGCTCTGCATCTGTGGTCCATATAAAGATATAAGGGGAAGAGAAATTCATTGCATATAAAAGAAAATACTATGCCTTGGCATTGATTTTGACATTGTACAAATGCAAATTTGGAGCGATTTATTCTCCTAAAAAGATTTTGGTGAGCAGGATTTGGCACATTAGATCTTAGGGATTCTGGCTATGATTAACTATGTCTCCAGCATTTTGCTTGTTTCCATTATGTTTTAGAGAGAACTGAGGCCCCAGGTAGTTTGAGAGTTGGTAGTTGGAAAACTATGCTTTGTTAAGCATAACATTTTTAGCAAAACTTGGGCATTCTGAGAGGTTTTTAACACCAACCAGGTAATTTGGAGAAAAAAGCAAAAGGCCTCACTTGAAAGACTGCTATAAAGGTAAAAGAGATAAAAGAACAAAAATGAGAGATATTAGGTTAGGGTTGATGGAAATGTATATTCTTCAAGTTTTAACGATCTTAAAATTTTGCCCTGGAGAAATATTATCTCAACATAATGAAGTTCCTTTTCTGTACACGGAACTTGTACATCATTCTGTGAATGACCCATACACAAATTCATATCCTTCTCTAACAACCCTATGAATGAGATATTGTAATCCAGCTTAGCTTTGCAGGATATAAAATCTTGAAGCACAGAGAGGTTCAGTTACTTTTCCTGGGCCATAAAGGCAGAAACCAGAGAAGGGTTCAACCCAGATATGGTTGGCTATCTCTGAAGCACTTGCTCTTTCCAATGCTCTTTAATAAAAAGTATTTGAGCTTAACTATGCTTGTAAAGAGACTTACTTTTGACATTATAGTATGGTATGCAGGGTTCAGTGCAAGGAAACAGAAAGCACTCTGTATTTTTAAGTAGAATGGGATTTTGTTTAAATGTTTTATTTTTATTTATGAGAGAAAGAGAGAGAGAGTGTGAGCAGGGGAGGGTCAGAGAGAGAGGGAGACACAGAATCTGAGGACGGACCCCAGGCTCTGAGCTAGCTGTCAGCACAGAGCCCGATGTGGGGCCGAACCCACGAACTGTGAGATCATGACCTGAGCTGAAGTCAGACGCTTAACCGAATGAGCCACCCAGGTGCCCCAAATGGGATTGAATACTATGAAGTCGTTGTTTCGGAAGTCTTTGTAAGGGTTAGAGGCGGAAGCTGTCAGCTGGACCACCAGAAAGTTCTCCCAGGACACTGTCGAAATCACCTGCCAAGCAGGAAGATGGGAGAAGGTAGATCAAGAGATCAGGAACCGCCTCAGTAACTGACCCAGGAATCAGGAAACCAGACCAGGAAGCATTCATCATCACCGTTATTGCTTATAAACACCCAAGAATATGATTATTGGACACTGGAAACCCATATTCAGCTGGCACAGTTATTGAACTGTCTTTCCAAAATCATGTAAATGGAATTGGACCCTGTGTCTTCATAACCTTGCTTACCAGCAGAAAGCAGCCAAAAACATCTGGAAGGAGGCTCCTGTCTCATTTCTGCACCCAACTGGAGCAACTTAACTGTCTTCTAAAACTCTGGCTGAAAGGAAGTCTTGGAAGTATAGTTTTTAGTCTCCCAGACTTTGTAGTATGGGAGACACACTAGAAAGATATGATTATGGACAGTTAGTCCAGCATGGGCATACTTTTATTTGAAACTCTAAGGTCATGCCACTTGAAGTAAGAAAGTCAATGAACTAACTTATTAAACTCAAGAACATACTCCCTGCCTGTGTCCTGGATGACCATCATCATCTATTATCACCTGCTAGCAACATATCAAAAATATAAAACAGTAGCTAAGAAAAAGTTACCTTCAGCGTTGATACATGTAAAACTTCTAGAAATAAAAAACATATAGCCATTAAAAATAAAAAAGAAGAACCAGAAGTCCAAAAACCTCAATGGGCTGGTTAAATAGCAGATTAGATCTAGCTGAAGAAAGAACTGGTGAGCTAAGAAACAGATTGAAGAAATTACTCAGATTGGAATACAGTGACACCAGGAGAGGGAAAATATGAAAAAGAGGTGAAGGGTCTTGGAAGATAGATGCTACGCATAGGGGCTGCAGAGAAAGTCAACCCAGAGAATGGAGGGAAGTATTTGGGGATAAGTGCCAAATTATTTCTAGAATTTATTAAAGACATGCATATCCAAGTAAGCTAAATAAAAATAAATTCATTCTCCAGGACACTAAAGACAAAGACAATATAACAAAAACAACTAGAAAGGAAAGGTAGGTCACCTTTAAGGGAATAACAGACGGAGGGTAGACTTCTCATCAGCAACAACAAAGGCCAGAAAACATGCAATAATATCTTAAACACGTTGAAGGGAAATAACTCCACCTAAAATTCTATGCATAAATTATCATTTAAGGAAGTAAAATATAGATTTTTCCAGTAATGCAGAGACTGAGAGAATTCACAACTCACAGACCGCCCCCACTCAGAGATCTAAAGGACAGACTCCAAGAAAAAGGAAATTGAGTCTATAAGGAAAGGAGATGCAGGAAAAAAATGGTACACAAGGAAACTGGTAAGTATTGATTAATTCTGAATAATGATTGATTTGGGGGCATCTGGGGGGCTCAGTTGGTTAAGCTGCCAACTCTGGATTTTGGCTCAGGTAATGTTCTCATGGTCGGTTTGTAAGTTGGAGCCCTGCATCAAGCTCTATGCTCATAGCACAGAGCCTGCTTGGGATCCTCTGTCTCCCTATCTCTGCCCCTCCCTTCCATCCTCCCTCCTTCCCTCTCTCTCTCTCTAACATAAATAAACGTTGAAAGAAAGAAAGAAAGAAAGAAAGAAAGAAAGAAAGAAAGAAGAAGGAAGGAAGGAAGGAAGGAAAAGGAAGGAAGGAAGGAAGGAAGGAAGGAAGGAAGAAAGAAAGAAAGAAAGAAAGAAAGAAGGAAGGAAAGAAAGATTTTTAAAATAGTAATAATAAGAATTGATTCAAAGTAGGGGGAATTAAAAACAAAAAAAAAATACCAGAAGATAATGACACAGAAGATGAGGGTGGCAAACAGAGTTCAAGCCTTTCAAGGTCCTTGTTTTGTCAGGACAAGAAAAAGAAATACTGATTAACCTTTTTAAAAGGCAGAAACAAATGTGTAACAGGAAAACCATGGTCTCCTCATCAATTTTCCACCAGAAAGGGGGAGAAGAAGAAGGTTCTTGCTGCAGTCTGCATGTCAGTGTGGATGACAAGTAATACATTTTCAAAATACTTTCCTCTTTTAGTTCTAAGTAAATGGGAGAAACAAGGAGGAAATGGACCTTTTTCCTTGTTGGAGATTTACTAACACAACCTTTGTTTGGTGTCGCTCAGCCATTGGAAAGAGACACAGAACAATAGAGCTAATCTCCCCCCTCTGCCTGGCCTGCTCCCACCTCGGCAGCTCTCCTCCCCTGAGCCCCGGCTGCCAGATCAGCTCTAGCCTCTGTCTACCCACTGAGCGAGGGCTGTGTCTCTCACACGCCTGCCCATCTGCATCCCAGCACTGGCCTGGACTTGCTCTTTCTTAGACCTTCTCCAGTCCCAGAACTCTGAGCTCATCCCTGCCTCCTGCTCAGCTCCAGGAACAAGACCTGCCCTTGTCCCTGCTCTGCCACCTGCTGCCTGCCATGTCCTGCTGTGTCCAAACACGATCTTCACGTGGCAGGAACTACCCCTTACTGAGCATCTGTGAATCATCCTCATGCTAAATGTCTTTGGTCAAGATACTAAACTTCTTGGACCCTTGTGTTCTCAGCTGTAAGTGCGGATAATAATAGCACCTACCTCATCGTACTGATAGGTGGCTAATGAGCTACAGCGCGTCGAATGGCGCCTAGCACAAAGCAAGCACAGTGTAAGTGTTGGTTAAATAAGTTAGTTCTTATTAACTCCATGTTACAGGTAGGAAACCAAGGCTTAGAGAAGCTCAGTAACTTGCCTGAGGCCACACAGTGAGTGGACTGGGCCTGACACTCTGGGGAATGCCTGTGTGCCTCCCTCCTACTCTCTAGTGATGGGCAACGTGTACCGGTCTACCTGTGCCCAAATGTTATCATATTCACAGACTCCAGCACCCACAGATGGGGCAGTGACCCCTATAACCAGCCCTGTTGCAGCCTAGGAGGGGGTCTTGTTCCAGGTCCCAGGTTTTGCTGGGGCGCCTGTATCATATCCCTGTAACTGACTGTTTTGACTTGGGGAACAAGCGTGGGTTGAGCCACCCCAATGAAATGGCAGAAAAGCTGGAGAGAAGTGCTCATACCCCACGGGAATGCTCTGTGTGAGTAACAGGAGGAGGGGGGTGTCCAGTGGGCAGGTGGTGTGTCCTGTGACTGGCAGCCCCCAGCCCAGCAATGAGGCCATCGGTTTGGCTGAGTCCTGGACCAAGCTGTCCACCAGAGAGGGGGCGTGTCCACCGCCCTGAGCATCTCCGGGGGGCTCTGGGAGCATCTCTGTGGATCTCCCCTCAGCCCACAGGGCTCCACGGCTCATTTCTACAGGAGCTTAACCAAAGAAGCCAAAGAAGAAGCTTGAAGAAATGAGCCAGGTGGTCACAAAGGCCCTGCTCAGACTTGCTTTGAGGCGTGGGTGCCAAAGACACAGCTTGTTGAAATGATCCTCTGCAGAACAGCCTTCGACAAGGCCCTTTGAAGCCTCCAGAATTGAACCCCGGGCTCCTTGGGGGCTGCTCAGGGGGGACCCCTCTTGGTTTTCAAATAACAGTATGAGTGAAATGTGTTTTCATTCGTACCTCACCACTTTGCATGGTGTTGTTGTGTACACTCTGGGCTCACTGACCACACTCAAGTTCTGGTCCTTCCCCCCACTTCCTGGTAGACTTTCTCAAAGGGTTTTGTGAGGAATAAAGGATATAAGCTGCACAAAACACATAGAAAGGTACATATGCTCCAGAACTAGGAGCTCTTATTATTGGGAGATGGGCAGAATTAAACCACGGTGGTTATGAGCTTTCGCTTCCAAATCAGGCAATCTGGGTCTGAATCCCAGGTTTCAATGCTCAAAAAACAATCTAATCTCCCAGTGCCTCAGTTTCCTCATCTGTAAAATGGGGATAAAAATGCCTACCCTCTGGGCTTTTTATGAGGATGAAGTAAGGCAAAGTGAGTAATGAGCTTATCCCCAAGTTGGTCCAGGACAGGGTGCAGTAGTAACAACAATGATAATGTTTCCTAAGAAAACCGAAGTGTGAGGTCACCCAGTCAGGATATGGCAGTACTGGGCCTGGAACCAGGTTTTCTGAATCTCCCTCGGGAGATCTTGCCCAGCTCCTGGCACTTGCCTTCAAAGCCACTGCCTCTTTTCAGGCCCAACGGCTGAGAGCTTGGTTTTTGTGAGGAAGCAAGATGCAGGATGTTTTTGAACCCTGAAGATCTTTTACGTTTTGCCTGTAGAATCCATCCCAGCTCAGGAGGCAGCATCTGGAGGTCATTTCAGAAGAGTGAGTTTCTGGTTGGGGGACGAGAGTAGACACCTTGCAAGAGAACTGGTCTTTAATGGGGGGACAGTCTTTGAAAGGATAATTTGACTACAAAGAGGAGGGAACTGTGACGGGAGAAACAGAGCACACTTCTGGGGGCAAAGGTGTTGGCTGGCAGGGGTGAGGGGGGTGGGCTTCAGGAGGAGCTGGAGCTGGGGCCAAGGCAGGGTGAGGGGCTCCATCCACCGCCTCCCCTCTGAGAGACTATCTCCTCACTCTGGGAAGCCAGCGGAAAGTTCTACCTGCTTTGTGCTCCACGGATTATTCCCAATTGCCATGTGGAACTGCCAACATTTTCCACATTAAGAACAAATCAAAAGAGATTTTTCACTAAGCATAAGTTAGTGGAAGGGAATGAGAGCAAATCAAATTCATACAAAAATAGAGGAAATTAATTTTTAAAAAGCCCAACCAAACACCCTGTAATTTTCAGTGATTTCCTTTCAGGGAAACTGACCACTGTCACTATAAACAAAGAAGAGAATAAATAAATAAAAAGGGAAAGAAGGTTGTGCTTTTTTCTTTTTGCCTCCCTGATGGATGGTTTATAGAGGCCTCGGGATAAAAGTCAGCCTCTAATTGGTCCCAGATGGCGCCTGCCTCTGCCCCTGCTGGAGCGTTTCCCTGTGCCTCAGTCCAGGTCTGCCAGACACGCCGGTGGTAACGGGAGCTGGACCCTTGTCCCCCTGGCTGTGGCGGCAGCCGATGCAGATGGGCACCAGAACATCAGGGTCACAGACGCCTCATTACCACCGTGGAAATGACAAGCCACCAGAGCCAGCGCCTGTGTCTGGCCTGAGGGACTTGTGCACCTCTTTTCTCTTGAGGCCCAGCCCCCAGGGAGAAGGCCTGGCCGGGTAAAGATGCTCTCCTCACTTAGGGGAGGTGGCCCTTCCATTGCACTGCCAGTATTGTACTGTCTGGACCATCTCCACAAGCCATCTCCAAGCCTTTCTGAAACGAGGCAGTGTGTCTGCCATAATCAGAGGAACCGTGTCACAGCAGTGTCACAGCAGCTTTTTCATGTGGGGGGGTGGGGTCCCCATGGACCCCCCTCCACTGGCATCACTGTCTCACCTGCTAGGAGCTCCCCCACCCTGGGTTGCCACCTCAGCACCTCTGCTGCGTGTCTGCTCCCTTTAACACGTGACTCTAGGGTGATCACTTGGAGAGTGTCTTCTATCTCCTTCCCCCCTCCCCCACCATCAGCCCAGGAGTGAAGCCTAGAATGCCGAATGAGTGGGTCCCCTCTGATTCCTCGACCACTAGAATTTAGCAAGTATGGGGGCCAGACATGTAGCCAGAGTCTGAGCCTCTGTTCTCATCATCTTTGCTTCTCTATGGACTCTATTGCAGGGACTCTGGTATTTTTTGTTTTTCACAAGAGCAGACATTCTATTTGTACATGAGAAGATGTGTGCTGTTCTCTGTGAAGAATTTGAAAATAACTTTTTAGATGTTGAATATCTCTTGCAAAACAAATATCGTGATGAGTTGGGGTAAATGAATCAGAAACAGATGGCTAAAATTTATCTGCAATACACAGAATTTCAACCCAGAGGGAAGGGGTGCGGCAGGGGGAGCATTTGGGGTTTCCACGATCCCAGAATACAAGGAAAGAGGCTTGAGCCGCTCGACTGATCCAACTAGCTAATCTGGGAGCACCCCGTCCAGCATCCACAGAGACTTGTGTGAGGCCCTCCAAGGATCACAGTTATCAAGAACACAGAGCTGCTATCAAGTTTCTAAGACGTGGCTTCTGAAAATAAGCTGTTCTAATTTACAGTATACCTTCTCCTAACTACTCCCCTGAAGCACATGGCCCCATGGAAGATGGAAATTATTTTGGAGATAACCAGTTGCTGGGTTTGGCATCCATTCTGCAACAGTTACATGTGTGGAAAGAGGCCCTGATTGGTGGGGTGGGAGTGTGCTGGGGAGGGGTGGCAGTGGGGCAGGGGCGCACACATCAGTGGTTTCAACAAGAATGCGAAAATACTATATTTTGTGACAAAGTTGCTCCAGGGTAGGCAGATTGTTCACAAATCGGTTACAGATTTCCCTGAAATATGTAGGGACTTCCATGCAGAAGAAAGGGAGTTCAAGGGCCCAAATGCATGTGGGGTTTTGCTGAGCTCAAAAGTGGGAACAGAGCTGGAGACAGTGACTGGTCCAGTCCTCACCCTTCCTACACACATGGCCATGCTCCTTTCACATCTGCAGGGTGGCTTTGCAGGATTCTCAGGTGAAGTTGCTGCTTCTCTAGTCTGCCCTGTGGTGCTGTTAGTGCTTCCATAACTGATCTGAGTCTGTGAATACCACTACCACGTAGCTATCTTCATTGTTCAAAGGAGGAACCTGCTTTCCGGTTTAGGATGTGGTATTTTGAAAATGACACCAACATAAAAGTGATTGGGGTTCAGTCTGTCCTGAATTTAATGTTCTACCAAAAATTTCAGATGTTCAGTCACAGACCCAACTGTGGTCCTTCTCATAAAATCAAAAGTATTCATTAATTTATTTGTCTAAACTTAATACATCTGAAGTGGAACTCTTTCTTTCTGTTTCCGTCTTGATATTCTTAGTTCAGTCAGGGACAGTGGCATATACTCAAGCTGGAAATTTCAGGTTCCTCCTTGGTCATTCTTTCTTGCTCATTCTTCAGACCTGGTTCAACAGGAAGTCCTGGAAATTTAAGTTCCAGCCCCAAATCATTCTGGATTTCATATACTGACATAGTGCCCCTCTGGGCCATCAGCATCTTCTGGTGGTCTTTACTAGATGGTGTCCACCAGATGATCTCCATAATTCAAGATGGTCTCCACCAGATGGTTTCCACCAGATCATCTCCGTCATCCAAGATGGTCTCCATTATCTCCACTCATTGTTCTTCCTGTCTTTCCACCAATCCATCCTCCACACAGCTGCCCCAGGGACTGTTTTTCTTCTCAAAATGAAATTCATATCATGATGTATTTTATGCATTTCTCTGCGTAAAACTACTTTGTGGCCTCCCCCTGTAGTTAAAATTAAATCCAAACTTCTCACTGTGACCTTTAAGACCCTGCACGAGGCAAGTCTTGCTTCCTTCAGCTCCCTCTCATTTTCTTCTTTGCACTCCACTTTATCTTCCCTTAAGTCCAGCTACGCCCCCTCCTCCCAGGCACCTGCACCCATTTCAAGTCCTTTGCAGACACACATCACCAGTTCCTTCTCCTGCTGCTTTGAATCTCACTTTAAATCTCTTCTCCCATTTGTTCATAGATAATAATAATGATCCCAAGCCCCAAGACTTTAATGTAAGTCATCCATAGATTAGAGTAGAAAATAGAGTTTTCGGGCTGTAGATCTTATGTTCAGTCTTGGACATTGGCATGTGTGCACACATACAGTAACACACAACAAATGCTTTCACCTGATCGTGGCAAGGACTTTGTTAGTGAGAGGGGCTGATAGGAGCAGAGCTGGAGCTCATGAACAAATCCTCACAATGAAAAGACCAACTATAACTCTGGACCCTCCTAGCCCAGGAAACCCAGCCATGGTGGTCCTGTGAGCAAGGGCCTCTCCCCTCTTTCCTGACAGGAAGATGAGGATCTTGAGATACCTACTGGGTCGGTGGTAAGTAAACAGGTGTGCATGAACATTCCATTGCACCAGGGTGACAGGACAGTAATGTCTATTCCAGATCAATCCTCTGTAGTATGCAGGGGACAAAAAGAACACAAGAGGAAGGTCTGATTTAGGATAGACAAGGGTGGGGCTCTTAGGGCATTTGATTCTCTCCTCCACAACCTATCCCCATTACAAAACAATGCATGCTCTCTTGGAATTTTTTTTAAAATGTTTACTTTCTTTTTGAGAGAGAGAGTGTGAGCAGGGGAGAGGCAGAGAGACAGGGACAGAGGATCCAAAGAGGGCTCTGTGCTGACAGCAGAGAGCCTGATGCGGGGCTCGAACTCACAAGACATGAGATCATGACCTGAGCCAAAGTCAGGCACTTAACCACCTGAGCCACTCAGGAAATTTGTAAATATTGCAGAAAATTAAGATCTAGGAAGAACAAATCTCCTAGAATTTCCTAGTCTAAAGACAACTGTTGCTATTTTGATGCATTTATTCTGACCTTTTCTCTATGTAGGTTTTTGTTGTTGTCATTTTAGTGTTACACAGCAGTCATCATACTGTTTACACAACTGTCTGTCCTGCATTTTCCATTTAATGTAAGCATTTTCAGGTTGCCACCTACCTACTGAGAATATCGTTATTAGAGGAATGGATATGCCCAGGATTGTTTCTCTTTCCCTTAGGAGAGGGAATTTATCTTTAATAGTCAATTATTATACATAAAGCAGTAATGAACAATTTTTGGATGAAAGATTTAGGACGACTTTCTCCAGATAGACTGGACGGATTCTTTAAGATGGGCTAGTTATTTCAACCTATAACAACTTCATATTTATTTAGTTCACTGTGGTCAGTAATAATTTTTAAATCTTTCTCTCTTCATTTCCTCTTGTTTTCCCTTAAATTCTTCATAAAGCAACTTCTAAATGGTTGCAACAGTTCTTTTTTTTTTTAATTTAAAAAATTTTTTAAATGTTTTTTTTTTTTTTTGAGGTCGGGGAGGGGCAGAGAAAGAGGGAGACACAGAATCTGAAGCAGGCTCCTGGCTCTGCACTGTCAGCACAGAGCCCGACGCGGGGCTTGAACTCATGAACCACAAGATAATGCCCTGAGCCGAAGTCAGACACTTAACAGACTGAGCCACCCAGGTGCCCTTTTAACAGTTCTCACCAATCTGTAGGTGTGATAACTGCTCAGCAAAATCCTTTCTCCATTCTTCTGAGGCACACAACTAAATCCATTTCCTGGCTTCCCTTGCTGGGAAGATGTGTCACATGGTTGAGTTTTAGCCAATGGAATGCGAGAAGTGAGGCATCCTACTTCCAGGCCTGCTCATAAAGTCTCCCATGTATGATCCACCATAGTTTTCTCCTTCCATCAACTGAAGAGTGCTCTAGTGGATGATAGAGCCACGAGATAGAAGAAGTCTGGGTCCTTGAACGACAGGGAAGAGAATCACTGTGCCTTTCTGAACAGCTATTTATGTGAGCAAGAAACAAACAGGTATTGGGTCTCTTTGTTACAATAGTTTAGTCCACACCATAAATACAGGGTGCAAACACAGCTCCACCAACATTAATATTCAACATTGGATATTAATAATACTTTATGGTCCCAATAGTCCCAAGTCCCTAATAATATGAGTGCAGGACCTCATCCCCCTCACCTAGGTATTTCTGAAGGTCCTGGGCTAATGTGTGCACAGAAACAGTTCTCACCCTTATCCACCTGCTTCACCAAGAATCCCTCTCCTTCTCCAAGGTGAATAAGGCCAAGCAGTTATTGACCCTCCCCCAGGGGTATGGCCTTGGAGTTGACAGAGTCGGGGACATTCTTTGAATTCCTCACGGATAGGCTCCACCTGGCCGAAGCTGTCCCCTGGGAGGGGCCCAAATAGAACCCACAGGCAGCTAGATGGAGCCAAATAGTTCTGAATGGCATTGCCCAAGACAAAGGCAAGGATAACCAAATGATAGTCCTCCTTAGGCCTCCTTACCAGGGGGACAGGGTATGGGGAGGTATCGGATAGTCAGAGACAGCTGGCAGAGGGAGCGGGAGAGAACAGAGGTAGAGCAGCACATGCTGAATTTCCAGGAGCTCCAGAGTAGGGCCTATGACCTTGCTCATGGGAGCCTAGGGGTCTTGTAAGGTTCCAAACCTGTTTCAATATGTGCTATAAAAGCATACGCAGCTATTTCCTGAGCTGCCTAATTAAAAACCCACATCAGTGACTGGGTAATAAAAATATCATTTCATATTGCACATATTGATGAAAGCTTTCTTGGTGTCGATGTTTCTGCTAAGGGGCCTCTTGTTCTGTGATGGTCCCTCCTGTATCGTTTCACAGTCTGCCTCTGGCACAAGGCGAGGTCATATCTGAGCTCTAGTGGGTCAGCTGGTCAAGGGCAGATTCCTCACCTTCCGGTGCCCTTGTTTCCTTCTCTGCAAGATGCGAGCAAAAGTGGAATCTGTCTCCTAGGTATCAGGAGGACCGAATGAATACCAGCCTAAGTCACATATGCTGGAAGATAGTGATTATTATAAGAAACAGCCTTTCCTTGGCTGAATTCTACCAGGGACCTTATATTTACCAGACACCTGAACCAAGTAAAGTAATTGTCCAATTAGGAGAGCACTTTTATGCTTTATTTTTATTCCATTTCAGGGTTTTATTTTCATGAAAAAAAAAGTATACAGGTCCAATTATTTTTTTTTCAAGCAAAGGCTTTTGCTCGGCTTTGGGAAGATCTTTGTTTGGGTTAGTGACAAACTTTGAAAACTAGCTAGCATTTGGGTTTGGTTTGGCTTGTAGTTGAAGAGGCAGCTTGGGCTGATTTGGGTGCACAGTTTGGCTCAGTTCAAAGCCTGACCGTGGAATTTTGATTCTCTCTCCGTTGCTCACCGGGGCGTGCACAAAGGAGAAGAGCAATGCCCTAGAGATCAGTGCATCTGCATAGCCGGCAAGCTGCTGCCTTAGGCTCTGCATCAAAAAGTTCCTTGAAAAGAGTGGCTTCTGACAGTTTTAGAGGTCTCAGAACCATGGACCTCACATTGCTGGACCCTGGCAGAGACCGTTTTGTTTTTGTTTAATAAGCATTATAAAAGCTTTACCCAAAAAACCCACAGGCATTTGGAAGAGCCTTCGGCAGGACCAGGCCTTAACCTGAAAGTTTAGCAGATGTTTGCTCTAAGTTCATGTCCACTGATGGATTTTAACGTCGGCCTCACACCATTCGAGCATCACTGAATTTGTAGAAAATGCTGAAGTCATCCAGTGAAAAATTTCTTTTATTTTTTGAAATGTTTAAGAGAGAGAGAGAGAGAGCGAGAGAGAGAGAGAGAGAATCTCAAGCAGGCTCCACACTGGTAGCACAGAGCCCGAGGTGGGGCTCAGTCTCGCCAACCTTGAGATCATGACCTGAGCCAAAATCAAGAATCAAATGTTTAATTGGCTGAGCCACCGAGGAGCCCCTGAAAAAAAATTCTTTTAGATCTCTTTCCCCAACTACTCTGAACCATAGAGGTTAAGTGAATTTCCAGGTCACCTCACAGCACATGGGGCACAAGAAATATCAGTAAGACTCCTGACATCTGGTGTTCTGCTTTAGCCTCCAGAATTTCCTTATCTTCAAGAGGGTGCATACATATCTGAATGGGGATCCTGTAGTTTCCTGGTAAGTCCGTGGTAATCCATCACTCGAGTGAATAGTGTATTTTCTCATTTTCCTTTGGGGATCCCAAACGGACAGAGACTCAGGTCCATAATATAGAACCATAGTTAGTAAATGAATGCGCTGTGATTTTATTTACATGGTGTTTTCAGTGCTAATTATTTTCCCTCAGAACCCCAGTTTCCCCAAGCTACAAGGACAGAGGGAGGTGCATTAACAGTAAGAACCCACATCTCTGTGGCTCTTGTTTCTGTCTGTTCGGGGAGGATCTTGGTCCCCCAAGGGTCTCTGGGCATCATCCCCACAGACACAGCCCAAGGTCTGTGGGGAAACTGCTCATCTCATTGGGGGGTGTCAAAGGCTCCCACTGCTGTGTTGCTTCCAGATTTTGGTAGCCAGATATCTTCTATTTGCCCTCAGCCTCCTATCTTCTTAGGTCCCATATGAATCCTTATGCATTTCAGAGGTGACTAAAATCAGAGTCACAGGCTTCAAGCTCAAACCTTCTTTTTTTTCATGCATATTTCTAAAAATTTAAATCCAAGTTAGTTAACATAGAGCATAAAAGTGATCTCAGGAGTAGAATTTAGTGATTTATCACTTACTTATGACACCCAGTGCTCATTCCAACAAGTGCCGTCTTTACTGCCCATCACCCATTTAGCCCATCCACCCCCCCCCCACCTCTCGTTCAGCAGCCTTCAGTTCGTTCTTTATATTTAGGAGTCTTTTACAGTTTGCCTCCCTGTTTTTATCTTATTTTTCCTTCCCTTCCCCATCTGTTGTGTTTCTTAAATTCCACATATGAAGCTCAAACCCTCTTCAGAACCATAGCTTCCCTTTGACCCAGATAGGTGTTTTTATGTATTTTTTTTTAAACCAGGCCAAGCTGGTCCCATGTGGCTGCCCTGTCTATTGAGTTGTGTTCCTCCAGGTGTTCCTTGCTCCTTTGGTCGCATCTGCTTCTGGTGACCCTGCCCACAAACTTCCCAAACACACCCGAACGAGTCCAAATTCCAACTGAAACCTCCTCTGCTTGTCTTGATTAAGATAAATGGTGGCTGTGGGTAAATGAAAGTATCATGAAGTTAGAGCTTAAGCGATCAGTGTATGAGATGGAGTTAAATCAGCCACATTAAATAAGTAATGAGAAAGCACACTGTAAACTGTAAGCGCTCTGCAGATAACAGACTGATTTGCCGAAAATCAGTTTGCCACGTCATCTGCTTGCTGGTGTTTCCCATTTCTTACTGCAGTCCTTACTTGGAAGGGGCCGTTGGGTCCGTGGCCCACTCCTGCCTTTGATCAGGCTGAATTACCTACTAACCAAAATCGTGTTTCTATTAACTACTTAGAATGTGGACAATAATTCACACTGCATGAAATGGTTTCCACAGTCTTTAAGGGTTGTTTTCAGTTCTAGTTTTGCTGAGGCTTTCTAAAGCCAATCCCTGAGCTGGCTTATAGGAGAGGGGTTCCAGAGGTCCTGGCTTTCAGAGCATTGTTCACCTTGCCCCACAATTGTCCCTGTGTCCTGTCCTCATAAACTCCTGGGAAGAACGCCTTGATGCCTCCTCTCAAGTCATCATGGAACCTGCCAGCTTGGAGTGCAATTGTCATTTCTGGAAAGTTCCAGGGATAAGATTTATTCTAACTGTGGTGGATTGTCTGCAAAGTCAACCAACAACAATCATTCCCATCCCTTATGGGCACTGAGTGGTAGGGTCTATCCCTCCACCCCCTGAATCTGGGCTGACTTTGTGGGAGTGACATGGCAGAACCTCTGAGCTCTGGCTTTAAGACGGCTTGCAGCTTCTGCTAACCTGAAACTCATCAGATATCCCATGTAAGTCAGACTCCCTTCCAGAGAGAAAGGTTCCATCAGCTCTAGGCTGTTCCAGCAACAGCAGCTGAAGGGCTATCCAGCCTCAACTCAGCCTCCAGACTGTAGAATCATGAGCAAATATATGACTCTTGTTTCGAGCCACTAAGTTATAAGGTGGTCTGTTAATGTAGCAAAAGATAACTGATACACCATCTGAGCAAGCTGATGACTCTGGATATGTTTGCGTATGATTGACTTAAAACTTACTGGGCAGACATGAGCAATGTTTCATAAGGAATTCAGAAGCCTTCTGGGAGAAAGTAGAATAAAATCTCATTATCTCTTCCCAGATTTCAAGTTGTAGACATTAGTCAGAATGGATCTAAAACTCAGACTATAATCCAGTAACACGATATTACAACAGCCTCCTGAAATAAAACCAATACAGTGGCAGTGATCAGAGCTCAGGACACTCATTAGAGGCCACAGGGCTTCCTGTATTAAGACAGTAGCCACAGGCAAAGGGACTCTCTAATTGTCTACATAGCTAGTTTCCACCGAGCATGGCCAGACTGACATATTGGAGTTTCCTTGACACATAGGGGAGGGAAGGTGAAGGGAAGGAGGGAGGCTGGAGCCCAGAGCATCACCCTTCGAGACAATATTGAGAGAGGGATTATATCTTGACTCCAAAACTGTAAAGACTGATATCCCAGGTGTGTTACTATTATAATTTCCAGCTTAATTTTCCATCTTGAGATTTTGAGAAGGAAAAATTGTTGGAAAAAAATAGTAACGGAAGTCGTAAAGAAATACCCCCCTGTTCACAAGAAGTGTCAGTCTTTCTTTCCAAATACGTATTGTGTATAGCAGAACACAAAGAAATAATTTTTAGCATATGAGAAAAATTGTTCATAACATTCCCACAAACTAATGGTTGAAAATATGCTCTTGCCTTCACTGAATATATGAATGGTTAAAATATTGATTTCTCTTTTTAAACAAAGGTTCCAAAAGATGACTGATTTGGGTTTTTCTTCTCCCCCCCCACCACACATCAACAAATCAGAGACACCTCCACCTCGCTGAACTTGAACTCCAAACGTGTGCTTAAGGGAGACAGGGCTGACAGCCCAGGGACTTGAGGGTCCTATTAGCAGTCGTCCACACCCATTACCCTGTCTCTCTGGATTTCCTTTCATGCCATGGTTCCAACACTTTTTGCAAAGAGAACCGGCAGACAGATTCTGAAATTTGCATGCAGATCCTTCTTGATAGTAAAAATGCTTCAAGATGTGGCCGGGAGGGCTGGGTGGGTGACTTCTGGGCTTTCAAAGGCCCTTCCTGGTGTTAGCCTTATTTCTCACAGTGGAATGGTACCAACAATCAGCCCTCCAGACAGAGAGACCCTCCTCACCTCCTCTGCAGCAAGGGGTTCCCAGAGGGGACCATGCGACCCAGAGGGCGATGTTCTGCAGAGCATTTGGAGGTCAAGGCTCAGAGATGTGGGGATGGCAATGAGGGACTGCAGAAGCCAGAGCGTGTGAACACAGTGGATTTGCAAGTCCTATTCAGGGACTCTCATCATGGCTTGAGTTCATCCAATGACCAAAGCTGGACTTGGGGTGAAGGGGAGAAAGTTTACCCCCCAGGTCACTCTGCCACATCACCAGGATGGTTGGAAGGTGGGCCCACAAATCTGTCAGACCTTTTCTTTTAGCTTCAATTTGCCAGGATTTCTAGGTTTCTAGGATTCTTGCATGAGGGATGTCTCTCTAGCATGGGTTTTCTTAACCTGGGGTAATATTTCAAGCTGTTAGTGAGTGTGGATTTAAAAAAAAAAACATACATTTTTGTTTTTATTCGCCTCAAACTAAAATTTAGTATTCCTTTTTAATTGAGATATAATTGACCTTTGACATATTAGTTTCAGGTATATAGCATTCCCTATTCGTACGCATGGCAAAATGATCACCAATGAATCTGGCTAACATCCATTATTACCACACACATACTTGACAGAATCCTTTTTCTTATGATAAGAACTGTTAAGATCTCTTTCAGCAACTTTCAATGTACAAAGCAGTATTATTAATGATAGTAACCATGCTGTGCCTTCCAGTCCCATGACCTACTTATTTTACAACTTGAAGAGCTGTACCTTTTGACTACTTTCCCCTGTTTCACCCACCCCTCCATTCCTTTTAAACAAAAGCATTATCATCAGCAGAAATCAGACACTTTCATATTACTGTTGTGTACATAAGATTACTTAAGCTTATCGCTTCCTCAGTATTATGGTAGTCATTATACCTACCACTAAAGACTGCAATTTAAGGTCTTCAAGAAGCACATATGAAACTGTATCACATACCTCAGACCTGTTGGGATGGTTCCCATCAAAAACCAACCAACCAACCTGCTGGAGGGGGTAGCAGTGGTTCCTGGATAAATAAGGATGGCCCCTGGAAAATGAGTTTCACCCAAGGCTTACACCTTTCAAACATTTTTATATAAAGCGAAATATGGATATATGATGGGGTAGAAAGCAAACTACCCAGGAATTTTTTGGCCAAAACATGAAACGTTGAACACATTTTGTGTGTAGGTGTGGCTGGTTGTTTGGATAGGACTCCAGAAATTCAGGGGTTTGCAGTGTCCTTCCCCATGTTAGGAACAGAGATGTCCCTTGTAAATTTGGGACGTGCTGGCCCAAAGTGGCTGCACCATAGCCTGAACATGCCAGCCGAGTTCAGGCTGCGGAGGAGGAAGGCCTCAGGTCCCTCTTTGGCTCAACTCCCTTTAAATTGGGGCGGGTGCACAGAGTGGTTGAAAGAGCAAAGGTTTTTGAAGGAGGTAAACTTGGGTTCCAATTCAAGCTCTGCCAGTTATTAGCTGTGGGACTCTGGGCACAAGATGCACCCCCAACCCTGGTCTGTGTTTCCCCATCTGTAAAACATAGACAGCAATAGCCACCTCACCAAGTATATAAAACCCACCTTCCCTACAAGGGGCTCCATACAATGGAGTTTCAAAAAAGGCCATCCAACTTCTTTTTGGTCTGTGGCCCCACTCTCCTAGGGATTTCCTGGCCTGGGCCCCAAGGTTCATCTTAACCTCAGCCCAGTCGGAGGCACGGATCCAGGAGAGGCTTAGGAGAACCAGCAGGAATCTCCCTCTCCGCTTTCCCAGTCTGTGCGCGGAGGGGTCTTTGGTCCTTCCCGGCCACCTCAAATGCTTCTGCTTTGCCCACAAATCCGAGCGGGCTGAGAATAGCCGGGCGGGGCCCCGTGCAGAGATCACAGAGCTGAAGCTGGACCACCCCATCGGCATCTTGGAGAGGCCGCAACCCCGTGGCTTCCATCGGCTCTCTGGGAGATCTGCGGCCGACATCCGCGGCCTGGTACCGAGGTCACACACCGCGAACCAAGGCCAAAGACACGGCTGCCAAAGAAAACCTAGAGCAACGCGCAACCGCGGTCTTGCTGGTTTCCACTCGCCCAGCATGAGGCACGCCCCGCGCGTGCACGAGGCATGCAGGGGGCACGCTCAGGCACATATAGGGCACGCAGGGGGCATGCACGGGGCAGACACTCCAGCACACTCCCGGCCTTCCTGGAGGCTTGCCCAGGGCCGCTGGTCTGCAGGTGGCAGCCCTGGGGAGGGGACCGGGTGGGAGGACTCGGACCATTAGGCCACGTCCCAGGAGGCAGGTCACGATCCAGGAAAGGAAACCAGCAGTCTGAGCGGGTCTTGAGCCAGCTGCGTGCCTGGGGCAGTGACCAGGTCGGGTCTGGGAATTGGCCTGAGTGGGAACACTGGAGGGCTGTAGAGCAAATCGAAGAGCCAAGCCTCCTCTGTTTTTTGCCACAGGCCTGCTTTATGCAGTCCCGGCTCAGCCCTCTCGTTTCTCACCATTTCCCATCCAGGAACTGTACCCTGGAATGAATGCCCCAAGCTTGGTCCTACCCTACGGAAAGGGCTGAGCAATCGTGAGCAGCCGGGAATAGATGCTTGCAGCATCCGCTTTGCTGCCCACTATTTCCCTCAGCCACGGCAGTCGTCTAGAATTTTCCCAGGCAAAGCATTGTGCTTCAGAGGACAGAGAGCCTTGGACAGGGAGTCAAGGCTTGGGTTCTCTCCAGGCTTTTCCCCTTCTTGGGGTGTCATAGATCAATGAACTCCTCGGTTTCCTGCCCAGGAAAATGGGTCTGAATTTACATCTGCCTGGTTGTAGTGAGAATTGAATGAGGAAATAGAATCAAAGTTTTTGTACCGTGCAAAGCCCTATAAAAGCCATTGTCATCGTGTGGTGTTTGGTTGCCATTGCCGCCATGCCAGAACTGTCATGATCCAGAACAGCCAGGTCCCCACAGTTGGCTGCCTTGGGCCTTCTGTTGGCAGTCCCACAGCATGCAGTGAGCCAGCCCAGGCGGTAGGAGGCTCAGGCTCCTTTCCCACTGACGCCAAAGGATGGGCCATGCTCAACACATGCTGGGTGTTTCTCAGACAGGCTCGGTGGTATTAATAGTGCAAAATAAGAGTATAATGCCCTACATTTGTGCTTTCAAGTTCAAAAAAACCTATCGTCAGTACTATCGAATTTAATTCTCGCAGCAAACGTATGAGGCTAATCTTATCCCTATAACATTATGCCCATTTACCCATGTGGAAACTGAGGCATAGAAAGGTTAAACAACTTACCCAGCTCACAGGATTTTTTTTTCCTGTTCAGGTTCCTGATAAGAGCCCCTGTGGTTGAATTGGGGTAGGCTGTAAAAGAGCAACGACTGTGCAAATCACACATGGACAGTGGTCCAAAAGTGAGGGGGTTCAGGTTCTTTCGAAAGCATCCCTGGTTGAAAATGGGTCTAAAGTTAAATGAGACATCAAATGTCGGGGCTGGTGTGGAGACCAAAGACTCTGTGAGAGATAAGGCTGAGGGTCAGGGGCAAGGTCAGAGGAAGTCCTTGGTGGCCCAACCCAGGTACCTCCATGTCTGCTTCAGCAAACCAGAGCGATGTCCTGGCAGATGCTGCAGGGGTGTCCTTGACCCTGTAATGCCCAGGATCCCTACTCCCTGCCTCCCATAGCAGAGAGGAGACTCCATTTCAGACATTCTGAACAGGGTGGTGGGGGGGGGTGGAGGACTACAACTGGCATTTGGAAGGGAAGCCAAAAGGTGCCTGACAGTCTGTCATTCTGCAAGAGATTGTAGGAGACTGTCTTATAAAATGAATTATCCCACAACGTGCCCGCTCGTCAAATGAACAACCCGTACAGTCATTCCTGGAGGCGAAAAGCCTGCTTTTACCCAGGGAACCCAGGGAAATTATTTTTGCGTGGTTTTATAGTACATTAAAATTTCCCAAGAACGCAACCAATGTATCAGTTAAGATGACACGTCAGCAATGTTCATGATTTAGTTGAAATGTGTTGCCAGTAGAAATGCTGCTGGTGGCTTTGGAATCCCAGTACCACCTACCTGCATCCCTCACTGTTACTGGTGTGGCCGGCACAGGGGTCCAGTCCAGTCCAGGTTCGGCTGGGCTTCAGGAGGGCCTCTGGGATAGTCATGCCTGCACACGGCAAATACACAGTGACTTATCTTAAATTTCTTTCTTTCTCATTGGAGTTAAGCTGTTGACCTTTAAAAATTTTGTGCCTTTTTGTTTCATTTCGGGATAGCCAAGGAGCATTATGTAATAAATAGAGAAGAAGCGTTGCATTCGAGAAGGTTGAGAAGCCCTGTTCTGAGACAATGGAAGTTTCCTTCTCTCCTTAAGAATCACAGAATTTTAGGGTTGGAAGAGACCCTGAACCCAGTCCCACCTCTGCCTCCGTCCAGTGCTCCAATCTGTGCGGTCGGGGTGAGGACTCAGGGCTTTCGCACACCTTGCCTGCTTTCTTCCTCCTGTGATGTGACCCCTGTGAGGGCCTGGGGTGGGGCAGAGCAGGAGATGGGCCTAGAGGACCAAGGACACAGACTCAGAAAGCTTTACGGTCTTGGCATGATGCATTGCAGATGCTGGGGTCCAAGAGCCACTTAAAATGTCCACTTAAGGCTCTGGTCACTAGGTCAGTGGGAAAACGTGGACCTGCATTCCAAGTAGAAATTCTCTACTCTCAAAGGCTCAGTCTGTATCAGCTGTAGCCCAGGTTTCTGGGATCCACCAAGCTAGTAAACAAACACAGCGCATATCAGAGCATGTCCTGGTGTTGGAGTTCTGAATGACACTGTGGGCATCTGATTGTCACCAAGCACGTTGGAAATGAGTAAATAGATACCCTGAGGTCAGCATGAACCTCGAGAACACCCAAGCGAAGATGTTTCGTAGTTTATTCCAGACTCGAGGGTCTATGGCTCCACATTCTAGGATAAAGGGACTGTCAGAAGGTGGGCTTTAGGCAGGGTCAGCCCCAATGTTTCTGCTGACTGAGTGTTCTCAAAGCTGCCTTGACAGAAGAGAGCCCGGAAGGGCAGAACACTGGGGTAACCCACGCCTTCGGCATTTTGACTTGGTTGCTTTGCGGCTCGTTATTGCCACACTCCATCCTCTCCCCCATCCTTCCTCCTCACCGCCCCCTCTACCCCATGAGTTTGCAACTCCCTTGTCCTGTCCTATGCCCTGTGCCCTTTCCGCTGGGGGCTGGGCAGCCTTACCCCACCTACTTCCCGCCTGCCCAACATCCCCCCCCCCCCCGCCTCCGGGGGCTGACACAGAGCCCTCTGTCTTCCCGTGGAATGTAGTAGCAATCCTGAGCGTGGTGTTGGACAAGGAGTCCAGCTCCCCCTATAAACTTTTTATAGCTTAGGAAAATAAACATGTGGTTTAAGGTCTTTGCATAGGCAGTGCTCACAGAGTTTGAGCTTGCTTTACAGAACTACGAAGGAAAATATTGGTAGAGCTAATAAATTTCTGAGCCAGCCAAGGGACAGAAGTCCAGAAATCTCGGGGAGGCTTTGATGGTTTAGGAGATAAAAAGAGGAGTTACCTCTGCAGCTGTCGTCCTGCTCAGGATCTGCCTGCCTGAGTGATACGTCCAGCCTCCCGTTCCCTGGAGGAAGTGTTTCCCTGCTGCTGGAGGGCCCTTGGAAATCACTTTACAGATGAGGAAGCAGGGTCTAAAGAGAGAAAGTGGAGGAAGTGATGCTGGGTCACACAGCTCATTAGAGCTGGGGACCAGGGTACTTTTAGCTCAAATGGCTTTCAGGCATCTGCTGTGGGCTGGCAGGGCTTGGTGAGGGGGAAGCAGGGAGCCCACTGTGCACGAAGCAGGGAGTGGGGAGCACTTCAGGGCCCCTTTCTGAGATTTGCTTCCTGGGTTTGTGGAGGAGCAGAGACCCTAGGAGGAGGGAGAGTGACTAGAAGGGTTCCAGTTGGAGCCCTGTGTAGTAACAATAAAAATAATAATAAATGTTGCCCTGGCTACCATTTATTAAGCATTTACTCTGTGCCAGGATCTGAAGTCACCCCACTGAATCCCTATTCTGCAGGTGAGGAAAACCACAAGCCACTTCCCCACGGCCACCTGGCTGGAAAATGACTGAGCCGGGAGTCAGACCCGGGTGCCTGATCCCTGAAGCTGTGCACCTGCTCAAATGGCTTGCAGGAGCCAGTTACGAGAGAGGCAAGGATAGATGTAGGTCAGGTGAGTTGAGGACTCCATGGGACAGTGAGGCCAGACATGGGCATCAGAGCAGGGCATGTGGATTTGGGGGCATGTGCTGGAGGGTCAGGTAGTGGTTATGGCAGGTGGGAGCTCCTCGGGCACTGAAGGTCATTCCGAACTCGCTTCCTGCTGAGTAGAGGTCATACCACAGCTGGTAGTCACTGCTCAGAGCATCATGGCTCCTGAGGTTGATACTAATGCTCTCCAGCGAGAAAAAGGCTATCCCCCATGGCCAACAAGGACGTGGGAGGACATGTACACGTCTCTCTGCTGCCGTGCCTTCTAGAGAGACTCATTCTTTCCAGACCCATCCAGCAGTGTCTGAATCAGACAACCCTAAAGACGAGTGTACTTCTTGGGTCCAGCATTTCCTCTTTTGGGAACTGATTCTGATGACATAGTCAGCGACATGGATGAGGATATTCCTCACAGCATTGTTTTTATTTGTGAAATATCTCAAATCATTTAAATGTCTCATGATAAGGGGTCAAGCAATGAAATACGCACAATTAGATCAAACTGTAGAATAATATTTATGACCAATAATTTTGACATATTGTTAAGTTTTAAGTGACAGGTTATGAACAGTATGACTAACTCAAGACAAATTTTTTTTGTAAAGAAAAGAATGGATGCATGTACCTATTTCAGCGCCCATGCCCTGTGGTTAGTTGGCTTTCCTTTGGATGGTGGGATGGGGGGGGGGTGAGTTCTCTCTCAGATTTGCAAGGTTGGTTTGTTTCTTTTTACATGGAGTATATATGACTTTTATGTTTTGAAAAAAGAGTTCTTACCATAAGGACTCCTCATATGTAATATTAGCAAATGCTTGCCTGGTACTGAGGCACTGTGCTGAGTACTTTACAGGGATTAAAGAATTGAACTCCCAAGAGAATTCACGCGAAGGAACTGTGGCTCCAGAAGGTTGTGCAAGTTGCCCAGGCTCACAGAGCTGGTGTGTGGCAGAGCTGGACCTGAAGCCAAGCCGTCTGCCATCGAGGTCTATGCTCTTAACCACTGTATGACACTATCACTCCCCAGGGAGGCAAAGGTTGTCCCCATGGACCACAGGATGTGGAGGGCATGCACGTGCTGCCGTTGGTAGCAGGCGTTGCCTTGATATACCTTGATCCCCTAAGTGTCCTGTAATGGCAATGCTCAGGCACTGTGTTGAATGAATGAATGAATGAATGCACACATGCGAATGACAGGCCCCACTTAACCTCCAGGATCTGAAAAGAAATCTTCACACGCTTTTGCTAGAGTTGACCATGACCATGGTGGGACTCGAGGAACCTTTCCCGACTTTTGTCTTCCTAGAGGAAGGGTTCTCTGTTTGCTGAGAGACCTGCCCTGTCTTCCAGCATCCTGGGAGAATGGAGGTGGCTTAGGGTTTCATGGCTCTGTGCCCACCACGAGGGTTCACCACCATGGTAGATTATTGCCTTGGTGGCTTCCAATGGACCATGTCTCCCAGAATTCATACGTTTATGAGCTCCTCCTACATCAATTCTGGGGTTGGCTCTGTGGCTTGCTTTGGCCAATGAGATGTTAGCAAGTGTGATGCAAGCCAAGGCTTCATAAGTGGTTGCACATCAGGCTTATCTTCTCAGAATGGTCTCTCTTGGAGCCCAGCCACCATGCTGTAAGGAAGTGCAGGCTAGACCACTGAATAATGTGAGGCCATGGGAGAGAGGCTCCGGAGGGTGAGAGGCCATCTTGGAGATCCAAGCCCCAGTCAAGCTTCTAGGTGAATGAGTGAGCCTAGTCAATCTCCCAGGTGAGCCCAGTCAGCCCACAGCTTCATGAAGAAGAGTAAATTGTTGCTGTTTTAAGCCACTAAGTTGTGTGTGGTTGGTTCTGCAGCCATAGGTAACTGAAACACTGGTCTTCCTTTCCTGGATGGCTCTTGGAAACAAATCCACACACACTTATTAGGCACCCACTATGTGCCTGGCACTGTGGGCCAATCACAAAAGGACTCTGATTAAGAATTGTGAAGCTGGAGAGGTGAGACTGCTGCATGCAGTAAGCCCGAAGAAGCATTCTGGGCTAAACTTGCTGCACAGTGAGAAGAGACAGACAGCTGATTTCCACACTGGTTCTCTGCACAGCAAAGCTGCCGTAGCTGATATATTTGGTAAACAAGGATCGAGTGGTTGGGTATATGGATCTTTTACTTCATTATAACAATCATGGTGTGACATCTCTGGATTCCTGTGTTGCTGAATGATATTCAGGTGACAAGACATTGGATTCTCCCACTTGCATGGGTCTCGGGAACAAAGAAGAGAGACGAGATGCTCAGTTGTGCACTGCCCCGTCACTGCTCTTTAGAGGGCATGAGGGGGATTTGCTTGTGCTTCTTAGCTCTGCAGCGACTGGCCTGCCCACAGCTTTGTGAGCATGCCGCTGCTCCAGAAAGACCCACAGCCTAGAACATCAGAGCTGGAGAGACTCGGGCATTACCTGACCTGATGTCCTCACTGTAGAAAGGAGGAAACTGAGGCCCAGAGATGGGAAGGGCTCATTGCAGGGCACACAGGGTTTCTGAACTCTTCCATCACTGGCCTTCCCGCTAACCAGAACCCAGCTACCCACCTCCCACAGGCTCCCTCTACCTGCCCAGTTCCTTGCCCAGGGCTTGCTTTGGTGGCCAAGCCAAGCTGGGCTGTAGGGGACAGCCTCAAACAAGGACTGAGAAAGCCCACCCAGTTGAAGAAAAGCTGGACACATTAACCTCCACTGCAGACAATACACGTGATTACTTCTCGGCCTTTCGGCTAAGATCAAGTGTGATACACACGAAACTGCACAAGTGTGTGGAGATACAGTCCCTCTCAAAACACATCAGTGAAAGGCATCCTGAGGTAGAAAGCAGACAGACAGCCCGTCATTTTGCTCTCTTTCTTAGTGTGATTTTTTTTTTTTCTGGGTCCTACTTCCAGGGAGCCAAGGCGTGCCTTGTACACATGAGGGAATGCCAACTATGCTCGGAATCCTGCATGTTCCCAGGTGTCCTATATTATCCCACCTGGCCCGAAAGGGGGTCATTTCTTTCTTTGTTTCCCAGTTTCCTCCCTGGGACCAAGTGAAGAGAGCCAGGACTTCGGGAAATCCTGTGAATCAAAGGTACATGTGGAATCCACTGGAGAGCCCGGGAGGCTGGTCAAAGCAAGGCGTCATCATTGCACAAACCGGGAATGCAGGCTTGGAGGGCAGGGGGTTTCTCAAGGCCTGGGGCTGTGGGCCCCACGCCAGTAGGAGACTCCAGTGAGGCTCCCGGCTGGAGGACAGCATGAGTCAGGCCCTGAGGTGTTTTCCTCACATGGTTTCAGTTCTCAGGTCAGGATCTTGGCGCCCAAGGGGAAAGCCTGGTCCAGGCCGCGAGGAAACCCTAGGCGGCTACAGCATCGTGCTTGGATGGGGTGTGGCTGGAAGGCGACCGGCTGCCAATAAGTGATTTACAGCATGTTCCCTCATGTTTTACATTTTCATCATGTCATGCTGTAGCCCAGTCTCCAGTAATGGGATCTGCAGAGGCGTCCGGCCCCCCAAACTGCTGTCTGGAGGAGGGGCCCGGGTGGGGAAGCCTGCCCAGCCCCAGGCTCTTTGGCCTTGTTTTTCACTGTGGCTCTGTCATGTCTCAAAACGCTGCAGCCCAGAACCTTTGTCATGACCTCCCCCTTACAGTCTTTCCTGTCTGCCTGCTACCTTCACACCCCAGCCTCATAGGGGCTTGTCTGAGTTCACACTGTTCTGGCCTGAGAGGCTGGGGAACTTGGCTGTCCCAGAACACTAAATCGGGACCCCATCTCGGCCTCCCTCACATCACACGAAACCCTCAGATGAACCCTCTACCATTTGCTGTCTGTCTGAGGACTCTCAGAACCTTTCAAATGGTAGGAATGTAAAAGACACAACCCCTGTGGAAAACAGTTCTGTGGGGCCTCAGAAAGTTAAATGCACAATTATTATAGGACCTGGTAATTCCACTCCCGGATGTACAAGAATTGAAAGCAGGTACTCAAACAAATACTCTTGTATATACATGTTCACAGCAGCATTATTTATGATAGCCAAAGTGTCCATCAGCAGGTGAAAGGGTAAACACTGGTTTTCCGTACGCTGGAATATTACCCAGTCATGAAAAGGAATGAAGCATTGATAGAGGCTATGGCATAGATGAACCTTGAAAACGTTATGCTAGGTGAAAGAAGCCAGGCACTGAGGGCCACGTGTTGCATGACATTTATGTGAAATGTCTAGAATAGATACGTCCAATAGAGCCAGAAAGCAGACCTGTGGTTGTGGGGGGAAGAGGGAATAGGGAATGCCTGCTTCAGGGGTACGGGGTTTTGGGGGGTAACGGAAGTGTTTGGGAACTGGATGGAAGTAGTAGATGTACAACACTGTGAGCGGACTAAACAACACCGAACTTTATACTTTCAAAAGGCTGACTTTGTGTTATGGGGATTGTAGCTTCAAACTTTTTTTTAATGAAAAGAATAACTTAAACATTTTTGAGTCAAACCTTTTGTCCACTGCCTACAAATTTTTCACAGCATCCCAGCACACACAGATGTCATCCATACTTGCAACTGCTCACCCAGAACTCGATTCTGGACATGAAGCGGTTGGGGGAGGTGAGGGTGGCAGGTGTTGAGGCAGGCAATTTGGGATTGGCCTGTGGTGGGGTCAGGGTGGGGGTCACATCACGGGGACACACTCTTCCAGGGGTAGGGGGCTCTAGAGGCTGCCCAGGGCAGGCGCCACCCCTTCTGGCTTCTCTCCCCTGGTCCCCAAGCACGTGGTGCCTGTAGTCCCAGGGGGGTGGGGGGTGAGAATCACATGTGTGCAGTGGCAACTGGGAGTCCTTTGTAGCCAACAGGGGGTTGTTGTGAGGCCCGAATCTTCAGGGTGGGCTTCTAAGCTCAGCTATGGACATCACTTCCATAACCCCCTAGCATCACTTCCAGCCTTTGGCTGATCACTCTTGACCACTCTCCCTCCCCACCCACCTCCAAAGTCACCCCCACCTGTACACCCTATGCCACACCCCCCACCCCCAGCAGGGTCCTTTCCTCTGCTCAGGAGAAGGAGTAAGACAGGCAATTAGGCCCCTTTTGGTTCCAATGTTGGGGAAAAGGGGATTTGGAGCAGGGGAGGGGAGAATACCCAGGCAGAAGGGACAGAAAATGTCAATCCCAGCCCAGCAGCTGTCACTAAGACCCCAGGGGAGAAGACCATGAGGGGGCAGGGCACAGGAGATGGGCTGGCTCAAGAGGAGGGGGACTGAGAACAAAGGAAGCAAGTACCCACATGGAGAGAAAAAGGAAAAGAATAGGGGGAGGGGGTGAGAACTCAGAAGGAGGCCTAACTGCCCCCCTCCCCCACCTCCGCCCTTCCAGACACTGATGTTCTCCGGGCTTCCCTCTCACATATGGGCCTAATTCAGGTAGAGTGAAATCTTGCATTGCTTTGGTTAAAAATTATTGCTTCGGATAATGAAATCTTTGTCATTGGAAACTCCAAAAGGAAAAAAAAAGGCCCTTCAAGCCGTGACTTATGGGCAGTGTGGTGATGGAAATGAATTCATCATCCCATTTTCCCGTATCGAACAGGAGGACAAGCTTGATTCATAAATGGGCCACGTGTGGCGGGTCTCTGTGGGCAGGGTGGCGGCTGGGCCTGCTGAGGAGCCTGCAGGGGAAGCTCCCAGGACGCCCGAGGTGGGTATGGGGAGCGATAAGCATCTCTTTGGCATGCTCTGGCCTCAGGTTTGCCTGAGCTGTCAAAACAGTTCAGGGCTGTGCAGAGCCTGTCTGCTTCTACAGGGAAAATCCCATAATAGCTCTATGAAACGAGTTGTTTTTGTTTCAAACCCTAAATATCACACCCACATAAAAATCTCCCAGACAAAGCAATTTGACCTTGATGGGTGAGCAAGGCGGCCATGAATCTCTCTCCAATGGTGACACTTTTCATTTAGGAAGCACAACGTGCTTCCGATTTCATATTTCATTGCTGCCCTGCCTTCCCTGCTGGGCAGTTTAAGGGAATGAGTAGCTGAATCTGTCTGATGGAAGATGAATTTAACTGTGGTCCGGCCATGGCAAGCAAGTGTGTTGTCCGTGCGACCAGGAGCCTCAGGGTCGACATCTGGGTCTGAGCCTTGTCCTCGGGCCTCCAAGCAGTGGCTCTGACGCTGGGTTTTGCGCTCTGTGTTTTGCAGCAAGGTTGGGCCATGTGGAACTACCTCCCTGATGTGATGGGGCAGAGCTGTTGTTTCCCTGAAACTTTGAGGCAGGGGAGCAGAAGAGGAGGTAGCAGGGCTGGGAGGAATTCCCAACAGAGTCAGTGGGAAGGGCTTCACGGGGCTGGGGTCCAAGCTCGATCAGCCTGTGTGGAGCCCCACCAGGTAGGGCTGTTTACTCTGGCTACAACCCCTGTTGGGTGACATCCCAGGAAGATGTGATTTCTCCTGCAACCATTTGTCACAGGGGAATGGGGCAAAACAGTAGTTGTTGAGGTGGTTGTGACTACAGAGAGAGGGATGCTGGGATGGCCTTTGCTGCTGTTCAGAGTCTGCTCCCTTCATTTGGTCCCTCACCAAATGTTTGGTGAGTACCTGCTGTGTGTGAGCACTGATCTGGGCGCTGGGGATTTGGGAAGAACAGGACAGACATGGCCCACGCTCTCATGCTGGCCAAGGGGCAGATGATAAATAATAAATGAAGATACGAATGGAGTACCTAGAAGAAAATATAGGATGAGGTGGGGAAGAGGCTCTGGGGGGCTTTTTTGGATTGGGAGGTCAAGGAATCCTCTCCAAGGTAGAAGAGCCACTTGGACTGGGTCCCAAAGGGGAGATGGGACCTTCCATGTTGAAATCTGGGGGGGCCGAGGAGTATTCTAAAGCAGGGCAGGCTCCCCCAGGTGGGAATGGAAGATCCAATTTGCCAATAACCCCCAGTAGCTGAATATCTTCCCAGAGCCAACATGGCAGACGCTCGACACTTGATCAGTCGAAGGTGCCGACCCCAAGCTGGGAGTCAGCAGCCCAGACATAACTTGGGTTCTACCTGCTCCAGGACCAAGTACCCAGGAGAGAGCCCAGGGCCCCTCATCTCTGTTTGGTCCAGGGTATGAGGAGAAGAGGAAAAATCATAGAATTTGGAGGTAGCCGTGCCCAATTTGAGTCCTGGCTGGCTGTTTACTAGCCTGGGGCACTGAGCAAGTCATTCAGTCATGGTGAATCTTGGTTTCCTTATCTGTGAGTTTGGGGGATAACGACTCTCAGACTTGCTGTGTGGATTAGAAATGATGGATACAAATGCTTCAGCACAGCTCCTAGTGCCTGGGAATTGGTACTTCTCTTTTAGAGTCTCCCCAATTCTCCGGGGGCCTGCCTGCTTTTTGCTTTCCTGTCTCCCTCTACCATGAATCCTTGGGGGCCAAGGCCCTGCCTTCAGTGCCAGCCCCTTACCCCACAGCCTGGCCTGGTGGTCTTGGCCCAGCTACCTACCATAGTTTTCTGGATCTCAGGATTGTCTCTTTTCGCGGGGGCTCCCGGCACTGCTGCTTCTGGAATTATGACTAGGCAGAGACACCCCTTCTGGATTCCCTCCCATTCAGACCCTCTCCCGGGACCACCGGGTCCTCCTGCTGCAGGTCTCTCCTGCAGACCAAGACCTCAGCCCAGCCTGGGGACAACCCAGGAGGAAATGAAACTATGAAGACCGATCTGAGTGTGATCCCAGCTCTGCTTCTTAACTCGCTGTGGGACCTTGACTAAGTTACTTAGCTCAGACATGAGCTCAACTGTTCTCATCCCTGGAGAATGGTACTTTCAGAGGAAGAAAAGTACTGTCTCACCACAACCTTATCAGTCTCGCTTAGAAAAGGAGCAACATTGTTTTAGGAGAATGCAGAAAGGCTACTTGGAGGGGGAGGGGGCCCTCCAGGGAGGCTGGAGGAAGAGGAGGACCAGAGAACCATCCAGCGTGCCTAAGAAAGGACCAGAAGTTGGTCGTGGGGGTGAGGCCGGGGCATTAGCACAGGGGGCCGGAGCCACGTGGACCCGAAGCAGAGGGGGCGGGAGTAGTCCAGGGACCTGTTAAGAACTTCAAAGTCTATTGTTTGTGTTTCTTTTCTCAGCTGCGTGCTATTGCCCCTGAATCTTCAGAAAAATCTCGATGGCCAACTTCTGGATTGTGTGCGGAGGCATGGGGAGTCAGGGAAAAGACCCACTTTTGGGTCAGTGTTGGGGAGGCCTTGTAAAAGGAGCAACAACATACAGAGAGGAGGCCAGCTTAGGAGAAGCCCAGAATCAGAGGCAGTGAAGGCCGGGATATGTGAATCTCCAAGAGTTCTAGAGGTGTTGGGGGGGGGGGCACGAGACACACCAGGGGAGGGGGTTTGAGCCTATCAGGTTTTCATCTATTTTCTTGGGGCTCTAGGCACTGCGGCTTCTGGAACTATGACTAGGCAGAGGCACCCCTCCACCGTGCTCTCCCTTCCTCACCTGGCCCGGGCCCACCCATGGGGTTCTGGTGATTTCTGCAAGGGACAGCCAGGCGGGCAGCTTCCTCAGAGGGTGGGGATGCCTGGCTGGTGCCCTAATGGCTTCTGACAGCCCCATGGCCCCAACTGCAGCCTGTGACTGTCAGACCAAGCCTCAGAAAACAAACAGCGCACACTGAAGTGATTTCAGCTCATTTCTCTGAAGTTTCGGCATGCTCTGTGGACTGGCCGGTTATCTGAGTGAGCCAGGGCTGCCCAGGAATTCCTTCCTGTCCAAGTGTTTGTGGGGCAGGGTCCTCGGGAGGTGGGGGGAGGGGAGCGAAGCCAGCTTCTGAGAGGGAGTTGAGTCACCTCACCCACTACTGCTGTATGGGGCTCCCCTCAACCTTGAGGGAGCGCAGCACCTCTTTATTTATTTATTTGACATTTATTTATTTATATTGAGAGAGAGAAAGTGCAAATGGGGGAGGGGCAGAAAGAAAGAGAGAAGGAATCCTAAGCAGGCTCGACATTTAGTGTAGAGCCCAATATGGGGCTCGATCCCACGACCGGGAGATCATGACCTGAGCCGAGTCGGACGCTTAACTGACTGAGCCCCTCAGGTGCCTCCTGCAGCACGTCATTAATACAAAAAAATCCAGGTTCTAGGCTTGTGGCTGAGAAGGAAGCCAGGTGCTCAGGCCGTTTCTTGGTCCTCCTGGTGGCTCAGCCGTCAGAGATCTCATTGGGTCTAATGTGAAAGCAAGAGAGAGGGGAGGAAGGCCTGACGCAGAGATGGAGAGAAGCAGACAGCTCTTGGCATCGAAGAAACATCAAACCACATTATTTGCTTTCATTCAAATTAGGTCTGGCCCTGAGCTGCCATGGCCACTTGTGGGGGCCCCTCTTCTGGGGTGGCACAAGAACCAGGGAGTTTATGGGGCAGAAAACAGGGGTGGGTTCACCCTCAGCTCCTCTTGATGGTGGGTCAGAGCAGGAGGCTCTCACACTGGAGTCAGCCGGGACCTCCGCCCACCTAGGTGACCAGGGTGCCCTGGTTTACCCCAGGCTCTCCCTGGCTTAGCACCGAAAATCCTTTGTCCTGGGAGCCCATTCAGTTTCTGGCAAAAGTGGGATAGCGGGTCACCCTCTTCCCACTGCACATCACTCAGATGTCTTGGTGGCCATTTCCCTGGGAGGTCCCGTCCTTTCCCTGGGTGGTGGGGGGCCTGCAGGCCCTACCGGCTCAGGGAACTCCACAGGCTCCTCTGGATGGGGCCCTGCCTCCCTCTCTCTCTGGGCCCTCTCTCCCACTGCATGATCCCCCAAGGCTTCTCGAGCTTCGGGAAGGCCCAGAAGATGGATTGGTCACAAGCAGCATTTACTCCCTCCCAGCCTGAACCGTGAGCCCCCAGAGAGGTGCATCCGACTTGCGACAGAGAGGGACAGACGAAGCACAGAGGCATCTGACTTGCGACAGAGAGGGACAGACGAAGCACACACTAATGTCTCGGTGCGGGCTTCTTTTGCACGAGTCTCCATGTAAATCACTTGAAATGGCTCACGTGCAGGGATTTACAGCAAGTTTTGTGTGGTCACAGAGGGCTTTCCCTTGGGGAGCAGAGCTCCTTAAAGCCAGGGCTTAGACGGGCATCTTATGCTGCAAAAATGTCACCCCAGGGGACCCCAGCCTCCATCCTCAGAACTTTCACTTGGAAATGGTGCTTGCTCCCTCCAGCGAGGTTTCCACTCCTTTCCATCTTTCCCCACGGCAAGAGTTTCCTCCCGAGGGACACGATACTTTACATTTTCTGAAAATCAAGACCAGGAGCCTCAGACTTCTGTGTTCGCTGCTGATTACAGAAATAGTCTACGATTCCAGACCGTTCTGGGCCAGGTGCAAAAGCCAGCCTAAAGAAGATGATGCTTGTTAGCCGGGCAGCGCCACCGCTGGTGAGAACCCACAGGAGGGGGAGTGGAGGTAGCTAAGGTTGGGCCAGGGGCCAGTCCAGAACTTGCCTGCTTCACTTACAGCAGAAAGAAGTAAGGTTGGGGTGGAGGGTGCATGGGGGTGCTGTTTAAGCCACTTAAGAGGACAAATAGCTTTTAAGTACTTTAGACAAGCCGTTTACAAGTAAGCAATTGATGTGTTAATTCCTCTTCATTCTTCATTGTTGTACCAAAGGAAGCACTAAGACCTTCTGCTTGCCAATAGCCTGTGTCAGGTTACTTCTGTCCTCAGAAGGAATAAACTGTATTTCTTTAGACTCTGTTTGATTTCTTTAGGAACAGTCTGTGATTGAGAGTTTTTATAAATTCCATTTATTTCCCGTTAGCTCACAGGCAGTAGGCCCGTAAGAATTGCCATCCAGATCCCTCCAGGTCCCTCCTGATTTCCAGTGCCAGGGGCAAGGTGAGGGGGGAACACAGCAGGGACATGTGGTGACATCCCCCTCAAGAGGTTAGGGTCATTTCTGAATGCCTCTGGGTTCCTGACTCAAGGGCTTCCATTGTGTCACCTAAGCAGTGGTATGGGTCCTCCATGAGTTCCTCAGCTGGAAGAACATGGGCCCCACTTGCCCAGAGAGGACACGGCCTTCCTTTTGTTTTCCAGAACTCAGTCTGCAGGCTTAGCCAGGAGAACCTTCCATACTAGACTTGGGGGGTGGAGGGGAGTGAGAGTGCGTCCTGGCCCACTCTCCCTGGATCTCAGCTTTCTGTCCTGTGGCCCGAGGGAATAGGCTCCGTGTTCATCCTTCCTCTCCTCTTCTCCCACTTCCTCCTGGTCAAAGCTGCCCTTCTCTGCACCTTCTCTAAATTAACCAGATGCCACTTATTATTATTATTTTTTTTTTGGAGGGCTGGCCTGACCTCCAGAGCCAGATGAAACTCATTCGACACAAATGTCACTCACTGGGATTTCCAATTCTCCTTCCAGCACATGGGAGGATTACATTGTCCTGCCCCTCTTGGAGCGAGGCACGACCATGTGACACACTCTGGTGGAAACAACATGAGCCAAAGAGGCACAGGTTGCTTCTGGGTGGAAACACTGAGAGTCAGCACGTGATCTCCATGCCTGATCTTTCTCTCCTCCATGTTGACTGCCACCACAGCTCCTAGTGGAGGCTCTGAGAAAGCTGCACAGACCCAAGGGGCAGGTAGTCTTCACAGCTCACTCTGACTTGGTCAAAGAGGACAATGAAAGACCAAGAATATTCCAGAGAACTGATCCAGAGGTCATAGAGAGCCACAGGCAATGGAGCTTCTCCCGGAGAGTGGAGTCAGGGCCTACACAGGAAGTAATCCCGTCTGAGGATACGTCCCCTCAAGGTGGGACTTCGTGTCCGTTCAAGTGTCCCTTTGTTCCCGTTCAGAATCAGAGTGCCATTCTGTCCCTCTGCCCCCTTGTATTTTGAGGGTGTGGCTCAACCCAAATTGGGAAAAGCCACAAATAGACCAGGTGATGAGACTATCGAGCATCACCCAGCGATGCTCGACCTCCTTTCTGATTGTCTCCCTCAGAGAGGAGCGGACTTGGGCTTTCCTGGGATGGGGACAGTGAACCAAATATTTTGTGAGCGGCAGGGCTCCTATCTCTGGTAGATATTAGCACTATTCAACGACAGGTATTTCCTGATCTCCTTCTGAGCACATGGGGCGATTGCTGTCTTCTTCCTGGAGTGCAGCCTGGTAACTTGTTTCGGTCAAAGAAATGTGAATAGAGGTCATGTGGGGGTACTTCTGGGCAGTGCGAAGTTTGCCATTCCCCATCCATCCCTCTGCCATGGTGACAGGCACTGTTCCAGATGATGGCTGCTCTATCAGCCTGGGTCCAGAGTGGTGACAGTATAGAGCTCGGGGCCAACGAAAGGACATGTTTCGTGAGCAAGAAATCAAACTTTTCTTGTTTATTCTAAGCCACTGAGGGTTTGGTTTGATTGGTTATCACAGCATAATCCAGTTCATTCTGATGGATACTCTCTAACATATACATTTATTTGTTTATTGAGCAAATATTTACTTACTATGTGCCATCCTGAGCCCCGAGGATACAGAAATTAATGAAGCTGAATTCACTGCCTTGAAGGAACTCACCATTTGGTGAAGGAGACAGGGCAATAGTCAAACAACATTTTCCTTTACCCTTCCACCTCATACATACCTGCATTAGATGTTAGCACTCTTTGGCACTTTTCTGACTATATTCTAGTGGTCTCTGCATGTCTCCTCTCCACCCAAGCTCAAAGGTCCTGCTTTGAAGGGTTGGTTAGAGGCTGGATAGACAGATGATGGATGGATGGATGGGTGACTACATGGACAGAAGAACGAATGGAGGGACGGGATCAGGTGAAGCTGGTCTGATTGAAGAGGCACCTTCCAGGGCCCACCCTGGGCCCTTTCTCCATGCCCTATCAAGCTCACAGCAATAGGGACAGGGTGTGGTCCTTCTCAGGCTCTCAGGTCTTGAGCCTGATACTGTTGATTCTAAAAATTTACCTGAGTGATAATAATACTTCTCTTTGATGAGCCTTTATTAGGCACATTCTATAGTCACTCTGCTTTTGAAGGGCTGGATATAATTCTTGAACAGATAGACCTCAGTTTTGGCCTCTGAACATCTTTCTGCAAGAACCCCACCCCAAACCCACACCTCTGTATCCCATATTTCTCTTTTCCATTTCATGTGGCCACTGACTTATTAGAAATTTGGGGCAAATCCAGGAAGCCTTGAATTTGGTCTTCTCTTCCATAGTTGCTTAGAACAGGATGGGCAAGTCTTTTAAGTTGGACTAGCATGTCAGCATGCATTTTTAAATGTTTCATTTGCTTCTGAACATAATTTGAGGCAGTTTACTAGGAGAGCAACAAAATTTTGAGAGCTCCTAGGCACCCTGATGGGATACTTTCTTTTTAAATCGTGAGGTCAAAATCATGGTCTTCATCTCTATTTTCAACATCCTTACCTCGCTTACATCTCGTGGTCTTCCCTGACCCAGCCTGGGCACTGGAAAGAACACCAGACTGGAGGCCAGGACAGCTGAACTCATCCAGGATCCGCTAGTAACTAGCTGGGTATGTCATTGCATGCCTCTTGGCCTTGGTCTTCTCTGTAAGAGTCCAGGGTCACAATTGGTGCCCTCCAATGCCCTTACCGGGTCCAGAGCTCTAAAGTTTTGTGACTTACATACAAAAGTAACATTTTTATTTCAAAGGAAATATTATGTATGATTGAGTAGGTAAAATAATCACATGGTTCAGAACAAAATAATACAAAAAAATATACAATAAGAAGTCTCATCCTATTCCATTTCCATATACATCTCCCCCATCAAGAAATGTAAAGGGTTTAAGATTTTACCATACTTGCAAGCTAACAAAGAAGTCTGCCAATATTTCATGGATACTGGTGGAAGACAGGTGACAATTAGGCGAGAGACAAGGGACTGTGTTATTCATGGCACAGCAGGCAGCACGAGCTTGCTGCTCACATGGGTTCTTCATGTCCTCTGACTTCCATGGGGACCCTATGGAGTGGCTCAGGCAGGTGCTACACACACAGAGGATTTGCCACACTTTGGAGGAACCCCAAGCTTAGCAACCCCCAATCTTTCCTGTTGGGCTGCGAGCAAACCTTCCGCAGCTTTGCCCCTGGAGGGAGACATAATCTTTTTATTTTATTAAAAAAAATTTTTTTAATGCTTATTTATTTTTGAGAGAGAGAGAGCAACGGAGCATGAGCAGGGGACGGGGAGAGAGAGACACACACGCAGAACTCCCAAACAGGCTCCAGGCCCTGAGCTGTCAGCACAGAGCCTGATGCGGGGCTCAAACTCACGAGCTGCAAGGTTATGACCTGAGCTGAAGTCAGACGCTTAACCAACTGAGCCACCCAGGAGCCCCTGGGAGATGATCTTAATTGTACCAGATAGCAAACAAACTTGTTTTCTGCTCTGGTGTTTCTACAAAACTCCCTTGAAAGGATAATCTGCAGCTGTCAGGCATCTGTGCAGAAAATTGTCTCCCGGCTGTGACCATCTAGCTAGCTGTTCTCTACTAGTTTCCCACGTAACCTCGCAGACTTGTACGCAGCTGGAAGCAGGTATACACGTTTTCTAATCTTACCTTGTTGGTCTGCTGGTGTGCAGATGACTACGGTCATCATTATGCACTTTGCTTTTTTAACTTAACAATGTTGTTTTTCTCATTCTTTTTTCTATTCTTTCTTTTTCTTTCTTCCTTCCTTTCTTTTCTTTCTTTCTTTTCTTTCCTTTCTTTCCTTTCTTCCTTTCTTCCTTCCTTTCTTTTCTTTCTTTCTTTTCTTTCCTTTCTTTCCTTTCTTCCTTTCTTCCTTCCTTTCTTTCTTTCTTAACTGCTGCAGAGTATCCAGTTTGGGTATGCCGGTTTCTTTAGCCGTCCCCTACAGAACAAATGGACACTTCTTGCTATTTCAAACAATGCTGCAATACACGCTCTGGATCTTGAACATGTGCCTAATTAGAATGAAGAGGGATTGATTACTGGGCCAAACGGTAACGGACTTTGTAATTTAGTTAGATATTAAATTGTTCTACATAAAGTAGAACCATAATTTTTTGTGCTTTTACCAACGTCACTAATTTTATCAGTCAAGGGCCAGGGAGATACTCTAAGAACAGTGAACAAGTAGGAGGCGACAGGAAGCAAAATAGGAAGGAGTTCCTTCTTCTGCTTCCAGCCTTGCAGTCTCTCTCTAGCGCCCCCTACTGGCAGAGTCTCAGAGGGAGACGCCAGCCTAGCAGAGGAGTGCTTCCAGGGTCCCAGCGCAGAAGAGAGAAGGGTGAGTCTGGAGCCGAGAATCAATTATTTAATAGCTGGCACGCCTTTGTTGTCAAACATTTGCATGTTTGCCATCCTGAAGGGTGAGAAATGGCATCTCAATGGAGTTTTAACGTGCTTTTTTTTTTTTAAGTTTATTCATTTTGAGAGAGAGAGAGAGAGAGAGTGTGCATGCACGAGCGAGTGGGAGAGGGGCAGAGAGAGAGGGAGAGCGCGAATCCTAAGCAGGCTCCAAGCCGTCAGCGCAGAGCCTGACGCGGGGCTCGATCTCACGATCTGTGAGATCATGACCTGAGCCAAAATCAAGAGTTGGATGCTTAACCCACTGAGCCCCCCCCCCCCCCCCCAGTGCCCGGTGTATTTCTTTTATTATGAGTGAGATTGACCATTTCCATGTGTGTGTAGGTATCATTTATATATATGCTTTTCCTGTGAGCTCACTGTTCATACCCTTTGGCCATTTTTCAGTTGAGCTATTGTTGGTCTTTCGCACCAACAGTTTAGTCCAAGTAAGAACACTTAGCTGGATGATTCCCTACCCAGAGAATGTTCATGTTCAGAGAGAGAGAGAGAAGCCCAGTGGAATAAAGCTCTTGTGGGGTAATTTCAGACATGGTGAAACCCAGCTTGGGAGATCATTAGGTCTCCAGGGATCCTCTCAGAACATTCTCTTAGCTCAAGCCTATAGTCCTTGTGCCACTCAGGCCCTGACCTTGGAAGCCACCTCTGGCCACCTTGGACTGTGGCTTGGATGGTGTTTGCACATCTGTAGTCTCCACGGTGAGCCCTTCTGGAGACACAGGCCAGATCCTTATTTGTGCCTGAAATACAGGTGGTCTTTGCCAATGCCACTTCCTCAACTGACTCATCCGAGGTGGGAAATTCTGTCATAGAGCAGTTTTTTCAAACCTGGAAAGTACTGGAGAGTTTTACTCAAATTCAGGGTATGTGGCATTGGATGTGAAATGCACTTTCCAAAGGAGAACAGAAACCTGCATAACATGGTTAAATCATGCAACAAATTGGGAAACCCCTCAACTACTCTCAGCTGAGAACCAGGAAGGAAGCAGAAAATCCTTGAACACCCCAGACGTCCGTGCACCAAAGACCATGTGCTTTGCTTGCAAGGCTGGGCTCCTCAGGCCTCCATTCACAGTGTGCCCACTCTCCTATAGATGGGGGACGCGGATTGCGAGAGAAGAGAGGCATTTGGCTTGTGCACAGATTCATAATAGCTCTGTGGACATGAACTCATGTTCATGAACGCATTGAGTGACTGCTATTGAGTGGCACCTACTTTGCAGGTTTTATTCCTAATGCCTCCAACGACTGGCAACTCAGCGTGATTATCCCCATTTTATGGAGGAGAAATGGAGCAGGTGACCTATTGCAGGGCACAGGTGTAGTAAGTCTGGAGCCAAGCTTACTTATAGGGGTGAAGGCTGAGCGGTTAAAGAGTGTCCCAAGATAGGGGTGCGTTGCGCTTAGCCAGCTCAGCAGGACGTGGTGGAGGCAGAGACAGTGGAGCCCAAGGCAACCCAAGGAGACCTCCTGAAGGAGGCAAGGCTGGAGCTGGGCCTGGAAGGCTGAGGAGGATCAGGGCAGTGGGGACAGATGACGAAGGAGAGTGGCGTTACAGGCAGGTGAGCCCACTGGGGCGAAGGAACATGGTGGCCCCGGCCCGGTGGGATCCCTGTGGCTCAAGGGGGCACTCACCATCTCCACCTCTGCAGGGACAGTCACAGCGCCCGCCCACGGCACTCTGGTGGGAAGAGCTCCTGCACTGCCCGAATCAATGCTGTGATAGAAGGGACTGGGCCTGGATACTGTGAATCAGAATAGGACCTGAGGGGACATGACCCCCCAACCCAGTGCTGACTGAAGCTACAGCAACGGGCAGGCTGGCCGGAAGCCTTCTGGAGGGCACTCTTCTGACCACCTGGAAGGAGAAAGGGCCTTTTTTTTTTTAAAGTTTATTTATTTATTTTGAGAGAGAGAGAGGAAGAGAGAGAGGAAGAGAGAGAGAGGGAGAGAGAATCCCAAGCAGGCTCAGCACGATCAGTGCAGAGCACATCACAGGTCTGGATCTCACAAACCGTGAGATCATGACCTGAGCCGAAATCAAGAGCCAGACACAAACGTCTGAGCCGTCCAGGAACCCCCATGTAGCAAGGGCCTTTTGTCCCCATGTCATAGGTGGGTAAGCTGAGGCTTTGAGGGAGGAAGGTTGTCCAGGGTATGTGACTATGGAGTTGGAGTTCTTAGTCATCTTAGTAGGCTGTGATCTTGTCTATTCCCCTTCGTCATAACTTACCTTCTCATTTGACAATACAAGATGCCTGTTTTCCTATGTCAGTAAATATTTTTCTACCACCCAAGTTTAAATGTCAGCATTTGGATGCATAGTTTGTTAACCAACTTCCTGTAGTTGTTTCCAACTTTTTTCTCAAATAAGCAAATCTGCTGCAAGCGTTCTTTGAGCCAAAGCCCTGTGCACATGCAGGACTGTTAACTTGATGGGACACCTGTCGTTGAGAAATCGCAGGCTTGAATGGCAGGGCTGTTTTAAATGCTTTTTTTTTTTTTAAGTTTTTTTGTTTATTTTGAGAAAGAAAGAGAGAGAGAGGGAGAGTGCGTGCAAGTGGGGGGAGGGCAGAGAGAGAGGGAGAATCCCAAGCAGGCTCCAGACTGTCAGTGCAAAGCCAAACATGGGGCTGGATCTCACAAACTATGAGGTCATGACCTGATCTGAAATCAAGAGTTGGAACTTAACTGATGGAGCCACCCAGGCATCACCTTAAACACTTTTGATACAAACTGTCAAACTGCCCACCAAGAATTTGTGACAATTTATCTTCCCACCTGCCGTGGGAACGACTACATCCTCACTGATGTTGGATTTATCATTTCAAAACATCCTCAGGGATTTGAAAGATGAAAAGTGGAGACTTGTTTTAATTTGCATTTTCCCCCATTCTCAGTGAGGCTGGACATTGTCCCTCAGTGTCCCACAGACCTGTGGTCCCCAGTTTGAAACTCCCTTTGGGGCTCTGTATTTTTTATTTATAATGAAAAGGTAAAAAGGTGATGACACCAGACCCCTCCCTGGGTCAGCAGGAGGCTCCAAGGCTCCCTGACTCCACCTTCATCCCCAAGGAAACTCTCCCTAATTAGGCTCCAATGAACTATTGAACTTATTTTTTCTTTTTCACCTCAGAGGTTTTTTTTTATTCCCTTTAATACAAGATGAAACACATTCACTGTTTCTTTTGGGACTTATCCACAAGTTTCACCAGGTACAGAAAGCATCCATTACACACTTTCCTGCAGGAAAGGAAGAGGAAAAGAGAGAGAAAAAGGAAAACATTTTCACTCCCCCACTCCACCCGCCCACTGTAAAGGGATTCTTAAGCAAGGACAGAATGAATGGGAACCAGTTTGAAAGTAGGGCCCCTTCGTCCCCAGGAGAGCCACTCGAAATTCTCCTCCTCTCCTCTGGGTACTGGAATATAGCTTAGGAGGCGAGGGTGGAAATTGAGCCAGAGAAGAAAGAGAAAAGCCAAGTTGTCTCTAAAGGAATCCAGTCTATAGGAAAGGCTGAACTCCGCCTCTCTCGGCAATGCAGCTGTGGACAGCTACAGAAATGACTGTCCCTTGGGTACCAGCTGGATGTTTCTGGCCCCACCCTTGGCATCATCCAGGGCAATGCCAGTAGCAGGTCTGCACGACAGAGCTGGCACTGGTGGTGAATTCCTAAAGTGGTGTTAACATCCACCAGCTGGAAAGCAGGCAGCCTGATGGCACTCGGGGGACAGATTTCTTCCTGCGACCTTTGCCCTCTCCCTGGAGTGTTCAGTGATGGCTGGAGGCTTCCATACCAACATGACTCACATCCAGAACCAGGTCCTGGCCAGAGGCCCCGGATAGTGGGAGGTACAGGCAGCGAGCTCCATGGCCTCATGCATGCTAATGTCGGGGTGAAGCACCTCTAGATGCCCGCCCCACGACTAAGCCAGCCATCTGAAGCAACACAAATCTGCCCGATGCTTTCAATGTAGTGTGTTGACAAGCGATTCTAGCCAGTAATATTCCTGGCTCAGTGGACAACACCGAACTTTAGTTAAGAACCAGCTACATCGCTTAGTATCTGGGAAATTCTTCCGTGAGTTACTTAAACCCTCAAAACCTCATTCCGCTCACTTGTAAAATACGGATAATAGAAATTCCTGAGTCATATGGAAGGTGGTCATCTCAGTGAGTGACAATTCTGTGCCTCCAGTTTGCTTAGATCAAAAGCCTGAGGGTCTTCTTGATCCTTGTCTCAGACTCCTTATCCAATCTCAGCAAGTCTTCATGGCTCTGCCGGCAAAATACCAAAATGCATGCAGGATCTGAGCATTTCTCGCCATCTCTATTGCTTCCTTGCTGCTCCAAGCCACGTCTCTCTTGCTTACATCATTATTAGCTTCTTTTTTTTTAAGTTTATTTATTTTGAGAGAGAGAGAGTGCAAGCGCACACAAGTGAGTGGAGAAGGGGCAGAGAGAGGAAAGAGAGAGAATCCCAAGCAGGCTCTGCACTGTCAGCGCACAGCCCCATATAGGCCTCGAACACACGAACCGTGAGATCATGATCTGAGCAGAAGTCCAAGAGTCGGATGCTAACCTGACTGAGCCATCCAGGTGCCCCATAAGTTCCCCACTTCTACCCTTGGTTTCCTTCGGTCTGTTCCCCACATGGCAACCAGAATGATCCTTGTGAAAACATAAGGTTGGACTCTCTCTTGTAACACTTGCTCAACTGCCATGTTGTGATGACACATGGCCAGTGGAGAGGGCCACGTGGTGAGGAACAGAGGCCTCCTCCCAATCCCCGTGCAAGGCAGCCATCTTGGAAACAGGCCCCCTGGTCCCAGTGGAGCCTTTTAAGGACTTCAGCCCCTGCCCGTGTCCTGAAAACAACTGCAGGAGAGGCCCTGCGCCAGAACCTCTCAGGTAAACTGCTCTTGAATTCCTGAACCCCAGAAACTGTGCGATAATAAATGCCGGAGGTGATTTGTTACACCACGACCAATCATTAACATAGATTTTGATATCTGGTAGGAGGTAGCTGCCACAACACATGCCTACAAATCCCTCCTTGGAACCAGGAAGTGAGCAGAAGCTTGAAGGATGCAGACAAGAGTGTCAATGAGAGCCTGAGGTCCCTTGAATGTCTGGGGGTTAAGGAGCCTGCTGGTCTGGGCCGAAAGGGGAATAAGGGGCATGTTGCTGGCAACTGGATGGAGGGGAATCCCCGACAGGCAGTGGCCCCAAGTTTAGCACAGTGTCCCCGATAGTTCACGGAAAGAGAAAACGCACGCTATGGGTGAGCTAGCTAAGGGATATTTCCAGCCGAGGTGCTGAAAGTCCTGCTGCTTGAGCTAAAAATGCAACAGGAGAGAGATAAGGTAAAGAAGAGACTGCTAAACAAAAGGGAAACAAGATTTTGCTGATTGAGAAGCTTCCCAGCAACTTCAGATGCCAAATGATGATAAAATTAAGAAATGTCTTTAAATCAACGAAAGTTCAAATCAAGGGCATTGCCAGGAAAGAAGGGTCCAAAAATAAAGCCGATGGCGGCTGTCAAAATCCTTTGTGAAAGCCTCAGAAAGATCAAAGGGGAGGTGACTTAGGGTTCCATTCAGCTAGACAAAACGTCCTCTAAAGTGTTTAAGGATTCGTCCCACAGATCTTTTCAAACAGTAGGGCTTCTAAGAAGCTGACAGGTAAGTGTAGCCATTGAAGTAGAAACCCAAAGGAGAGAGGGGCTTATCTCAAAGAAATTTGTGTGGGTGGCCTTGGTGTATTGAAGAAACCCCCAATCACATTCATAGGATAACCAAAAGATGTTAAGGATAATTCTATCCACACACACAAAAATCTCCACCGTGTTCTAAAAGGCACAGAGACAATACAAAATAAATAGAAGGTTTGACCTCCAAAACTTGACTGGCAGGAAGCAGACTGGGAAAAAAAACAGTAAAAGATGATTTAGGAGATGAAACCAAGAGCCCCAAAGGGTAGCACCAAGGCCCAGAAGGTTGGTAAGAGCCATGGAGAATTCTAACCTGGCAGAAATAGGACTGAGTCCTTATTGTGGAACTTCTACCATGTTTTCTACTGGATTTCAGAAGTCCTATGGGCCAGTGACTCCTTTGTATCTCCCATTTCCCCCCTTTTGAGCAGGAATGACTATAGTAGTTATCCTGTCCATGTTCCAACATTAGATGTTGGTAGAGGATAACTGGTCTGTCTCGTTTGAAGGTCTTAACATTGAAAGGAACTGCATTCAAGGAGTCTACCTAAGGAGCTATACTTGAGAAACCTTGTCTGCACCTAGACCTGATTGATACAATGAGATTCTAGACTTCATAATATCCTCTTATTTTCTGCTTAATCTCTACACTGTATGTAGACGTGTTCCATTTTTCATTCCTAAAATTGTGCGCTTTAGTGCATCTCTTTCTATCTTGCAAGAGGTTTGTCTTTTCTGGGGCACCTGGGTGGCTCAGTTGGTTAAGCGTTTGACTCCAGCTCGAGTCATGATCTCACGGTTCGTGAGTTCGAACCCCACGTCAGGCTTTGTGCTGACAGCTCAGAGCCTGGAGCCTGCTTTGGATTCTGTGTCTCCCTCTCTCTCTACTGCTCTCCTGCTCATGCTCTGTCTCTCTCCTTTCTCTCTCTCAAAAACAAATAAACATTAAAAAAAATTTTTTAAAAAGAGGTTTGGCTTTTCAAAGAACCAACTTTTGACTTTGCTGAATCTATTATTTTCTGTTTCATAAATTTCTGCCTTAAGTTTTATTATTTCCTTCTACTTTCTTTGGGTTATTATGCTCTTTGTCTAATTTTTTAAGAAAAAACTTTTAAGTTTTCTTTATTTATTTTGAGAGAGAGAACGAGCTAGGGCAGGGGAGGGGACAGAGGATCTGATGCAGGCTCCGTGCTGAAGGCAGAGAGTCCGACCCGGGGCTCAAACTCAAGACCTGTGAGATCATGACTTGAGCCAGAGTCAGATGCTTAATGGACTGAGTCACCGGGGCACCACTCTTTTTCTAATTCCTTAAGTCACATGGCTCTCTCCCTAATTGTGTTGCTTTCTTGTTTTTAGATGTAAACACAGAAAGCCGTAAGGTCCTTCTAATTTCTCTTCAGCTGCATTTCCCAGCTTCTGATGGAGAGTACCTGCCCCGTGCCCATAGGATGCATCCACCTCATATTACCTGTCCGTTCCCTTAGGGATAAGCATTTAGGATTCCCTGTAACACTCCAGCACCAAAGTAATGCCACACGACCCTCCTTGTACACACCCTTACCAAACTGTAAAAATTATTGCTAGAACCTGGGGAAACACACACTCGGTGTTCTTAAATGCCTCCAGATGGCTGTCAAGTCATCTGTACCAGTTTGTCTTTCCAGCAGGTCCTGTCTCCTCACCTCCTAGCCCTGGGACATTTAAACAAGACCAAGAGAGCCTTCAGGTGCCATCAGGATGCTTCACACTGTTGTCATTAGGCAAGCGGGGTTGGCGTCTCCCTGGGATGGGCCATGCCACCCACCGGACTGCTTGGCCACGGGATGGGCAAAGGGAGGAAGAGCTTGAGCAGAGCCAATTTACAGTGTTTGGATCCTGGGGTGTAGCCACATGGGAGTCTTTGTGAAGGGCCCGAAGCTTTGCTTGTGGGTGGGGAGGGTCCTGTCGGGGACAGAGAGGTAGCCCCAGCCTGAGGCCGCCTTTCCCTTGTCTGGTGCCACCCAGGGTTTTGTGAAGGGCTCCGCCCCCTCCCCTCGTGGTCCTCCTTACACATCAGTGACCCTGAACTATGGTCTATCTCGCCCCCATCTCCACACCCGTCAGACCCCCTCCTGCTTTCCAGTGTCACCAATGACTCAGCACGCGCCCAGGTGCCCACCCTTGGCCGGCAGAAGCTGAGGGACTGCTGAGATGACAGGGTTGCCCGGGGCCAGCTTCCTGGAAGACATTTTAAAGGCAGAGCCTGACTCCCAACCCCAGTCTCTTGTGATCTTAATTTGTGGCTTTGTCTGATGGGATTCGCTTCCTTCTGCATCTTCCTCTGGCTGTTTATTTGGGTAAAGGATATTCTCCTCCCTTTCATGTCTGAGCGGCTTCCTCCTGTGTGTGTTCACTGTGAGGTCTTCTGCGTGCCTGGTCCCACAGGGAGGGGTGGGTGCTTCTCCTGAGAAGGGAAACCTGTGGGGTAGGGGGGTGGTCAGACAGGCTCTCCCTCGGGGCTGCCTCCTAGGGGGGCCACCTCTGCCCTCCAGGGCCGTCCCCCCGGAGCTGACTGAAACTCTGGGCAGATTTTCTTGGACTTGGGCTAATAAGATTTTTCCTTTAAAAGGAACTTTCCATTGTTTGTTTTAAAAGTGAAATGAGCATTTTTTCCAACCGCAGGGGCGATGCTGAAGGAGCCTGTAATTTCTAGGATCCAAGACTGGGACTTAAAAACAAGAAGAAAAGGAAAATAAAAAAAGCTTTCCAATTAAAATGGTCTCTCTCTTCCTCCCCTCGGGCATTCTCTTGTCTTGGGCTTCATTCAGGGCACTGGCGGGGCTCTTAGTTCTGCCTTCTACCCCCAAGTCTAAAGAGATACCTGCGCCTAATTAGACACAAGGACCAGGGCCCAATCGGAAACTGAAACTTACATATCAGTTCAGTGTATTCAGTCCCCACTGGACACCCTCGCTGGGCATGGACCCTGCTCTCAGAGAACTCACAACCTCACAGGGAAGATAGCCAAAAAAACTCCATCATCTTTTCTTGCTTGCTGCAATGACCATGGCACATGATCACAAAATGGAGTGACAACAACACACAACACACACACACACACACACACACACACACACACACACACACAGATGGAAAGGAACAGAGGAGCACAAAGAAGGGCTTGATGAACTGTTGTTTGCTTTGCTTTTTCTTTTCTCCTTCTAGAGAGAACCAGTGGGTGCACGCTGGGCAGGGCACCAGGGTAAAGAAGACACAATTCCCGTTTTCAGGAGATCCCAGGCTTGGAACAGCAGATTTACTCACAAGTCTGGATCAAGGTAGGCCGACTAAGTCCTAAGTCCCATGACAGTGCTGACACAGTGTCATAGAGGCTGAGGAGAAGGAGAGAGGAGACTGGACCAGGGAGGAGAAGGATTCAGAGGAGAATGGAGGCCGGGAATCCCACAGGCCTGTGGGGCAATGTATTCCCCTTAAAGAAAGCCCCAGGGGAGGAGGGTGCGGGCGTGGGGTGGACACACAGTGAGGATCTGTGAGGTTGGGGGGGGGACTGGTGGGGGCAGAAGTGAGGGCCCACTGAGGGGTGTGGGGCTGCCAGTCACTGCTCAACAGAGCGCAGAGCTGACCTGGCCTGAGTGCTCAAGTTCATTACCAGTCTTGATTCCTCCTTCCAGAGTTTGCAGAGTTTGGCTGGAAAGTTTATGAGAACTGGCTTATTCTCTGGTGTCTTGGCACTTTCCCTTCATGTCCTGATTGGAACCAGGGAGGCTGTAAGTGCAAACGTTTTTGTACCTTAGAGTAAATTATATCTGCGTTCCTGGAGAGGGCCGTGGTGAAAGTGTCTCTTGTTTCCAGTGGCCCCACTCTCCCCCCTCAGGAGACCCGAATTCCAAGCCGGCGCTACTATAAAGTTGACGAATGCATGCCAGGCCCTAATCCAATATGCAATTGCCCTTCTTTTCTCCTCTCCTTTCTGCAGGGAAAGGAAGCTGGATTTTTTAATAAGGTAATAGCACCTCTTTTATATTTTCCTTTCATAAATTATAAGGAATTGAAAGCAGAATAAGGGAGCAGCTTGGCATAATGGAAAGATTACTGAACTGGGTGGGGGTGTAAATTGGTACAAACACTTTTGGAGAGCAAATTGGCAATATCTAGTAAAGGTGAAGCTGTGCCTGTCCGGGGGCCCGGCGACCCCTCTCCAGGGAAGTCTCTAGAACACCTCTGGGCCGCATGTCTAGGAGATACGGCAGCACTGGCAGAGATAGCAGCAACAACACTGGGAGAAAGGAGTCAATCAGCAGGAGAGTGGAAAACTTGCATCCCCAAAATGCTTATGGCGGCATTAGTTGTAACCGCGGAAAAAGAAACAGAGCAAGAGCCTAAACACTCATCGATGAACAGATAAATAAATTATGATCCTTGTAGTTACAATGAATGCACCAGCCCTGCATTTACCATCATGGTTAAGTCTCAAGAACATAATAGCAAGGTGCCAAAGAACTCCTACCGCATAACGCTGGTGATATCAGTTTCAAAAACATACAGACTGATTCTATGTACTGTTTATAGACACATACATGTGCTGTCAAAGTATAGAAACAACTGGGGATTGGTAAATACCACCTTCAAGATGCGCATGCCCTCCGGGGAGGGAGGGAGGGGAATGGAATTGGGGCAGGGACCTCCAACTGGTCATACTGTTTCACTTAGAAAGGAAAACCAGCCAAGTTTTGCAAAATGTAAAAATTCAACAGTGTTGGGGCATGAGTATATGATCCACTATACTTTTCTGTTTGCAGGGGGCCTGGCTGTACCCCAGCTCTGTCACTAATTCACCATGTGACTATGGGCCCCTCTTTGGGTCTCCGTTTCCTTATTTGTGGAACAAGAGGTTTGGGCCAGACCTTCTAATGTCTCTTTCGTGGCTCAGAGAGCTGATAAGGAGCTTGGGGGTATTTATGCCATGAGATCCGGGGGATCGAGGGAAGGAGAGTCAGCACACAGGGTTTCTGGTGGCAGGGGAACCGGCTGGCACCCTCTTGGCCTGCCCTAGTCCTCCAACTGGGTTGCTGCCAAGTGTGGAGGAAGAACTGTTGCCACTAGGGTAGGTTAGTGCTCAGCTTTCCCTGAGACCAAGAGTAGGACAGTGTGTAGTACGTGGTCACGAAGGAGGCACTGAATGGGGAGTCTGGAAATCCGCTCTCCAGACCCAAATCCTAGGAACCAGCTGTGAGACCTTGGGAAATCACTTCGCCCCTCCTGATGCCCTCATTGGTGAAAAAAATGAGAAATATGAGGGATTACCCTTGCTCTCCCTAAGGAGGAACTTTGTGCCGACCAAATAAGACAAAGCCTGAGACAGCGCTATAGAATGGAAGGCGCTCTTACTCTCTCCTGGATCCTTGAATCTTCCTTTTCTTTTATAAACACCCAGCCTGGACTAAGGATTTTCTCTGTGCTCTACCCACTCTTGTCTTCTACTTGTAAGCCACACTTTCTTTTGGAACAGAAAGACTGTCCCCAGCTACATATAAGCCTGTGGATTCATTCATTAATTGTGGAACGTGAATTAGATATCCAAATGAAGATGTCCTATAAGCAGCTGGATATATCAGTTTGATGCTCACTGGACGAGTCAGGGCTAGGTTTATGAATATGGAAGGCCCTGGCAAAGAGATGCTGTTCAAAATCATGACTGGATGGGACCTTCCAGGGAGAGACTGTGAATGAACAAGACCTAGGAGCAAGCTTTGGGCATCTCGACATTATGTGTGATCAGAGGAGGAAAAGCCAGCAAAGAGACCCTGAAGAAATAGTAATGGAGGGAGGGGGAAACCAGGCAAGGATGGTGTCATTGATGTCCAGAGAAGAGTATGAGAAGGGACAGAGTGGTTACCTGTGCCAAATGCAGCTGCAAGGCTAAGGAAGAAAGCAGAGAAGTGGTGACCGGATTTGGCAGTGTGGGGTCACTCATGGCCTCAGCCAGAAGAGGAGACTTGGAGAAGCATGGGCTCGAGTGGGAAGGAATCAGAGCACATGTGCCCATGACCTTTAGGGCGGAGGCTGCAAGCCATGTGATTCTAGCCCTCTGGCCGGACGAGGGGCACAAAAGTAGACTCTACCAAGTTGAGCCGAATGGATTGTCTGTCCCTGGACTGGGGACTCAAAATGCAGTGACTCCAGTTGGTTGACCAGTGCCTCTGGGTCTGGAGTAGCTGTTTTTGGGCTAAGTATAAGAGGTCAGTGTTTTACCACTCTCCTTGGTTAGGGAAAGACCCTAGGCCATTCTGTCCCATGGAAAAGAAGGTGTCCCATACTCCACCCCCTTCAGTATGTCACTGGTTTTGGGGATCTTGTGCCATTACCATAGATGCATTTAGGATGGGGCTGAGCAGTGTCTTAGGGCAGTCCTGATGCTAGAACAATCTCCAGGCCACATGTAGACTGCTACCAGTGGGGGATACTTGTTGGCTCACAGTAAGACTCCCCAGTGGGCTTCAGGGTAGGGCCGTGAATGGTGACCCAGGAGTCTGTGGGTGCTGACAGGGCAGTCTCTAGAGAGTGAGTCTACTTCCATCTTGTCACCCTGGACTTTGCCAATCTCCCTTTGTCATGTCACTTTCATCCCATCCATTTCCCAGACTGTGGAACAGCTAATTTCTGGAATCTGACAATGTCTTTCTCTCCTAATCATCAAGGCCATCAATCTATGGATTATGGCGTTAGAGTTCTCCAGGATTTTGCCTTTTGTATTTCCATAATTTGTTTCTTAGAACCCAGCAGTCTGTGCCCCTTCCTTTCAGAATAACAGCCCAATATTTTCTGAGACAATGGATGCCACTGACTGAATAAGGGCAGGTCCAAGGACAGCAAATTGTTCAAGATGTTATCCTACTACGTAATGGAGAGAAAGCTGATGGGCAGGACTGGCAGAGAGAGAAGTGGCTGTGTTTCCTATAGCTAGCTAGGTTGCAGTTGTCCCTTATTAGATCTGCCCCCTTTACTGCCCTGACTCCTTATACCAAATCTCCTTTCTTTGAGCCAGTTTGAGAGGATGTTTATTACTTTTTTTCCTACCTGAGGCAGTGGGATGGGTCCAGGGAGCTCATTTGGGAGCTCAAAGAGACTGTTGACCACACAAGTACTTTTCACAGGGGTGGGGTGAGGCAAATGCTGGATGGACGCAAGTTACCCTCATGCTCAGAGAGAAGTCAGACCTCACAGTCACATCTGCCACCAAAGGAGTGGAATTTCACTGAAATTTCAGTGAATAGGCCTTGAATTCTGCCACCTTTCTGGTTTTTGGAGACCCTTAGAGCATGGGTCTAGGTCTAATGATAGAGACCACGGTAGATGCTCAAGAAATGTTCGGTAAGTGGATGGTTTTCTGTTTTTTGAGAGAAGGTCCTTTACTTCTGGTTCTGTCCCCACAAAGATCATTCAGCATCTGATTGGTGACTGGAGACACCCCGCTAACCCATGTAATGTGTCACTCTTGGTGGTCGCTGGCCTGAGACCTCCATTCTCACACTCTACCACAAGACCACCCTCCCATTCTATCCTTCCAGCCTTCGCTTTCTCCCCCTTCTGGCTCCCCACTCCCCAGTTGTTTTTAAAGACCCTTTCATTGTGGAAAATTTCAAACAAAAGTAGACAGAGTATTGTAATGAATCTCGAAGTACCCATCTCTCAGTTTCAATAGTTACTGGTATTTTTTCAACCGTTCATCCATTCTCCACCACTTTTTTTTTCAGAAGCATTTTAAAACAGATACCATATGTATTAGTTTTCTATTATTGCTGTAACAAATTACCAAACCTGGTAGTGACTTAAGACAACATAAATTGATTTTTTTTTAGGTGTCTGCAGGGCTGGACTCCTTTCTGAAGGCTCTAGGGGAGAATCTGTTTCCTTGCCTTTTCTAGCTTTAAGAGGCTGCCCACATTCTTTGGGGACTGGCTTCCTTCCTCTATCACTTATGTGATTAAACTGGCTCACCTCGATAATCCAGGCTAACCCTCCAACTGAAGGCCTGAATTTAAACACATCTGCAAGGTCCTTTTTGCCACATAATGTATTCATAGGTTCCAAGGATTAGAATGTAGACATCTTTAGGGGCCATTATTTTGCCAATCACACAGGGATATCACTTAATTTCACCCTAAATACTTCAACAAAGTAGGTTTAGCAGGCATACACCTCAACATAATAAAGGCCATCTATGAAAAAAATCCACAGTGAATATCATATACAATAGGGAAAAACAGAGCTTTCCCTCTAAGGCCAGGAACAAGACAAGACTATCCATTCTCACCACTTTTATTCAACATAGTACTGGAAGTCCTAGCCACAGCAATAGACACAAAAAAGAAATAAAAGGCAACCAAATTGGTAAGGAGAAAGTAAAACTTTCACTATTTGCAGATGACATGATACTATATATAGAAAACCCTGAAGATTCCATCAAATAAACTACTAGAGCTGATAAATGAAGTCAGTAAAGTTGCAGGATACAAAATCAATACACAGAAATCTGTTGCATTTCTATACACTGATAATGAAGCAGCAGAAAGAGAAATTAAGAAAACAATCCCATTTACTATTGCACCAAAAATAATAAGATGTCTAGGAATAAACCTGTGAAAGACCTGTATTCTGAAAACTATAAAATACTGATGTTAGAAATTGAAAACAACACAGGGGCACCTGGGTGGCGCCATCAGTTGAGCGTCCGACTTTAGCTCAGGTCATGATCTCACGGTTCATGAGTTCAAGCCCCGCATCGGGCTCTGTGCTGACAGCTCAGAGCCTGGAGCCTGCTAAAGATTTCGTGTCTCCCTCTCTCTCTGTTCCTCCCCCCCTCGCATTCTGTTTTTCTCTCTCAAAAATAAATAAAGATTAAAAAAATTAAAAAAAAAAGAAATTGAAAACGACACAAAGAAATGGAAAGACATTTCATGTTTATGGAGTCAAAGAACAAATATTGTTAAAATGTCTAGACTTACTGAAAGCAATCTCCATATTTAATGCAATCCCTATCAAAATACCAACAGCATTTTTCACAGAACTAGAACAAACAATCCTAAAATTTATGTGGAACTACAAAAGCAACGTGGAACCCTGAAGAGCCAAAGCAATTTTGAAAAAGAAAAGCAAAGCTGGAGGTATCACAATTTCAAACTTCAAGTTATAGTACAAAGCTATAGTAATCAAAGCAGTATGGGACTGACACAAAAATAGACACACAAATTAATAGAATGAAATAGAAAGCCCTGAAATAAACAACCCATGATTATATGATCAGTTAACCTTTGACAAAGCATAAGAAGAATATTCAATGGGAAAAACACAGTCTTTTCAACAAATGTTGTTGTTCATTCAAAAGAATGAAACTGGACCACTTTCTCTCACCAAACACAAAAATAAACTCAAAATGAATTAAAGACCTAAATGTGAAACCTGAAATCATAAAAGTCCCAGAAGAGAGCACAGACAGTAATATATCTGACATCGGCCATGGCAACTTCTTACTAGATATGTTTCCTGAGGCAAGGGAAACTAAAGCAAAAATAAACTATAGGGATTACATGAAAATAAAAAGCTTCTATACACTGAAGGAAATGATCAAAACAACTGAAAAGCAGCCTATGGAATGGGAGAAGATATGTGCAAATGATATATCTGATAAGGATTCGTATCCAAAATATATAATGAACTTATACATCGCAACACCAAAAAATCAAATAATCCAATTAAAAAATGGGCAGAAGGTATGAACAGACATTTCTTCTAAGAAGACATCCAGATGGCCAACAGACACATGAAAAGATTTTCAACATCACTCATCATCAAGGAAATCCCAATCAAAACCACAATGAGATAACATCTCACACCTGTCAAAATGGTGAAAAACACAAGAAACAAGTGTTGGTGAGGACATGGAGAAAAAGGAACCCTTGCGCACTGTTGGTGGGAATTCAAGCTGGTTCAGCCACTATGGAAAACAGTTCTAAAAATAGAACAACCCTATGATCCAGTAATTGCACTCCTGGGTACCCCAAAAATACAAAAACAGTAATTCAAAGGGATACGTGCACCCCTATGTTTATTGCTGCATCATTTATGATAGCCAAATTATGGAAGGAGCCCAAGTGTCTATTGATAGATGAATGTATGAAGAAGATGGGAGATATATATATATATATATATATATATATATACACACACACATATATATGTAATGGAATATTATTCAGCTATAAAAAAGAATGAAATCTTGCCATTTGCAAAGACATGGAGCTACAGAGTATAATGCTAAGTGAAATTAGTCAGAGAAAGACAAACACCATATGATTTCACTCATATGTAGAATTTAAGAAACAAAACAATTGAACAAAGGGAAGGGGAGAGAGAGAGAGAGAGAGAGAGAGAGAGAGAGAGAGAAACCAAGAAACAGACTCTTAACTATAGAGAACTGATGGTTACCAGAGGGGAGCAGGGCGAGGGATTGGGGGGAGAAGGGTGAAATAGGTGATGGGGACTAAGGAGTGCACCTGTGGTGATGAGCACTGGGTCATTTATGGAAGTGTTGAATCACTGTATTGTGGACCTGAAACTAACATAACACTGTACATTAACTACACTTGAATTAAAAAAAATAATTTTATCCTAAATAATTCATTGTGCATCTCTAACTATTAAAGTATATCTCCATGACATTATCATATCTTAAAAGTTTAAAATGAATTAATATCGGCAATAGCTGGTCCATATTCAAAGCTTTCTGATTTTTGTCTTCCTGATTCCCTACATTGTTTGTTCAAATTCAAGCATGTGTATACATTATATCTGGTTGTTATACTCAAGTCTTTTTTTTAAATGTTTTTATTTATTTTTTAGAGAGAGAGAGAGACAGCATGAGCAGGGGAGGGTCAGAGAGAGAGGGAGACACAGAATCCGAAGACAGGCTCTAGGCTCTGAGCTGTCAGCACAGAGCCTGATGCGGGGCTCGAACCCATGAACCGTGAGATCATGACCTGAGCCGAAGTTGGACACTTATCCGACTGAGCCACCCAGGCGCCCCTCCTCAAGTCTTATTCTTTAAGAACTCTCCTATCCACCACTCTCTTTTATTTTTTTATTAAAAATTTTTTAAAATGTTTATTTATTCTTGAGGGAGAGAGAGATGGAGTGTGAGCAGGGGAGGGGCAGAGAGAGAGGGAGACACAAAATCCAAAGCAGGCTCCAGGCTATCACCGCAGAGCCTAATGCAGGGCTCAAACCCATAAACTGTGAGATCATGACCTGAGCCAAAGTCGGACGCTTAACCGACTGAGCCACCCAGGCGCCCCTCCACTCCCTATCTTTTAAATGCCATTGATTCGGTGGAGAAATCAAGTTATTTGACCTGGAGAATATCCCACATTCTTTATTTGGCTGATTGCTTCCTCGTGGTATTATTTGATTTCTTCCTCTGTCCCCTGGATTTCTTGCACACTGAATGTGCTACAGGCTCAGTTAGGATCAGATTCAAGTTCGTTTGGTGACAGTCCACAGGAGTACATCACACGATGAAACACACAGAGTTTGCCACCCGCCCCCCGCAGCCTGTGGTGATGTTATGGTTGAAGTTCAGGTGTTCCCATCCTGACCCTTCCTCTGTGACTTTTTTTTTTTTTTACTCAATGATTTTGGCAACTTTTGATAATTGTTGCTGGATACACTATCCCATTAGTAGCTGCAAAATGGTGATTTTTATACTTCTGTAGTTCTTTCTTGCATTTATCATCTGGAACTCTTCTTCAAAGAAAAATTTTTCCCTGGCAACAATTTGGATACTCCAAAATACTGTTCACACAGCCGAGAGGGGCCAAATGCTGGAGTCCTCCCCATTTTCAAAGCGATTTTCAGAATAATGAGTTGATGGCTCAGTAACCTACAAAAAGGTAATATGGGAATTTTTACTTTAGAATTGTTTTTAGCTCATGCATGTTGATGTTCAAATTATCCTTAGGCCAACAGGAGCCCCTTCAAGTAGGCTCTTCTAAGTCCTATGTTCTGTTGAGTAGATTCATTACAACAAGTCTTTGATATTTTGCTTGCTTTCTGGTACATCCAAGGCTCATCTTATATCTCTCTTACCTATACATGGAATCAGCCATTTCTTCATAAATCTTTGGTCCCTTTTGATACAAAATCACACGTAGGGAGAGACCATGACACGGGAGCTTATTGCTACTAAGCCTTTTCAATGGATAGAACTAGGAAATATGTCATTTCTTAAGAAAAAAGAGAATTATGAACTCATATGAATTTTCTAATGTGAATTAAAAATGGTGTGTAAGATTTCTTTATGGTTCTTGTTGTCCTGGAAATGTAGCTTACTAGGAACATATAATCAAAATATTGTATTTTAAAAATAACCTGTAAGTAATTCTTTTCTGGGTGGCTGAATCACCAAATTTATGTAAAATTAAAATTATTTCTTTCAATTTGAATACTTTTTTAAAAAATGTTTATTTACTTTTGAGAGACAGAGAGAGAAAGAGAGAGAGAGAGAGAGAGAGAGAGAGGGAGCAGGAGAGGGGCAGAGAGAGAGAAAGAGACACAGAACTCAAAGCAGGCTCCAGGATCTGAGCTATCAGCACAGAGCCCGACATGGGGCTCGAACTCACAAACCGGGAGATCATGACCTGAGCCGAAGTTGGATGCTTAACCGAGTCATCCAGGCACCCCTCAATTTGAATAATTCTTAAATTTTAATTTGTATGTTTAATCATATATCCTATAGCAGTCATTGCTGCTGGGAACTTACCATGTTCATTGTCAGTTTGTTTATTATTGATCTTCCCCCTTTAGCAGGTAAGTTCCATAAGAGGAAGGTCCCCTTCTGTCTTGTTCACTGTTGATCCCCAGTACCAAGAATAATCCCTGGCATATCACATACCTACGCAGGACGCCGTGATGTGGAAACTGCTGGTATGTGAGAATACGCCATTGCAACAGTGAGAAGTAGGCATTATTATCCCCAGTGAACAGATGAGGAGATTAAGGCCCAAGCAGGATAATCACCCATGCAAGCCTTCACATGGAGCATCGAGTGGAGACTTGAGTGAGATTAGGCTGGTGGATAAGATCAGGGACTTGCAACAAATCTAGATGTGGATTAATTCCATTGGCAAGTTCAGAAACAGTTAGGGCCCTAACTCCCTGTGTTCATGGAAAGGAAGCGACAGCAAGAGCCCTTTGGCAAATGTTGGTCGCAAGGCAGGCCTGGGCCACCCTGCAACCTAATTCCCACCCCCTTAGGCCATAGTCAACCCCCACCCCACCCCCAACCCACACCTTTGGTTTAGAACAAGAAAAAGGACTTCTCCCAGAAGAAGTTCCCTGGGTGGTAGGATCACTGCTGTGGAATTGGAGACCTATTTTAGAGATCTGGCTTTGTTATTTATTGACTATGTGACCGAGATACAGCATGCAACCTCTATGAAACTCAGTTTCCTCATTTGCAGAATGGGCTGCCAGTCTGGGCTCTGATCGCTTCTCAGGGTTGCCATGGGATGAGCTGAAGCAGCACATGAAGAAGCACTGTGGTCTGTAAAGACTCCTTAGATAGAAGGGCTCTTATGATCTCTCCCTCCATTCTCCTCTCTGACGGCATTTTAGCAGAAGGGTGCTCCCCACTGCCAAAGGGTTTCAAAAAAGTTGGCCAGGAATACACTCACCCAGGAGACAGGCAAAATACTTTTCTGGAGGAAATCATCAGATGAAATATAGAAAAGAACCGAAAGACAGGGAGTGGATGGAACATTTGGCTTTTGGTGATTACTTACTGTGGTAGGGAAAAAAAATCCTCTGAGTCAACAAGAGAGATGATGCTGATGACAATTGAAGGTGCTGTCGTAAAGGGGCCACTTGCTGACTGCACACTCTTGAGCCAACTGCATTCTCGGCACTGCCTCAAAGCCTGCCAGGTAGGATGCCTCACCTCCAATTTATGGGTGGGGAGACTGAAGCTCAGAGAGGTCAATGCCATGCCCAGGAGCAGATGGCTGACCAGGACCAGGACCAGAACCAGAACGGAAAGCCCAGGAGGTTCTTACCAATTCATATTATCTCCATGTCCAGGAAAGTTTGGCAAACTCTGTTAGGTAGCAGGGGTGAGAGAATCCCTCAGTTAATTGGAAATCTATACAAGGTCGAGCTTCACTACACTTGACTGAGGAAATCCTGCAGAAGTTGCACCCTCCCTGTGCTGCTGTGTGGCACTGTGCTTGGCATGTCAAGGACTCAATGAATAAAATAATAAAGGCTGCTTCAGAGGGTGTTGGATGATCTGCAGGAAGATGGAGTGGTTGCCATGTTTGCACACATTCACTGCATCCATTGAAGCCGGTGTTGGGGCCAGTGGCCATATTTGACTTCATGGCCTGGGGACCAGAGAGCAGTTTATGGTTTCAGAGGAAAGGGAAGAGGCCCAGAACAAATCAGCTGGAGGGCGCACAGACGTACTTTGGGAGGTGTAGTAATGCAGGTCACTGTTTTATCTTCTCCATCCCGGGGCCAGGTAAAAATGCTGATACGGCTCGTGGTTCCATCACGTCTGATTTCATAAGAGCTGGACCAGCAGAGCAGGGAGAACTGCTCTGGGTTTAGTTTCAGCACAAATTCATGACAGGACCTCAGGTAATCCTATATCACAAGGCACACCTTCACTGTAACTGATGGAGACTCAAGATCACCACTAAGCATTTCTAAGCCCCTCAGGAAAAGGTCTAGAACTTTGGCCACGTCCTATTATTTTATTGTTTACTTGCCTTTTGGCCAATCTGATGGCAGAGAGATTTGCTGATGGTATTTTTTAAGTTCTAGCTTTGCCTAACTTCTCTGAGCCCCCTTTTCTGTCCAGAATCACATGAGGATCTCCAAGCCTCTCCTTAATTCGATCTGTGAGTCCTCAAACTCCTCCACATCTCAGATTCTCCTCTGTAAAATAAGGATTTTATTTGTTGCAAGGATTGATTGAGATGTAGACATTTGTATATGTGTATATATTTTAGATAATAGCATGTGTAATATCATAAGTACTTTTGGATGGTTCTCTCTCTCTTCACTACAGAAAGTTCCATCTCCTCTGCTTTCCTTTCATCAGAATACAGATAACAGGAATCAGTTGAAACCTGGAACTTCTAACTCAGAAATCTTAGCTTGAAACCACAATAGGGAGAAATGTTTTCCTCTGGTTTGAGAGAAAGTGAAAAAGAATTACGACCGCAAGTTGCTGGAGTTTAATTATTAAATATAATTATGTATTTATTATATATAAATGTTTTTATTACTTTTATTTTACCCTAGAGGCGAATCAATGACTTAATTCTCTTTCCATTCTTTTCCTGATGGGACTTTTTGCTCGTTGACTTCCCTGCCAATTTACCTTTTATAAAACACATCTCAGGTGATGAAACCTTGGAGCAGAATGCACAACTTGAGGAAATCTAGGGGCTCCTGCGGAAAGCAACAAGCGGTTGCTAAGGAGGGCTGGAGAGAGTGTGTTTGTTTAACATCCTTATTCCTGCCTTGTCGAGTCTGATGGCATGTTATTTCCACTGGGTGGGAGCCAACGCTGAGTTCCTCCCTGTTGTATCCAACCTTGAACATTTCTCTGCGATTATGTTTCATCCAGGGATTAGCAGAATGCAGAGGGGAAAAAACCTGAGAAGGTGTTTGGCACAAGGGCGTAGTGCTGCGTTAGCACAATTTGCGGGCATTCTCGGCTAATTGGAGAACAGCAACAAACAGAAGGGCTCAGAAGCTCACAGGAACGCTTCGTCTTAGGTTACTGCAAATGGTTTATTTACTGAGTGTCAAGCTTTTTTGTATGTTTTTGTTTGTTTGTTTTTTACAACCCCCCAAGGAAACTGCAAATAAATACTCGGTTCTCGCTCCCTCATCCTGCCCACACCATTACTTAGCTATCAGCAAATCTGAGAGTGGTGAGCGAGAAGCTAAGAACTCTTCTTTCAGGCCTGCCAAGCGTCATCATTCTGGAGCGAATCTTGGAAGATTCATTTCTCCTTTTATAAGAGGACTTCCTTTAACTTAGCTGGTAAAAGCAGAAGACAGAGCAATTCCCAAAGACACTCCTGAAAGATAAAGTTCTGCTACCCAAGGTCTGCTTTTTCGCAAAACAAGTGCAGAGAGGGAATTTCTGAGTCAGCCTCCGTCTGTCCGCGGCCACCCATTCAAGTCTTCAGAGCAGAGTTGGGTGGTTGGGTAGCATCTGTGTGGGGTGAAGAACAGGGTCGAGGGCAACCTCTGAGTGCCCCACACCCTCTTCTCTTCGCCCCAGACCCGGCCTCCCTTGTTGCATCGTAAGCATATGGTCCTTAGTGAAAAAGATGTCAGGAGAACAAACACACGCTAGGGAGGGAAAAGGCAGCTGGCTTGAGAAGGGGTGTCCTCTCTGTGCCCAGGAACTGGTGTCAGCAGCGTGTGGCCAAATCCTCAGAACCCCAACCGTTTACAATCCGTCTATGGCATCAGGTGGAAACACCTTAGCAGGTTCTGAGCAGTCACCAAGTTGCTACGGAACCAGGAGCTCCAGGTCAAGTTTCTTATTAAAACTCCAAGGTCAGTGGTTGCATTTAAATGGTGTGCAGCCCAGGGCTGCCTGGGCGGCTCAGTCGGTCAGGCCTCCGACTTCAGCTCAGGTCACAATCTCACGGTTGGTGGGGTCGAGCCCCACGTTGGGCTCTGTGCTGACAGCTCGGAGCCTGGAGCCTGCTTCAGATTCTGTGTCTCCCTCTCTCTCTGCCCCTCCCCCGTTCGCACTCTGTCTCTGTCTCTCGAAAATAAATAAATATTTTAAAAAATTAAAAAAAAAAAATAAATGGTTTCCAGCCCAGTCAAGGAGTGTGTGAGGTCACCAGCTGATCCCATAAAAACTGGATGAGGGCCATAGTCCTGGGGACAAAACCCAACAACCCTAAGATGTCAAGAAGACATCAGGAGAAGGGGGGAGAACAGGTCCAAGGTGCAAGTGGTAGGTCTGGGGTTGGGGTATGCAGCCAGCATTTGAAGTGTGACAGTGGATACAGACAAAAGTGCTGAGGTGGGGCTAGCTGGGAGACCCAGATTTAGCACAATATAAGAGAATTAAAATGAGCAAGAGTCACAGAATCAGTCTGGAATGAAGTGCACAAGGGTGTGTGGAGTACAGCATCTCTCTGGGATTATTTGGCTCAGGGGTTCCAACACTGTGTTAAGGAAATACAACCCCAAGCATGGGGTCAGGCTCCACTGGGAACACTCACCCCCCGCCCCCCACTGTATGGTCACACGTCACTCTCTCCTGTGGAGGAAACTATTTTTATAAATGCATGCCATAGGCCAAAGGAGGTCATCTGAGTGGAATATTGGAAATGGCTCTGAACTTGCCATTGGAAGACCTGGATTCTAGTCCTTTGCTGCCACTTTCTAGCTCCTGGAGAGCAGTTTCACCTGTTAGAGATTCTAGTGTCCTTACCTGGCACATTATGTAAGAAAAAAAATACAACCAAAGGAGATTTAAAACTATGAAGACATTTAGTCAGTCCCCACACTCATTTAGAATTAAGAAAATAAAAGCTATTACAAAGCCTTTGTTGATTGACTGCAAAAATACCCATACTTTGTCACTCTTCCCTGTCTACACCCTTTGCAACGTCACTTTGCAGTTAAAGAGGTAGTATCTATTTTCCCATCCCTTGAATGGGTCTTGTAATTTGTTTTGGCCAAGAGACAATGGCAGAAATGACACTAAACCAGTTTGGAGCCTAGGACCCAAGAGATCTGGTGTGCTTCCGCTCTCTCATGGAACCCTGCCAACTCTGTATGATCAACCCAGGGTTGGAGGGTGAGACCACATGGAGAAGAGTCCAGCTGTCTCAGCCATGGCCATCCTAAACCAGAATCACTTGACCCCCAGGTGTCTAGACAAGAATAACACAGCTGCTTACCAACCCACGGCAGACCGCTGATGCATGATGAAGCCCACTGAGATTAGACAACTTCTGCACTCATCAACAAGAAGTGCTTACTGGTTTAAGCTGAGTTGGGGTAGTATTTGTTATGTGATAATAGCTAACTGATACAGAGCTTGTAGACAACCTAGCCAAAAAGTAACCAGTTAGAACTAATCCTCAAGGCTGAGCTTGATATCTCAGTCAGTGGCAGAGGCACATGGTCACTGAGAGGAGCAATATGGAGCCCAGTCCTGAGGGGCCCTTCCCCAGGCCACACTCTTGGCCAGGAGGACGGAATGTCACATCAAATGGTGTCTTGTTCAGACCTTAGCAGAGTTTGTAATATTATAAGAATAATATATTAGTGTGTGAGAGGCCGTCTCCAAAAGGAAAGCCAATATTTATTTGAGGTTTATAAAAACATTATTGCAACAAGTGAATTCTTTCTGTGGAATCTGTTAAACTAACAAGCAGCATCATAAATATAATAGTTTGAAGTCAGAATCCCCGATCTTGATTTATAGATTTACCAAATTAATCTGCCAAATCAACATCCTTCTTGCAACGACAGAGAATTCCAAGGGTGGGTTCAAACGCCATGTGTCGTCTCTAGTGTAGCCTTTGCTGTGAGGCATCTGGGACTTCAATGGGGGATGATGGGAGGAGAGGAATAGATAAATGCATAGTGCTGGAGTTAGCATAACAAAAAGGAGGGTAGGGCTGTCTCCAGAGAAGGTGGGCACTAGTCCAAATCACTGTCCAAGAGGGTGTGGTAAAGAGGGCTCTGGGCTGGGGTATCTGTGCTCAAGTCGAGCTGCTGAGCAGGGCCTAGCAGGAGTCTCTGCAGAGGAAACAATGAGGAAACTGGCTCTGGAGGACCTCTTCCACCAAGCTGAAGAGGGTGCAGGGGCAGGAAACAAGAATGTAGTAGAGGTGGTGGGGATTGATAGGATGGGCCCTTGCATCATCTCAGTGGGCCAGAAAGGACCCCTGGGAAGCCGAGGCAAAAATGCAGAGCATTGGTGAGATTGGGTGTCACACTGGCTTGGTTGGGATGCATCAGGGACTGGGCTAGCTCCTTTGGAAGCCTCTGGCAATCATGGATGGCCAGTGGAGAGGATTTGAGCCATCATATCCTTCTGTGTGATTGGTGGACATCACTGGGTCATTGATGGCAGAGGCCTTTTCCAAAGGACTTGTGGAAGGAAGTTGGAACTCCAGTGGGTCCACACCCAAGAATCAGAATCCTCTCTCCCTGCAAGGTCTAGAGCACCAGGATGAGGGGAAAATGGGTGTGGAGGGAGAAGCAGGCACCTGGGGCTGAGGACAGTGAGGGCCAGTGCCTCAAGTTCATAGGCCCATCTTGGAAAGTGGTGACTGGACCCTACAGGGCCCAAGGCTTCTTTCTGCGCTAAGCTTCAGTGATCCCATGATTGTATGGCATATTTATGGAGAACAGCTAGGCCACCCCTTAAATTCCATTTCCTTGAATGCAGAACCAAACTGGCCTCTACTCTGAATGGAACATGATTCTCTCTGTAGATACTGGTTCTATAGGCTTCAGGCTGAATGAAAATGGAAATAGTGTCCTCTTGAAGCTATGACTGATCCTAGAACTTTGAAAGGTTCCTGACTTGCTGTCCAGGACAAAATAACTCATTCTGTAGTACTTTTTCCATAGAAGTAATGACACCACTAATATTCACTGCCAAGCTAGCCAACATTTAAGCTGCCAAACTGCCCCTTCGGTATGCTATGTCTTCATTCCTCCAGGACCAGTCCCAGGGCTCCTGTGAGCATACATAGTAATTTTATCCTGGCCAGAAAAATGTGTCCTGTCAGGACAGAAGAATTACAAAAAAAAGTGCCTCCTCTAGGTAGAGAAATTAGGCACAATGTCCCCTCTGAGTGGACCTTGCTCTTGGCTGACACAACTCCCGTGCCATGATACAAGGCTCAGCAGGTGAGGCCCGAACAAGTAAGCACCCCTGTGTGTGTCCCCTGGGCCTGGTGCCCTGTGCAGGGCATCGTCTATACAACCCCATCCAACCCACTTGCTGGCCAGAATCGAACAGCCTGAGAGACACCTTGTTCCACTAGGGCCTGTGCCCACTTATGAGAGGTGCGGGTGAGGAGTGAGAACAGGAGGACAGGACTCCTTCAAAGACTCACATTCTCCTGTCCTGCCAGACTTCTTTGAACTTCTTGGTTCATGCTAACTAAGCAACCTAGGGGACTCAGGTGAGCAAGAGGAAGCTCCTGTCTTTCTCCAACAGCCGGAAGAAGGTGGTTATTTCTCTAAGACCAATGTGGGTTAATGAACAGAAAAAGGGGCCAGTGGGCAGATCAAGTTCTATTAAAAAAATACATGCAAACCGTGAACCTTCCATGACATAGGCTCGCAGAGATGACAAACCAAGTGTGTGAGACATGTCCTGTACAGGACATATGTGGCCCTGAGAGCTGGGGGAGAAGGCACAGTTCAGTACAAACCACATTCGAGATAAGTTTCATTTCCCTTCTGATGCATCTCTAGAGCACGCTGGCAAAGGAGGGATTCTACTGTTTCTTGCTTCTCAAAACCAGTGACATCACCACTTTGAGGGAGTCATGACCACATTTCAAAGAATCATTCAGCTTTCTCATTAAGATTCTATAGGATTTTCCCCCCCACAGCAAGAGCTTTGCCAAAGCCATGTTAAAAATAGATCTGGTAATACTTTTCACATTTGTAGGCAGTCATGAATGTTTAACAGTGTATATGTCCACAGATGAACATAACTTTAGAATTAGGCACTGAATTATACAGTAATATACAGGATATGTATTTGCCAAAAGGATTAAGAACAATGAAGCGAAGAACAAACCTTGGGCTTGATTTACTGAGGGGAAAGCAAAACCTGTCAGCTACTTCATTTTCTTGGAGGGGAGTGTTTGTTCAATATATAGAATATCTGGGGGTAAAATATTTGTGAAAAAAAGATTCAAAAGTAGTTAAATCTGGATATTTTGACTTAGTCAGCTCAGCTGATAAATTCTCCAAATTCAAGGGCGTAAGTTCTGGCTCTCAAAGTATAGAATTATTTCTGAGACAGACAGTGTCCCAGGTTTGTCCGGGCCTGCACTGCTTCGGAAAGACCACAGTTTGGGTTAAGTTGCAAGCGGTTAGGGTCAGAGATTCTCTCCGCTGAGAAAATGTAGTGAATTTGACAGCGTGAAATTCTAAGCAAGATAAGATAAGGCATACAGAAAATGAGTCGCTACCAAAAAAGAGGTAATGAAGTAAAATATGATGATTAAAAATCGTGAGTACCACACATTAGTAGCTTTATTTGGGGAGTGCTGTTAGGGAGTTCTAAATAAATCATTGGCTCCCAGAGAGAAAGGGCTGTGAAACTGGCCTAGTTTCACCTCTGAAGAATCTTTCCACAGTTGGGTCTACTCAACATTTTGTAAGTATATAAAATGTGCCTCCATGCATCTGAAGATGGAGACGTGGATGCTTCCAGAGATCCCAGTTCTACTTTTCGTTAGTAGTTAAAACAGATCAATAGATGGTAAGGAACTGAAGGCTTTATAAATACAGCTCTTAACTTTCTGACCTGCCCTGGCTAGGACTTTTTAATCTCTAGAAGTACATCTACAAATGGGACTTTTCTTGCTTTTTGGTCAATCATATAGATGAAGGTTAACCCTCTTCTTCCCCCAGGCCTGAAAAATTATTTTGACCAAAATGTTGAAGTCAGGAGGTTCATGTAGACACAGCTTCAATGAGTCATTAAGAATTTTATTGGTTAAAGTAGGCATATTTTTTTTCCTAGTAGACATAATGACATAACAGTAATAAAAATGTAATATTCAAGTAATTGCTGTAATGTAATTATAGTTTGGTCATAAAGTAAGATTAGGGGTCTGGGATGGCTGTTTTGTGGGTGTGTATTTTAACGTCTGAATGTAGTCTTCGAGGTGCCAGTCCCGTCTCCCTGGAATGCTGGGGCAGCCCATCACATAGCCAGGTGGCCAGGAGCCCAGCTGAGCCAGCATCATCTAGGCAGCCTGTTTACCCTGGGTGCCCTCTCTGGGCACCAGCATCCTGCCTGCTTCAGATACCAAATCATCCCAGTAACTGAAAATAGAGTTCCTGGTCTCAGACAACAAAAAAGGGAAAAGAAAGAGGGCCAGAATCCTCACCAGGGAAGGGACCAGATGGAGTTCCATCCTGGAATGGACCGCTCTCTGTCCCCACAGCAAGGTGGCTCCCCATCTCCCTCTGATCCAAGGGCTCAGAGCTCTGCCCTGTACGTGCCGCAGGGTTGTTAGCCCATGCTGGCTTTTGGAGGGGAGAATGATTTCCCGACTGAGTCTAAACAAAAAGAGCTGAATTAGGCATTTATTCAAAGTATATTTTATCAAAGGTTTGTCATCATTGAATATCCCCTTTAAACTGGTATAAATGAATTTCTGTCTGTGTTTCTTATTTAATGACATGGCCTGAGGACAGAATTTAAGCAAAAGAAGCACTTAACCATTTGGGAACCAAAACAATAAAAACATATTTTAATTAACAAATAAGATTTACAACGAATAATCGTAAGGGCATTGGGTTTTTTCCATGTTACTACCTTTCCTTTGTAACTGAGGAGTAATTTGTGGGGAGGGAATTTGAGACTATGTAAATATCCATTCCTTATCAGCCTTTTCCCCCTGTTGATGATCTTTTAGTGCCATGATTCCATCTATAATTTTGCATTCTACGGCAAAAGAATTTTCACTTTCTTCTCTATTTTTGTTTACTTATTTATATCGTATGGACTCAAGGATATTTATTTTATTCCGTGGGTGTTAACCCATTACTATCATTCTTTGGGCAATCAAATTGTCCCAGATTTGGCAACAAAGAGCCTCTTCCAGCTCCCATTTTTGACACGTTCCCATAGGTCACGAGCAATTTCTTATTTTCTGTTGAATTAAGATGTTCCAGGCTCATTTCCCCAGGCATCTTTCCATGCCCCAGTCCTGGAACCATATATTTCTCCAAGGAGCCTGAATGCCAGTGGAGAATATTTAGAAACTAAGACCTGGGTACTAGATGTGAAAGAACATCTCTTTTTAAATATATAAAATTTATTTCCAGCGTGACTGGTCAGTGATGGAAGGACTTATAGAATGCTTATAAAGAGCTAAGCATGTGCCACAGGTGAAGGCTGCCTTTGGATCCTGAAAGCGGTGGAAATCTAAGAGGAAACCAGCCCATCATCCCCAGTAATATACATATGCCAATTACAGTCTCAGAATTCATACGATACTTAGGTTTTTCTTCCTTTTAGCAAATACGGTGCTCTAAGACTCTGATATCTTTGGATGTCTGCTAGCCCGTGGTACAATCACTCACCAGTAATGTGGAATAGTGTACAAACATAACTTCTTGCCAGTATCTGACTTTAAAAATCCACTGGCTCTAAATGCCCTCTTTTGTGGATGTAAATCACACACCTCCAAAGGCTACCATGAGCATAAGTAGCCACCTGCAGCATGTCTGTGTCCCACCATTCCTTTTTGCATGTCACCCCAGTAAACAGTGTGTGGGGTCTCACTCTAAACCTTGAGTCTATGGTCTTGTTGTCCATGATGGTGGCATCGTGGCCTCTGGGAAGGAGGGAGAGCCAGCCACACTGAGCCAGAGGGTGGCAACAGTGGCCAGGGCAAGGCTGCATGTCCAAGGTTTCCTCTTTAACTCCTTTTAGTGAGGTCAAGGGAAAACAAAACTTGGGATCTGACTGATCTAGGACGGTTGTTGGCTTTAACTCGGCATCTACACTCTGTTTGAGAAATGTTATTTTTTCCTTAAACTTCTAACTCATTAATCTTGTGCTCAGAGTAGCCTAACCCTATTAGCTGGGTAGGCTGCTTCTGTCCCAATTAGCATATATTTCCATAGGTGTTGAGAGGAAAAGGGGATGGAAGAAGCAGAATTTCTAAACTAGTGACCCGGAGGGACTTGTATGGAGGTGTGTCTGACATGAGTGTAATACAACTGAAAAACCTAAACCTTTAGTGAATGGCAAATTACGGTGGGCTCTGCTGATTTATGCTAAGCAGAATAAAATAGGGCGGAAACATAAAATATTTCTGAGCTTACACGTTAGCCACTCAATGCACATAAAACTCAAATTTTCTTCCTTAAAAAATAGATATTTAGAACACTGAGACTTTCCAGGGGAAATCCGCTTATTTACTCTCTTTGTGTTCCCTGGTGGCACACATTCCAAGCTTAAATGTTGAAAATGCTTTGATATTCCCAAGTGAAAGGTAATGGGTGATGCCCCCTTTTAAATATAAATCCTACTATTATATTATCCCTACTATTACATTAAATGGCTTTCCTTTCCACCCACAATTTGAAGGGGTAATGGCAGAACAAGGCTTCAAGAGCCAAACTCATTGTTCAAGTATTGACAGGCTGGTTGCCTAACCATAAAATGCAGAAGTCAACCAAGAAAGCTTATTTTTGGGATCAGGTTTGTCACCATCTACGATACGTACAACCAGGAGGTAAACAGGAAGTGCTGAGTTGGCCTGGTTTACTCCTACAGGCTCAGAGAGAAATAAAATCAGTGTTTACCAAACGGAAAAGCACAAAGTTGGTACAGAGAGAAATGCTATTTTCATGCTTCTAAAAAGGTATTACAAATAACACAAAGTTTCAAACCTGTAATTAAAAACTATTTTGAAAAAGCTTTGATTAAGTTCCCTTCAAAAATAGACCTTTTAGGCTGAAGTAAATGTCTTAAAGGTCTGACTTCCATCTATGTTGGTTTCCCCTAACGCATACTCAACAAACGCCCCTCTTAAATAACAGACTTCAACGGGTGAAAAGTGTGCCTTAGAGTCACCAAGCAGAAGTTCAATGCCGCTGCTTAATTGGAGAATCCAAGGCCCAAAGTTAATGTAATTTATCAAATGTCACATAGCCAGTTAGGGGCAGGGGGAATTTAGGATCCAAGTCATTCATGAGGCAGAAGTCACAGATAGACTGCATTTCATAGTGCCAGACCCGAGGAGACAAACCTTGTGGTAAAGGGGCTAAATGCACTTTGGGTGTCATTTTGGCTGGAAGCCTGAAGGACTGGTCCTATGGGTCCAAACTCAGTAGACTCCCCACGTTCAGAATCTCCAGACAAGACCCTTTCTTCTTTTGGTGTCCATAGCTTCAACTGAAAAACGAGGTGATCTGTAGTTCTAATATTTTGAACCTAAGAAAAGAAAGGACTGAATAAAGGTGATGATCCAGGGAAATAAAGAATAAACGAATGGAAATGAAGATAGATTATTTTGGGCAAGAGTAATTCATAATATTTAAAAACCCAGTAGGGTTGCCTGAGGTCGGTTAAACTTTAATAACCCAGATTTCAGACCAACATCAACACTCAAACCAAGAATAGCCGAAGAAAAGAATGGGCAGAGTACAAGATCAGGCAATTCAAAAAAGAACATCTAGACATGGCCAATAAACACATGAAAACTGTTCGACCTCAATGGTATTCACAAATGCAAAGGAAAAAAAAAAAACCCAAAAAACAAACAAAAAAACCCCTGTAATGATCAGCCTTTTCCCCTTCTTTAAACTGGAAAAGATTAAAAAGGGTAATGATACCCAGTGTTGGTGAAGGCCCAGAGAAGTTGATCTGCAAACATGGCTAATGAGGACGCAAACTGGTAAAACTGAATGGTGGGCCATTTGGACAGGTTTCAAGTATTTAAAATGAATTCCCTCGATGCAGAAGCTCCAATTCTAGGAATTTACCTTAAAGGAAATTTCCACAACCAGTTTAGTGGACTACAGACAGGCACAGATTCTTTGTTGTTCCTCTTAGCAAGAGGTAGACTCTATTTCCCTTCCCCTTTATTCTGGACTTGGCCTTGTGGCTAGCTTTGACCGCAAATCTAGCAGAAGTGACATTGTGCGACTTCTGAGCCATGCCTTAAGAGGTCTGGCAGTTTCTGTTTCATCTCTCTTAAATGCCAGTTGTCTTTTGAGTTCTACCCTGAGACTACCGTGCTGTGAGGAAGCCAAAGCTGGTCACAAGCGAAAGGAGAGATCACTGAGGCTCAAAATCTCCAAATCTATGAGTAAAGCCTTTTGATCCTTTGGTCCGGGTCTGCTGCCCTCTGCAAGCAGCTGGGTAATTGCCAAATGACTCCATGTGGAGAAGGACTACCTAGTTAAAGCTTGCATCAACGCTTGACCCTCACAATCATGAGAAATAATAAGTCACTGCTGTTTTGAGCCACTGAATTTTGGTGTTTTTTGTTATAGGCCAGAGGAGCACTCAAACAGAAATAGGCAGGGTCACCCCATCCGGCAAGGAATCCTACCAGCTGAAGGGTTTACTGATGAGAGCAAGGGGAACAGAGGCTGGTTAGAGGAAGAAGGAAGTCAGAAATACTAACTGTGACCACTGGCCAGTTATAGAAATGATGAGGTAGTGATTCGGAGTATTCCTTACTTTAGTATGAATCCAGCATATTTGTTTAGGTATTAAAGAATTCTTTTTCTTTATCACTCCCTGCCCCAACATTCCCATCCCCGATAGGTAACATAAGAGATATTAATAGTGGTTAGCCACAGATCTCTGTATCTAAGTGACAGGATATCAAAGAGGAATTCTAATCCAGAGGAAAGAACATAGCCTCAAAACGAATGAATCTTTACATCCTATTTTTTAAATAGAATTTTTGTTTTAGAATAGTTTTACACTTACAGAAAAATGGCAAAGATAATATGAAGCTCCCATATACAGGCATACCTCATTTGATTGCACATCGCTTTACTGCATTTTGTATATATTGCGTTTTTTTTTTTTTCAACATTTGTTTATTTTTGAGAGACAGAGAGAGACAGATCATGAGCATGCGAGGGGCAGAGAGAGGGACAGGCAGAATCCGAAGCAGGCTCCAGGCTCCGAACTGTCAGCATAGGGCCCGGCGCAGGGCTCTAGCCCACGAACTGTGAGATCATGACCTGAGCCGAAGTTGGATGCTCAACCCACTGAGCCACCCAGGCGCCCCGCGTATACTGCGGTTTTTAACGACTTGCAGGTTTGTGGCAACCTTTCATGGAGCAAGTCTATCCGCCCTACTTTCCCAACAGCATTTGCTCACTTCAGGTCTCTGTGTCATCTTTTGGTTAATTTTCCTCAATATTTCAAACTTCTTCATTATTATTATATCGGCGATGGTGAGCTGTGGTCAGTAATGGTTGATGTTACTATTGTAGTTGTTTTGGGACATCAGGAACCTCACCCATAGAAGATGGCAACCTTAATCGGTAAATGTTTTGTGTGTTCTGATTACTCCACAAAGCAGCCGCTCCCCCATCTCCCTCCCTCTCCTTGGGCCTTCCTCTTCCCTGAGACACAATGATATTGAAATTAGGCCAATGAATACTTGTACAATGGCCCCAAAGTGTTCAAGTGAAAGGAAAAGTTGCATGGTCAACTTTAAGTCAAACGTTAGCAATGATTAAACTTAGCGAGGAAGGCATGCTGAATGCTCAGACTGGTGGAAAGCTAGGCCTCATATGCCAACCAGTTAGCCAAGTGGTGAATGCAAAGCAAACTGTGAAGACAATTAAGTGCTGCTCCAGGGAACACAAGTATGGTAAGAAAGTGAAACAGCCTTATTGATGATATGGAGAAAGTTTGAGTGGTTCTGGATAGATCAATACAGCCACAACATTCCCTTAAATCAAAGGCCAATCCATGGCTAGACCCTATCTCCTTTCAATTCTGGGAGGTCTGAGAGGTGAGGAAGCTGCAGGAGAAAAGTCTGAAGCTAGCAGAGGTTGGTTCATGAGGTCGAAGGAAAGAAGTCATCTCTGTAACATAAAATTGCAATAGGAAGCAGCAAGTGCTGATGTAGAAGCTGCAGGAAGTTATTCATAAGATCTGCAGAAGAGAATTAATGAAGTGGCCGCACTAAACAACAGATTTTTCATTGTAGACAAAACAGCCTTCTATTGCAAGAAAAGGCCATCTAGGACCTTTGTAGCTAGAGAGGAAGAGTCAGTGCTTGGCTTCAAAGCTTTAAAGGACAGGCTGACTCTCTTGTTAGGGGCTAATGCAGTGGGTGACTTTACGTCAGGGCCCATGCTCATTTACCATTCTGAAAATTCGAGGGCCCTTCAGAATTATGCTAAATCTACTCTGCCTATGGCATATGGTCTGGCACATCTGTTTGCAACACTGAATATTTTAAGCCCACTGCTGCGAACTACTGCTCAGAAAAAAAGATTCCTTTTGAAATAATGCTGTTCATTGACAATACACCCAGGAGCTTTGATGGAGATGTACGAGACTAATGTTTTCATGCCTGTTAACACAATATCCATTCTATAGCCTGTGGATCAAGGAGTAATTAACTTCAAATCTTGTTAGTTAAGAAACACACTCCATAAGGCCAGATTGAGCTGCCATAGATGGTGATTTCTCTGACGGATCTGGGCAAAGTAAATGGAAACCATCCTCAAAAAAATTCACTTTCCTAGATGCCATTAAGAACACTTGTGATTCACGATAAGAGGTTAGATTTTCAACATAAACAGGCGTTTGGAAAAAGTTGATTCCAACCCTCATGGATTACTATTTTGAGGGGATCCAGACTTCAGAGGAGGAAGTAGCTGCTGATGTGGTGGAAATGGCAAGAGGACTAGAATCAGAAGTGGAGTCTGAAGATGGGACCAAATTGCTGTAAGCTCGTGATCAAACTTGAATGGCTGAGGAGTTCTTTCTAATGGATGAGCACAGAAAATGGTTTCTTGAGAGGAAATCTACTCCGGGTGAAGATGCCGTGAAGATTGTTGAAATGGAGTATTTCATAAACTTAGTTGATAAAGCAGTGGCAGGTTTTGAAGGGATTGACTCCAACTCTGAAAGAAGTTCTACTGTAATAAAATACTATCAAATAGCATCACATGCCACATAGAAATTGTGAAAGGAAGAGTCAATCGATGTAGCAAACTTCACTGTTCTTTTTTTTAAACGTCTATTTATTTCTGAGAAAGAGAGCATGACTGGGGGGGAAGGGCAGAGAGAGAGAGGAGGACAGAGGATCCGAAGCAGGCGCCACACTGACCTTAGCAAGCCTGATGTGGGGCTCAAACCCACGAACTGTGAGATCATGGCCTGAGCTGAAGTCAGACATTTAACTGCCTGAGCCACCCAGGCACCCCCACTGCCATCCTTCTTTTAAGAAACTGCTACACAGCCATCTCAGCCCTCAGCCACCACCATCCTGATCAGTCAGCAGCCATGAACATGCAGTCAAGACCCTCCACTAGTAAAAAGATAACTACTTGCTGAAAGCTAGATGGTAGAATTATTTAGCAATGCAGTATTTTTAAATTAATGCATGTATATTGTTTTTTGGACATTATGTTATTGCACATTTAATAGGCTAAAGAATAGTATAAATGTAGCTTTTATATGCACCAGGAAACCAAAAAATTCATTTGACTTGCTTTATTGTGGTGGTCTGAGGCTTAACCTGTGGTGTCTCTGAAGAATGCTGTACTCTACACTGAGTTTCTCCTCTTATTAATATTTTACATTGGTATGGTATATTTACCACAATTAATGAACCAGTTTTGATACATTACTATTCACCAAAGCCCACACTCTATTCCAATTTCCTTTGCTTTTACTTAATGTCCTTTCCTGTGCTAGGGTTGCATCTAGAACGTATTACATATATGTCATGCGTCCTTAGGTTCCTCTTGGCTATGATAGTTCCTCAGAGTTACCTTGTTTTTGATGGCCCTGACAGTTTTGAGGGGTACTGGTCAGGTATTTTGTAGAATGTCCCTCAACTGAGATTTGTTTGAGGTTTTCTCATGATTAGATTGAGGTTATGGATTTTGAGGAGGAAGACCACAAAGGGTAGCATGCATCGTGTTAGGTAGAGGTATTTTGCTTTTGTTTTTATCTGGAGGATTTTAAAATATGGTTAAAAGAGATATGTATGGGTGCCAAATTGAAAGAGTAGGCTGTGGTCACTGTTACTGTGTCCTTGTTGATACTGAAACGACTCTTCCAGAATCCCTTCCCTATATGGTTCTGAGTTAGAGTTGGCCAAGAAAGAAATGTATGCAAGATTAGGAACATGGAAGTGAAGCAGTTTTTAACCTTTGAAGTTCCCTGTGGTCAGGCGCAGTTACAGATACAGAAGTGCTGGCAGCGCTAGCATGTTCTTACTTTCCTCCATTCTACACGCAGCTCTTCTTCTAGACTGAAGTCCCTGCTTATCAACAGTGGCTTCAAACGTACTACCAGACATTTGGTGGTGAGCCCACGGAGGTGGTAGTTATACAGAAGCATGGCTTCCTACAGACCTTCCTGTCACTTTGCAGCCACTTTCGGTAGGTGGTTGTCTTTTGCTTCTCAAGTTGATGGGTTGGTGAATTTTCTCTGATCCTCCAACTTCCTTCCTAGGCTTTTCCTTTCCCAGCTCCTCCCAGATGTGTAACACCCAATTCCTATATTAAAATCTTTATCCCATAATTTACAGTGGTTCTGACTCTGTGAATGAGTTCGCAGACATCAAGCTATGGGAGACTAATGCTTGACCTGAGAACAATGACAAAAGCTGGACAAAATATATTAAAAAAAAATTGTGTAGTATCTTACATGCTGCCGTTACAAATTACCACAAATTTCATGGCTTAAACAACACAAATGTATTATCTTACAGTTCTACAGGTCAGAAGTCTGGTATGGGTCTCATGGATAAAAGTCAGGGTGTTAGCAGGCTGTACTCTTTTGGGAGGTTGTAAGAAAAGAACCAGTTTCCTGCTCATTCAGATTGTCAGGAGTATTCAATTCCTTGGTTGTAGGACTGAGATCTCAGTGTTCTTGCTGGCTGTAAACAATGGGGCATTTCCAAGGCTACCACATTCCTTAGCATGTGGAACCCTTACTCTGTCTTCAAAGCCAGCAGTGTCAAGTCTTTGTCATGTTGCATCTCTCCTACCTACTTTTCTGCCTCCCTCTTCTATTTTTAAAAGCTCATGTGATTAGGGTAGTCCTACCTTGATAATCTAAGATAATTTCCCTATGTTAAAGTCTGTTGATTAGAAACCTTAATTCCAACTGGTACAGCCGCTCTGGAAAACAGTGTGGAGGTTCCTCAAAACAACTATCAATAAAACTCCCCTATGACCCATCAATAGCACTGCTGGGGATTTACCCAAGGGATACAGAAATGCTGATGCGTAGGGGCACATGTACCCCAATGTTCGTAGCGGCACTTTCAACAATAGCCAAATCATGGAAAGAGCCTAAATGTCCGTCAACTGATGAATGGATTAGGAAGATGTGGTTCATCTATACAATGGAATACTACATGGCAATGAGAAAGAATGAAATCTGGCCATTCCTAGCAAAGTGGATGGACCTCGAGGGTGTCATGCTAAGCGAAATAAGTCAGGCAGAGAAGGACAGATACCATATGTTTTCACTCATAGGTCTAACAGGAGAAACCTAACAGAGGACCATGGGGAGGGGAAGGAGGAAAAAGAGGGAGAGGGAGGGAGACAAAGCACGAGAGACTCTTGAATACTGAAAACAAACTGAGGGCGGAAGAGGGAGGGGGAAAGGGGAAGGGGAGTGATGGTCATGGTGGAGGTCACTTGTGGGGAAGAGCACTGGGTGTTATATGGAAACCAACCTGACAATAAACTATAAAGTTAAAAAAAAAAAAAAGAAATCTTAATCCAACTGCAACTTTAATTTTCTTGTTATATAATATAATGTGCCCACAGGTTCTGGGGATTTAAATCTGGATATCTTTGGGAGGCCACACTTTATTTGAGGCATCAGAAAAAGACCAAAACAGTCAGGAATTGAAAGGGTGTGAAATTGAAAAAGAGGAAAATTCACTCCCCCCCCCCCGGCACCCCGTGAATTTCCCAATTAAATGTGTGAGGAAGAAAAACCATGCAGGAAGCAGAGGTCTAGGGCCTGTGATAGTCCCACTGAGCCAGGGGTTGGAGCATAGGGCTACCAATAGCTGAGGGACTGAGATCTCAGACAGGAGGAAACTGCAGAGAACTAAACCTATAATTCTTCCTGCAGTTTCCCCTTGAAATATATGTCATCCCCCAAGTTGCACATGTGTGGGTGAAAGTAGGAACTGGAAGGCTAAGGAGGTGAGCAGAAATTTCATCCATCGTAATGGGTCGTCGGAATCGGAGGCTGGATTTCAGAGCTCACCGAAGTTGAAGGGGTCTGGTAAACACCACAGGCTTTTAGCTGAGGCCCCAGAGATACCTTCTATGAATAAGGGCAAAGCAGAAATAGATCAACCTTGATTTGACTACACCCCCAGCTGTCTGTCAGAAATGAAATCCTCTCTGGAAGAAATCATCATCCAGAGCTTCCATGCTTTTTTGTAAACAATGTCTGCCATTCAATAAAACTCCTAGGCATAGCAGGATACAGAACCAAATGACTGACAACCAAGAGGAAAAAATAAATCCAGACAACAGAAACAGATACATAAGCTACCCAGATACTGGTGTAATTAGAAAGGGATTTGAACTACAACTTTTTTTTTTTTTAAGAATTAAATGGTGATTATGTAACTGAAAAATAAAAAAGAACTGAAATTAAAAATTCAATACATGGGCTTATCATCTTCATGACTTATTTATTTTATAACTAGAAGTCTGTACTTGTTTGTTGTTTATTTATTTGTTTGGAGAGAGAGACAGAGAGAGGGAGAGAGAGAATCCCAAGTAGGCTCTGGGCTTTTAGTTCAATCTCATGAACTGTGAGATCATGACCTGAGCTGAAATCAAGAGTTGGACACTTAACCGACTGAGCCATCCAGGAACTCCTGCAAGTCTGTACCTCTTAACCCTCTTTATCTATTTTACTCATTTCCCCACCCACTTCCCGTCTTGCAACCACCAGTTTGTTCTCTGTATTTAAGAGTCTTAGTTTAATAGAATGTCAGATGCAGCAAAAGAGAAACTTAATAAAGACAAGGTGGGTCAGTAAACACTCAGATTGAAACAGAGATAAAAAGAGATGGGAAGTATGAAAAAGACCAGGGAGACATATTGTATATGGTGAAAAAGTCTGACATACATGTAATTAAAGTCCTAGAAGACAAGAAAAAATATTTGAAGTAGTTGAGAATGTTAAAAATTTGATGAAAGATGTCAAGCCACAGATTCAAGACATTCTACAAACTCCAAAAAGATACAAAGAAAACTACATGTAAGCATGTCATAATATAAGTGCTGAAAATAAAATCAAATCTCAAAAGTAGCCAGAGAAAAGTAGATACATTACTTTCACAGGGGAACCAATAATGATGACAACCAAAATAACAGAAGCTAAAAGACAAAGAAAATAATATGATATGTACATAAAATAATGTACATTTATAATGATAAAACTTTGGGAAAATCACAATGTCCAATAATAGGATATAATTAAGGTAATAGTAAATTGGCCATCATATGAAATATTCAGCAGTAAAAAAAATGGCATAGGAAAGTGTTGTAATAGGCTACAAAGAAGTATGTACTATATGAACGCATTTTGTGTGTAGGTGTATGAAAATGTCAGCAATGTTTAATCTCAATATCAAAGGGCTGTGGATAATTCTAATTGCATTCTTTGTGGTTTTCTGAGTCTTTCAGGTTTTTGTTTGTAGTAAGTATATATTTTTTAGGTAATTAAAGAGAATTATAAAGAACTATTAAAGAGTTACAGTGATAAAAATAAGTTAAAATCAAGGTACACAAATTAGTAAGTTAAACAGTTATGATGAGGACAAGATTGTAAATTTAAATGCAAGCAATATCAGTAATTAAATGTAAATAGTCTAAACACCTCAACAAAAAGGCTGAGATTATAAAACTGAGTGAAAAACCAAGAGTTAATTATAGGCTATCAATGAGAAGACTTTTTAAATATAAAGAAATAGCTAAGTTAAAAGTGAGAGGATGTTAAAATATATAGCATATAAACACTGAAAAAAGAGAGGTAAATTTAATTATATCAGACCAAGTAGACTTTGGAAGATGAAATATTGCTGGGGATAAAGAGGACATTATATAATGCTAAAGGGGACAATTAATCAAGACAACATGCCATTCTTAACTATATATGCAACTAAGAATAGAACTTCAACATATACTAAACAAAAGCTAATAAGACTTAAAAGAGAAATAGATAAAGCCACAATTTTAGTTGACAACCTCAACATTCCTCTCTCAGTAATTGATTATTTAAAAAGTAAAAAGCCAGCAAGTATGTAGAAAAACTGAACAACACTATCAATCAACTTGACCTAATCGACATTTATAGAACATTATACCCAACAACTGCAGAATACACGTTTTCAAGTGCAAATGTACATATTCTGGGCCATAAAACAAACCTTGACAAAACTAAAAGGACTGTAATCATATAAAGTATGTTCTCCATTATAAAATTAAACTAAAATTTAGTAACAGGAAGATACCTAAATTTTCTCAAGTATTTGGAAACTAATGAACACATTTCTAAATAAGCCATGGGTCAAAGACAAAATCAGAAAGGAAATTAGGAAATATTCTGAATTGAATGAAAATGAAAACAACACATTAAAGCTTTTGAGATACAGCTAAAGCAGTGTTTAGGGGGAAGCAGAGGGCATCAAAATGCTTATAGAAAAGATCTCAAATCAAAACCAAAAAAAAAAAAAAAAGGAATAAAAAGAAGAGTGAATTAAACCCAAAGCAGCAGAAAGAAGAAAATAAGGAAGATAAAAGCAAAATGACCCCGAAAACAGCAAAAAAAAAAAAAAAAAAAAAAAAGGAGAGAGAGAAATCAATGAAACCAAGGGCTGCTTTTTTTTTTAAGTTTATTTATTTATTTTGAGAGAGACAAAGTGGGGGAGGGGCAGAGAACGAGAGGGTGAGAGGATCTGAAGCAGGCTCTGTGCTGATGGCAGATAGCCTGATGTGCGGCTCAAACTCATCAACCAGGAGATCATGACTTGAGCTAAAACCAAGAGTCAGATGCTTAACCGAGTGAGCCACCCAGACACCCCTAAAAGGCTGCTTTTTTGAAAAATAAGTACAATTGATAAACTCTATTGAGAAGTATTGAGAAAAAAAAAAGGAGAAACAAATTGCCAATATCAGGAATTAAAATGAGAGGCATCACAATACAGGCAACAGATACGTAAAGAATAATAAGGGAATTTCGTACATAGCTTCTGCCAAAAATATGTTAATTTAGATGAAGGACAAATGACCTTGAAAGAAGTAAACTACCAAAGTTCTCTCAAGAAATAGAAACTCAGAGAGCTTTACATCTAAGGTTACTCACAGTTAAAAACTTTCCTACACTGAAAAACTTCAGTCCCCAATAGCCTCACTGGTGAGTTCCTCTAATCTTAAAATAATAACAATAATAATAATAACAACAATAATACAATAATAATTCTATAGAAACTATATCAGAAAATAAAAAGACATTATAAGAAAATGCCAGATTAATATCATTCATGAACATAGATACAAAAATACTTAACAAAATACTACCAAATCAATTCCATTGAGATATGAGATTAATACATCATGACCAAGTGGCATTTATCCTAGTAATGAAACATTCAAAAATCAATCCATGTAATGTACCATCATAAAAAGAAGAACTATATGGTCTCCAAGGATGTAGAAAAATAATGATAAAATTCAACATCCATTCATTATTAACATACTCAGCAAACTAAGAGTTTCTCATAAAACCAGGAAAATGAAAGGAAACTGCCAAAGATTTTTCCAAAGAGGTGAACATAATATGTAATGGTGAAAAACTGAATGTTTTCCCCATAAAATTAGGAAAAAGGTAAGAATGTCACAACACTGTACTTGAGATCCCACTCACCGCAATAAGACAAGAAGATATAAAAAGAATATGGGTTAGAAAGAAATAAAACTGTCCTTATTTGTAAATAACATGATTATCTATGTAGAAAATTCCAAAGAAGATACAAAACAAAACAATAACCTATTATAGCTAATAAGTGAGATCACCAAACTTGCAGGATAAAATGTTCATATACAAAAATTGATTTTATTGCTATATATTAGCAAGGAACCAGAAAATAAAAATTAAAAAAAATCTTATAGCATCAAACATGCAATATCCACAGATAAATCTAACAAAATATGCACTAGATTTATATTCTGAAAATTATTAAACACTGATGAGGGAAACTAGAAAAGACCTAAGAAAATGAAAAGCTATACCATATTCATCAAAGGCTTAACACCATTGTCAATTTTCCCCAAATTGAGCTATAGGTTCAAAGCAGTTCCAGTCAAAATCCCAGAACATGTTTTGTAGAAATATTGAAAAGCAAAGAAACCAGAGTAAAAAAAAAAAAAAAAAAGAAAAAGAAAAAGCTCAAGGATTCATAAGATCTGATTTCATGACTTAATAATCAAGGCAGTCAGGTACTGGCATAAGGATAAGCATATAGATCAATGAAACAAAATAGAATCCCAACATAGACCCATGGTCTCTATATGGTCAATTCATTTTAGATAAATATGTCAAGACAAATCAATGAAGAAAGGATAATCTTATTAACAAATAGTGTTGGAACAGTAACACATCCATATGCAGAAAGAAAGAAAGAAAACAAAACCCAACCCTTACTGTGCATCATATAAAAATAAACTCAAAATGAATCAAAGACCTAAATGTAAAAGTTAAAATTTAAAATATGAAAAAGATGTAGGAGAAAAACTTTGTAAGCTTGGGTTAGATCAAAATTTATTAGATAAGACAAAAAGTATGAGCCATAAAAGAATAAAAACCAATAAAACGGACTTCTTCAAAATTAAAAATTTCAGCTCTTTCAAAGATACTTTTAAGAAAAGGCAAGCCCCAGGGGTGCCTGGGTGGCTCAGTCGGTTAAGCGTCTGGCTCCGGCTCAGGTCATGATCTCACGGTTCATGGGTTCGAGCCCCGCATCAGGCTCTGTGCTGACAGCTCAGAGCCTGGAGCCTGCTTCGGATTCTGTGTCTCCCTCTCTCTCTGACCCTCCCCTGCTCACGCTGTCTCCCTCTCTCTCTCTCTCTCAAAAATAAATAAATATTAAAAAATTTTTGAAAAAAAAAAAAAAAGAAAAGGCAAGCCCCAGACTTAGGGAAAATATGGGGAAAACACATTTCTGTATATAGGCCATAGAAATAATTCATATTTTAATAAGACAAAACAACCAATTTTTTTAAATGGACAAAAGATTTGAAAAGATACAGGTAGCAGATAAGCACATGAATAGCATTTGTCATCACAGAAAAGCAAAGTAATAGCAGTGAGATGTCAATGTCGACCTATCAGAATGGCTTAAAAACAAAGCAAAACAGAACAAACAATAAAATGGGTCATATCAAATGCTGACAAAGATACAGAGCAACTAGAAATCTCACATTTCTGGTGGGAGGGCCCAGTGGTTCAGCCACTTTGGAAAACACTTTCTTAAAAAATTAAATATTTTCTTACAGTATTAAATATTTACTTACCATATGACTCAATAATCCCACTCCGAGGTGTTTACCCAATATAAATGAACACATAAATCCACACAAAAAAAGGTCTGTCCATCCATGGTCATAGCAGATTTATTTTTAACAGTTAGAAATTGGAAACAATCGAAATGTTCACTCAGCACATGGATAAACAAACTGGCAGAACCATCCAAATGGAATATTACTCCGCAATAAAAGGAAATGAACTACTGATGAACACAACGACGTGGATAAGTCTCAAAAGTATTATGCTAGATGAAAGAAGTCAGGCACAAAAAAAACCTTTAAGTTCATTTACATGAACCATTTTATATACTATTCTGGAAAATTTAAAAATACAGAGACAGAAATCAGATCAGTGGCTGCCAGGAGTGATGGGTAGGGATTGATTACAAAGGAACATGAGACAGGTTTTTGGCATTAATGTACCTTGATTGTGGTGGTGGTTACACAGCTGTGTTTATTTGTCAGAAGTCACTGAGTCTTACTGTCTATCTAAAAAGGGGTTATTTTTGTATGTAAACGATACTGCATTCAACTAATTTTTTTTAAGAAAAAGAAATATATTCTGTGCGCCCTGTTTAAAAAAACTATAGCAATATATGGGGTAATAATACACTAAAAAGTATTGCTAACCTGGAGTTGTGGGAAAAAGAAAATTTGAATAAGCAGTGAAATAAATATATCAAAAAGTTTTAGAAGACATTCATGAAAAGCTTTAGAAGACTCCATGAAAACCTAACCGAATGTAATTCATTCTTGTTTGTGGTGGCCAAATTTCTTATTCTGTTGAAAATGCTCTGTGATTTGGAAGTACTAAAATGTAAAAACACTTAAAATTTTTTTAATGTGTATTTATTTTTGAGACACAGTGCGAGCGGGGGAGGGGCAGAAAGAGAGGGAGACACAGAATCCAAAGCAGGCTCCAGGCTCTGAGCTGTCAGGCACAGAGCCCCATGTGGGGCCTGAACCCACGGACCATGAGATCATGACCTGAGCTGAAGTCAGATGCTTAACTGATTGAACCACCCAGGCGCTCCTGTAGAAACACTTTTAAAAACTCCTGTTGAGGAACACAAATGAAGCAGCTCAGAGGACTTTGGAAAGTCAGGGGACACTTACGGTTGAGGCGTGGAGTAAAGGACAAGGCAGGCCAGAAATGAGAAAGAAACACTGCAAGGCTGGAGAAGACCCAGGGTGTGATCACATGGTATGGTGTTGCAAGAATTTGCAGAACTAAAGACTGATCAGTCATTCATTCATTTAGTACAACACCGGCTCAGCATGCGTTATACGTCAGGCCTTGGTCTAAGTGCTGGGGATACAGCAGTGGACAATCTGCATTCTAGAGGGAGGAGACAATAAACAAGACAGAGTATATGAAATGGGATGCACGTGTTAGAATGACAAAGGAAAGCATGGAAGTGGGATATAGGGTGCTAGGGCAAAGGTTAGGGTTTCAATATTTAAAAGGTAGTCAGAGAAGGCCTTATTGGGAAAGTGATATTATTATTACTATTATTAATTATTATTATTATTATTTGAGAGAGAGCGCAAGCCTGTGAGCAGGGAGGAGCAGACAGAAAGGGAGAGAGAGAATCCTAAGCAGGCCCCATGCTCAGCACAGAGCCTGATGCAGGGTTCAATCTCACAACCCTGAGATCATGACCTGAGTCAGAAGCTTAACTGATTGAGGCACCCAGGCGCCCCCAGAAAATGATATTTGAGAAAAGAAGTGAAGAAGGTGAGGGAGCCATGAGGAAAGCTTTAAAAGTGGGTGCTCTTAAACACCGAGCCCTCATGGTGTACTTGGCTAATATCCACCTACTCTGTTAAGATCTGTTTAGCTTCCATAATAATGATATAAAAAGATACCATTTAATGCAATAACTGCTTATGATAGTTTATAAAAATGATTTACCGAATAAATATAATCTTCATTTCACCTGAACAGGAAACATTTCAAATCCAACTGAAAAACTACATGCCTCAATTTATTTTTAAGTACTATTACCCCTCCTCTTTGAGGCCTGTCCCTCTTTTAACGTTCATTATACATGATTCTGAAAAAGCTGAATGGCATAGTGTAGTATTAATAAATTTTTGAGTATTATTAGCTGGGAAAAGGGGTTAGGAAAACCAGGAGGAAATAGCCTATCTATATGAAAACAATAACCACATAATATTTATTGTCTGGGATTGAAATGTTTCAAATACGCAAAGCAATAAAACGTCAGGAAAAGCAAAACTTCCTAATGTTAAAAAGATCATAAATTTTTCTCAAAATAAGACATATTAAAAAAAAGTTCAGGTGATACTTTATGTCAAAGGAAGAAAAATACACTGAAATCTAAGTGAAGGCCTCAGAAGGCGCAAGCTACTCACCACAGGACAGAAGAGCCCAACCAAAGTAACCGTGGAAGCACAGAAAGCGATAGCTGTCTTTTGTTTGAGCTTGAGAATCACTTTTTAACATAAAGAATTTCACTCTATAACTTGTACTTTTGTTAACTCTTGAAGGAAAAATAAGATGTCCTGTCAGTGGGGTGCCTGGGTGGCTCAGTGGGTGAAGTGTCTGACTTCAGCTCAGGTCATGATCTCACGGTTTGTGGGTTTGAGACTCGTATCGAGTTCTGTGCTGACAGCTCAGAGCCTGGAGCCTGTTTCGGACTCTGTGTCTCCCTCTCTCTCTCTGCCCCTCCCCTGCTTGTGCTCTCTGTCTCAAAAATAAATAAACATTAAAAAATTAAAAAATAATAATAGGTCATATCAAAAACCTACCAGGATTTCAGGATCGCTTTTAAATGAAATGAATTGTATAAATCACACTGGCACATGTACATATGTGTAAAACAGAGTGGCGCCAGTATGGGCCGAACATGTCTTCTTATCTACAGATAATTTAATGTAGGTGGTCTCGTAGGCTCCTTTCAAGAATTCTAGTTTCCCACAGCTCCCTGACTCACTGTTTGGGAATTGTAGACTCCATGTTGATGACTTGGCTTTCAAGGGTGCTAAAAAAATTTTTTTGAATGAATGAATGAATAGCAGAGATGAAGAACCGAGACATTTTAATTGTAAGCTATAGAATACTCTTAGGTGATACACTGTTGCTTCCAGTTCACAAAAATCTCATTCTTTTCAAGCTAAACAGATCTTCATATTTGCCTAAAAATTTTTTTTGGTGTTTATTTTGAGAGAGAGAGAGAGAGAGAGAGAGAGTGTGAATGGGGGAGGGACAGAGAGAGAGGGAGACACAGAATTCGAAGCAGGCTCCAGGTTCCAAGCTGTCAGTACAGAGCCTGAGGTGGGGCTCGAACCCACGAGCTGTGAGATCATGAGCTGACCTGAAACCAAGAGTTGGATGCTCAACTGACTGAGCCACTTCACATTTGCTTCAAGTTCAGTGGACATGTTATCACTGTTACCTTTAGGGAAATCTCATCCTAAAATGGCTCACTGTGTTTAGAGTATGCCAGTATGAGAACTGGCAGATTTTCAAAGATGGTTCTATATACATAAAAATAGCACGTCTATAATTATTTTCCAAGTTTGTAAAGAGTCAGCTGGAACACAAAAGTTCTTAGGTTTAGCGGTACAAATGTGATTGAAATGATCTCTCTTTCTGAGGTTATTAACCTCTTCAAACAAGACTGAAGTTACGGTGACCCACTCATAAAGGCCACAACAAACCTGATGCGTGGAATGCTCTCATTTCTCCGAGTCACTGTATTTGTCCATAAGAAAAATGCTATGATCATTTATAGTTCATGAGATTTGCAGCCAAATAAGCATCAATAAAAGGTTAAAGACTCAGCCAAAAAAAAAATTCTGCGCATGTTTATTTTTTAAGTTTTTAAAAAATTTATTTATTTATTTGAGGCGGGGACAGGCAGGGAGAGAGGGAGAGAGAATCCCAAGTAGGTTCCATGTTGTCAGGGTGGAGCCCAACGTGGGGCTCAAACCCACGAACTGTGAGATCATGACCTGAGCTGAAACCAAGAGTTGGACGTTCAACTGACTGAGCCACCCAGGCACCCCTCCGTGCTTATGTTTAAATGAGTAATTTCTTTTCTACCAAACAACCAGCATATGTTTATTGAACAGCTAATATGTGCATGTGGTGATTACAAGGAGGTACAAATTCAAGATTGGCCCTCAAGAAATTCTTAATCTGGTGCAGCCTATGAGGCACACAGAGAGAGATAATCAGTGGCACAACACAGGAAGTACATACAAAGAACAACAGGGCCATACTGAGCTCAGAGGAAGCAGAAGGTCCCAGGCACCGAAGCAGGCAGGAACCTTTACGGGAAAGAGCTAGGGAAGGCGGCCACCATGAAAACCTAGGAAAGAGCAGCCAGATTTATTTTTCATACTGTTAACAGCAACACATGACGTTCTACATACCTTGGGGGAAAACACCCTGGTGACCTTGCAGTCTCCACACAGGTCATGAAGGCAAGGTGCCATGGCAGTGTGTGACCATCCCAGGGATGTGGCAAGATGGCCAGTCTTGGCACGAGCTACCACAGATAGTTTCTCATCCGCCTCTCTGGTTCTGTCGAGGCATGGGACTTTCCGCCTCCACCTCCTTTCAGGTATGGAGGCAAGCCAAGAAACTGCTTGGTTGTAGTTCAGAGTTGGCGCCCCCATGGTGAATGCCTCACCACTCATGTCTGCTGTCACCTGGCACCCTGCGAACGTGGCAAATGGACACCATGCTGAACCTGCCTATGCTGCATAAGTGACAAACCGCCTAAGTCCATCTGGGCTACACTGTCTTTGCACAGGCCGAACCTTTGGAAGCGTGGCCAGCCAGCACACCAGCCACACACTCGCTGCTGCTCAGGGACTGCTCGGCTGAGCGACTTCTCCCAGGTGAAGTAGCTGGAAGAAATAAATCAAAGCCATCCAGAAAACAAAGCTTCAGACAGGCAGGGCCACAGGCTGGGGCCCTGCTAGTGGGGACCCATGGACGACCTAGGTCAGCAAGTGACTTCAGCTGAGGCAGAACAGACCTAGGGATGAATTAAAGAAGCTGCTAATTCTGATGAGAGAGGAAAAAAGCATCGCTTCTAATTCAAGTCACGATCAGCAACTTTCTTTCAACTTTCTTCTCTGTCCCTGTCCACTAATCCCTCCAAGGGCATGCACAGAAATCCTGGGCCAGAAGAAACGATGACTACATCGTAATTCATGAGCAAAAACATAAAAAGGGCATTTGTATAAAGTTTCAAGGGATGGCCATAGGTATCTGCTGCTGCAAACATATGCAAACATGGTGGGGATTATTTTATTTTTTTAAGTGTATTTACTGGTTTTTGAGAGAGAGAGAGAGAGAGAGAGAGAGAGAGAGAGCCAGCATGGGAGGGGCAGAGAAAGGGAGAGAATCCCAAGCAGGCTCCATGCTGTCAGCGCAGAGTCCGACGAGGGGCCTGAACTTAGGAACTGTGAGATCATGACCTGAGCTGGTCAGGAGTCAGACGCTTAACCGACTGAGCCACCCAGGAGCCCCTCTGGGGACTATTTTATAACATGATATACATAACCTTTTATGAAAGCATAAAATAGTAGCCTAGGTAATTAGAGCCTTCTGGAGAAATGTGGTCTTTCATAAAGGAGAGGCTTTGTGAACCTGGATCTTGGATCTTCGAGGAAGATTTTCCTCATAATTTGTATAGGAGTCTTAGTATGTGCATTGATCATATGTATTTATCTTAGGGCTTGAGACCTTACAGAGGACTTGACAACATTCAATGTAATTACAGTCTGTTAGACATTATATCATATTCTATTATATACCTGATACTTGGCTTTAGAGGAGGAATGTTAAGTTAAAAAGAAATTTTCTTGTAATCAAGCTTTTGGTACTGGGAACTGCTTCTACGTTCAGAAAGGGCACTTCTTTTTGACACATGATTAGAACTCTTGAGTCAAGCACACTCCATGCTTTTAACGGGTAAAGAGCACGAGCTTTGGGGTCAAAGCGTGGGGTGCAAAGGCCTGCCCCACCTTGGGAACCCCTGCGTGAGGCAATGAACCTCTTGATCTTCAACTTCCCTCCCAGAGGGGCGGTGAGTATTTAATGGGATAACTCACACAGAGTGCTGGTGCACAGGAGGGCTCATGGTGTGCTATAGAGATTATGTTGCCTTATTAAAATGCTAATACGGTAGAGCAACATTTTGATAGCAAAGAGTGACCTGGTTTAAGTAAAATTAAATACGCAGTCATCTTGATTCTTGATTTTTCCTATTTTTTTTTCTATTTTTATTGTCCTTTGGCAGGAGTGGGGGTGGGGAGGGAATAGTGAATACTGGGTGGTGACGAGCGGAAGGAACGTGAGTGTAATGCTCTATACCTCGTGGTTTCCAACAATGAAATACTGTGTGCAGGTTTTTTTCTGACTTTCGAGGAATTGATTGTTTTAAAATCTGCTTCAGTTGCCCAAACTCCCATGACTTATGAAGGCTTGAGTAGTTGATATTTTGTTCCAGAAAACAGATGCAAGTCTCTTTCTTTGTTTTCGCTTTTTGAAAGTGCTACGGTATCACTCACAACATGAGAGGCTTACTTGACGAGATACGACCTTTTTAATATTTGAGTTTTTAAAGGCATCTGGCCCTTATTTAACCATCACATTTACATCCAATCCCTGCGGGCATGGTTTTGTTGTTTCAGTTTGGCTTGATGCCCTATGCAGAAAGCCTTTGCTTTAATGAACACAACTCCACGAAAACTTCTGGAGTCCCCTGCCTACCTCCGCCCCCATCCCTGTACGCCAAGAGCACAGCAAGTCTCATCTTGGATTTCAAATAAGAAGATAAAAATGAGAAAAATACACTGCCGGAGAATCGGCTTTGTGTGGGAGCCACCGGCAGGCATGACATATTCAACTTGATGCCCTTCTATTATTTGCAGAAGTGTTTATGTTCTATGAAATGTTTGGCCAGAGCATACAGGAAGCCATAAAAGATTTTATGAGATGTATACACGGTTGAAGGTAGAATTTTAAATGCAACCTGGGAAGGTTCTATCTAAATTCCAGGAGGGCGGATGAGGGAATACTTTCTCTGTGGTGATTCAGTTTTACACAAGGGGTTATATGAACTGGAAAGAAATACCTGATTTGGGAACTATATAAAATTTTTTCATAAAATTAAACCTCATGATTTCTAGACAGGTAAACTTGTTTTCTTTCAGACCAAGGATCACCACTTAGGTTTATTTGTCTTCTACGTGGTAAAAGCATTAAATGTGGATTGTTTATTATTTTATAGAAACAAAGGACAAACAGTAATAAATGGAGAATTCTCCCCAGGTACAGGAGTTATAGACACCATTTAAAAAAATATTTGGGCTTCTGATGGTTTTTAAATAAAAACTCTTGGTTCTAAAATTGGAACATTATTTTTGAATCTTAATTATTGCAATATGTGAAGGCAGGGAGGTTAATGACACAGTCTCAAAACGGCATGTTCGGAAAGTCACATCCAAATTTAGGTGAAAGGAGAAATATTTCTATTTCCTTTACCCTCGAATCTATGAGGCAGTGTCAATTCCCCATAAGAGAGGCTATTTTTACTTATTTGTTGCCTTTATTTATTTTTTTCAAATTTGATCTTCCAAACACAAGGCTACAAAAACAAATTATTTTGTGTATTCACATTTGATTTAGAATTGAGGCCGATGTGGCTGTTTTTGCTTTGTAGCCTCTACCTCATGAAGTCATTGTGAAGATAAGACAAAGACAAAGACAGAGGTAAGGTAAGACACAAAGTAGGTGCTCAGAGCATGTTAATTCCCCCTCTCCTGCTTGCAGACCTCTTCTTTTTTTTAAATTGATGTATAACTGACATATAACACAGATTATTTAATTACACCACAGTCCCTTTGAAGAAGATTTTAATACAGCACTTATGCTTTAGACTGTGTCCAAATTAGTGTCGTTTAAAAAATAAACTTAGATAATTATCTAAGATGAACATGCCATAAAATCCCCATGTATCTAATTCAAATCCCGTACGGGGAAGTGAAATTGCAGCTTGAGAATTGGGGGCTATGGATCTGGTCTCTGGTCTGTCACTGCCATTACTGAGTGACCTTGGGAAAGTCAACTTCCCTCTCCAGGCTACATATTTTCATCTGGAAAATGAGTGGCTGCTTTCAATGATCTTGAAGACCATCTTCTGCTCTAACATTTTATCATTTTACCTAACATTGTAATCTTGGGAGAACAATTAATCGAAGTCGCGTTTTCTGAGATTTTCCTTCTACAAATTTTTTTTCTATGCTCGCTGCTTAAGAAAATTTTATTTTACTTCAAATTCAGTGTTGCTGAAAGAGTCAAAGAAAGGACCTAAGTGTAGAAAAGAAAAAAAAAGAATTAAAAATATTAATATTGAGCAATTATGGGGACATCTAGGCTGGTTTGGGACAGACATAAATGACCTTGTTTTATTCTAAATTCAGCTCACTGGCTTATGATGAAAAGTGAAAGGTTATTATATGGACTTACTGGGCAAAACCAGATTTTATAAATAATTACCTGTCAGACGGTTCAAGATAGACAAACATACGCCAGACCAACAAAAACACAGACCTGTCATATTTCTGAGAGAAATGTACATTGAGTCTTCCTTCTCTGGGACTATAAGGAGATCAGGTAGAATAAAATGAAGGGAAAAAACCTAAACGCTATATTTTCTGCCTTGTGCATACTTTAAAATGCATAATGTGGGAGAGAAGGAATTTTGATGTGAAAAATTAGCCCCTGAAAATTTTATACATCTATAAGCCTGGCAGATCGAAACCAAATACAATAAATGCTGTCGTTTTAAAAGTTAGGATGTTTACTGCAAGCTTATAATTTTCTATGATTAGGGATGCCAAGAAAAATAAGAATGATGATAAAAAGAAAAGTTTAATCATACATTTCAACAAGCACAGATGGAACAGCAAAACCTCTTGGCAATTTTTTGATATTATATATCGACGTTTCTTTCTTCTTGACATGAAGATTTTTTCCAGAAGGACTAACACAGAACAGGTAAATGATAGTTAACAAATGTGAATAATATGGCACTATCATATTAACTGAGCCTCACAATGATTTGGTCACAGGAGGAGAATCTTTCATGCTTCTTATTTCTGTTTTTATTAATTCTTCACTAAGGCTGTCTCGGTGTGTGTAAAAACCATGATAAAAACAAAACTGCGCAGAAGTCCTATAGAATTAATGAAAAAGCTTCCTTTTTTGTAATTCCAGTTTAAACAGGAACTGTACAGTGGCATCTGCTATACTTTGATTTGTTCTCAAGAGTCAGAGTTCCTCATTTAACGGAGAAAGTACAGATGCCAGAGGGGTAGCTCAGCTGTTACCAGCAAGAAATGACCCAGTCCCAAATTCCAGTTAGCTGTGGGAATGCTCTGAAGGGAGGAAGCAAATCACTCAGCTCCCCTTCAAGGGATTCTGATTATTTTGCTTCTTTAATTTTTTTTAATGTTTATTTATTTTTGAGGGAGAAATAGTATGAGCGGGGGAAGGGCAGAGAGAGAGGGAGACAGAGAATCTGAATCAGGCTCTACGCTGTCAGTGCAAAGCCTGATGTGGGGCTCGAACTCACAAACCGTGAGATCATGACCTGAGCCCAAGTTGGAAGCTCAACCGACTCAGTAATCAGGCGCCCCTGATTACTTAGCTTCTAAATGGGTACAGTGTGTGTGTGTGTGTGTGTGTGTGTGTGTGTGTGTGTGTGTGAGTGGTGGGCCTGGGGACTGGAGGGACAAGAAGGCAGGAGGAGGGCCTACGAGGAAAAACAGGCATGAGGGCAGATCTGCAGGAAGTCGGGAAGCAGGCGTGAAAATAACACAAACGCGGGAAGTGGGGGGAAGGGACGAGAAGATGGGAATAGACAGTTCATCAGGTCAACTAGGTCTTTGATTAGTGTCAGTTTATAAAACGAGTATTTGTCTCTAAAATACACGTAAGATACATAGAATCAGCAAAGGTGACAACGTAAAGTTGGTGGGATAGGGAGAGGGGAAAACTGGCTGTCCTTTTGTTTCCTCTGTCCCAAACCTGGATTACAAAATGCATCAAATAAAACACAGACTAAACACTGGGGGGAAAAAAAGACACTGCTTTTAAGATATGTAAGCTGAGGGCAGTAAATCCATCTCAAATTAAAATTTCAAAATTGTGTGATCTGCATTCTTTGTCCACCTACACACTATCCCAAACATCCTGCCATTAATTAGCTAAATGGCCCAGCTAGTAAACAAGACTGAGCACTGAGGGGGCTGGGACAGAGCCGGAGTCAGCCAGTTGATAGTCACAACAAACCAACCCACTCCCAAGGATACAGAGAAGGTAAACTTGTATTTTATTTTGTCCAAGGAAAGAGGGGAACAGAAATCACCTTAATGTAACATTGCCTTTCCTGTTGTTACAGTCATAGTCCCATCAGCAGGCCAGAAAAGCCATCCCATTCCTGCGGTAGGCACTCTGTCAGAGAGAAAGAAATCTGCAATGAATTATCACATCGAATCAAACCGGGAAAGGAGGCAAAAAAGCAAGCAGAGCTTTCTTCCTGTTTTGTAGACTCCTCTGGCTTCTGTCTAACAGGGTGCTTAATCTGAACATTTCTGGTGGCAACAGCCACCACTCTGTCTATTAAAAAGTCAGTGTGGTTAACAAGTGGTTAGTGATTCTATTTTTGGGGAGTGGGAGATATGCAAAATAAGACATCCCATTTTGTTAATTGATTGGGTTTGGTTAGGTCAAAGACATGTTGTGTTGAATCTGTTTGTCCTTTATAAACATGTGTTCTCTATTGGACATGCTCAAGAATCACTTCTAATTAACTCTCTTAATAGTCTATAAATTACTGACTCATTATAGCCTTCCCCGGCCTAATTTATAGTCTTAGTGAAAAGCTTGGAAACAGACACTAATAGAAGCCTTTCCTCCCTGCTGAAATATGGTGATCTCTAAGGAGTTCTGTACATTAGAGACATCATAGAAAACTCGAATCCTATGTAATTTTATATATATACATGTACATGTAGGTACGGATATTTATAATGGGATATAATATCCCCATAAAAGAAAATGGGAAAATGGATAGCAATGGCAATAATATAATATATTCTAGTAAATCAGGTAAAACTGCATGATTTTTTTTTCCTGCAAGATATATTCTAATTTCAGAGCTGAAGAGCTGGACTTACGCAGGGCCTCTGTGACTTGAGTCTCATAATGAAACCCAGAATGAAACAGAACTAAAATCCAGAACTTAAGAATCAAATTATCCCTTTCACCACCGTATTTTTCATTATTTAAACTAGGAATAGCCATACTCAGAGAATTCCTAACCCTCAATTAGATGGATTTTTTTTTCTACAATCTGTGTTCAGAAAACCAGGAAAATGACAAAATCTCGTTTCAGGGATTTTGTTTTTCCTTCAACAGCCACGTTATAGGAAATGTAGAATACGTTTTTATGATGAAGATAAGGTTATCGAGATGCTGGAGAGTTCAATTCTAAAAACGGTTAAATTACATTTATAATTATACCCACAGCACGAAAAGTGGGACCAAGCTTTTTAGCAAGCCTCCCACCAATGTGAAGTGAAACAAAACTAGTTTTCTGCATACCTTTCTGTTAATCATAAAATTCAATTAACTTCAAAATCTTTCCTCCAAATAGTTAGCTTATACGGGATTTACTATGGTTGTCGGGCTTTGGAACACGGGCTGAAATTTCACAGGTTGGCGGTGCGGCTCCATAGCTCGCTCACTCCAGATCAGAATTTCAAGGATGAGAAAAGAGTGGCACATTCCATCTTTCGTTCCTCAGGGCTTTCTCTGTGAGCTTGTCCCTTTCTTGCCATCAGACTTTCTGTGCCTTTGGACACTTTGGGATTGGAGCACATGTTTTAAAAAGGACTAGAAAATTCCAACTTTACCCCCTCAGTCTGTGCACCGGAGAGCAGTGTGAAATGAGTTCCTCAGAGAGCCACAAATAACTTGCAGGGATGGATAGAGTGTCTTCCCACAACCACAGACGGGGAGCCTCAGGCCTTGAAACAGCCCCTACCACCACAGTTGCCTTAACAGAGGCTTATGCCAAAGTAATACTTTCAGGTTCTTGACCTTGATATTTTAAATTTCACAACCACAGTGACAACCTTCAACATAACATAATATTTAAAGCGCAGGGATGGTTTACATGGAGATAAATGGACCTGGGAGTAAAGCTGGATTCCTCGTAAAGGTAAATGGTTGAAGAGAGTCTTGCTTGAAAAAGGGGTTTTGGCCCAGGAGCAGGCTGAGTTTTGGCCGAGCACACCTGAGAAATTACCAAGTTTAGTCTTGCCAGGGTGGCCAATAAAAAATGGTTCTCTTTAATACTGAAAGGCTTACTTTCCAAAAATCAATTCACCGTCACAGATGATTTTATCACTTTTGTTTGCAAACGACAAGACTAGAGACTATTAGTCACAGACACTTCGAGCAGCGAAGTTTAACAAGAAAGCCAAAGGTCAGAGCTGCCTCAGATTTCTGGGATAAGTTCTTCTTATTCTAATTCTAAAACAGAGAAGGGACGGACAAACATGTGTGATTAGTGAAGAGCAATTTCAGCAAACCAATTCCCCAGGGCCCTCTACCCTGAGTCACAGTTTTTTCCTTCTGAGGGACAAAAGGATGTACGTTGTCTGTGGAGGGTGAGTATGGGAACATCCCCAAGTTGGCGTCCTCTCCAGAGCGAGCAACTTTAAAGGAAGAGGACGAAGGCAACTCATCTTTGTGTCGACTGTGAATTTTTCTGTTTGTGTTGTGGACATTGAAACTAAATTTAAACACTGCTTGGTGTGAGGGCCTTCCAGAAGCCATATTCTCATGGAGTATTCGGCTTACTCTCTAGTGTCAGATCCTGTGACTGATTCCCCAGTTCTGTATCTTAGTAAAAACCCAGATCTTGACTGGAGATAGCTGGGACCACCACCCCCACTATTAAAAAAAGTATAAATTGGGGCGCCTGGGTGGCTCCGTTGGTTAAGCATCCGACTTCGGCTCAGGTCGTGATCTCACAGTTCGTGAGTTTGAGACCCGCACTGGGCTCTGTGCTGACAGCTCGGAGCCTGGAGCCTGCTTCGGATTCTGTGTCTCCCTCTCTCTCTGCCCCTCCCCCGCTCATGCTCTGTTTCTGTCTCAAAAAAAAAAAAAAAAAAAGTATAAGTTGATCAGTAACGCAAACTGACTTCATCCCAACAGCCCAGCTTCTGCATGCTATATACCACTTCAACTTTATTTCTGATTTAAAAAAGCTCTGTTCTCAACTACTAGCTGCTCCTATATGAATTTGTTGAAATTCACATGCTTGACATTCAGATGCCAGACATTCTAGCTCTCTAAAGTTAACAGCAAAGATACTTAGTTTTTTATTTTAAAGGACCAACTGTAGGTCACAGGCTTTCTGCCCCCTCCCCTTTAAATTGAGGATTAAGTTAGCTCCCAATTTTTGACATTCATATATTCATTCAGCTTCAAATTATGGCCTTCTGACAGAATCTCAATCTAAGTGGATGAGCTGACACATTCTGCCTACTGCAGTGGGCATTGATGGTGAAATTAATTCGTAAGTTTTTGCTTTTAAAATATGATTTTTTTTTCTTATCTGCATATAGACAAGCTCCAGAAAAAAAATTAAATCGTAAACTGGTTTATTTCTGCCTTTTTATGGGCCATCACATGTTTTAAACTTTAAGGAATACAAACTAATATTAAAAAGCAAAATATTATTATTTTAAACAAAAAATAAATATGCTACAAAACATACTTGTAGCTCCTAGTTGAATATAAATGTATGTGAGTTATTTGAACCATTAACTTAATTAGTAAAGCTTTAACTACAGATAAAACCACTCCTTCCACCAGTAGATTTACACTTATTCTCCACTACTAGCTTTCCTGATTCTTTGCCACTTTCTCAAACTTTACTTATTTTTTTGAATTTTAAAAAAATGTTTAATTATTTTTGAGACACACACACATACACACACACATACACACACACACACACAGTGTGAGTGGGGGAAGGACAGAGAGAGAGGGAGACACAGAATCTGAAGCAGGCTCCAGGATCTGAGCTATTAGCACAGAGCCCAACACGGGGCTTGAATGCACCAACTGCGAGATCATGATCTGAGCCAAAGTTAGCTGCTTAACTGACTGAGTCACCCAGGCACCCCCACTTTCTCAAATAAAGCAAAAATTTCATGGTAGGGACTGACATCAGCAAGATGGCTACTTAGGAGGTCCCAAAGCTTGTCTCCCCACAAAAAAAATAATAAATAAACAATTATAAATAGACAAAACAGCTCTGGGAAAGCTCTAGATTACAAAAAAGAAGCAGCAGAAACCTTACAGGGCTTAACAGCTGAGCAAAGCTCTACAGAAAACTGTAAGTAGCATTTTACGTGCATCTCCCCAACTCCCAGTCCAGAGCAGCTCAGTGCAAAGAGGAACCCTTTTGGAGGGATTACACCCGATAGGAAAAGGAGAGCAGGAGAACCGTACAAATGCTCATCACTCCCGTGGATATGCGTAGACATTGCTACTGAGCACTCCCACAGTCTTCACCAACACTGAACCCAGCTAAAGGAGCTGCCTGGGGTCCTCACTGCCCTGTCTCCTCACCAGGTCTGGAGCTACTGTTGTGGTGGGACCCGGCCCCAGTGGCCCCAGTTGATGTTGTGCCCCACTCTCTGGGATTGGGATACAACAGCACCTTGGCATCTATGAAACCAGAAGTGCCGTTACTTTCTGTGCCCTGCCTTCAGGGTTCGAAGTCATGGCTTTGGCCAACCATCACTGGGCCTGAGTTGTTGCTACTCTATGACTGACTCCTGGAGTCCTAAGTTGTGGCTTTGACCTGCTATCACTAGGCGGTGATGCTGCAGCTGCTGTTCTTTGTCCCACCCTCTGGGTACTAAGTCATAGCACTGACTTGCCATCAGTGGGCTATACTGCTACAGTTCTGTGCCACACCCCTTGGGTCTTGAGTCACAGCTTTGGCCTGGCATCATGGAGGCCAAGCTGCTGCTGCTCTGCTCCCTGCTACCAAAATCAGGACTCTGACCCACCACCCCCAGGGCATGCTGTCACTGCACCCCTTACTCTGGGCCCAAGACACCGGTGCATCCTGTCATCACACGGCCTGCGCCACTGCTGCATCTCCCCATCCTGGGGTCCAAATCACTGTGGTGATCCCCAGAGATGCAGACCAGGTTCCTCAGGAGATCTGCACATGCGTGCGCATCAGACACTTGGACTACTATCATAACAAGTGCACCTGTGCCCCAGGATCCTGGCTTCACTGCTGCTCTAAGTGCCAGTTCACCAGACCTGGTACCAACAGGTATTCCCTTTGGCTAGAACTTCCTCCTAGGAAAAAGAGAAGAACAGAAAGACACCCGCAGCCCCTGCCACCTAGGACCCCAACAGCCCTAGACACTACTGCTGCTTACAGGACCTCTGCAGTCTTGGTCAAAGAAGAACCCACAGTCTTTGCCCATGTTGGCTTTAGCTGATGTAGGTATGCAGAGATTATGCTGCTATGCTCTCTCCAGAATCAGAGACACGGTACCCTACCCAGCCCGAGCTCTCACAGCCACTCTCAGTTGAAAGTCTTTCCCCACCAAAGTCAGTCTGAAAGGCTGAAGAGGTGACTCCTCTCTCAAACAAGCAAATATCAATGTAAAGCCACAAGAAATGTCGAACAACAAGGAAACACAACACTACCAAAGGTGCTTGATAATTTTCAAGTTACTAACCCCAAAGAAATGGAGATCTAGGAGTTACCTGAAAAATAATTCAAAACAACTATTTTAAGGAAGTGCAATGAGATTCAAGAGAACATAGACAACAAAATGAACTTAGGAAAACAATGTTAATAACAAAATGAATTCAACAAAGAGAATCATAAAAAAATTTTAGGGCTAAAATATGAAGTGAATGGAATGAAAAAAATGCAATGAAGAGCTTAACAACAGGATCAATCAATCAAGCAGAAGAAAGAATCTGTGGACATGAAGACAGATCTCTTGGTATTAACCTTTTGGAGCTGAAAAAAGAAATAAACATGAAAAAAAGTAAGGAAAGCCTATGTGAATTATGGGACACCATTAAATGAAACAATATTCATGTTATGGGAGTCCTAGACAGAGTAGAGAAAAGGTCAGAAAACAAAGAAATAATGGCTGATAACTTCGAAAATCTGGGGAGAGAGAGCCATCCAGATACATAAAACTCAAAAGATCCTGAAACAGATTCAACCCAAAGAGATCTTCACTGAGACAATATAATCAAACTCTTGAATATCAAAGATAAAGAGAGAATTTTGAAAGCAGCAAGAGTTTAAAAAGAGTCATTACATTCAAGGGAACCCTGACAAGGCTAACAGCAGATTTCTCAGAAGAAATCTTTTAAGTCAGGAGAGAGTGAGATAATACACTCAAAGCGGTCAAAGAACATAAAATGCTGATTAAGAATACTATGTCCCTGGGTACAGAGAAAGACTTTTCCAGATGAATAAAAGCTAAGGGATTTTATCACCATTAGACCTGCTTTATAAGGAATGCTAAAAGGAGTTCTTCAAGATGAAACAAAAGGTTGCTAATGAAAACACGAAACTATTAAATTCACTGACATAGGTAAATATATAAATTCAAAGTACTCTAATACTGCAATGGTGGTAGGCAAATCACTAGCCTCTAGTCTATAAGTTAAAAGACAAAAGTGCTAAAAATAACTATAACTACAATCTTTTGTTAATGGGTACATAATATGAAAAAATGTAAATGTGACACCAACAACATAAAGCTGGAGGGCAAGTAAATATATAGAATTTTTTCATGCAATGGAAGTTAAGTTGTTTTTAACTTAAAATAGTCTATTATAAGATGTACTATGAAAGCCTCAGAGTAATCACAAAGAAAAACCTATAAAAAATATACAGAAGAAGAGAAAAGAATCAAAGCATACCACTACAAAAAAAATATACCAATTTTCAAAGGAAGATAGTAAGACAAGAAGGAAGGAAAATAGGAACTACAAAACAATCAGAAAACATTTAGCAACATGGCAATAGGAAGTCCTTACCTATCACTAATTACTCTAAATATAAATGGTTTAAAATTTCCAATCAAAAGATACAGGGTGCTTGAATGGATTAAAAAAGAAAAGACCCGGGTGCCTGGGTGGATCAGTCAGTTAAGTGTCTGACTTTGGCTCAGATAATGATCTCACAGTTCATGAGCTGGAGCTCTGCACTGGGCTCTGCACTGTCAGTGCGTGGGATTCTCTCTCTCCTTCTCTCTTTATGTCCTCCCCCCACTTGCACTCCCTCTCTTTCAAAATAAATAAAATAAAAAACTTAGACAAATCACAAGATCCAACTATATGCTGCCTACAAGAGGTTCACTTAAGCTTTAAAGAGACTCATGGGCTGAAAGTGAAAGAGATGCAAATGGAAAGCAAAAGTGAACAGGCGTAGCTATTCTTGTATCAGGGGAAAAAAAGGATTTTAGGTTAAAAGCTGTAGTTAGAGCTAAAAAAAGTCATTATATAATGATAAAGGGGTCAATTCATCAAGAGGATATAATAATAATAATAAAGAAATATGTACCCAATATCAGAGTACTTAAATATATTCAATAATTATTAATAGATCTGTAGGTGAAAACACATCAATGCCAAAATAGTAGGAGACTTCAATACCCTACTTTCAAGGTCATCTAGACTTAGTATCAATAAGGAAATAAGGACTTTAGACCAAACGGACCTAACAGATCATACACAGAACAGTACATCCAATAGCTGAAGAATATAAATTATTGTCAACTGCACAAGGGACACTCTCCAGGATAAATCATATGTTAGGTTACAAAACCAGGCTTAAAAAATTTAAGGAGACTGAAATCTTATCAAGTATCTTTTCTGGGCACAATGGTATGAAACCAGAAATCAGTAACAGAAGGAGATCTGAAAAATTCACTAATATGTAGAAATTAAACAACACACTTCTGAACAATCAATGGGTCAAAGAAGAAATCAAAAGGGAAATAAAAAATATCTTGAGACAAACCAAAAAGGAAACAACATACTAGAACTTAAGGGATGCAGCAAAAGTAGTCCTGAAAGAGAAGTTCATAGCAATAAATGTTTGCATTAAGAAAAAAGAAAGACTGAAAGAAACAACCTAATCTTACACCTCAAGGAACTAGAAAGAGAAGAACAAACTAAGCCCAAAATTAGCAGAATGAAGGAAATAATAAAAATTAGAGCAGAAATGAAGAGAAAGACAACAGATAAGATCAACAAAACTAAGAGATGGTTTTTAGAAAGGATAAGGCAAATTGACATTGAGCTGTACTAAAAAAAAAAGAAATGACTTAAATAAAACTATAGATAGAAAAAGAGACATTACAATTTATATCACAAAAATACAAAGGATCATCAGAGACCACTATGAACAAAAATATGCAAATGAATTAGATAACTTAGAAGACATGGATAAATTCCTAGAAACCCTTACCAAGACTGAATAATGAATAGAAAAGTTGAACAGACCAATAATGAGCAAAGTGATTGAATCAATAATACACAATCTTCCAACAAATAAAAGTCCAGGACTAGATGGCCTCACTGGTCAATTCTATAAAACATTTAAAGAAAAATTAATACCAATCCTTCTCAAACTCCCAAAATTGAAGAGGAGGAACCACTTTAAAACCCACTTTACAAGGCAAGCATTATCCTGATACCAAAGCCAGACAAGGGCACTACAAGAAAAGAAAATTACAGGCTAAGACTTTGGTCACCAATTCTGATGTGGGTTTTTTCCCCGCACTAACAAGCAATTCTTGGGACACTAGTTCAGTGTCCTATAATTCAACTTAATTCTGACACTATTGACCTGTTAAGAGTATCAGATCCCACAGGTTAAGGGCTCAGTCCTACAAAACTGCTGGCCTCCTTGCCCCCCATACTGTAGACACCAATCACAAGTCCAGGTTATCACCTGTGCTTCTGACTGAGCAGCTATAGACTAGAGGTTTCGATGACATCCTCTTTGGGTTTGATTAATTGGCTAGAGTGGCTCACAGAACTCAGAGGAACATTTTACTTATATGATTTCTGGTTTATTATAAAAGTATATAGTTCAGGAACAGTCAGATGAAAGAAATACATAGAGCATGGTACAAGGGTAGCGTGTGGAGCTTCCATGCCCTCTCTGAACTGTGCCACTCACCGTGAACCTCTATGTGTTCACTAAAACAGAAGCTCTCTGAACCCCATATTTTTGTTTTTTTATGGGCTTTGTTACATAAATGTGATTGATTAAGCTATAGCCATTGGTGACTGAACTCAATCTCCAACCCCTCCCTCCCTGGAGGTTTTGAGGTAGGACTGAAAGTTCCAACCCTCTAATCACACGACTGGCTGCACTGGCAACCAGCCTCCATCCTTAGTATAGTCTAGAAGTCATCTCCATGACATAACAAGGGACACCTTTATAGTGCTCATCATGAGAAATTCCAAAGGCTTTATTTAGGAGCTCTGTGCGAGAAACAGGGATGAAGATCAAATACATATTTCTAATTATAAATCACATTATCACACAGGCCATGTCCCTGGTGAACACAGATGCAAAAATCTTCAACAAAATACTACCAAACCTAATTCAAAAGCACATCAAAAGGATTATACACCACGATCAAGCGAAGTTTATCTCTGGGATGCAAGGATGATTGAACATACACAAATCAATAAACATGAGATACCACATTAATGGAATAAAAGGTAAAAATCCTATGATTGTTTCAAAAGATGCAGAGGAAGCATTTGACAAAAGTCAACATCCTTTCATGATAAAACTCTCAACAAATTAGGCATATAAAGCATGTACTTCAACATAATAAAGGCCATATATGACAAACTAACAACTAACATCATGCTTAATGTTGAAAAGTGAAAAGCCTTTCTTCTAAGATCAGTAACAAGGCAGGGATGCCTACCCTTGCCACTTCTATTCAACATAGTAGTGGAAGTCCTTAGACATAGCAATTAGGCATGAAAAACAAAAGTCATCCAAATCTGAAAGGAAAAAGTAAAATTATCTCTATCTGTAGAAGACACAATCTTATACATAGAAAGCCCTAAAGACTGCCACCAAAAAAACTGATAAAACTATAAATTAATTCATTAATGTAGGATACACAATCAACATACAAAAATCAGTTGTGTTTCTATACACAAACCATGATCTGAAAGAGAAATTAAGAAAGTAATCCCATTTACAATAGGATCAAATATAATAAAGTAATTGGGAAAAAGTTAACCAAGGAGATGAAGGACCTGTATACCCTCTAAACTATAAAATAAAACATTGGTGAAGAAATTAAAGAAGACAAATAAATGGAAATATATCTTGCATTTTTAGACTGGGAGAAATGTTATTGTTAAAATGTCTGTACTACATGAAGTAATCTACAGATTCAATTCAATGCTATCTAAATTCCAACAGTACTTTTTTACAGAAATAGAAAATATAAATAAATATATTTTTATGCAAATAAAAATATAAAGTTCATATGGAACCACAAAAGACCCTTAATGGTCAAATCAATCTTAAGAAAGAAGAACAAAGCTGGATGTATATTTCCTGATTTCAAACTATATTACAAAATTATAATAATCAGAACAATATGGTATGGGCACAAAAACAGACACACATCAGGGCACCTGGGTGGCTTAGTCAGTTAAGCGTCTGACTTTTGGTTTTGGCTCAGGTCATTATCTCATGCTTCATAAGTTCAACCCCCATGTCATGATCCACGCTGCTGGTGAGGAGCCTGTTTGGGATTCTCTCTTTCCCTCTCTCTTTGTCCCTCCCTACTTGTGCTCTCTCTCTAAATAAACACACACACACACACACACACACACACACACACACACACAACCAAACAACAACAACAACAAAAAACCAGGCACAGATCAATAGAACAGAACAGTGAGCCCAGAAATAAACCTACATGTATATGGTCAATTAATTTTTGACAAAGGATCCAGGAATATAGTAGGGGAAAGGACAGTCTTTTTAATAAATGGATAGCCACATGGAAAAGAATAAAAATAGACCCCTATTTTACACCATATACAAAATCATACAGAAAAATCAACTCAACATGGATTAACAACTTGAATGTAAGACCTGAAACTGCAAAACTCCTATAAGTAAACACAGGGAGTAAGCTCCTTGACAGTGATCGTGGAAATGATTTCTTGGGTAAGGCACCAAAAGCAAAGGCAACAGAAGCTAAAATAACCAAGTGGACTACATCAAAAGAAAGAACTTCTGCATAGCAAAGGAAATAATCACTGTAAGGGCAACCTACAGAATGGGAGAAAATATTTGTAAATCATATATCTCATAAGGAGTTAATACCCAAAATATAAAAATAATTCATATAATTTAATAGCAAAAAAGCAAATAATACAATTAAAAATGGGCAAAGTGCCTGAATAGACACTTTTTTTAAGGAAAACATATAATGGCCAAGAGGTACATGAAAAGGTGCCCAACATCACTAATCACAAGAAAAATGCAAATCAAAGCTACAATGAGATATCATCTCACACCTGTTAGGATGGCTACTATCAAAAAGATAAGCGATAAGAAATGGTGAGGATGTGAAGAAAGAGGAACCCTTATATGCCATTGGTAGGAATGTGAATTAGCAGTCATTATAGAAAATAGTATGGCGGTTGTTCAAAATATTAAAAATAAAATTATCAAATGACTCAGCAAACTCACTTTTGGGTACACATCCTAAAGGAAATGAAGTCAGTACCTTACAGAAATTATCTGTACCTCTACGTTCACTGCAGTGTTACTCACAATAGCCAAGATATGGAAACAACCTAAAAGTTCTCTGATGGATGAATGGATAAAGAATATGTGGTATATATATATGACAGAATATTATTCACTCATAAAATAGAAGGAAATCTTGCCATGTCTGACAACATGGACAACCTGAAGAGCATTATGCTAAGTGAAATTAGCCAGACAAACAAGACAGATACTATACGGTATCACTAAAAACTAATTTCACAGAAACAGAATAGAATGAATGGCGGTTGCCAGGGACTGTGGGGAGAGGGAAAGGGGGATATGTGGGTCAAAGGGTACAAACTTTCAGTTATAAGAGGAATAAGTTCTGAGAAGCTAAGGTAAAGCAGGGGTGGTAGTGGCTACAGTTGTAAGATGGCATTGTTACACAGCTGCTGAGTGGATCTTAGGCACTGTAACCACACGTGCACACACAAACAGGAGAAAGGGTTAATTATGTGAAGTGATAAGTGTGCTAGTTACTGCATCTTGACCTTGGTAATCACTCCACAATGTATATCAATTATCATGTTGTACACATCAAATATATATGGTTATATTTGTCAATTATTCCTCAATAAAAGAAAAATAAACTTCCTCAATAAAGGAAAGGAAGAAAAAAAAAAAGAGTTTCATTGTAGTGGGTCCCAAATTGACTCACATATACTTCATATCTCAGAGGCCTAGGACAGAAGATTTTGGTCCTATTGCTTGAATTCCTATACATTTGCCTCATTTGATTTTAGCAAAATCTTTATTGAGTTCTTAATTAGCCACTATGTGCAGGGTGGCACAAAGGATACAGAGATAAGTAACAGTCCTTGCTGTCACTAAGCTTCTAATTTAATGTTAAAGGTTTAACTATCAAGTAAAATGCATTAAGAGGTCATTCTTGAGGGTGGGAAGGAAGGAAAAAACGAGGCAGACCTTTTATTTATATTTTTTGCTTTTTATCACAATATTTAATTTCAAATAACATTTAAAAGGGCAAGAGTTAAAGCAGGGAGGGGAGAAGATTTAAAAATGCTGAGATACATGGTTTTATAGTTTATGAAGGACTTTCATACCCATATCTAATTTAGCCTTACCACAACTAGTAAAACAGAAGTCTTATTCACTATTCTCTTTTTTAAAGTGACATGACTAGTGAGTGGTAGATTTAGGATTTCAAATCCAGGGCCTGTACGCTTTTCATTATATCACACTGTCTTACATTAAGCCAAAGAACTCCAAACCTCTGAAATCTGGCATAATTTATTCTACCCAGATTACTATAGACATATATATGCTCTTAATCTTAACAAACTCAATTCTTGCTCAATATCACTTAAAGGGCAAATCAAATTTTTAATTCTAATTTCAACTAGAGCAGCCTGGTACAGTACGGTGCAGAGATGGGACTTGAATCTAAATCGTCATCGGTTTGGAGGCATTGTCAACTATTCCTTATTTTCCGCACCAATTTTAATAGTACATAATAAAAAACAAAAATGGAAAAAAAAGCAAAAAAAAAAAAAAAGCCCCACAAAAAACAACAACACTGTATGTCCAAATTACTTTAAAAAATAACAGATACTCTAGCTCTCCTTCTTCAAGTCAATGGGTCTGAGTAGAGTTTAGGCTTCAGAACGCTTGAAACACAACCCAGCTGATTTGGATGCATAGTGAGCACTGAAAACAGAGGTAGAGTAGATGAATATATCATCAATAGAACTCCAACTTGGTTTCATCAATAAATGGCTCCCTTTCAGAATCTGTCATGATTATATAGTAAATAGCATATTTTTAAAGTTTATTTATTAAAAAATTTTTAATGTTTATTTGTGAGAGAGACAGCATGAGCAGGGAAGGGTCAGAGAGAGAGGGAGACGTAGAGTCCGAAGCAGGCTTTAGGCTCTAAGCTGTCAGCACAGAGCCTGATGTGGGGCTCGAATCCACAAACCATGAGATCATGACCTGAGCTGAAGTTGGACACTTAACTGACTGAGCCACTCAGGTGCCCCAATGTTTATTTATTTATTTTGAGAGAGAGAGAATTCCAAGCAGGCTCCAAGCTCAGCATGGAGCCTGACGTGGGGCTTGATCTCATAAATTGTGAGATCATCATCTGAGCCAAAACCAAGAGTTGGATGCTTAACTGACTGAGCCACCCAGGGGCCCCATAAATGATATTTCTCAATGGAAATTCTCATACTGGCATTTAGTTTAATATAGAAGAAATAGATATTAAGGTTGTCTGCCTTCTATCCAGACAACAGATGGGTTACCTGCTGTATCTCTCACATGTATCTCTCTCACATTTCTCCCTTGAGGGTCATAATCATCTTTTTTTTTTTTTTTTTTTACCTTCCCAGATGCTGGGATGCCACTGTTAAGGAGCACAGTCCTTCAGACTGCCTGCCACACCATGTTTAATTCCATAATGAAAACGCAATTTGGAAAGCCTCCTCAACCAAGCTGAACAAAACCCTTTGCTTGTATCTAGAATCAAAGAACAACAGAATTCTGGGATGGGAAAGTATCTTGTGAACTCCTTTAGTCAATTAGGAACTCCTAATTGAACAGATGAAAAAACTAATGCTGAGAGAGAGAGAGAGAGAGAGAGAGAGAGAGAGAGGTTCATCACTGGTCAGCCCAGGATTCCTGACTCTGTCTAGGGCCTGTTATGGATGGTTCTCCTTCTGCCCAGAGCTGTGTTTAGCTTCTCTGACCCTGATGGGGAAAACAGATGTAGGGAAAGAAAGTGTTTTTCCGGATTAAGAGCCCTCGGGAGCAGAACAAAAGTGAAGGGACTGAGAAGGGGGCTGGGGGTGGGGAGGGACTTAATGATGTCTAAAACAGTACCGCCGAGTAGTTAGAACAAGGCAGGCCATTATGAGCATTACTTTCTCCTTTTGGCTCTTCTGCCATACGATTAGCTTTCCCTTGGAGAATCACTTAATTTCCCTAAGTGCCCAAAATAATAATTTTGATAAATGGATGAAATACCAAAATAAGTAAGATAAACGTGGCTGAAAGGTTCTATGGCCAAAGTATGCATCTTAGGACCTTCAGGGGGTGACATATTATGTATTCCCAGAGAAGTCTTACTAAGACAATACTCAGTGTCTAATTTGAGGCTGAGCAAATAATGTGGCCTGCCTGGCTCTGTTTGGAGTTGGCCAATTCGAGTTACATCCGGGAGTAAAAAGGGCAATAAAAAGATTTGGAGCATATATTCACCTTTTCCCAAGCTCCCGCTACCTCCCAATTAACTAAGTGTAGGGGAGACCCTTTGATTTTTGGTGACTTGTGCACTATAGGAGCTGCCCTGGTTACCAAGGGCCTGGTGGTTTCCCACGCACTCTTCTCCACAGCACAGGGATGAAAAGGGCACAGACGGTGGAGAGGTCCTACAGCCACTGGCCTGGCTTTGCTGGGGAGGGGGTGGAGCAAACCGGAAGCAACAGGCTTTCGTTAGTCCTTACTTACTAAAGTCAGCCTAAGTGTGTGACTTATTAAAATAGTCAGTTGAGTGGGGGTGGGGAGGTAGGTACGTCTCCGAACTTCTTGTACAAATGTGGTTTCACAAGACTGCTAAGTTAGCCCTCCTTTCTGTCCCACCCCACTGCCAAGATTTACCAGCAAAAACAAATTGTGCTTCTATCTGGCCTTTTTCTACTTTTCTTCTGGCAGCCACACTGGAGACTCTACCAAGTTGTCTCAATTCCACTGCCCCCAGATGCCCAGATTCAGCCCTGCCCTCTGTGGGGTCTTTGGATTCAGAGTGCAGGCCCTTTCCCTAAACCCTCCACTTGCCTAAGGAGGGGACTGTGTCCTGAGAGACATCCTGTTTTGTTTTAATGCTGCAAATCTTTGAAGCTCTGGAACTTCATATCAAAGCTATGTAATAGTTTTTTAAAAGATAAAATATGCCCCCTTTTCTTGCTGCCCTTATGTCTGCGTGTGGGCAAGAGATTTAATTACAATGAATAAAACTGAATGGTGGTCTGAGCCTCTGAAAATCAAAGTGGTAACCATGGCTGAATTTCATTAGCCAACATAAATACAAATAGGCACATCTTGTTTGTACCAATGCCACGTGACTTTTCCCCTTTTGGTAATTTCATTCTAACTCTGATATTTCAGAGAATCTAAATTGAACCATATGATGTATAGCACCGTAACATGCAAAGCTCTTCATTAAACATTTTCCTTTTTTGTGTACTTCCCAATGTTATAAATACCCTGTGAAAATCATGGAGGGCAGTTCGTCAGACAACAGATTTAAGAACAGTGGAGGGAGCCCTGCCCTTTAAATAAGAGGTCTTCTCTGGCTGGAAGAATGGGAAAAAGACATAGCCTTAACTCTCATTCTATTCCAAGTAACTGGGAGCCTATAAATCTTGAGGAACTTGTCATTTTATGCATGGTTTTCTCTAAGTGTGTGTCATATTCTTCTTATTACTAAGTCATGTCAGCATTCTGAATGCAAACATCTCTAAATTAAAATTTAGTTAACAAAAGTTACAATTTCTAGCTGTCCAAGTCATCCTGATCGATTTGTATGAGCGATGTGCTAATTTTTGTTGTGCAGCAAAATAATTAAGTGGCTGATACAAACAACATTGTCTTTCAGAGAAAAGGTTTTTCATGAATGTTACTTTTTAGTTATTTTACAGGAGACTAAAAGTAAACCATTTCTCTATATAAATTATTCTTTCTATGATACTGTATGCATTTAAATACATCTATGGTTAATAATAATTTAATGCCAATAATAAGCTCTTCTTCAGCTATTTTATAGTGCAAACAATCAAAACACAGATGTCTGAAATTATTCCAAGTTGCAAACACACAAAAGTATATGTACAAACAGTGTCACATTGGCAGGAGTTAGTAACCAAAATCTCCATTTGGGGGTGGGTGGGCTCGGTCTAACCACACTTAATTCTCATTTCTCTTGACGGACTCATAACCCCCAGAAGGCAGGGAACTTGCTGTTTTATTTATCTCTACGTATCCAGGGCATAACCTGATGCACGGCCAATAAGTAGGTGCTTGCAAATAATCATCTATTGAATGAATACCCGTGACTAGCAAACAGCTTAGTGTCCTCTGGACAACAATGAGAAATGCGGACATGTGTTCACCATCAGAGCAGGGGCCAACATGGGCTCAGCTCCTAAAAATTAGGCTCAGACCACACACTTATCATTTCGCAAGATAACCATCAGCAGCAGTTGTTAAGATAAATAAATGAGTGACCTTAATAAGTCAACCAGAAGCAAGGCTGCAAAGCAAATGGTTATTCTGATATTAGTTCTCCGTTCCCATGGGGAGCATTTCTGGGCTTCTCATTATTGTTATCTGCCAGGAGTAAAAACTCTGGCACTGGTGAAGCCAACTGCCTTGTTTGCCAGAGAAAGAGGATCCAAGTCACCTAAAACAATGCTGTTAAATTGCTTGGTTGTGTCTAAACATTTTAAATCCAAATATCCTGTTACTGAACATTGTAATTAATAGCAAATTAATGGTAGATAGTAGAACATACTTTCTGTTTTTACAATTGGGGTTATGTGGCAACATTACTTAATTGCATTTTCAGAATCTTCAACAATGATGCAAATAAAAAGAAAATACTGCCTCAATGGCCCTTGCCAAATCAAAAAATGTAACATAAGGAATAAGAACAAGGATAGCAATAGCTGTTTACCAATGATACAGACACCAATTTAGAATGGTAAATAAATTATAATTAAGGTTCTTAAGAATTTTTTGAAGACAATGAGTAATACGTTTATGACAGAATAATCAAGGCACTGTTGTTAATAATGTCAACCACATACGACCTACTATACCATTCATTTATTTATTCAACAGCACAGAGTGCGAGGTGCACTGGATACAACAGTAATCACAGATGTGGTTCCTCTCCTTCATGTTGAACAGTCTAATGGAGGAGACATATTGAATGAGAAATGGCAGAAGTGATGGGAGTTACAGAATGAGAAGAGGGTGTAGGGGGACCATATGAGAAGGAGAAGGCAGTAGATGTGGGTGGTGGTGATGAAGGAGACTTCTTGAAGGAAAAGATACTCAGCTGCGACCTGACCTGGGGATGGGAGGGGAATGGGTAGCAGGTCAGAAAAGTGCTCTAGGTAAGATCCAGAGGAGAGAGGGCTTGACTTATCTTATTCCCAAATGCCAGTTTATAAGCTAGGCTTGCCACAATAAATATTAAACCCACACTATTTACCACTGAAGGATTTATCAAAATTCAGGTAAGAAATGCTCGTGTTACATAGGCATTCGACCAATTCTTCTGAATCACTGCTTTAGGGCCTGATATAAACTCTTCATATTAAACTGAAGAATGTGAGGACTTGCAGTTCTGGTCTGGCACATAAGAAGAAGCCTGGAAGTTGCCATTCTGTCCTGACAATAACTAAAAGCTGAACAAACTGGAAAATCAACAACTCTTAGATCCAAAAGAGAAGTATGGTCATAGGGCAAGCCACTTCTCCTAAAATTAGAAAGACAGACAGGAGAATACAGAGAATCACAACTTACCTGTCAGCAGAAGGCTCCACGGGGACCAAGGCCAGGGCAGAGAAACCTGAACTGTAACGGACAAACTGCTGGAAGCATGTGTGGACAAATCTGAGAGCTAACACTCTAAGGCGGCTCAGTCATGGGAGACAGAGAAAAGGGACCACACTTTTGTGAGTTTTACCTCCTGGAGCCCTACCACGTTCTCACAGTGAGACTCACAGAAAGATCTCATGTTTTGGGTGGGGAGAGGGGAAAAAAAACACATTCTGAAATATGCCAGAGCATATTGTTCTTCCGAACAAGATCTACCCTGAGGAGAAACTATTTAACCAGAGCCCTAACTTGCTGGAGTTTTATCTGAGTCTAACTGACTTGGGGAAAGGGAAATACCCAACTTATGCCCACTGTGGCCCTCCTGTCCACCTACCAGGGAGGTGGCCGGAGAGGGAAAGGCTAAGAAGTACTTGTGAAGTTCACAGTCCAGGGGCACATGTTTGCTAAAAGACTGAGATATAATCATACTAGTATAGGATGATTCCCTCTCCCTCCTTTTTACCACCACACTGATAAAGGCCTATTTCTAACATTCCTCTTACCCACTACATCATGCCTGGCTATGAAAACAAAATGAGAAGCCATACCGAAAGGCAAAAAACAGTTTGCAGGGACACAACAAGTATCAGAAGCAGACCCGTTTATGAAAGAGATGCTGGAATGAAGAGCCCAGGGATTTAAAGCAACTATGACTAAGCTGCTAAAGGCTTTAATGGATAAAGTAGATAGCACGCAAGAACAGAGTGGCAATGTAAGCAAAGGAATGGAAATTCTAAGAATCAAAAAGAAATGCTGGAGATAAAAAACACTATACTAGAATGAAGAATGCCATTGATAGGATACAGCTAAAGAAAGAAACTGAGCATGAGGATACCTCATTAGAAACCTCCAAAACTGAAAAGCAAAGACTGAAAAAGCCTATAAAAAACAGAGAAGAATATCCAAGATCTGTGGGACAGTTACAAATAGTGTAACATATGCAGAATGGAAATACTAGAAGAAGAAGAAAAAGGAACAGAAGAAATATCTAAAAACATAATGCCTAACAACCACCCCAAATTAATGACAGACACAAAACCACAGATCCAGGGAGCTTAGAGAACACCAAAGAAAGTAATACCCATCCCTGTCCAAAAACAAAGAAACAAAGAAACAAAACAAAACCAACCTAGGCATATCATATGCAAACTACAGAAAATAAAAAATACTTAAAGATCCCAGAGGGGAGGGGCGCCTGGGTGGCTCAGTCGGTTGAGTGTCCGACTTTGGCTTGGGTCATGACCTCGTGGTTTGTGGGTTAGAGCCCCGCGTCGGGCTCTGGGCTGGCAGCTTGGAGCCTGGAGCCGGCTTCCGATTCTGTGTGTCCCTCTCTCTCTGCTCCTCCCCTGCTCATGATCTGTCTCTCCCTGTCTCTCAAAAATAAATAAATGTTAAAAAAAATTTAAAAAACACCCTGGTATAAAAGATGCCAGAGGGGGAACAAAAAACCACCTTACCTATAAAGGCACAAAGGTAGGAACTACATTTGACTTCTCTTCACAGCCATGTAAGCAAGAAAAGAGTGGAGAGAGATACTTAAAGCGTTGAGAGCATAAAACTACAAACCTAGAATTGTATACCCTATGATAGAATCCTTGAAAAGTAAAGTAGAAATACAGACTTTCTCAGATAATAATTGAAAAAGTGGTTTTTTTTGTTTTGTTTTGTTTTTTTCTGGTAGCACTGCCTTTCAGGAAACATTAAAAAAAATTTCTTGGGACACCTGGGTGGCTCAGTCAGTTGAGTGTCCAATTCTTGATTTCACTCAGGTCATGATCTCACGGTCATAGGATGGAGCCCTGTGCTGGGCTCCACACTGAGTGTGGAGCCTGCTTAAGATTCTCTCTCTCTCTCTCTCTCTCTCTCTCTCCCTCCCTCCCTCCCTCCCTCTCTCTCTCTCTCTCCCCCCATCTCTCTCTCTCCCTCCCTCCCTCCCCCCCCCCACCAGCTTGCACTCTCTCTCCTCTAGCTCTCCAAAAAAATTCTTTAGAGCAAAGGAAAATAGGTCAGAACCTTGGGTATAATTAAGAAAGGAAGACAATGGAATAGGAATACTTTTATGCTTAATTGGTAACAGTTTGTTCAAAATAAAGCAATAGTATAATTGATTATGTTGTATATACCCACACACTTATGTATACTTATGTATAGATGAAATGAATGACAGCAAAGATACAGAGACAGGAGGGAGTAATTCAGGGGATTTTGTTCTTATAAGGTACCCATCAAGTGGTAGTGTTATTGGAAGGTGGATTTTGATTAGCTATAAATGTATATTGTGAATTCTAGGTCAACTACTAAAACAAGTTAAAAAAAGGAATGCAACTGATATGCTAAGAAAGGAGAAAAGGTGAAATAATATAAAATGCTTAATTAATATCACAAAAAGCAGAAAAATATTGGAAGACAAAAATGAGGACAAAGAATGAGGGCAACTATAGAAAACAGTAACGAATATGGTAAGTTTTTTTAAAAGTTTATTTTGAGAGAGAGAGTGTGTGGGAACAAGTGGGAGAGGAGGCAGAGAGACAGAGGGAGAAAGAGAATCCCAAGCAGGCTCTGTACTGCCAGTGCAGAGCTCGACACAGAGCTCGATCTCATGAACCATGAGATCATGACCTGACCCGAAATCAAGAGTTGACGCTTAACTGACTGAGCCAACCAGGTGCCCCACGAATATGGTAGATATTAATCCAACTATATCACTAATCACTTTGAATGTCAATGGTCTAAATGCACCAATCAAAAGTCAGGGATTATCAGAGTAGATTAAAGAAAACAAGACCCAACTATATATTGTCGATAAGAAACGCACTTTAAATATAAAGATACATATAGATTAAAAGTAAGTGGATGGGGATAGATATACCACGCTAACAGTAATCAAAAGAAAGTAGGAGTAGCTATATTAATTTCAGACATGGAAAACTTTACAGTAAGAAAGTTATAACAATCCTTGACAGGTGTACACCTAACAACAGAGTAGGAATATGGGAGGCAAAAACTGACAGGGCTACAAGGACAAACAGATGAATCCAGTATTGTAGTTGGAAACTTCAACACCCCTCCATCAGAAATGCACAGATCCAACACTCAGAAAATCAGTAAGCACATGGTGGACTCAATAACACCATCAAACAACTGGACACAATGAACATCTGTAGATTACTTCTTCCAACAAGAGATTACAAATTCTGTTCATGCCTACATGGAACATTCACCAAAACAGATCACACTTGGGGCCATGAAACATACCCTAATAAATTTAAAAGAATAGGAATCATGTAATGTCTGCTGTCAGACCACAATGAAATTAAACTAGAAATTGATAATGGATAATTGGAAAATTTCCAAAATACTTGTAAACAACATATTTCTAAATAATACACAGGATAAAGAAGAAATATCAAAAGAAATTTAAAATATTTTGAACTAAACAGAAATGAAAACACAACTTATCAAAGTTTGTGGGATGCAGCAAAAGCAGTTTAGAAGGAAATGTGTATATATAGCATTGAATGCGTTTTTAGGAAATAAGACAGATTAAAATCATTCATCTAAGCTTCCACATTAGGAAACTACAAAATAAGAGCAAATTAAAATTGAAATTAAGTAGAAGAATAGAAATAATAAAAATTAGAGCAGAAATCAATGAAATTGAAAATAGGAAATCAATAGGAAAAAAACCACAACCAGTTCTTTGAAAATATCAATATGATTGGTGAGCTTCCATGTAATCAGGCTTAGAAAAAAAAGAGAGAGGACTCAAATTACTAATATCAGAAACGAAAGAGTAGACATCACTATCCTATGGGTAACAGAGGAATACTATGAAAAACTTAAGCTCAGAAATCTGATAACCCAGATGAAATGGACCAATTCCTTGAAAGACACAATCTGCTAAAACTCATACAAGAAGAAACAGACAATCTGAATGAACCTAGATCTATTAAAAAAGCTGAATCAACAGTTAAGAATCTAAAACAGAAAGCAACAGTCCAGGTGGGTTCACTGGTGAATTCTACCAAACATTCCAGGAAGAGATTATACCAGTTCACAGCAGTCTCTTTCAGAAGATACAAGTAGAGGGAATTATGTCTTAATTCATTCTATGAGGTCAGTATTACTCTAACACCAAAAAGAGACAAAGACATTACAGGAAAACTATAGATCAATATCTTTCATAAACACAGATGCAAGAATGCACAACAAAATATTAGTAGATTGAATCTGGCTATGCATACAAAAAATTATATGCCATGATTAAGTAGAATTTACTCTAGGTATGCAACGTTGGTTTGACATTCAGAAATCAATTAATGTAATCTACCACATCAACAGGTTAAAGGAAAGCCGCATGACCATATCAATGGGCGGAGAAAAGTATTTGACAAAATCCAAAACCCACGCATGATAAAAACTCTCAGTAAACTAGAAATAGAGAGGAATTTCCTCAACTTGGCCAAGAATATCTAGAGAAGTCCTAAGCTAGTATCAAACTAGCAGCTTTCCCACTAAGGTCAGGAACCTGACAAGAATGTTTTTTCTCACCAGTGATTTTCAACATCACAGTGGCAGTCCTAACTAATTCAACAGTACAAGAAAAGGAGATAAAAAGCACACAAAAGGAGATAAAAAGGAAGAAATAAAACTGTTTTTGCCTGCAGATGACATGATCATCTATGAATAAAATCTGAAAGAATCAACAAAAACATTTCTGGAACTAATATGTGAATACAGCAGGGATGCAGGATGCAAGGTTAATGTTTATTTATTTTTGGGGGAGAGGGGCAGAGAGAGAGGGAGACACAGAATTGGAAGCAGGCCCCAGGCTCTGAGCTGTCAGCACACAGCCTGACGTGGGGCTCAAACCCATGAGCAGTGAGATCATGACCTGAGCAGAAATTGGACGCTTAACCAACTGAGCCATCCAGGTGCCCCAGGATGCAATGTTAATATACAGAAGTAAGCATTTCCTAATATGCTAGCAATAAACAAGTGGGATTTGAAATTAAAAACACACTATCATTTACATTAGCACCACAAAAAGAAACACTTAGGTATAAAGGTAACAAAATATGTACAAGATCTATATGAGGAAAATTACAAACCTCTGATGAAAGAAATCAAACAAGAACTAAATAAATAGAGAGATAATCCATGTTCACGGAGAGGCAGACTCAATATTGTCAAGATGTCAGTTCTTTCTAATTTGATCTACTACAGTTTCAAAGCAATTTTAATAAAAAAAAATCTTAGCAAGTTATTTTATGGATAATTAACAAACTGATTCTAAAGTTTATATGGAGAGGCAAAAGACTCAAAAGAGCCAAGGAGTAAAATAAAATTGGATCACTGACACTACCCAATTCCAAGGCTCATGAAGTAATCAAGACAGTATGGTATTGGCAAAAGAATAGACAAATAGATCAGTGGAATGGAATAAAGAGCTCACACAAATATGGTCAACTGATCCTAGACAAAGGAGCAAAGGCAATAAAATGGAACAAAGAGAGTCTTTTTAACACTTGGTGTTGGAATAACTTGACATACACATGCAAAAAATGAATCTAGTCACAGATCTGAAACCATTCACAAAAACTAACTGAAAATGGATCAGACCTAAATGTAAAAATGCAACACTCTAAAACTCCAATGAGATAACAGGAGAAAATCTAGACAACCTTGGGTTTGGTGATAGCTTTTTAGATACAACACCAAAGTCATGAACCATGAAAGAAAAAATTAGGAAGCTGGACTTCATTGAAACTAAAAATTTGTTCTCTGCAGGAGATATTGTCAAGAGAATGAGAAGACAAGCTGCAGACTAGGAGAAAATATTTGTAAAATATTAAGACTGTTATCCAAAATATACAAAGAACTCTTAAAACTTATCAGTAAGAAAATAATCTGATTTAAAAATAGGCCAATGACCTTAAGAGGCAGATCACCATGGAAGATATATGGATGGCAAATAAGCATATGAAAAGATGTTCCACATCATATGTGAAAATGTAAATTAAAATGAGATACCACTACACATCCATTAAAATGGCCATAATCTCAAACCCTGAACACAATACATGGTGAAAATGTAGAGCAACAGGAACCCTGAGTCATTGCTGGTAGAAATGCAAAATGGTACAGCCACTTTGGAAGGCAGTTTGGTGATTTCTTTTTCTTTCTTTCTTTAAATTTTTAATGTGTATTTATTTTTGAGAGTCTCTCTCAAAATAAATGAGAGAAGGAGTGGGGAAGGGGCAGAGAGAGAGGGAGACACAGAATCCGAAGCAGGTTCCAGGCTCGGAGTGTTGACACAGAGCCCAACAGTCAGCACAGAGCCCAACACAGGGCTTGAACTCACAAACCATGAGATCATGACCTGAGCCAAAGTCGGATGTTCAACCGACTGAGCCACTTAGGTACCCCTTGGTAATTTCTTACTGAACTAAACATACTCTTACCGTATGATCCAGCAATTGCACTACTTGATATTTACCTATAGGAGTCAAAAACTTAGGTCTACACGAAAACCTGCACATGATGTTTACAGCAGCTTTATTCATAATTGCCCAAACTTGGAAGCAACTAAGATATCCTTCAGCAGGTGAATGGATAAACTGTCGTACTGTCAGACAATGGATTGTTATTCCCTACTAAAAAGTATCAGATATTAAGCCATGAAAAGGCATGGAGGAAACTTAAATATTACTGAGTGAAATAAGGCAATCTAAAAAGGCTACACATTGTAGCCTTGATTCCAAGCATATGATATTTTGGAAAAGGCAAAACTATGCAAACAGTAAAAGATCAGTGGCTGCCAGGTGACAGAAGTGAAGGGGGAATATACAAGCAGAACACAGGATTTTTAGGGTAGGGAAAGTATTCTGTATGATAGTATAGTGATAGATACATGCCATTATACATTTGTCCAAACCCTCAGAATGTTCAACACCAAGAGTGAACCCTAAATGTAAATTGTGGACTTTGGGTGATAATGATGTGTCACCAGAGGCTCCTGAAATGTAACAAATGCTCCATTCTAGTGGGGGATGTGGAAAACCAGGGAAGCTTGTGCATGTGAGGAGCAAGGGGTATATGGGAAATATCTGTACCTTCTCCTCAATTTTGCTGTGAAACTAAAACTGTTTTAAAAATCAGGTATTTTAAAAAACTGGAATACTTTCTCCTGACATTTATTTCAAAACTAAACTGCTGTGTACTGACAATGACAGGCATGCCTCCTCCAAGCCTTTCCCTAATTAGGTGTTCATGAGACACTATGGGCATATTCTTTTACCTTGTATGTATTATACACCCATATTTCGATCACAGAGTTGTATTAATAGAATTTGCCACAGACATTTACAATCTATCTTATCTTAGCCATTTCAAAAATCTACCTCCTAAATAACATGAATAACCGAAGTGTGTTCTCCAGTGGGAAAGATTAATTTGAGCACAGCTATCAAGTGACTAAATCCCCTAAGGTGTGGGACTACACCAACTCAGATATATTATTAATATCGAAGTTAACAGTGCTCATTTAAGGGCATATTATTCTAATCAAATCTAAATAAGACAGGCTATTTGGGTCACAGTAAATTGGATACAGCATTGCCCTAGATCATCCATATCAGACTATTGTTCAAATTTACTGTTTACTGGTTATACAGTCTCTCAAAAACAATGAGAAGGTTTAGGTTTAGCACATTAAAAAGAATGAGTAAGTCATAGGAATAAAAGGTACAGCACAGGGAACATAGTCAATGGGATTGCAATAGTGTTGCATGGTGCTACACTTGTGAGCACAGCATAATGTCGTTGTTGAAGGACTATGTTATATACCCAAAACTAATGTAACATCGTGTGTCACCTGTACTCAAAAAAAGTTCTTAATATCATGCTGAACAGAGTTGTTATTATTAAAGTGTTTTTTAAAATATTTTATTTTATTAGTCACCAGCCAAATTTCAAAAATAGATCTTTAGGCCTAAGAAAAATTCAGCAGCACCAATTCTGGACTAGAGAATTAAGATATCAGTTGACATTCTTGTGTCAAACTAGTTGGCAAAAGTTGAGATCAGAGTCATCCTTACGGAAGAGTGTGGCAGTTATATTTCAAGAACTCCTACCATGATTTCTGGAGGAAGGGCTGAATGAATTCTACCTTTATGTATTCTATTCACCTAATACTCAAATGAAATGTAAGCGAGGCAATCTATAAAGTATAGCTTCAGGATGTATAATTCCTACATTGAAATCAATTCCATGAATCACTTCAAGTAGGCTTCAGGAGAAAGAAAGGAAAAAGCTATTTTGCAAATGAACCTTTCTCTGCCTGTCCGGTCCATGTGGCGGAGGTCCATGTGGCGGAGGTAGTGATTTGACTAGGCAGGTCCCATCAGTCTCCGGGTCCACTGGCCCCCTGTTTACGTAGCCAGCCTCTTGCTTCCCATAGCCAAGGGGGGTGAGAGGAGGTAACTGCATGAGTAGCTACCAGGAGAAAAGATGGGAGGGAAAAAAAGCTAAAGAAATATAGGATTTCAATCAAAGTCTGAAATTTGTAGAAGTGGTTTTGGTCTCCATATAGTAAAAATATTTATCCAAGAAACTCCTACTCGGGTGTGAACATCCTACTTCTAGTGGGATTTTGTTTGGCAAAGCGCTGGGAAAGAGTGGAAGCTAATACAGAACATGTCTATAAACAAATTTATTTAGTTAGTACAGATTGACACATTCACTAGAGGATTTCAGCAATTACATGTGTAAAACTATTTCCTACAGTGGTTTCCTTTTGTGATTTCACTAATTTATTCAATCGAGGCCATTTTCATGCATTGACTGTAATAAGCCATTTAGCCACCCAGGCTGAAATGAACATATGGAGACTGCCTTCTTTCTACTTCTTCACATAAATATAATTATATGGTGATATTAGAGAGTCACACTTTAATGAAGGAAAGTCAAGTAAGGTCGTTAATACCTTAAAACATGATGTTGTAATCTAACTTTGCAGAAGAGTGATTTTTGAGTTTTGGCTGTGATATCTCCATGAAAATATTCAATAAAATGCAAACCCCTGTATAAGTGTCAGGTGTTTGTATTTGTAGTCAGTACGTATGTCTAATTCAGGTATAATTATAACAAATCACATGCTTACAGAATTTTAACTTTTAACAACTGTATGTTCATTGAAATGCGTATTCTCAGGTTGGGAAGCACTCTGATTATAGTTATCTAGCCATACACATTTCCATAAAGGTAGATTAATTAATAATCTACCTTTTAAATTCTGGTTTAGCCATTATCAGGGCGCACATGCCTTACATTTATATACTTAATAAATATTTGGTAAATGAGTAAAGCCTATTCAAGTTTGGCTAGTCCTCACAGAAAAAAAGCAATAGAGACGAATACTTTTATTTGCAAAAATTATTTGCAAAATACTTTATTTCACAAATTGAGAATTTTTATTTCTCAAACATACATTATTTTCAAATATATCTGTAACTAATAGAATAAAATGCAGAGTGGCTTTTCTTAAATAAAGGATTATACAAGTGCTATCATGGGGAAGGGGTAAGTATCTATTAACTATATTTATATGAAGCAGAGTCCTCAAAATATTTGGGAATCATTAGCTTTGTTTCAGAGCACGGGTGAGCTATCCAGGTAGGGTTCAGCAGGGAATGGCAGGGTCCAGGCATTCAAGGCAGAGGAAACTTGGGAGAGTTGGTCCATGGAATAGGCTGAGTGACCAGCTACCAAAATTTCTAATATGGAGTCTTAGATCCCTGGGCCACCTGAGAGCTCTCTGGGCTGGGTGCAGAAAGGTAAGATGGGAAGATACCCAAGAGCACCCTCTACTATAGAAGAGTAGGTGGGGGAAGGAATTCTATCACTTGATTGTTCTAGAGTTAGGTTGTAATTATATTTTTAAGAAGTGTTAAAAATCCTTATTAATAATGGAGAGGTAAGGATGGTCAATTTTTTTACCCCTTAAAGTGTCATGCTGAATTTCTTTCATTCCTTCCTTTCTTTAGTCATTTGTTTCACCACAATAAAATCAGCAAGGGCATTTCTATGGGTTTTACATTGGGGCTAATTTAACTTACAATTACCATCTTGATATAATGGCAATTCGATGGTGTTATGGGTTAAACTGTGTCCTCCAAAAAGATAAGTTAAAGTCCTAACTCCTGGTATCAGTGACTGTGATCTTACTTGGAAGTAGGGTTTTTGTAGATATTGTCAGGTTAAGATGAGGTCATTAAGATAGGCCCTAATCCAATGTGACTGGTACTCTTTAAAGATGAAGAGATAGAGATGCACATGGAGAACACCATGTGAAGACAGAAGCAAGAGATCAGAGTGATGTATCTACCAAGGATTACTAGTCATCACGAGAAGTTCAGAGCCCACAGTGGGAACCAGCCTTGCTGACTCCTTAATTGTGGACTTCTAGCCTCCAGTACTGTGAGATAACAAGTTTCTGCTGCTCCAAGTCACCCAATTTGTGAGACTTTGTTACAGCAATCTTGGAAACTAGTACAGTTGGTAACCCACCTCCTCTCGCTGTTTTCTTCTACAGATCCGAGTGGTGTGGAAGAAGCCAGGTTCTACCCAGAGAATCTGGAAACTAAGGCCTCTGCTGAAGTTCTGAGAGATCCAAAGCAGTGTAGGAAGTAGAAACAGCTGCCTTTGCGATCACTAATTTTCTGGGCTGAGAGGGTCCAATGAGATCAGTTCTGCTTCTACTGGGCAAGCAAATTTATCCTTCTGGGTTTTACAGCGGGCACAGGGGTGCCACAGTCACTTCAAACAAAGACTGGCCCCAAAGTGCACTTCTAAGCAAGGCTTTTCCCCAAATGATCAATCGGGGGGTGAAAAACTCAAGGCAATATTTTCAAGAATGGCATTTTCATCTCAAACGCTGTGTGGAAGTATAAGAAATAAAAAAGTATCGGCCTCTAAATGAAGAAGTCGAAGTTATTTTAAAACCCACGATGCTGATAAAGGTCATCATGCCACTCTCCCTCGCTTTAAGGCTAACCTAAGTAACTGAGATCAACTTACTTTATTCTTGGCCTAGCAAACCTTAGGATCAGTAATTCCCATCTTTATAATGTATAAGGGAATATTAAAATTATAGTATGGTGACAAAATCTGTGTATGGCAAAATATTTAAAAAAAAACTTCAGAACACGCATGGGGGAGTTGTACTTCGGGTAGCCATCGACCGAGAAAATATGTAATGATCAAAATCCTTCGGTGATGTGTTTAAATGAATTTTATTAATCACAACTGTATCTACATATAGCTGAAAACATACCAAGATGTACCAGGTCTCCTCTCTACAGACCATCCTTAACGTGCCTTTGGGTCTGACGCTGTCCCATTTAACTATAAGGCTCTTGGGGAATTCAGGTTCACAGGTCTGAACATGGCCCCCTGGCTTGTTTATTTGTTCATTCATTCGCAAGTATTTATTGAATGCTTACAATGTGCCGTGAACTTCTCTAAGTGCTGGGGAGGCATCATGAATACACTAAATCTGACATTCTATTGGGGTGGGACAGTCAATAAATAAATACATACACATTTTGACAGTGGTGAGAAATTGTATAAAAGCTAATAACGCAGGGTGAGGGGACAGAGAGAGATGGGGTGGGAGTGCTGCCTCCTTGATAAGGTGACATTCAGAGACCTGAATAAAGTAAGGGAGACAGCCATGAGGAGACCAACATGTGGCCGGCCTATGAATTGTAACAGTGGGGTATAGAGACATAACTGAAATCACACTTGAAGGAAAATGTTGGTTAAGACAATCGTAATACTGAAAACATCCTATCTTCCTTGCAACATTTTCTTGCGTATATCCTGTATGAAAGGTACACAGTATGCTCTGAGGGGCCAGTGAAACAGTTATGGTTGTTACTAGGAATGTCACATGAGAGGGAGGAAGTTACATGCATGTATAAGTGTACGCATGTGTGTGTGCACGCAGGTGCATGTTCACACATGCACACATAGAGCTATCAAAGAACCTTTCTAAGACCGATGGTCACAGCCCTGCTCAGTCCCATGTCATAAAACCATAGCTTAAAATCAAAAACAGAAAATTAGCTGATCTTCAGAAGTCTAACAGTCATCGGCAAGGGTTGAGTGTGAGTTTAATTTGCAAAAAACCCATGAATCATCTCCTATCGATTTTTCAGTTTTCTTTTTGAATCTCTAAATACAATTCAAGCAGTTAAAATATCTTTCCTCAGAGTAAGTTAGATTTTAGTGATGCATTTCCCTTTACAAAGTCCTTTAAACCAACCAGTGCCACCCTGCACGTGAACATCAACATGCTAAAAGGGGAAAAGTGCACTGATCTCATCCTACAGTGAGGTCATCTGGAAGGAAGAGATGGTGTGGATTTGGGGAACTTACTTGCAACCCTGACTTAAACACAGCAGCATACACACATTACTTTTATGAGGATCTCAAAGTACATCACACGTTATATGCGACCTGCCACTCCTTTAGTTTTGAGGTCTTATAGAGAGTTCATTTATCCATAGCCATGAATACTAACTCTTTCAAGAGACACTGGAGGTTTTAAACGTAACTGCTGAGAATGCAAGGCCATGGATAAAGTCATACCTAAAGTAACTTGGGTACAGAAATAAATGTAAAAGTATCAGTTTGATGACAAACCTATCATCAGGACATGAGATCAGGAGGCTGGTCAGTGCTGTCCAAATGCCTTGGGATTATTTCAATATAAGAGTGAATGGAAAGACAGGGAGAGAGACATTACTGGCCATAAGTCATTCAAATGTTTTATACACACACACACACACACACACACACACACACCACTTAGATGATATGTAAGGATAAGATAAATTATTTTTTTACATTTTTTATTGTTTATTTATTTTTGAGAGACACAGAGAGCAGGGGAGGGGCAGAGAGAGAGGAAGACACAGAATCAGAGGCAGGTTCCAGGTTCCGAGCTGTCAGCACAGAGCCCGACGCGGGGCTCAAACCCATGGACCATGAGATCATGACCTGGGCCAAAGATGGACACTTAACCGACTGAGCCACCCGGGCGCCCCAAGAAAAAGTATTTTTTTACATTCCAGTGATAAGAGCAGTTTGATGGTCTGTGCTTTGACACAAGGGGAGTAGGACTACTGTGTGGTGACAGCCAGGTCTGTTCACGCAGCTTCCTGTAAGACAGGAGGGGCCACCTATCACCCGACCAGACAGCTGCTATACAAGGTTATGGCCGTGACTATGAATAAATGCTTACATCAGGATGAATCCTATCAAATGTTCAGTGATGTCACTTGCTTTTGGTGGGAATAAAGAGACATTGCTCGATGGAAAAGACTCAAGTCCACCGACTTTTTAAAAGAAATGTACTGTTATCTGGAAGGGAACTGTTACTGGGGCACACTGGCCACCTCACTGACAAGGAGGATTGGGTATGAAAGCATCCGATATTGCTAGAAACCGTTGAAATATTAAAAAAT
>CM053577.1:102558197-102625584 GCA_028646485.1 Cryptoprocta ferox | reverse complement strand
AGAAGCTTTTTATCTTGATGAGGTCCCAACAGTTCATTTTTGCTCTTGATTCCCTTGCCTTTGGGGATGTGTTGAGTAGGAAATTGCTGAGGTTGAGGTCATAGAGGTTGTTTCCTCCTTTCTCCTCTAGGGTTTTGATGGTTTCCTGTCTCATGTTCAGGTCCTTCATCCATTTTGAGTTTATTTTTGTGTATACAGAAATGCTGATGCATAGGGGCACATGTACCCCAATGTTCATAGCGGCACTTTCAACAATAGCCAAATCATGGAAAGAGCCTAAATGTCCATCAACTGATGAATGGATTAGGAAGATGTGGTTTATCTATACAATGGAATACTACATGGCAATGAGGAAGAATGAAATCTGGCCATTCGTAGCAAAGTGGATGGACCTCGAGGGTGTCATGCTAAGCGAAGTAAGTCAGGCGGAAAAGGACAGATACCGTAAGTTTTCACTCATAGGTCTAATAGGAGAAACCTAACAGAGGACCATGGGGAGGGGAAGGAAGAAAAAGAGGGAGAGGGAGGGAGACAATGCATGAGAGACTCTTGAATACTGAAAACAAACTGAGGGCGGAAGGGGGAGGGGGAAAGAGGAAGGGGGGTGATGGTCATGGAGGAGGTCACTTGTGGGGAAGAGCACTGGGTGTTATTTGGAAACCAACCTGACAATAAACTATAAAGTTAATAAAAAAAAAAAAAAGTATATTTTAGTCAAAAAAAAAAAAAAAAAGAAAGAAATTCCAAAATGAGGCAGACACATACACAGAAAAAGACAGACTAAAATCAATGGTGTTCCTCAATCTGATAAAGGACATGTATGAAAACCCACAGCTAACATCAGTCTTAACTGTGAAAGTCTAAACACTTTCCCCATAGGATCACAGATAAAGCAAGAAATCCACTCTCACCATTTCCGTTCACCATTGTTACCAGGGCAAAAAAGTCAAAAGAACAGAAATGAAAGGCATAAAAATTAGAAATGCTGAAATAAAGCTGCCTTGATTCACTGGCAACACAACTGTATACACAGAAAACAACAAAACATCTAAAAATAGTTACTAGAACTAATGAGTTCCTCACAGTTTCAGAATATGAGGGCACATAAAAATCAATTTTATTTATATATTCTAGCAATGAACAAGTGGCAACTGAAATTAAGAAATTACAAAAGCATGAAAAAGCATGTAAAGACAATTTTAACAAAATATGTGCAAGACTTGTGCAATGAAAATTACCAAATGTTGATGAGAAAAACTTAAAAAGAGCTACATAGAATGGGTAGGTATACCCTGTTAATGGATCAGAAGAAAATACTGTTCAGATAAACTTATCTATAGAGTCACTACAGTTCCTTTCTAAATCCCACCAGGCTTTTCTGTAGAAAGTGACAAGCTGATTCTAAATGAAAATGCAGAAGGCCTTGGACAGCTAAAAAACTTTGAAAAAAATTAAGTTGGAGGATGTATATTACCTGATTCCAAAATTTAGTATAAAGCTAAAGTAGTAATCAAGTCAGTGTGGTGATAAAATACACACAGAAATAGAGATCAGTGGAATGGATGCGAAAGTCTCAAAATAGACCCACATGTATGTGGTGCATTTATTTTCAGCAAAGGTGCCAAGATAAGTCAGTGGAGGAAAGGACAGTCTTTTCAACAGATGAAGCTAGAATGACTGAATGTTCATATGCAAGAAGGAAAAAATAAAAAGAAGAGAAAAACCCCTTCATCCTTACTTCACACCATATACAAATATTACCCAGAAATGAATCACAGACCCAAACATTAGAAACTATAAAATTTCTATAAGAACAAATAGAAAATCTTTGTGATCTTATGATAAGCAAAGACTTCTTAGCTAACATACTTATACTCAAAGTAAAAAATTGACAAACTGGACTTTTTCAAAATTACAAACTCTAGATAAATGAAAAAATGCCCCATAAAGACTAATATGTGAATGTTTAGGTATCTTCAACTTTATTCATAACTGCCCCACACTGGAAATAACCCAAAATGTCCATGAACATAAAGAATGAACTATTGATACATTTAACAACAGAGATGAATTTCAAATGCATCACACTAAGGGTTCAGATTCAAAGGGGCACCTATGTATGACTCCACTTACATGATTATTCTAAAGGCAAAACAATAAGTCAGAAAATAGATCAGTAGTTGATGGGGCTGCAGTTAAGGGAAGAAAACTATAAAGGGGCAGGAAGACATTTTTTTTTTCAGTAATGGAAATGCTCTATACCTTAATTATAATGGTGGCTATAGGACTATATACATTTGTCAAAACACATCAAACTATATACTTTAAAAGACTGAATTTTACTGTACATAAATTACACTTCAGTAATGGAAAACAAAAAACAATTCTGTTCTGCGGATGGTCAGGATTTGTACATTGCAGACGGGAAGAAGATTTGGACGTGAACAGTGCTAGGAAATGAAAAACAACACTTAGTTTCTAAGTCATTGGTTTTCTACATGGCACCATACTATGTTTTCATTAGAAAGGTACAGTTGAATAGAAAAACTAGATCACCAGAACGATTTTTTTAAAACCAAAGTTAAAACTGTATATATATATATATATATATATATATATATATATATATATATATATAAAATCAATTCAATTTTTCAAACATGTATTGAATTCTCACTATATGCCAGGCATTGGACTAGACACCACAAGGAAAGAAAACAGGTACCTGAGGCACAGAACAGCATCTCCGGGGACTCATGGTGCAGTGATCTAAGCCATCCGTTTTTATGCCATCACTGGAAGTGATTAGCCATCAGTAAAAAGATTTGAAATGGTATTATCTGTGGAGTGCCTGAAATCTAATTCTGAGAACTGTCCTTTGATAAGAATGCACGCAGTAAAAGGCTTTGAAACCTGTTCTGGGACCATCTCTGACCCCTGGTGACCTCAATCACTTTGCTTTCCAACGTTGCTCCCTTTCTGCACTGTAACTCTACGCTCAAGGATCATGAACTTCTCTTCAACCTAATGCAAAAGTCTAACTAAGGCTAGAAGTGGCTGGGTTCACTAATCTCTTCAAGAACTAGACTTCTAAATAGTCCAACAGGTTAATAACAGAGATAATGAAAAGAAGCTCAAAAGTAGTATAGACACGAGAAAGCCTTGGGGAGGAACTTCAGAGCCCTTCACCAAACCATGTAGAGCAGATGACAAAAGAAACAAAGAGAGCTTTTAGAAGGGAAAATGCGGGGGAAAGAAGGTAAGACAGAGACAGACGTGTGTATTGCAGGGAACCTGAGATGGGTCTTTGGAGAGAACATGGGAGGCCTGAGCTTTCTGAACATTTTTGTCTTTTTCTCAATTGAAAATAGTTTTTGAAGAGTAATGAATAATTTTCCACATCAGGAATGGAGGTTTTAGCATTACAGTTTCTATGACTTTCTTGTTTTTTTCTGTGTTTAAAAACAGAACTTGAAAACACACAAATGTGACTTTTCCTTGGTAACTGACATGAAGGATCAGATTGAACCCTTGGGCATAAATCAGGACAATGCTCTGGTAACTGGACGCTGAGCACCATAATGAAAGGCTAATACTTTGTTTCTTGCATTTTATTTTGGGACTGTGCTAAGTACTATATACTTTTCCAATTGCTGATACAGTTATTTTGCTAAGCATAAAAATGCCACTGTCTTTTTTGCGGAAAGTTTTTATTTTTTATTTTTTTTTTTGGATTTCTGTAAATGACCTGAGACTACAAGTCTGGTCACAATCAAAGTGTCTGCACATTAAAGGGAACCAGACATGATTAGTTATAACAACTCAGATTAGCCGTTACATAAATATTTACTACAGGGAACAAGAATTGTGAAAATAACACTTAATGCTCATGTTTATGGATATCCACTGCCACTTGACTCACTCTATAGCTATCATATTACTGGTTGGAAACTCGTTTTCAAATGGAAACTTTAACAATTATGGGAAGATTTTTGTAACTCCCTCTGTCTTTTCTTCTGCTTTTATTTTTCACCTGGTGAGATATCAGCCTACGCTACTGTAAGAATATTTCAGGCCTGTGGGTAACACCAATTTCCTTTACATTCATGACACACATATATTCTTCTACCATTGACAGTTATCTCTTTGTGTCCACAAATTCTATCTTTATAACTACACTTTTGAAGTTTTTTTTTTTTTTTTTTTTTAGCTTTCTAGCATAGAGATTTTTCTCATCACTGGCTGACTGTACATTAGAACTACCTGGGAACTTAATGAATCCTGAGGCCCACGGCACTTAGGTGGCTCAGTTGGTTAAGTGTCTGACTTGAGCTCAGGTCATGATTTCGCAGTTCATGAGTTTGAGCCCCGCACTGGGCTCTGTGCTGACAGCTCAGAGCCTGGAGCCTCATTCAGAGCCTGTGTCTCCTTGTCTCTCTGCCCCTCCCCTGCTCTGTCTCTGTCTCAAAAGTAAATCAACATTAAAAAAATTAAAAAAAACTCTAAGACCCAGACAGCACCCCCCTAATTTCTGCAAGGGGGGCCTGGGCATCAATCCCAATTTTCAGTCAGGATGGAGAAGCACTGATGTATGGTGGGCAAAATTCAAACCCTTATTTGCTTTTCAGGTTCATCAGAGTTTTAACTCCCTGCTGCCTTCATCTCTTGCGATAGGAAACACCCTATGGTTATGTTCTGTGTGGGTCTCTTCAACTAGCCTTTGTAATCAGGGTTTTCTGGCCAGACAGCGTATCCATGAACCTTTCCTATCAGAGACTGACAGATATTAAAGAAGTCCAAACTGCTTGCTCTGGAGACCTTCCCCTTGATTTATCTTCATAATTTTGTTTCAGTTGGCATCAATAACAATATATTTTATGAGCATGTTTGCACAGTGGTTTAGGGTTGACAAGGCACTTCCATAAGCATTATCTCATGTGAACCTCACCATAATTCTGGAAAGCAGGTGGGATTACCCTGCCCACTTTAGAGGAGAAAAATGTGGTGCAGTGAGGTTAAATGACTTGTCTAAATCTCCCAGAATTCAGTGACAGAGGCATGGACGAAGAGCCAGAACACTGAACACCCAGTCCAGCACACTTTCCCCTCTTTTTTCCACCCGACCTTTCTCGGAAGGAGAACAGAGGCGAGAGATGATTTTGTTACCTGGCGACAAGACAATTCAAATTCAAATGTGATAATAAAAGCTAAATTGTAGCTGAAGGCAGTAGGTACCATATATGCAACGAGATTAATGTAATTTAATGAGGTACCTGGAAGATAATATGTGATCAACAATTATTCATTGCATGAATAAATATGCAAAATCCTATTTTCTTAAAAAAATTTTTTTTTCTAATGTTTTATTTATTTGAGAGAGAGAGAAACAGCGTGAGCAGGGGAGGGTCAGAGAGAGAGGGAGACACAGAATCCAAAGCAGGCTCCAGGCTCTGAGCTGTCAGCACAGAGCCTGATGTGGGGCTTGAACCCACGAACCATGAGATCATGACCTGAGCCAAAGCCTGACACTCAACTGACTGAGCCACCCAGGCGCCCTTGCAAAATCATATTTTCTTGGGGCCATATATATGACCCTTCTATGGAGGACAGCTGTAGAGATTAGCACTGCAAATGAATTCCAATTTCCATTCTGGTTTGATTTGCCTATAGTGGTAAGGACCAGAAAAATTCAGTATTGAGGCTGAATTAGTCTTAGAGGAGTAGAGAAGCAGACAGATGGACAATAAGACACAAAACACAGTCCTCAATTCTTCCTGTCTGGAAGAATAATCTCAGGAAGTAACTAAATGTGCACAGGAGAAAATATTAACTGACAACAGCCTGTAAGACTTACACATTAGATGAAAATCACTGTGCAGGAAGAATAAAAGGCCAGCTATTCCAGAAGATCAACCAGATGTATGACCTGAAGGACAACTATAGAGGCTGCGTATTTATTCATTTAGAGAAGTGAATGCATCGTGTCGGTGATGGATTTAGCTGGGGAGAAGCCAGTAACTATGTATTAGTAATAATGCTCCCAACACACCTGGTCTGAGGACCACCACTGGCTGACATTCAGAGCAATGCGCAGACACCACTTCCTCTTTAGACATTCAAGTCTGAGGAGTTGCAAAGTGGTTACGAGGCCAAGAGTTGGTCAGAGATGATGACCGAATTCTGAGAAACAAAAATGCTAATTAATGGTAGGAGGACTTCCAAGAAACCGAATCAACAAGTTCCAAAAATTCTGAAAGAAGGTACTAATGTTCAGAGTAGATTTTAACAAAACCAAACTAAACAAGATTTAAAGAGGCCTGAGGGACGATCTCATTACGGAGAAATAAAAACTTAAATAAAATCAACAAAAAAATGGTTTGACTCATCGTCTCCATGCTTTTTTTTTTTTTCTTGCTTCCTTTCAGGTCCTTCATTCTCTCAATGATTCCCTGGTGGAGCTTTGAAGGGACACACACTTCTTGACATATATTAGGCAGGTCAAATCCAGATGTATGTTTTTTGAATTAAGATGGCTTATTTAAAGCAATAAGAAGCTGCCACAGAATAGCCAAAATTATAGATATTAAGGATGGAAAAGGCCTATTAGATCATCAAGTCTGTCCCTCAGGGCCAGTGCCGGAGAAGCAATCGAAATAAAATGATCCACTTGCTCCAACTGTTCTCTGTGGTTAGCAAGACAAAAACACTCTCAAACAGAAATGAGTCTTAGAAATTTATGACTGAAATGCTGAACTCTCTTTTTTCAATTATTTGGCTCTTTGTCAGCCAGAATCTGTGGAAGTTGGGCTTACTTTGTTATAGTTTCTATATATGTATACATGTATGTCTACATCTACCTAAATGTATCTGTATTTGTGTGTATGAAGCACATACAGATGCCATAAGGCCACCAATTGTCATGGCTTTCAGTCCTCTCCTGCACAGTGACATTTATATTCACTAGAAGCTCCCGACTCATCTAGAAGTACAGATTTAGATTATGTTCAAGATTTGCTGATGCAGGAATCACACTTCACAGACTAACTCATCTCTTTTCTGGGAGCTCCAGATGTAATAACGAGTCTGTAACCACACTGAGAGATGGGTGTACATGGACACTGAATTTAGTTCGTGGGATGGAAGTCTAGATCTAAGCATTAAGGGTTTGAGGACTTTTTCATGTGCAGAGACCACAGAAAGTGAATAGCTTTTACCTTTCCTCACTGGAATGGTTCCAATAATTTTGAATTAATACCTCTCCATGAGGCTTTTTAGGTTTATTTCTTGAAGTACTTGTATATAAAATTTACCTAAATACAAGAGCAGGATAAAGCCACACCAGTATCGAGGGAATAAAGAGAGTTTTCCAAACCGGCCGGGATGAGTAGAATGTGGGTATACAAAAGATTTTCTTTCAACGGTAAACAGGCAGCCTTGGAAAGACACAGATGTGACTCACAGTGGCGAGCACGCTTGTGTTAGTAACCAATGCAGTTATGGCTGGCAGCACAGATAGACTTATATGGTAATTACCAGGAAAGGAATCCAACCTCAAACTGATCTACCAAAATACTCCTTCTCTAAAACTTCTGTTGGCTAGAAGCAAAATTAGCAATGAGTAAAAGTGTGATTCCTTTATCAAACAGCCAGCGTTGAGTGGCCTTCTGTCTCCTCGAAAAAAATTGTCAAAATGTTCTCCCAATGCCCTTTTAAATTTCCATGCTAATGTAGACATTATTGTTGCCTTCTAATTCCTTAAAATAAAATTGTGATAGAAAAAAGTTTTAAAAAGATTCTATATGGTTAACTACGGCCTTACAGTAAAAATACATAAAAGCCTGAAGTTATGAAACACTAGCGTACCTTCTTTTATTTATTTCATTGATGAAATCTTGGTATCTGGAGTTATTTCTATAAAAGCTGGGCATCAAACCCATGGTCATGAATATAAGCTCCTTTTTAACACGGTTTCTAAAATCCTAAATTGACTCGAATGATTTTGACTTGTTAGGCCTTTTCTTTCCAAAGAAACTTAACCTTCCAAAGGGATGTAGACTGACTCCTTGTTTAAAAAGGAGGCGCCCCAAAGGCATGTCCATAAATCTGGGTGCCAAAGGAAATGGAAAACTTGGAAAACCTCCATCATCTTCAGACATTCGAAGACCAATTCATAGTGATGATGCCATATCTTCTATTTTTCAGCTTTGGGGAAGCTCAAAAGCCTTTTGCTTTTTTTTTTTTTTTTTTTAAATTGTATTCTAATAAGGAAGGAAGAGGCTCAGAATCAAGTACTTGAAAATATTTAAGCCAGAATTAGGAAAATGGGTACCTAAAAAAAAGTCATTTTGGTGACACCAGACAAACTCCCTACTACAGTCATCTTTTCTATTTTGCTTTTTTCCACCTTTCAATTAATTCCGCTCTTCTGTTTTTCCCCTAGTTATGCACTGAGTATGGCTGTGACAGGCTCAGATCTTACTCGGCTTCATTAACTACACTGAAAGCTATGCCATGGAGCTGTGAATATATAATGTGGCACCTGCCTCAAAATGGCTTAGAAGGCAAATTTCAGCAAGGCTTCAATGTTACATGTTTACTTAACTTCTGATTATAAGGCTACTGAAGGATTTCATCCTTTGGAAAACTCAATGGAGAAGGACCTGTGCCCTCCCTCATGCCTCTGCTTCCTTTCTCTACTCCCCTTCCAAACCCCCATACAAGAAACAGTATTTATGGGCATTAGAAAGGAGTGACAACATTTATAAAATTTATGCTCTATTTGCCCATTCTTCAGTTTGGAGAACAGACTATTTTCACAGTGGAATAGCTCTGGTAAATTCTCTGTATTTTGTACCTTTCAATGTATCATTAAATAAAAAGACTACCACAGCACATGAATAGTCTTGTTCTCCCATAAAATTAGTAGGGAATCTGGATACAATGAATGCTACTTCTTACATTATTGGTCTTTGAGAGCTCACCTTCCAGCAAGGGCAGAAAGAAGATGTATTAGAGCATTATCTTACTATGCAACAATTTGGTTTCACACTTTGTCTCTAGAAGGTTCCATCCATTCCACTACGTGGTTTAACTGAACTTTTTAAATTGATAGGTCTTCTAAATGATGTTCGAATGGCTGTACAAAGTATTTTAGCTAATGGCTGCCTTGTTCTTCTGGAGATTAAGAAATATAAGCTTTTGTTTCTTTGTGATAATTATAAAGGGTAGCATCCTATAGTTACTGTGTGCCAGGCAATATTGTAAATATTTTACATGTATCAACACATTCGATTCTTATGAAAATCTATGAGCCGGGTGCTATTAGGAAGGCTATGTAATTTGTGCAGGGTCACATAACTACTAAGTGGTGCAGTCATGATGTGAACCTAGGTGGGTGCTCCATATCATACTGGCTTTGGAATCACTGATACCCTCGGGAAGCTCCCAAGTGATCAAAGGAAACATGTACACATGTAATAAATATGTGCTACGTGCTTACTCTGTATCTAATGCTGGGCTGTGCGGTGGAGATGGAAGAATGAACAAGACATGGCCATCACTAGCATGGCTTGCAGGATTTAAACAAATGAATAGTTATACTATGCCTGGGTCTTGGAAATTTACATAGAACAAATAGCAAAGGTAAAATAGAGGTGGCCCCCAAACAGGGGAATAAAAATGAATGCAGGGATGGTGATAACAGGCAAGAAAGAGCCGGCTGAAATCAATTTTCCCAAAGTGAAATACACTGCACCATCATCTCTCTGTGGACTCTTGTCATCACCTAACTGGTCTCCTTGCTTCTGTTCTGGTCTGTAAGACACTCTTGTCACAGCAGCAGAATGATCCTTTACCTACCCTGAAAAGAAGCAATCAGTCAATCGGGAAAAACTAACACTGAACAGTAGATACTGCGAATCAGTCTGTTCCTCTGTTGAACTTGGTTCTGGAGCGGGACAGCTGAGCAGGGTCAACATCACTGAATGACCTCCCTTTGAGGAGGTTTCTCTCCCTGTCCCCATTTGCTACTTCCCCCAGCCAGAGTCTTTTCTTTCCCGTATGCCTCTGTGGACCCAGCTCCAGTCAGCTCCTGCCAGCCTCTCCCTGTGCTGTGTCCCTGCTCATGACCAAAAGCACACTGAAGCAAAAACGCAAGCATTGTAAATCTATCTAAAATGTGATTAAAAGATAAGTAGAAAGTTGTTTACCACTTAGATCATTCTTTTACCTTCTAAAGATTTTCTAACAGAATCTGGACACACAATAGCTGTCTTCAAATACCTGACGTCTATCTCATATAACAGGATTAGCTCCATCCCTGAAGTTCCAGAAAACCCCCAGAGATAAGACGCAGTATATCCTTATCTAATAGATAAAAACAAAGTGGAGGAAGCACAAAATGTGTTCTTGATGGGGTACCCGTTAGAAGGAAAACAACCAGAGCCCCTTCTCTTCCATTCAGTTCTGCTACTTGCAGTTCCCTGGTTATCAAAGCATAGTCAGACTCAAATGGGGAGCTCATGTTTTCAGATTTCAAAGCTTAGGCTCTTCCCAGAGAGAAAGGAATTCCATCACACGGAGTTATATATAAACATGTTGTACTTTCTAGAGAGGGTCACATAGCCCTGCACACCTAACTGTGGCCCCCCTCCACCTAGGTCTCTGCCGTAGAGGAGGAGGTGCTGATGGGCTTGAGCCCCATCTCTCGGGCTGGCCGGTTTTGATTGGCGGATGCTTCTACTGAGGCAGCAGTTTCTCATCTCTCAGGCTTTATGGCCCACACTGTAACAGATAAGGGGTAGCAGACATCCTGTCTCTAGTGCGCTCAGAAGCAAATGCAAACTAATGCAAAACAGAATCAGAAGGCACAGTTTTTCGTACTCTGCTCTCCTAATGAAATGGTCATCTTCATTCGTAGAACGGTTTATTCATATCTTGCCACAACTTTTGCTGTGCAGCCACAGGTATTGACATGAAATGTGCTATATTTGACCTCTGGTCAGTTTCAGTTTCTTAAATAGCGCACGGAATCAAAGCTTAATACAGAGCAAAGGCTACTATGACAGAGAGGGCGTGCGAGGGATTTTGTGAGCGTGGGTGTGTAATATAGGCAGATATCAGATACATTCATACATAATACACACCTGTTAGGTATGTGTTCACATATTTTTTTAAAAAAATTTTAACGTTTACTCATTTTTGAGAGGCAGAGAGAGACAGAGTGTGAGCAGCGGAGGGGCAGAGAGAGAGGGCAACACAGATTCTAAAGTGGGCTCCAGGCTCTGAGCTGTCAGCACAGAGCTCAACATGGGGCTTGAACCCACAAACCGTGAGATCATGATCTGAGCTGAAGTTGGACGCTTGACCGACTGAGCCACCCAGGCGCCCCTACTTTTTTTTTTCCTCTTTTGGTTCAAGGACAGCCTTTAGGTTTGTCTCCCCAACTTCCTCTGAGCAGGGACATTTCTGACTGTCCAAAAGGCGGCCAAGCATTTACACTACCATTAGTCTTATTTTGTAACAAGATTGAAAAGCTTCAGATGTCTGCCACGCCGCCTACTCAAGCTGATTGTCTCTTAATAGTTTCAAGGAAAGTTGTGCAAGGAAATGATATTGTACGGTCTCGGGGCTCCAGGGAAGAATACAGTCATTCCCAGGGGAGAGTGGGCCTTTGCTGAATCTGCTTCTTTATGAATAATACGGGAAGCTCAGTCCTCTTTCATTGTACCTTTTTCATTTTGGAAAAGCCGCCCGAATAGTTTCAAGTAGAGTTGAAGCAAAGTTATTAATGTCAAGAAGCCAAGCTCTTTCTCCATGGCTTGCTGGATAAGGAAGGAAGAAAATTGTTTGTACTCAGTTGTCCTCTGCTTCTCCTGCTTGAGCCAAAGAAGCAGGAAGGAGAGGGAATGAATAAGTGAAAAGAGATGGTGTTTATCTTTGAAAAAAATCACAATGTTCTGCACTCCACTCCGGCAGTCAGATGTGGCCACTGCATCTTTAAGACAGATAGTTCCTTCTGTGAGAGACGACACACTAATTATAGTGCTTGTGCCACAGGGAACTCACACATGCAACCCATTATGGAAAATATAATTTCTTTTTCTTTAAGAATACTCAAGATCATTAGACATGGTTTCTTCAATGCTAAAAAATCAGGCCCCGAAATGAAAACAAACAGTTTCAAGTATTTGCAACATAATGCCCGCATATATTTATGGCAATATAGTAAAAGTGCCCGAAAATGTGGTTTGACATTTCATGCTGCGCCGTTTTTCTATTTTTCCAGTTCTCTAACATGTGTCCTCTTATCCTATATTGCTGTAGCTTTACTATATCCCAAATACTCGAGGGGCAGGAGCCAGAGCGACTCCCAAAATGTTGGGCTTTCAAGGAGCTAATGAACAAGCAGCAGCCCAGAAGCTTGTTGTAAATTAAACAAACTCCTTATAAATTAAACATGGTAACATATGAACGTGAATGTAGGGCATGACAACATGACATAACTTTTAAAAAACAGCAATGAAAGGTACAGCGCTGCTTTCTCTAATGATGTGCCACGCTAATTTAAGGCTAAGGTGATGATTCCGTTGATTTAACAGTTCAACATGGAACTCATACAGGGGAATAAAATCTGCAGTAAAGAAATCATGGGGACTTTAGCATTTATGAGCATAGAGTTAGGTATGTTATTGTATGGGAGAAAGATATACTTTTCAATCCAATCAATTTTCTCTGTCATAAACTAACCCAAGACATTTAGGCTGAACAGTAAGCAGGCTTTTTGGATTCAAAGAAAATACATCCTTTTCTATTAAATACGCAGATTCCGAATAGAATATTAATTGGCACATTATCTTTTTCATTTTTATTTCATTTTATTGTGTATGTTTTGCTTCTTTCACGGGTTTACCTTTTTAGCCTGTTGTTTTTCCCTTTGGTTTGTTTTTTTTTTTTGCAGATATTCTGTAAACACAATAGAAATGTAAGACATTACATATATCCCTTATCAAACATAAGTTACCCTAAAGGGTGTGCAAGTTCCACTTTAGTGAGAGGACAAAAGTAGAAAGGAAAACATGTCCTCTGAGCATGCTCGGGTTTGATAAAGGAAAGACTTGATCTATTTGGGGAGAGCAGCCTGACGGAAAGAATGTGCCGGATAGAATGTGCATGCTCCAATCTTTTGCATTTCTTTGTTTACTCTTGCTCTGGAGAAAAATAATCCTAATCAATCAGGTTAATTTTGAATATTCATGGTTACCTCAATGTTAACTGGATTTATTTTTAAGATAAATTCAGCTAACTACGTAATCTACTTCTACAATCATTATCACTATTATTATTATTATTATTATTATTATGTGGCATTATGAACAGATTTCCTTTAAGTCTTTAATTCTGGAGACCGGATTTTTTGAGTCCATTTTTCCTACCTAGAGCCTCTGCTATATGGAAATAACCTTTTTAGAGTAGCCACTTCTGCACAGGACAGAAACATTATAGCTCGAACCCCTTGGTAAGCAGCAGTCACAATATCCAAATTGGCAACCGGCAATACTGTCTTGATCATATTGGTGGAAATCATACACATTTCTGCTTTAGTGGCAACAGATGAATGTATGGGGTAACAAGTGCAAAGCAGGAGGGAAGTAATGACTTCATATTTTGTTTCCTGCTCCTGCCACCCTTCACTACCTATAGGTCTCAGAACATGCTCTCCCTTCCTTGGGCCTCTATACTTTATACTCATGCTGAGGAGACTGATCTTTCTGGTCTTTTTTACTTGACTAATTTCACTATCCCTATAGGTTTTCAGTTTAGATAATACTTCTTCCAAGAAGCCTTCCCTGATGGTTTAGGATAAAGTTATTAGGCTTTGGCTATGTGCGTCCACAGCGTCTGTTGACCTCACACTACCACTTACTATACACTATGTTACAATTGCCATACCCCTGGTTGTAAGCTCCTTAGGTTAGGGAACACAGCCTGTTCAGAAGTTTGGTCCCAGCGCCTGGCCCTCAGTCTGCCATGTAGTCAGATGTGCGTACTTGTCTGTTGAACAAATTAGCCAGGTGTTGATGGTGACAACAATGCTAATAATGGCTAAGTACTGAGTGCTTATTATGTGCTAAGGACTGTTCTGAGCCCTTCACATTTAATCTTCACAAAAGCCCTGTATGGCAGGTACCATAACCATCCCCATTTTAGAGATGAAGAAATTGAGGCACAAAGAACCTTCAGTACCTTTTTGAGTTGCTTCACTTTGAAAATGGCTTGTCAATTTTGGTGATTGTAGTTTATATGCTGGGAACTAAAGGGAATTGAAGGGTCACTGCTAATTGATAACAGATCAAAATAATTAGGTTGAACCATACGAAACTGTTGATATTCAATTGGTTTTGACTTACAAATATGGCAGTTTCATATGTTTCAACCTCCTATATTGAGTTCAGCTACAGCTTAGTCTTTATCCTTGCCTACCCCATTCACCCTCAGCTGGAAAAAGTACCACACTCCTACATATTGTCATGCTAAAGAGTGATAGGTGCATGGATAGGGACCAGAGAAAGCATTTATGCATAGAATTCTTTTTAACTGTGTCAACAGAGCCTTGTTTCTATGGTTGGCTAAGACTTAATGATCTCTTTGCCATATATAACCTTTCTGTGAACAATGACATTGACTGTAATACATTCTGCCTATGCAGACCACGTCTAGGGCCCCAAAAGAGGTAAAATCAGTAATAACATGTTTTTCCATAGTTTTAACTCATATATGATGACATAAAGCCAAAGGTAAAAGGAAAAAAGAATTTGGAGTTGAAAATGATTTAAATTTGCCAGTTCCCAGCACTTCTGGAACACTGCCAGGGTTAATTTGGATTGGGCCTTTCAGAGTCTGCACTGCTCTAACCTGATGGAGCCTAAAAAACATACTTGATATAAAGAGGTAAAAAAAAAAAAAAATCCACCTAACTCAACACAACTGACAGTCTGTTCTCAGGTTGCCTAGCCTTGCACCAGAATGTTTTATTTGTTTCATTCCAGAAGAGGGTGATACTGTGTCTCTTAGTGAAAGGCATTTGTGATGAGAATAACTTATAGGCTAATCCAAAGCTATGTAAGGCAAATACTCACAGGAGGGAATAGGACTTGTTTTCAAGCTGGAAATGTTTTTCAGCGTTCGCTGGAGATTTTTATTTCGAAATCTCCAAATTCAACAATTCTTCAGCCTCTGTAAACTTTCAAATGGAAAGCTCCAATATTTAGAGTAAATAATGTCTAAGCTTCCCCTTCACAGCAAGTTTTCTTTTTCTCCCCTGTCCTAAGAGTGTTATATCCTGGCAACTGAAATACAGAACCCCTTTGTAGTAAAGCTATCATACTATACCACTCAGAATGTGTCACTAATGAGGTTACAGCTTAATAGAACCATAGAAGGACACTGAAAAAAGAAAATACCCTGACAAATGTGTTGACCAAAGGATGCCAACAACTCTCCCAGGGTCCTGTCCGAAATTCAAGGATTTACAAAAAAAGTAAAAATGAACGTTAGTGTATGTGAAAAATCATAACATTGAAACATAAGTCCATTTATCTTTTAACTATTTTTCTAGTTCTCTTCCAAAATTTTACTGGTTATTAAAACACTGCTGTGTAAATAAAAATGTTCTGCTTTATAACTCACCCCCTATTTCTTGTCCTTACAATATAATAATGTCATTGTTTGTTATATCACACTTATTCTTAAAAGTAATGGGGCTTGATGTGAAGGGCTTTAAATAGCACTTTGAGGAAGGGCTTCTGCAGAAAAATGAGTGTGGGGAATCAAGTACAGAATGGTGAGTTCAGGAAGGGACTCTAGCGGGCTTCTCCGGTTCTGAGGGTCCTTAAAGAGTTCATATGCCACGCTTTTCACTGAGTAAAGGAGTACTCTTCATAAATGTCCTCTTATTCCTTAAGCAGGGTGTCCAAGACTGAACTGTCCACTGACAAGGTCACGGGGAACGTACTACCAGAGTTTCAGTAAATCCATTCAAATTCCCAGATGGGGAGTTTAGTTGCAAATAAATTTCGCTAGCACACACTAATTCACATGCTGCATTTTGTTAGCAAACATCCTTTGCCCTGACGAGTAAACGAGCACGTGTCCAAGTTCTCTTTCGAGATATTCACAGTCAACTGTTGCACATACCCAACTCTCCTGAGTGGGGACCACCAAAACCGAGAGCTTTGGGCGGTCTATAAAACATCGACACTCTCAAAGATAAGATACAGCATGCGCTGTGATTAGAATCACAGACTGTGGGAGCTGGAATGGGCCTTTGAGGTAATTTAGTTCAAACTTCTCATTGTACAGTTGAGCTTGAGTGATTTTTCCAAATGTTATTCAGCCGGTTAATGGCTGGCCTGAGAGTAGAACCAGGTCTCCTGACTCTTATTCCACTGCTTTTGCCATTATAACAGGCTTCAGCCATGATCTACTATTTAGACAAGGTCAGTAAACTCAGGCTCTATCAAGACTTGATGGGGAGAGATTCCATTAACAAGAGGCCTTAACAGAAAACTCCCTGTATCTAATTCCTAAAAATTCAAGTTGAGGGAAAACCTGGTACTCTCTCAGCATGAAAAGGCAAAGGGAACTGTATGAACTAGCAACCAGTTTTAATGAATCTTTTTAAAAAACTTCGTAAAGATTAATAAGCTTGTACTAAATGTAGAAAAATTTCTCTAATTTAAGCATTTTTTCCCTTTATTTCATATTGTACCTGTGTAATAGGAGCGAAGAATTTCTGTTGTGTGAAATAGTCAGTTTTTCTCCAATGATAGTATGTTATACTGAAAAAAACAAAAAAGCACTAAATTGGGAATCAAGAGAACTGGTTCTATTCTGGGCTTTGCCATTAATTCATCGAGATACTCTAGCTTTCTGAGTCGGTTTCCTAGTCTATAAACTAAAAAGTTTGTTTTTTAAAACGTATACTCAGAAAAGCCCAGGAGGTTCTGTGAAGGTGTCCTAGGAGCTTACAAAAGGGACCAGGAGAAGAGTGCGGGAAGGCCGTCCCAGGAAGTTCTGAGTTTTCCACCCCAACCTCAGCTGGGCAGTTCTGCTTTGATCTGATTTAAAAAACATTTTTTAATGTTTATTTATTTTTGAGAGAGAGAAAGAAAGAGAGAGAGAGAGAGAGAGCGAGCGTGTGAGCAGGGGAGGGGCGGAGAGAGAGACACACAGAATCCGAATTGTTAGCAATTTCCTGACCATGCAATGCTGTTCTCATCGGAACTCTATTTTTGCTAATGTTCCCTCTACATCTCTTCCTTCCCTGCTTGGCTAACCTATTCTTATCCTTCAAAATTCAGCTCAGGCAATCTTGCAAGCCTGCTCAGAACCCCAGAACTAGCTGAAGTAATCTCCACTTGCTCCTATTTTATCCTGTAAAGGAATACTACAGTAATTAAACAGTATAATGAGACTATATAATTCTATACTGTTTCTTTCAATTGGGATGTGTCTTGTGGGCCATGCCTTTCTCTTTGATATCTGTTAAAATATTAGTGCATGAAAATTCAAGGAAGACTTACTCAGAGTAAAAAAAAAAAAAGCAAATGTTGAACTTGACCTAAAAACTTGATTTCAAAAAGTTGAAAAAAGCCCTTGATGATGCATAGCTTATTTGTTTGAAGCCTTATTCTCCTATTGTGCAAATCTTAATCTAATTTAAGAAATGATTCTCAACAAGAATTTGACTGCATCACATGACATCTGTTTATTATGAATCGATAGGAAGGTTTAGCCAGGAAGATAAATGCTTCATTTAAAAACTGTTTTAAGGGGTGCCTGGGTGGCTCACTCGGCTAAGCGTCCAACTCTTGATCTTGGCTCAGGTCACGATCTCGTGGTTTGTGAGTATGAGCCCCACGTTGGGCTCTGCGCTGATAGCACGGAGGCTGCTTTGGATTCTCTGTCTCCCTCTCTCTCTGTCCCTCCCCTGCTTGCACTTACTCTCCCTCTCAAAAATAAATTAATAAACATAAAAAAAACTGTTTCAAAAACTTCCCACAAAGAAAAATACTGAAAAATCACTGATTAAAAAAACAACAAGATAACAAAGTTAACCAAAGAGTCAGTATATATTTGCAGAATATTTATACATAAGTATATTTTATCTTTCATCTAATTATTTGTTAAGTACCCACTACTTACTAGCCACTCTTAGAAGTGCTTAGAAAGCATCAGTGAGCAAAAGAGGCAAAGTCTGTGACCTCACGCAACATAGTACACTGGGAGAAATATATAAACACAAATAAATACACAATATGGTGGGGAGGACAGGTACTTTGGGAAAAGATATTGGAGACTGCTGAGAGGGGATGGAGTTACTAGTACAGGTAAGGTTTCAGGGAAGGCCTATCAGCTAAGGTAATTTGGATCAGAGAGCCCTCTAGGAAATAAGGGAGTAAGCCAGGCAGATATATGCAAAAAAGCAATCTAGGTAGAGAAAATTCCAAGTGGAAAGGCCCTGAGCTAAGAGCCTAAGTGGAGTATTTGAGGCATATGAGAGGGGCCAGTGTGGCTGCGGCAGAATGAGCAAGAGTGTGGGAGTGAGAGATGAGTTAGGAGAGGCTGCGTGGGGCAAGACCAATAGAACATTAGATGTAAAGACTTGGAGTATATCAGACATGCGAAATAGTAATGTTCTCCAACCTTCTAAGGAGTTCTGCTATAAAAGGGCAGTAATAGTCACAGTAAACTGAACAGTCAAGGACAGAACTCAAGATGGGGAGGCTTTGAATCTGTTCATATACAGATAGGAGGACGAGGGCAGAGTGGGAAAGGGGAGATAGAGCACGTGCCTGACAAAGCCATGAGTAGGTCAGAAACAGGTCTGAGAGAGAAGAGAGAATTAACCACAGGCATTTTGAGGTGGAGAAGAAAATAATTCAGAAAGCCTACACTGGCCTTGGATTTTTTTTTTTTTTTTTTTTTTTTAAGCAAAGCAGACTGTCTACCTGAGGGGGCTTGGGAAGAGATAACAGTTTTGGTACAGTTCCTATGGGAATACTAATGAACAAACCCCTCAAATTTTACTTTCCCACTCCTTGACTTTTGAAGGGGAGAAGACACGAAAGGTCTGCATGAATTGTGTTTCATTGTCCAGTTGGAGAGCTGGGAAGAAAGAAAAGATTAAAAAATGGTGAAAGCAGGAGGCTCCAGTGTTGAGTCAAATGAGGTTCAGTCTCTTTCTGCACCAGCTGGGGTGACAACTCCTTTTCTTGTCCAGGGGCAGCACCATAAGACCTGTGAAACCGTTCGCTCGACTTATGTCCTACAGAAAGCTCTGGCCACACGTATCTATCATTCGCCACAGCCTTCAATGGCTGCTTGAGTGGAAGCTCTAAATTATTCCTTAGCTCGCAAAACATTCGCTCACAGTAAGATAAGCAGGAAGGAGTGACCAAAATCGGTATAAACACAAAACATTACTAGGGGCTGTTCTTAAATCAGAGGAACAGCACATTTAGTGTAGAGCTATTGCCCAGTTAAAAAGAATACCCAAGCCCTAGGCATTCTTAGGAATTATGCAGAGGAAAGTGAAAGGAAGTATCATCACTGTACTTCAACTGCAGTTGTTAAATTAGTAACAGGAAAAAAGTATCCTATTTCTCCAATGAAATGAACTAAAAACAAGCACTATAATGATTGAACTTTGGACCATAGATAATTAAATCTTCAAAGAACTTTTCATATAGCTGCTTATAAAGGCAGATGCGACTTATTAATGAAATACACTTTGTAATAGAGGGCTATGAAAGAGTCAATCTTCAATTTAGAATAATTTAAATTAAAGATCTTCTACTACAAGTATGATTCACTAAAGGAAGATTCAACTTGGAATTCCAACTTTCCCTGCTGTCTCTTCTAGCAAGCTGTTTTTTTTTTAAGCAGCAGTAAGCAATCCCACCCTCAATTCTGATTTACAATCACAGCCTGCATGTGCAAGCCCATAACGTGCATGACACATGGTAGAATCTCATTGGTTCACACCCCTGCGAAAACCACAACCCCCCCAACTTTCAATAAAGCAAAGGCCTCTTTACCTAAGTGCACATTAGCTGCTGGCTTAGACAGGCAGTATGACATGGCTGACTCCCCAGTGGGCAGGCACACCACAGCAAGGCGCTCATTAAGCTATTGAGTTTCATTCCAGTAACCGTTCAAATACATTCTTCATTGTACCAGAAAGTATGTTTGTTTGATGCTGGAACTTTGATTTCCCCTTCCTAGTCCCCCTCATCCCCTCACCCCTGTTTTGGTATTTGTTCCCATGCTAACGTATTCACAAAAATTCAGTAATTCTCAATGGGTCTCTTGGTCATTAGTGCAAATTAGTGAGGTTTTACTGAATATGGTCAGATTTGATTTGCCAAGTTCTTTTCCCGTTAAGGTTTTAAACCCATGTGTATTTCAAGGGAAATCTAATTTGTAGGTTTCGGATTCATTTACACTCAACGCACAAACGTGGTTCTGTGAGTGCCTCCGGAGCTGGTGTACAAGAAGCCACAGGAGCTGGTTTCCCTTCCTTTTAACAAGTTCTTGTTAGAATGTTTGCTTTGAAGTAGGTATTTGGACCGTGCTGGAAGCAAATAGAACTAAACCCCAGGAAAATGTAAAGCAAAATTTAAAAACCAAGTTCAAAACAGTTTCCCTTGCCCCAACAATTATACTTTTTGAAGAAAAAACTCAACGCATGGAACTATCCGCTTAAGCTTTGTAAGGATGATGTCACCCATCCACCCTGCCTAGATGAGGCTGCGTCTCATGTGCTTTTGTCTTGCAGGGAGACAAGAAAATCATCTGTGATAAAAGGCTTTGTCTGCTAAGCCCCTGCCCTGTCCACTTTTGTCATTCCACTGACTGTTCCATTGCTGGGCCTCCTACCATTCCCGCTAGGACTCTACTGTTGGGATTCTTTCAGGTGTCATTTCTGTCCACAGCCGGTCCAACACCTATTGATTCCTGCCTATCTCCTTTTCTCTGGAGCTCCTTAGTGCTGTGTTCTCGCACTTCACCCCGGTAACCACTTCCTGCCTTCCCCGATGTTTGTTCTAACCTCCTGATAAGATGGAATCTTTGTTACCTAGTCATAGATTCCCAGTGCCACTTTTTAGCTGAGGTTTACAACTGCAGATGGATGGCTGCAATCTTTGACCCTCATCTTTTTCCTCCAGGCTGGGCTTCTGTGATGACGGCTTCTTGGGAATCTACACTGGCCCAAGTTGTGGACCTACTGCTGATTCTGGCTCCCTTCTGTCACTCTGCATTGCTCTGAGGAAAAGGGGCAAATCTCACTGACGTTTCTATTACCCATTTCTACCACAGTGCGAGACATCAGCAATAGGATGGGGGTACTGAGGAGACCTGGTGTCCTTGTGGATAGCAGGAACAGTGCTTAGAAAGGCAGGCCGCCTCTAGCAGTGCCAGCTCCTGTCCAAACACCAAAAGTAAGCAATTCTCAACACTGAGAATACATTGGTTTGCCTTTTTTTTCTCCTTTCCAGAGTGCCTGCTTGGAAAGACAAATAGCATTATCACACCCCAAGGACTGTGGCAATACCAAAAAAGCCCTTCTTTACCAACTGTTGCCTCCACAAACAATGCCTTTCAATGCTTGGGAGTTCACTTCAAGTGACTTTGGAAAAAAAATAGCCATGGATGCTCTAAATGCTGGGATGACTCATTAAGACAGTGGTGAACTCTGAGCAGAGAACAAAGAGCTGAGATATAAACCACTAAGAGCAACTAAGTTTCCAGTGGATTCAGATAGACTTCAAATTGCAACTGTTCTGAAAAGTCTACAACTAATTTGGGGACTAGCAAAAGAGGCACACTGACAAATACTCCTACTATGCTCGGACAGTGTCAGTGTGTCTGAATATATACATATATACAGCTTTGTTATATATTTTTTATATAATATATGGTACATAATATATATATAATACAAAGAAATATAAACCAGTTATGCATACCTATGTGTGAGAAAGCCCTTTTCTAATCTGCCTGGAATCTTCTAGCACTTTTGGAGAGAGACGCACACGATCGATTAGAAGATATAGCATAATTATCTCATAACCACCAGTTAAGTTGTCCCTAGAAAAGGATCTCTGACTCCTAAGGATAGTGATTCATTCATTTCACTCGTTCACTCACTCATCTATGAATCCTTAACAAGGTAACAACCATGTGTCAGGAACCAAGTGACATTCTCTCCAGTTAGCTAGGGATGATAGTAGAAAGCAGAAACAACATTGTTCTCCCCCTACTCACCCTGCCCTCAAACTTACAAAGCAAGGCAAAGGTAGAAAGCAAATCATTTAGGTATATATGTACAAAGTGCTCAAATGCCTATCTTTTCCTGATCACCTGCCAAATTTGCCTTAAAAAAAAAAGATTTCCGTATCTCTCTTTATTTCCCTTTCCTACTTCCCAGCTCTTTCCTTTTTAGTGACTTAAATAATGGTGCTTTTGACAACTAGTCTTAAATTATAAATAGCTTCTATTAATGGAACCGTGTCCTTTTCTCATAACTTTTTCCATTAATATGCATGTAAAACATAGCAAGATTTAAAATGGTGATCTAAAAGAATTGCATCAGAATGGTATACTTGAGGTTTGTGTGTTTCATTGCATGAAGATTTTACCTTAAAAGAAGAAAGACTGAACTTTAGTTCAATGCCTAAGTATTAATTTCTGCAATTTACCTTGAAAAGCATATAAATAAAAGAGAGTTGATGGATGAATGGAGGATGGACAGATGGGCAACAAAACAAGAATAAAATATCAAGTGTGGATACAAGTGGTGAGTATATGGGTATTCATTATAAACTTGGACCAATTTTTCGATAAGCCTGTGTGTTTTATGTTATGAAGTTTCCATGATCAAATATTGGGGAAAAGTTTCTTGAAACTTCCATTTTCTATTTCTATTTATTTTACACATTTCTTGAGAGTATATTTATTATCTCTCTGATTGATTTTGAAAGCTCCTGAAACTTTAGGTTTTTGCTTAACCTGAAAAAGAGGAAGTGAACACAAACCACCTGGAAGAGAGGATCTAGAGCGAAATATCCCAGGGAGCTGCTCCGTCCTCCCCAAACAGATCCGTGACTGTATTTGGAGACAGAGTTTTTAGGAGGTAATTACGGTTAAATGAGATCACAAGGGTAGGGTCCTAATGTAATAGGACTGGTTGGACTGTAAGAGGAAGACCTCTCTCTCTCCCTCCCTCTCCTTCCCTCCCCCGCCTCCTCTCTCCATTCTTTCCCACTGAGGAAAGACCATATGAGGAGAGAACAAACCAGGGGCCATTTGCAAGCCAGGAAGAGAGCTCTCACCAGAAATCCAGTTGGCCAGCCCTTGGACTTCCCAGCCTCCAGAACTGTGAGAGAATAGATGTCTGTTGTTTAAGCCCCACATTCTATGGTATTTTGTGAGGGCAGCCCAAGCTGACTAACACAAAGTCTGGAAGTTAAACATCTGTGGCTATTTAGGTAGTCTGCATGCAAATAAGACACAGGAAAAAGAAGATGTGAATCAGTACATTCAGAGTTAGAATGACTGAATGTTATGGTGCGAAGGGGTGTTAGTTACCAGGACGTCAAAACTCTCATTTTCCAGATGAGCAAACAGAAGCTCACAGAGGTCAAGTGATTTGTCTGGGGTCCTTCAGAGAGATTAGTGGCAGAGCCAAGGACTTTCAAGCCCAATCCTCTTCATTTCTGCTCTTTTTACCACACCGCACAGCTTCATTAAATCAAACCTCTTGAGCCGAATGTTAGCAGCCAAAAACCCAATTTCTTTCCTTCTACTGAAGTCTCTTTGAAGAATTCAGCTCCATTTCTCTGACTCTGTACTTTTCTCCCTACTCTTTTTTTTAAATCACAAATCAATTTACCCACACAGATAAAAAGAAAACCAAAGTCTTCTGTGTGTAAATATACAAAAGGGTAAATATAAACACAAAAACCTACACTTAAATTTGGACAAATGTTAATTCAATTATTCATTTATAGCAGAGGCATGCATGCCTAAAGATAGCATGTGTGCACATAGAAGGCATCTTTCTTCCTAATAGCTGCCTATTATAACATATAAAGGCATTCTAGAAAAATAATAAAAATGTATTTGTTTTCCAAATTAATAATTTATAGTCTAATTTAGCACAGTATTACATCTTTATAACATTTAAAATATCCATTTTGATAAAACATTCTCATAAATAGACCAAGAAAACCAGGTTAATAAGCTTGTGTGTTTTATATAGGGCAATAAAATAATATATTTTTATAACATTTAAAAATAATATAAAATATAAAAATTGAATATAATAATTGAACTTTATTTTGTTTAAAAAGTGTCCTTATAGAACATTTTATTTAATTTTTCCACTAGGTAAACTTAGAGCGTGTGAAAGTAAATGGTCTTAATGATGTTGAGGCAGTGGAAATGTGCCAGTGACATCCAGAAATGGTAATCTATTATTACCAGTCAATAGTTAAAATTTTTTAAACATTTCTTTACTTTTCTGTATCAATTTAGTTTCACTATACCTAGCCACTGAGGAGCCACAAGACAACCCGTTCCGTAATTTTTCTTTTCTTTGTCAGCAGTAGCTTGAATCTACAACTACACGGTGTGTTAATAAAATAATGTGATTGGCTTGTCACCACTGAGTCTTTTCAAAAGAATGTGTTGTGAGCTTTAAAGAGAATTACTTGAGAGTAATTTTAAAAATATTTTGAGTAAAGGCAGCACTGTTGGGAATTGTAGAGACATTCAAGGACATGTTGTTTTGAAAGACATAACCTCTGAGAAATAAGTCTGGTTATATTTGAAAATGAAACAAACAAGAAGAACAATGAAAGTAACCAAATTACTTTCTGGTTTCACTTAGCTTTTTAAAATGGCTAAGGTGATGTCTGCATCGTCTGGGGCCATGGTACACACTGATGGCGTAACCGCACAGAGCTAGATTTTACTTTCTGTGCATTCACCCAAAGCAGAATCACAGTTAGTGGAAAAGACCGGAGAACTGGAGAACAGAGAATCTATTTTAAAACCAAACTATTATTTACTGCCTTAATAGGCTGTACATTGAAATGCATTCTCTTTATCCAAATAAGTGACAAGCAGGGAGACAGGACTAAGGCAGGGTAAAATGAGTGATTACCCTATAGAAAGTGTCAGCTGAACTAAGGTGGCCACAAGAGTGTTTGGGAACTAAGTAGAATTCTCTTCCACCCTCCTCAGTGGTGATGCCCTGGTGGGACTTCATTTTGAAGGAGGCATCGCCATATGTCCCCTGGACATTCAGAATCCTGGGGACAAATAACATCCCATCTTCCCCTTTCTTTCCTTTTCTGTAAAACAATGTTGGCAGAGCATAGCTATTTAGATGCTGTGATAATCAGCTACAGATTTCAAAAATAGGCAAGTAACAAGGTTTAAAAGATGTACGTGCAAATACTGGGATTTCATCGAAGATAGGAATTCAAGTTCAGCTCTACTACTGTCTGGCCTCAGAAAACACAATCAGCTTTCAACAGCCTCAGCCTCCTCATTGGCAAAGTCACCATCACCACTGCTAACGATTACAGAGTGCTTACCATATTCCAGGCACTGTTTGGAGAGCTTCATGGATCTGAACTCATTTAATCCTTCACAAGCACACAAGAAGGCACTATTACTTGTCACATTTTCGACCTGACAAAACTGAGTCACAGAGAGATTAAGTAGCTCACCCAAAGATAATGCTTACTCTTCGGGGTTGTTGGGAGATCAAATACAAAATCCACAGGTTGATCAGTGATGGAAGGGATCTGTAAGATCATCTACTCTTTTTAAAAAAAATTTTTTTTATGTTTATTTATTTTTGAGAGACAGAGAGAGACAGCTCGAGCAAGGGAGGGTCAGAGAGAGAGGGAGACACAGAATCCGAAACAGGCTCCAGGCTCGAGCTAGCTGTCAGCACAGAGCCCGACGCGGGGCTTGAACCCACGAACCGTGAGATCATGACCTGAGCCGAAGTCGGACTCTTAACCGACTGAGCCACCCAGGCGCCCCAAGATCATCTACTCTTAAACTCGGACTGCAAATATGAGGCATCTAAAGTTTGTGAAGTTGCTGGTTAACTGAAGACATCGAACCTCTTCTAGGTCTTATTCTAGGGGTCTTTTATAAGAACCTTTTTCCTATTTTGCTTTTCTTTAATTAATTTTCATATATTCTTTCACTCATATGTACACAATTCCTGCAAGGTACTAACGTGGGAAAGAGTGGTCTTGCCCACTTCTTAAATAACAGGTCAGAAAACTCAGGATACCTCAACGTCAGCATGTAGTACAGCTGGACTGAAAGTCAGGTCAACTGTATGGCAGTCGAAATGATGGCACAATTAGGATGGCTGTGAAACCATCTCATTTATCGCTTCCTGGTTCTCTTTAGAGCATGGTGCCAAAGCACCTTAGGCACATTATCACATTTAATGCTAAATCTACCTTTGAGTATGTAACTTAAAATGTTATTAGTTTTAAAATCAGAGAATGGCTGAGCCAGAGGTTTAAAAAAATGCAGACTTTCTGGAGTCAAGCTTCCAAATCCCAGTTGTGTTGAGTCAGCCCAAGGTCCTACTAAAGAGGATAAAGTGAAGGCCAGGCAGATTAGTTAGTGTGGGGTTTGGGCTAGACATCGAGAATGGAGGCCTTCTCCCTACCAAAAGGACACACACGGGGCCCTCAGTACTTTTTGAGAGAGTGGGGGTTAACCTCAACTCTTTCGGCAGAGTCTCAGGTTTATTTGCCAAAATGGATTTCTAAAAACAATGGCTGAATTACCCTACAGTCCATTAGTCATCCTACAGAAACCTAATGTTAGAAAAATGTTCGCTTAAGACTTAGTGGCGGGAAAAGACTGAACTATGTTCAGCAATTCTTGGCTGCGGTTCTTTATTCATTAGAAATTTCTTCCTTTAAAATCATCAGTTATTACATGTAATATAGCTTAATCTTCAGTGTTTGTACTTCTGGAGAAGAGATGAAGCTCCCGACTTTGCACTGTGTTTTTTAACTGAGCCCAGACTGCTTGAGCTGCCGAGGTAGCCAGTTTCCAAGCTGGTCCTTGATAGTTCTTGCCTTCTGGTATTCATGCCCTGTGCAGCTCCCTCACACATTGAATCCAGGGTTGGTGAAAGTAACAGTATGTGACCTCTGGGGCTAGGTCATAGAAGGCACTGTGGTTCTCGCCTTGCTCTCTTGGACTGCTTGCTCTGGAATAAGCTGGCTGCCATGCAATGAGAACATATCCGCAGTCCCATGGGGAACTGAGGTCCCCAGCCAATGGCTGGCACTAATCTGCTAGCCAGGTTAAGTAAACCACCTTAGAAGCGCACTGTCCAGCCTCAGTGAACATGCGGCTGACACGTGATTCCAACACGTGATTCCAACCCTCATGGGAAAGTACAAGCCCAAACTGCCCAACCAAGCTGCTCTCAAATTCCTGGCCCATGGGAGTCAAGAGATGGTAAATGGTTACCACTGTTTTAAGACACTAAGTTCTGGGGTTATGTGTTATAGATATAATAGATTGGACACAACGATTCTTGGATCAAGAATACTGCTGCTAACCTTGAGAGCATGCAACAGCTTACTGTGATTCTCTTATAGTCCATGAACCACCATCATTCTATCACCTGTTACAGACTATACACTATTATTAATGACTACAGTTGGCCCAAAGGCCAGCAGTTAATCATGTATTATGACTTATATTTGGTTGTAATGGCATGACTGTTTTGAGAGGTAATGTTTCCAAGCTGATGAGAAATACAACAAGGCTGTCTCCATTTCTCTATGCTGACTTCATGGACTTGCAAAATTTCTGATTTGATGAAATTATTGGTAATATATGTTTAATAAATTTCTCCAATGTTAAGTTAAAAAAATACTTGCTTAGTTTACTCTTGGAAGGTATGTTTTGATGTGGCTCTGACCGTGGTAGAGGGAGGAACTGTGGAGGACGTAAAGGTTTAAAAAAATGGTAAGAGCTGCAAGAAACTAATCTCTCTGCTGGCATCCATTGCTGTGACTTTCCAAAGGCAGACATTTTAACAACTCCCCACATGCCCAAAGGGCTTCATTTCAACCAGTGCAAAAATGTGGCAAGATTTTCAGAAAAGATAATTTTTAAAAGCTAGACACTGGGCACTGGATCTCAATTCTGAACAGAAAAGAAATGCTACACGTGAATTCATGGAACTTGCCTGGCTGCCAAAAGTTTGATGTTCCATGCTGGTACTATGGGGAAAGCATTTAAGCAGACTGACAAGTATGCAATCCTGCTTCCTAAATTAGACCCATTATGTAGGGAAGGAAAGTTACCTCACACTCCGGAAAGTCTTTACTACAAGCCAGCTCTGTGCCCAGGACTACCCAAAGGATTGCAGATAACTCCTGATGTATTAGATACAAAGAGGCTAAAATACCTGAGTGAAAAGGTAAAACAACTGCTGAGATTTTGGCTAATAAATTCCCACTGGCTCTCTCTTGCTTTGAGGAAATATTAAAAAAAAAAAAAGTTAAATAGGTTGTACTTGAAATTGTTTTAAAAATTCCAAACTGGGTGCCTGGGTGGCTCAGTTGGTTAAACATCTGACTCTTGATTTTGGCTTCAGGTCATGATCTCATGGTTCGTGGGACTGAGCCCATGACAGCATGGAGCCCGCTTGGGATTCTCTTTCTCTCCCTCTCTCTGCTCCCTTGCATGCACAAGCATGCACTCTCTCTCAAAATAAATAAATAAACTTAAAAAAAATTTAAAAATTCCAAACTGTAGCAAAGGGTGATATTAAATAGTAAGCCTCTCTCTTACCACTGAACTCACTCATTAACAACCGCTTTTACCAGTTTCATATGTGTCCTGCCAGATAATTCTATGCACATACAAGGATACACAATTATATACACATATGTGTGTTTAGACATATATGTGTAGATTGTCTCAATTACCCCCTTAGTATAAATAATAACACAATATAACTTTCTGTTGTTCTATATGTTCGTGGAGGCTTTTTTTTGTTTTGGTTACCAACATACTTTGGAGATTGGTTTTATATCTTTATCATATATTAAATTCACCATCCATATTTGGGCACAGTTCTGGTCTTTCTAGGCTACTCAATTAATCTAATTATATACCAACATCAAACTTTGAACTACTATAGCTTTGTAGTATGTTTTAATATCTGGTCTGGCTAAGTAACACTCCCCCTGTGTATACTTTTTGAGAACTTCCCTGGATCTTCTTACATGTTTTTCTCTACGAACTTTAGGATTACCTATTTAGTCCATAACGCCACCTCCTATTTCAATTTTTAAAAACTGGAATGAGAAGTGATGTATCTTTTAGTCTCACAAATCCCTTGTAATCAGATTAAGTCTTCCCATTTGCTATACTAATATAATACATGCCAATTAGCTTAACCTTTACATTTATCTAAAATTTAACTGTGTATGAATGTTCAGTTTTATCATGTCCTTTAATATTCTTGACCACCTTGGGACTAAGTAGCACACTTACTAGGGCCCTCACATTTCAGATGGAAAGAGAGAGACTCAAGGACGTTGTCCTCACGACTGGGACGGGGAGGGGAGAGCTCTGGCACTTGGCTCAGGGCCCTCCCCACCATACCGAAGGCAAGGAGCGCTGTGTCTCTCTCCAAGAAACATTTTAAAAAACAAAGATGGTTTTAGTTCTCTCGCAATGCTACATTTTAGAAATGTTGGCAAACTATCAAATTATTATACTTTTAATGAATTTTAAAACGTATAATAATATTGGCAAGAATACAGTGAAATTTGAACTCTCACAAATTGCGGGTGGGGGAGTAAACTGGCACAGTCCTTTTAGAAAGCACTTGGGCAACACATACGAAGGGTGTTAACGTGCCTCAGAGGAAGAAGGAAACTGCTACTGGGATTCCTGGGCCGCAGCCTTAGCACCCCTCCAATCACAAACTTCCATTCTTTGCTCCAGCTGGGCCTGTTTCCTCATGGTCTTCTGAGTGCCTGGGTCATGCTCAGCTCCCTGTCTACACCTCCCTTCTCCTTCTTCCTCTAGGCCCTGAGCCTCAAGGCTGAGAAAGATTCCCGGAAGCCCCACCAGGCTGTTTCCCAGCCTTCTGCATCCACTTCCGCTTCTGGCTTCCCTCACACGCATGCCTCTCCTCCCTTCCCAGTTTCCTTTCTTCTTCCGGTTCCTCTGCCACACACACCCTGCGGGAGACAACTGTTTACTTCTTATAACTTGTATTTCAAAATTAACACATACTGATAAAACTGAACCTTTTTCAAACAAATCCTATCCCTTCACTTGGCCCACAGAATTTAAGTGACTCTTCCAGAAACAACAACAAAACAAATAAGAGAGTCGAAAATATACTCTATAAAAATTAGGTTTTAGATTCTGAAACTTCTCCATAATTAGGCAGATGTTCTCATTTGTTGTATAAATTTCCCTTTGATTTAGAAAAAGCATATCCTCTTTAAAAATGTTAGTTTCTTTCATTAGGTGAAATAGCCGAACTTAGATATAATTTTTTTGTTAAGTTTTTGCTAACATTGTTGATAACAATCAATAGTTCATACCAAGTAACTGGGGGGAGCACAATTTAAAATCGATTTCATTTTCCTCCAAAGACCTTGGTTCATTCTTTGAGAACTTTCTGTTGTTCTCTTTTTAGGTTATCTTGTGTCTTCTCAAAATTAAATCTAATCTCTTTAACTGTGTCTAGCCAGCATTCCCACTATGTGTTTTGACAGTGGGTGCAAGGTCAAATTTGCTATCTATTTCATCAAGATGTTCTTTCTTTGAGCAGATCCAGAATATATCATAAATAACCTTCAGATTGTTCCAAAGAATGTCATCACTATTGGCAGAGTGGTGACCACAACTTCTAGTAACAGACTGAAAAGATGATGCATTGCTCAAAGCACAAAAAAATTACCTCTGGAGTTTTTGCCAACATTCCAGCATGTATACCTTTTCCTTTGCCAACTGTATGAATACTATTATGATAGTTTTGCCCTTGAAATCCTTTTAAATGACTTAAATAAGGCTTAAATTATTTAAATTTTTGAAAACTTAATATAATCCTATTAAATATTTTTACAAAAAATAAATAAAAAATAATTATAAATATTTACAATTCTAATGTGTGATGCACATCTAATTGCTAATACAAAGAATGACTCTGTGCCCTTTTCATCCTACATGTATACAAATTTAAGGGTAAGAGGAATCACTATTCATATTCAGGTACCATGTGCGACTGCTGTGAGTACTATGTCAATTTTTGAGTGTATCTGGAACCTTCCCTTAGAACATGAAGAGAAGGGTTTGATGAGTTAATCTGCCCTTTCTCTTACTTAAAAGCTTCTTTGGCTCAAATCCTCCCTTTTCATCTACAGACTCTGGTGGCAGCCCAGTCCACAGACCTTTAAGGCCTTCAATAGCAAGTGCCATTTTTGGGAGTGTGGGGGGGAGTGTAAACATATATATAAAATTCATATATAAAATATACACAAAATTTTGCAATTTGAACCATTTTTAAATGTACAATTCAGGGGCAATGAATTACACTCAAAATATTGTGCAACTATCTTTCCAAACAAATTTTGAAGCATTTTGAAACAAATGTTCTATACCCATTAAACAGTAACTCCTCTCTCCCCCACCCTTGGAAACTTCTTACTTTCTGTCTCTATGAATTTGGCTATTCTAGACATTTCGCACAAGTGGAGCCATGTAAATATATGTCCTTTTGGGACTGGCTTATTTCACTTAGCATCATGTCCTCAAGGGTCATCCATATTGTAGCATGCGTCAGAGCTTCATTCCTTTATAGATGGCTGAGTAATAGTCCACTGTGTCTATAAACCACATTTTGTTTATCAGTTCATTAGCCCTTGACTTTTGGTGAAGCACAGTGTGGAGGAGTGAGGCTTGAGTGGGGTCTGTTATAGGAGGTACCTCGTATAGTGTGGGGCGTAGGGACTCCTAAGTCCTTCCTCCTGAGGTCTGGGGGAGGGCTCCTGCCCCTAAAATTCACTGGTGGAGATTCCTGATTGCTCCAGCTGTTGTTTCCCTTTGCCTCTGAATTCTAAAGTACCTACAGTCAGTGAGGTTTCACATTTACAGACAGGAAGCTACTGTGGTCCTCTCCCCAATTAAACTCCAAGTTCTTTCCAGTTTTCAGGTGTTGGTGCTGGCAGTTACAAGGAAGGAAACGGGTACTGGCTCTCAGTGTGCCAGTTACTGTGCCAGGTGGTGGAGCTCAGTGATGGTCACTGTTTTCCTTTCTTCCGTAGTGTCTAAGATGGCACTAAGCAAATACTGGAAATTTAAAATGATTGCTAATTATCTGGAAAATGACTTCTTCCCAACACAATATGTGACTTGCTCATGACCTTAGTTCTTCCTTGCGCCTCAGGGGAACTGACTTCCTCAGCCAGTGAGAAGAGGTGAACCACATATAACCCTCAAGAAAAACAGGCCTCTGAGAATCTGGTTTCCTGATTATACACGAGACAGGTGATTTCTTCTCTTTTTTCCTTCCCTTTTCTTATTTCCACCTGCCCATGGAGCAGAATGTCCATCCTTGTAGCTGGCAGTACACATCAGGACACGTCTTTGCACTAATATCCCTTTGTTACAATCCCGAGAATTCTTCCATTCTTCCCAAGGAAAGTAGAATCAGCCTGTCGGTGAGGTCTGCTTTTCTTTGGCCTGTGCATAAAGATGAATTCTCCTACACCTAGAAAACATGGAAAGCCCTATCTTCAAACTGCAGCTGTCCCAACAATTTTATTTGGCCATACTGTACAAAACATTGTATGCTGGGAAGTCCTTTCTTAATGGAGTGAGAGAGGCGCTCCTCACTAAGAATGCAGACTACAGTCGGTGTGGGGATCTGACGTGTTTCATGGTGGTGTATGAAGTTGTTACCTAAGAAGAAAACAGTTCGTCCAAATTTGAAAACAAGATGTCTAGACTCTTCCTAATTGATGGCCATGGATAAAAAGGTATCATAAAATGTGTCTGAAATGTCACAGGAGGAGCACAACACTAAGAAAGACACTTTTATCAGAAAGACTATTTCATGTCTATGAGAACACATAATCATCTAACAAATAGACATGTCTTAATATCCAAGTGATTCTGTTATTTCGGGTTCCTCAAATTTTGTTTTCCAAGTAGTTATTTCTGGTGCGTAAAATTTTTCAGACAAAAGCGTTCTGAATGGATCGTTATGGCTCAGTGCCACCTTTACCACAGTATGGTTCCGTATTTGTAACTATCAACTTTGGTCCTCCCTAAAAGTTTTCAGTTTAATAGTTCATTAAAAAGGCACATGCACTAAAATCTGCCTTCAACAAGTACCATTACAAAGAATAATTTTCCACAAGTCCAAGTCCACTTCCAGAGCCCAAGATAATCTCCTAGATAAAACAAAAACAAAAACACACACAGAAAACAACTTGCCTTCAAGAGCAATTACAAAAACAAGATTGGTTTCTGTGATAAAACGAAACTGTGCGGACTAAATGTTTTATAACTATTATCTAATTTCCTAAATACCACGCTCTGTAAAACGACCAAAGAGTGATGATAAGAGATATGCTTTGGAGCCTTGCAACCGATAGCAAAGTTCCTTCTGCTGGTTGAGCGTGTGGAGTTTCGTTCTCAGGGCTGAATGGCTGAGTGCAAACAAAGGTCAATCGATGAAACAGGTGTATGTTAGCTCCAACTGTAGTTTCAGCATGATGTCAGGAGCTGAGCTTCATGCTTTTCCCAATATGCTAAAGATTCTAAAGTATGTCTCGTACGTAACTACCCACTGAACATAAAATTTGAAAACAGATACTGCTCATGAGGTAGCTTGGGCATTATTTTGCCTTAGATTACGGAGGAATCGGTGACAAATACTGGATGGTAATAATGAACCAACCACATTCTTTTTGCTGCCCTGCAGTGATCTAGAAGCTGTTTAATCATGGGTAGTGGAGGGTTCACTGATACAGGGCATACCAAATTCAAGGGACCTAAAACTGACCAGGGAGATTACAGTTGGAAACTCTGTCCATTGGAAAGTTGTTCTCTCTTCAGATCATCATTCTATCCATCTGGCCATCCATTCATCTGTCTTTTATGTTGAACTCCAAAATAAGCAAAAAACATTGTACTTTGCTGAGAGAGATGCTAAGATGGTTAAAACATGGTTTCTTGGTCTACCTGAGGATTGGTCTTCTTAGGTTTGGATCAGACCAAGAAATACAAAGTATCTTAAAGAGGAAGTGGATCAAAGTTTAGGATTTGATTCAAAAGGAGAAAACAGTTCTGAGAAAGCCAAGGAAAGAATAAAGAAATGAGTTGTGGACTCCCACCATGCCCTGCATCACCAGGAACCCCCTGGGTCTAGATCTATCTATTTTTTTTTCTAGAGAAAAGGATTCTTTATCTAGACTTTGCTGCTAAAAGAAGTATGGGCGCTCCAAAGCTGTCTTAAGATTAAAGTGGAGTCGGTGACAAAATTTTATGAAGCAAGTATTTAAGAAACATTGGTACAAAAATTAGGAAGAGCCTCAGAGTTTGTTCATATAACATTATAGTATTATTCTTTCCAATGAGGAGAAATAAAGAAAAATATTCAAATTAGGTTGGAAGAAACACATACACTATTAGATGCTGGAATAATCTGAGAATAGAGATGTCACAGTTAAGTTCTTAGAAGACTTTTGGAAACAGAATAAATTCTCATTCGTCTTGAATAACTTGAATAAGATTATGCTAAAATGGCCCAAGACAATAGACCAAAGATCATACTGCTGACCAACTCAAAGTATAATCGCCAAACAGGTTTGTTGAATTATGGACCCTTTCACCTAGATATGTGAAATATTACATTTTCTCATGTTTACAAAATAAGAGGACAGTGACTGCCTACTAACAGAAGTTTAGGAATTGGTGAGGGCTAGAGTCCTTCCCTGACCCACAAATTGGAAACTGAACATTAAAGTCCATTTGCAAAGCACTACATCTTTCATCCTTTCCTTTCAACCTAAAGCTTCCAACTTCTTGAACCTCTCATTCCTGGAAAAGCTCTTGGTAGTCACTTTTGCAACCTGCAATTTCTGTGGCTTTTCATCATTTCACTCTATACTCTTTCTGCATCTAAGCCTCACTGCCCATATGTGGTCAGTAATGCCACCACCACCAGAAGTAAAACACTCCTCAGCATGAGCCTCTTTGCCCACACAAGGGCAAAATGTGGGGCAGGAAAGGAGTCTAGTGTTCATGGATCTCAAGATACTGTGAAACTACAACAATGGACACACAAACACACGGGAATTCTCTGAAGGCTATAAAGACGGCCAATGAGTGGGTCTGGGTGTCCATCCCATGCTCAGAGGTCAGCCCTGAGCTTCCTTTTGCAATGCTTAGAAGGGTGTAATTGGTAAACTGGCCTTGTCATCTCTCGTTTTGAATTGTATTAGGATAATAATTTCAGAAGAAAGCATTCTTTGCATTTTGGGGAGCATGGTTTATATTTTTAGCACTGTGCTAGGAATTTTCAAGGGTTATTACTAAATATTTACTAAAAATTGCTCATTTTTACAGGTGATTAAACAGTAGCTCAGGCAAGTAATCTGACTCAGAACCCTTGAGACACCATCAACGGCAGCAGAGTGTTAAGTAATGATTTACACGAAACTATCAGTGACGTTGTTGGTTCATTTAAGACCCCATTTTTATATTTCTCTACTTCTTTAGGATACTAATAGTGGTACTACCTTCTAGGTTGTTGGAATGACTAAATGATATACATTTAAAAAGCTCAGAAGACAATCTTTTTAAAAGGGACCATATATATACGTATGTGTGTACACACACATATATGCACACATACAAACAAGTTATAACTATCTAAAAGACTATATGTATGCATGTGCATTTTTTCTCCTTTTCATAAAAGTGCTAACTTAATGGAAATACATTGCTCGCATCTCTGGTGCTGATTTTCTAACAACAGCAGCCGTGCCTGTAATGCTTCTCTGAAAAGCATGGCAGTCCCATGATGGACTAAACTACCCAACTATGACTGACACACTCCTGAGACACCTTTCACTTGACAGAACACAGGGAGTGCCACATAAAGTTTTAGGAGTGTAAATGAAGCTGCCTGAGTCTTCTGGAATACATACCTCCAGGCTTGCTGGGACCACAGCCAAGGAGCCTAGAAGTTCTTTCCTTTGCTTACAATAGTTTGTGAACTAGGAGACCGAGATCTGTATAATCTGATTTGTTTCGTAGGCTTCCGCACCTTTTTAAGCACAATCATGAAATTTAAAAATATTCCTCTGTCACCATATAGAACAGAAGAAGAGCAGGTCTTTGCAAAGGCTGCTTAAGTGAGATATCTGAGGGTTTATTTTTTTTTCTTTCCTTTCTTTCTTTCTTTCTTTTTTAACTGTATAGTTTATTGTCAGGTTGGTTTCCATATAACACCCGGTGCTCTTCCCCACATATCTGAGGGTTTAAAACCTACTTTGAAAACTGTACCACTCATGTCGTGCTCTATTAGCACACTATTGACTTCCTCATTAGAAGATTCACTCTAAGTATTAAGGTTACCTTCGGTGGTGATAGCTGGTAACCTGCAACATCAAGTTAAAAGGCATCGAGTTGCCCAGACAACTCCTAGAAAAGTAGTTCAAGATAATGTATCATTTTGTCAAACACTCTTAAAAATTAGCTCTTTAAGATCTCTCTTTAGAAAAAGGAAACCCCTCACAACCACTACCACATACAGCCCACATTGTAAATAACTACGAAGACACTTGCTTTTCTCCAGAAAACACCATAAAACTCACAAATTAGTAAAGCTACGTAAAGCCGACAAAGTTGCCATCTTTGTGACAAGGTTTACTTACTTCGTTTGAGACTTTCTTTCCTCTTTTCTGAGAAAGGAGAAGTCCTTACAACATTCAGTTCAAGACACAGGCTTCTTTGAAAAAAAAAAAAAGTCTCATAACAGAAATGGAGGCCAAAGAACACTTCTTTGTCACCTTGGTCTTCACTTGGCATAGTGTTTCAGATGGTATTCATTTGGAATAAAGAGACCGATGACATAACATGTCCAATCCTCCTAAGTGGCTTTACTAGAGGTGGGCAAGGCAGACAAATATAAATTAATGTGTCCATCGGCAACCGAAAACATACCAACTCATCTTGGAGTAATTTAATCAATAGGATGGTTTAGAGGACAGTGCGGTGGCACCATTCTTGGAAGGTAAAAGCTTAGGAGAAGGAACATAAATCAAAGGTGACTGGCAGGTAAGGGATATACACGGCCATCAGCCAAACCATGTGCACGTTGGCACAGATTCAATAAGATCATTTATAAAATTTTTAAGGCAGGAGTACACAAAAGGGGGTCTGGTGCTAACTAAATCCACAGATAGCTTACATGCCACTGGAATAAACACTTCCAGATGCGGGTGTACAAAAACCTTTCACAGAAAGAAATGTTTTCTTTCATAAATCTGAAGGAGGGGCTCTTAGCGAGGAAGGGCAGAATATCTGAAATGGAGACTGGGCTTCTTACAGACTGGAAGTACCTGGCGAGATGGGCCAGTTGTGTGGGCAACAGCAAACCGCTTGTAGTGGGTCTCCATTGAGAAGCATCCCTGTGATCTGTAAGACTGGGTTTCTGCGACACTGAGGAAAACACACTAACAGCACATCTGTCCATCCGTTCGCAAAAATCTGTTGTGTTGCTCTCATTCCTTATAATTTCTTGTGTGTGTGTGTGTGTGTGGGGGTGTTTTGGTAGACATAATGGGTTTGCACAGAGATGAAAACCGTTCATCAAAGTTTAGAAAAATGATGCTTTGCAACTTACACTAGCACAAAGCTATTGCAGGCATGGCTTTAATGATGACGAACTTTTTGGAATCTTGTCATAGTCATCTTTCAGGAATACACGGCCAATTTCATTAATGACTTACAAAGTCAATTGGTTCATTGGAACAGCATAGTAATATGTGGGGACTTCTTGGTCACATATATAAACACTCCTAGAAGTTCGAATAGAAAGCCAGAATGTCTTCTTTCTTCTTTATTATTATTATTACTTTTTACATTCAGGTGATCTATGCATTGAGCCTGCCACCTGCCTTCCGGAAATCCCCCTGAAATTGGTTTTCTTATCGAATCTTTAAACTTCATGCAAATTCTTTGTAAGCATTTGAACACTTATTCTTGAGAATATTTTTGTATGTTTTAGGCATTGACCTAAGTTATAAACTTGTCATCTTTTACTCTTCTTTCATTCAGGGTCTCATTCTACTTACTCTTCATGACAAATATCTCTCGAATGGATTCTATCTTGTCTGTTCGCAATGTCATTAAGTTAGCAGAGCCTTTTCTGGCTTCCTGCTTGCAGTACGGCGGGGCCACCTAATTGACCTCTAATTAGAACTGTGCCTGTTCTACCCCCTAACCCTAGTCCCTCCTTTACACCATCATCTGAGTTATGTTTCTACAATACAGATGTTTATATCTATTCCTTGCTCAAAAACTCTCAAATAGCTCCCTGATCTGTATGAGTTGTTAAAAAGAAAATTTCCCCACAAAATCTTACTGAGAACCTAATGTGTATCAGAGATCAAAAATTCATCTGTATTATTTAGAAAAAATGCATCTGTATTTATTATTTGCACAATGCCTGCATAATAATTTGGGGTTTCTGTAGAGCCATTAGATAACTGTTGGCTGACATCGTAAAGTCTAGGTAAACTGGCTTAGAATTCAAAGTCTTCAAACTGTCATCACCCCATTCCACCCTCCCCTGAAGGTACTCCAGACTTGGTTCCTCATCCTTGCCTAAACAATAGTACTTCTTCCTTCTTTCCTTTTCTTTCCTTCCTTTTTTTTTTTAAACACTTTTTATTTTTGAGAGAGAGAGAGAGAGACAGAGCATGAGTGGAAGAGGGGCAGAGAGAGAGAGGGAGACACAGAATCTGAAGCAGGATCCAGGCTCTGAGCTGTCAGCACAGAGCCTGACATGGGGCTCGAATGCACGAACCGTGAGATCATGACCTGAGCCGAAGTCAGATATCCAACCAACTGAGCCACTCAGGCGCCCTATACTTCTTTCACACATCTATATTTCTCCCCCATTTTATTCCTGCTCCTTTTGCTACCCTTCAAAATTCTTACTTGTTTCCCTTACCTCTGTATCATAAACTTGATTCAAATGTTAATGGCCCCACAAAGCCCCCCTGACTTCCTCAGGCAGATTGTGCCCTCCCTCTCTGTACCTGAAGCACTTTGTCCCAACTTGTTACACCACTGGCCACGTGGTACTGCTTGCATGCACATCTCCTACGCTGTGTTGGAACATCCAGTTATCATTATATTCCATGCCTCCACTCCAACATATTTCTAATATAGTACTTGGAAAATGTTTACTGAATTAATAAATGGAGATGTCAGAGCTGTAGGGGCCTGAGGACATGTAGGGATGCTAACACATGTAGGGACCTTCCACTTCTCCATGAGGAGTAGTTCAATTGTATAAATATGGATTTTGCCAAATGGACTGTTTTTACTTAGTTCAAACTCAGAAAGCAATTGCTGTCCTTTGTATGTGACATATGCTTTTACCCTATCAGGGAGGCATGTGCTTTGAATTGGTTTTCCAGCAGCGGTGGGTGACAGATGGACTTGTAGTAGCATGGAGTCTTGCCTTACCTCCTTATTCATTTCTAAAAATTTTAACCATTTGTGAGTTGGTTGTGTGAGTGAAAGATATGGCCTACCATCAAAACCTGAAGGTGGTGTGCCCATATTGACCCCTATTCCTGTCTTCTTTAGACAGGGGTTCAGAGAAAAGCACAGGGTAGACCTCAGGCTTGTTTCTTTCTCTTCTTTCCTCCTCTCTTTCTCTTTTTTAAAACATCGAAAGCTTGCCTGGATGAGAAGTGCTTGTCAACTGTGACTTACTTATTAGGCTCTTACCTAATTAGTCTAGAATATGGGAATGGGTGTTTTAGGTTAGATCAGGAATGAAGAATTAAATCAGAGCCAGAAATGTAGTTTCTAACTTCTCTACTGGAAACTATAAAATCTGCACAAGTGTTTGAATTGGAAGTGACAGGAACCTGTACGCCGGGCTGTGAACTTCTGGAGCCAGAGATCAACTCAAGTACACCCTCCCTGGTATTCCCATCAGGGGCACAGCTGCCCAACTGTCACCTTGAATGCACCTGGGCAAATTCAGAGCCTGACACTGGGCTCTGCCCTTATGACCTCTGCCAACTAATCAGTCAAAATATTTCCAGATCTGGAGAGCCTACTCCACATTTTGGGTATATGCCCAGAACTGCAAGTGCACTCCAATCAGGTGGGGGAGCCTATCCAGGTGCCAGGGCAAGAATTAACATCTGACTGACATATGGGCCGTGAATTTTCTCTTCTCACAGCTTGGGGTCATGCAGAGGCAGTGTGTAGGGGTGGAGTATTTGATCTGTGCATATACACAGCCTAGGGGATTTGGTTTAAATCAAATCATAATTAAAACACCAGTCAGGAAAACAAGGCGTAATTATTTTTTTCCTGCATATTTTTCCTACCTTGGATAGAGCCTTAAATACACGCTGGCTACAATAAAAGCTATGTATCAGTTTCATTTTGGGAAGGTGTAAATTTTCCACTTAAAAACAATCCACTTATTATGTTGTAGGATTAAGTCTGCAACGGCATCAGTAAATTAAATGACAGTTCAATGAGTATACTTTTGAGACTCAAGTATGTAACACTATTTAAGAAATCATCAAAAAGTAAATCATCTCCAGCTCAACAGGCTCTCATCATGGATGCTGGAGGGGATTTCTGTCACACTATCAATAAAACAGTACACAAAAGTTTCACTTAAACAAAACACCCTTATGAATGTTAGATGTTTCTGAGATGGTAAACAATGTGTTTTAATAAAACCAATGCGCTCTTTTCTAATATTCACCTACTGAGATATAAAATATGAATTGAAAATTTAAATAGGACTTTTGCTAGGTGAACCTGAACAATTTAATATACTGAAGATGTAGGTCTAAATATATTCAATCTTCTTCATTCATAGACTTGAAGGAAGATTCTTGCCATTTTTAGAGCAAGGTTTTAAGTTTAGAATATCTCAGCTGAGGTTAGTTCCTCCCAAAGAATCCTTTTGCTGCTTTCATGAATTTCTGAGTTAAAAGAATCCTGTGATTTTTTTTTAAGAAAAAATAATTTCCTTTTGGGAGTCACTCTAAATATTTTCCTCTCTCTCACCATTCCCTCAGAAGACTGCAAAAACCGAGAAACTACATTAACACATTCAACTCTCCAGATCTTCTGTTCAAATATTTCAGATATTCTGTTCAAAAAGTTTCTCTTTGTTGTCAATTGTTTCTCTTTCCTTGTTCGAATTCTTCCTCTACTTTCCAAGATACAGTCTGCCTTTTACAATAAATAGAGATTCATCAATTTCTTGAACTTGAAAAGGTTTTCTCCTTTTCAAACTATGTTCCTGAAAACTAATTCTTTGGAGGTTTTCTAGGGGTCTCATGATTTTTTTTTAATGTTTATTTAGTTTAGAGGGAGAGAGACAGAGAGAAAGAGACAGAGAGAGAGACAGAGAGAGAAAGAGAGAGAGAGGGAGACAGATCATGAGTGTGGTGGGGGCAGAGAGAAAGGAAGACACAGAACCTGAAACAGGCTCCAGGCTCTGAATTGTCAGTACAGTGCCCGACGTGGGGCTCGACTCACAAACCATGAGATCATGACCTGAGCTGAAGTCGGATACTCAACTGACTGAGCCACCCAGGCACCTCCTCATGATGTTTGATTCGAATGTCCATTTACAATTTTTGTGCTACTCAAAATAAAGGTTCTGCCTTCTCACTTTTTATATTTGAACTTCCTGTAGACGTTTTGCTGATTTGCTGATTAGGATAAGGTTTTGTCTTGGAATTTGGGCTTGTTGGTTTTTGTTTTTTGATGTTTAAAGCAGGACAGAGAAATATTCTAAATACAACTGGGCAAGTGAATACTTCGCCTCAGGATCTGTACCCGATGTGGAACTGAATTCGAGGTCTTTATGGCTGACACCGAGGTGAAGGCAGAAAAAAGGAAAATGTCTTTGAATAGTAACTGTTTACTGCAGAGACAAACCAGATGTTAATAATACCAGAATTTTCAAATTGGAACTGGATTAAGTCCTTATAAAAAATTCACTGTCTGTCATAATTTAAGGTATTACTACAAATCGAGGGTTCAAATGAAAGAAGATCTCACTTTCCCTCTCTCCGCTGACTGATGATTAAAAAAATGAACTAAACAGCTTTTACAATATAATGAGATTGTGCCATGTCTATCTGGAAACACAGAATTACCATGTGATGCTTACAATAGCAGATGTAGTTTCATTAATGAAGTTCATCAAATTTGGATTCAACAGGCAAAGCAAAATAAATTTGACCCTGAAACTTTAAGCAAGTGTTTGTCAGAGAAGGGTCTTCAGGTGACTGAGATCTTCTTTATGATATCTTTGAGCAGCTTATAATGTTTTAAGGTATCTTAAAAAATATTTTCCAGAAATCCAAGAAGAGTCACCCTGGATTAGAAATCCACATATTCTCTCTAAATATAACCAGTTTAAAAGTGTGAGCACTTGTTAGATATCGCTAGTTCAAACAGCTTTCAAGCAAAAAAGGCTAACGATTTTTCTTTTGGACAAGACCATTGCAGGCCTGTGTAGAACATTATTAAGAACCGCTATATTTGTGAATCAAAACTTCTTAATGCTGTGTAAATAAAGTAAAATGTAAAAATAAAGTGGACACTGTGATGCATATAATACAACTGTCCCCTGTAACTTTGGTTTTGAAACATCTTCACTGTTCTTAACGGGTGAGATTTTGAGACTGCCTCTTCTAGGGGCACCTGGGAGGCTCAGTTCGTTGAGCGTCCGACTTCGGCTCAGGTCATGATCTCACGGTTCGTGGGTTCGAGCCTTGCGTCGGGCTCTGTGCAGACCGCTAGCTCAGAGCCTAAAGCCTGCTTCCGATTCTGTGTCTCTTTCTCTCTCTGCACCTTCCCCTGTTCACGCTCTGTCTCTCTGTCTCTCAAAAATAAATAAATGTAAAAAAGAATTTAAAAAAGTGGATCTTTTAGATATATAGATTTTTCGAAATATCGTATGAAGAAACCTTTTTCTAATGGAACATATACTTGTCTTCTAAACAATGTAGTTTAAAAATTATGGTCTCATATTTTTAGGATAAGAATACTTAAAAAGTTAAGAACAGAGACCATTCTGCAAAGAGGAAGTTTAATGAGTAGGATTAGTAAGAATTCACTGAAGCCCATGGTCCCGGCAAGCCACAGAATATTCCTGGCTACAGACAGAGTTCTGGTACGTACTATGTAACCTTAAGTTGGTTAGTTAATTTTTCTGTAAATTTTTTTAATGTTTATTTATTTTTGAGAGAGACAGAGAGATACAGCGCAAGTAGGGGGAGAGAGGCAGAAAGGGAAAGAATCTGAAGCAGGCTCCAAGCTCTAAGATGTCAGCAGAGAGCCCGACGTGGGGTTTGAACTCACGAACTGTGAGATCATGACCTGAGCGGAAGTCCAATGCTTAACCGACTGAGCCACCCAGACACCCCTAATTTTTCTCTAAATCTCAGTTTTCTCATCTGTAAAGTGGGGTAATTAACACTCATCTTGCTGTGTTGTGAGGATAAATCACATAACACAAGTGAAAAGGTTCTAAAATAGTATATGAAGTACAATTTGATCAACCAACATTCATCTCAGATCCTAATGATTTTCTCTGCCAAACTCTTCCAACTTCTTTATCTCTACATTTCAAACATTCTCTCCTTAAGTAATCTGAAATTAAATGCTGTTAGTGGAACCATATAAAATTCCTGATATTCAACTGTTTTCCACCTAGAGAAATCACAATTGATTATAATTTGACATAATGATTTTTGTCACTGAAATCCTCCTACCCTATTTTAAAATTAAAAACAGTTAAAAGTTTTACATTTTTTTTCCCAGGGAACACTCACTTTTAGGTTATTCTCATATGATAAATATGCCATATGTTAATTTATTTTGGACAATCAGTAACCCACAAATCTAAAAAGGTACATGGCTCCAATCTCTAAGGACATATTTAGTCCTTCCAAAAAATGTACTGAGAAAATTTTTGCTTCCAGTAAAAACACAAATATTTAAGAATTCTTATGCCATTTATACTTGGTATTTGCATTTGAAAATTATTCTAATGTTTTGTGACATTTAATTTCCAGGCCCAACAAATAAAATGCAGACAAATCTAGTGCACTCGTGATGTAAGAATTATTCATGAATGTGAAAGTCTAGATCAAAATAGTCAAAGCAATCTACTATGTCACTTTTGTTTTGCAAAGCTTCATGTGAGGGCTTCTTAAAGGAAATTCCACATTTTTTACACCTATGTGTCTATTTTGAACATTCCTTAAGAACAAATGATATGAGGGCATTCCCCCCCCTCCCCCCAACAGATACACTCACATCGAAGTAAAGGATAACTGTGGAAGAACAGTATACTTGTGAGTGAAGAGGCTGGATTCCGGGGTCAGCCCTGTCCCTCACTTACAAAGGTGTCTTTGGGTACATTGCTAAGTTTCTCTGAGGCTGAGGCTAATTGGCCTTCTCAAGTCTTAGCCAGCTTTAAAATACTGTACTGTGATTCTGCCTGAGAATTTAAGACAGCAGAATGGATACTGAAGCACAACTCACTGCAGGGGCTGCATGTTAAGGGATTATTTACGTTAATGACCATGCTTAAATAAGCAACTGTATTGTCTCAGTATTCTAGCTCAATGGAACATCACCTGATAACATGCAAGTTCAGGGAGGTTAACATATTTTCCTACTGTAAATATCACTCAGGAGAAGCTAAAATAGATGTAGGCATTACACACTGGATTATGTCACCTCATCCAGTGAACACAGTTTCCTTTTTCTGGCTTTCAAAATTGCACACCTGGCTTCATATCAGCCATTTACAGTGCTTCCCACTGAGAGGCTGGATTGAGCTTCAGAGCAGGTAACCGTGGAAACAGTGAGGACCTAGTAAAACACACGTCTGACCTTCTATATGATGAACAACCACAATAGTTGGGTTACTCTTTGGATTATTTTCCCTAAAAAACATTTCGTTCACAAAAATTTTAAATGCTTTTTACTTCTAAACTTGCACAAATATGGGTGCCTGTGTGGCTCAGTTGTCTAAGCGTCCAACTCTTGATTGGCTCAGGTCATGATCTCACGGGTTGTGGGTTAGAGCCCTGCATTGGGCTCTGTGCTGACAGCACAGAGCCTGCTTGGGATTCCCTCTCTCCCTCTCTTTCTGCCCTTCCCCTGTTTGCATGCTCTCTCTCTCAAAATAAATAAATAAACTTAAAAGAAAAACTTGCACAAATAAATTCTAAGAATATTTTTTAAAAGACCATTACCAAAAGCATTTGTATTTTTAGGATGAGAGAAGAAAATACTTTTCAAACCATTAAATACCAACTAATTTTCTGATAGGACAATTCCTTTAGAGCTTTTGCTACACCTTTTTTATTGGGGGGGGGGCTCTGATACCTTTCTTAAAGTAAGTTTTATTTCACCCTTTACTATTCTGTGTTTTCTTAATTTTCTAACATACAGGCACTACTCTCAATGAAAAAAGTTACTAAAGGAATGGAGAAATCAGTAAAATGAAAAAAAATGTAAAAAATGAGGAAATAATAAAAATTATCACCAACTTTGATATACTCAACAGTATCTGAAAGTTGTTTTCAATAACTTACACAAACATATAAACTTACATAAACTGAATTTGATGAAGCTTAAAAATTTTTTTAAATGTTTATTTATTTTTGAGAGAGAGAGAGACAGAGCATGAATGGGGAAAGGCAGAGAGAGAGAGACACACAGAATCTGAAGCAGGCTCCAGGCTCTGAGCTGTCTGCACAGAGTCCGACGCGGGGCTCGAACCCACAAACCATGAGATAATGACCTGAGCTGAAGTTGGATACTTAACTGACTAAGCCACCCAGGTGCCTTTTTTTTTTTTTTAAAGTTTATTTATTTTGAGAGAGAGAGAGAGAGACAGTAAGGGAGGGAGAGTGGGGGAGAAGCAGAGAGTGAATCCTGAGCAGGCTCCGTGATGTCAGCACAGAGCCTGACGTGGGGCTGGAACTTACCAACCGGGAGATCGGTGACCTGAGCCGAAACCAAGAGTCAGACATCCAACTGACTGAGCCACCCAGGTGCCCCCAAGTCACAGATTCTGAAGTGATTTTCAGAATTATGGGAAAAACACACAATTATAGGAAAAATAAATAATAGGCAAAAAGTAAAATTCATTTTAAAAAATGTTCTTTAGAATGTGATCCAGAAACTCAGGCATGTAGGGATGGGGACAATCGCAAAAGTGTGTTTTAGGAGGTAGATTCTGGGGCTGGGAGTTGGAAGCCTCAAATTTCAGCCCTTGGTTCCATCATTTAGTCTAATCAATAGATTAACCTCAGAAAAATTACATCAATCTTCTAGGTATGATACTTTCTTGGATCTTCTGCATAGTATTACGAATAAATGAGAACACAGGGAAGAAAGAAATCACCAACTAAAACCAATAAGCTAAACACAGTACTGCCATAACTGCCGGGGTAGACACGGTGGCTTACAAATGTCTCCACTGCACGCGTGTGAGTGGCAGGCGGGCTGATGTTGCGACTCTCCACCCCTTTTCCTCTGTGTTCCAGCAGCCACTCTGTGCAAAGCATCGATTCCCTCTTCCTCCTCACCACCCCCTAACATGGCTTCAATCTCTTCTTCTATCATTTCAACTCATTCCCAGGGTGAAGAACTCAAAATTCTTTATGCAACGAATTGTAGGTCTGAAATTGAGCATGTTATAATTTTGTATAAATTTATGTCAAAAGTCATAATATAGTGGAAAACAGAATGAGGACTCACTAAAAGCAGACTGTTCCTGGTTTAGTGATTGACGTTAGAATTAAATGTCTGTGTAACCTACTGTTATTTTCATTCTCTAAATCAATTTCCAATTATTAGGAATTGGCTACAGATGAATCAACTGACAGATACTCTAAATTAGTCATCACCTCTATATATACAGCAGACAAGCGCTCAGATTTGGAACGATATGGTGCAAGGACAAAATTTCTGTGTTTCGTTAGTATAAACTAGCTGTTCATGAGCATTTTAGTTTACAAAGGAACTGGCGTACTGGAGGTAACTGAGCTCAACTTTTCTGTATGGAAAATTTAGGTCTCAATCCATGGTTACTATAGAGGCAGACTGCATGCCTCCTCTCTTCTTACGAGTTGCAGCTCTAAGCCTAGTTAGTAATGTCCCTAGCACAGCATGAAGTACTATCTCGGGGAGTGGACCTCAAGGAGTGGGACATCAACATCCCCCAACATCAGAAGCACCTCCTTTTAGCAGCTGAAGGTATGTGGGAGCCAAGACAGGAGTGCCATATTGTGAGATACACAGTCTGCAAATCTCTCCCACTTTAAAGAGAATTTTTAACGAATTTAAAAGACAGATTTATGAAAGGAACAGCATAGGGAATGTAGTCAATGATATTATCATAGCGTTGTATAGTGACAGATGGCAACTACACTTGTGGTGAGCACAGCATGATGTATGGGGTTGTTGAATCACTATGTTGTATGGCTGAAACTCATGCAACATTGTGTGTCGATACTTCAATAAAAAATGTGGCAGATTTATGTATTATAATATATACCATGAAACTATGTCTCCCTGATCATATTAATCATGCTATAAAATAGAGTAGGCACATTCAGTCCTGCAGCCTGGGCAAATTATTATAGCTCTAGGTAATAAAGCAGACCTTTCAAGGTGTGTCTTTTCTGAGACTTGATGAAAATGCAGGTGCCCCTCTCTGGTGATTTTTACCATTTGCTGTCATTCTGGTAGTGGCTAAGGGAACGTTTGAGGGCATGGTTTATTTGTTCTATTTTTCCAGATCTATTTAAATTAAGCGCTTAAACATTGCATCCTTAATTTTAAAAACCATATTGGTTATATGTATATTAGATAAACAGTAGCTTAAATCATATCTGAACTTAGTTTCAAGTACATTTTCTGACCATATACCACAATCTCAGATTATCGAAGCAACAGTACATGAATAACAGAATACCAGTGAGATATATCAACATCTCCCAACAAGAGGAGAACCTCATATATATATATATATATGTACATGTGTATATATATATATATGTATATGTACATGTGTGTATATATACATATACATATACACATATATATACACACACACAATATATATATATGAAAACACACATATATTTATATATATACTCACACACACACATAAACACACACACACACACATTTATTAACAATGTCATCAACCAAGATGGTTAAATGATCTGTCCAATGTATTTACATATAAAAACCTTGGAAGAATGAAGCGGCCGCCACTTAATGATTGGGAGACTTTTCCCCTTATATTAGATACATGTTCCTTTATGTAATTTTATCCATTATTTTAGTTACCATTTTAGGTTCTTTCTCAAAACTCTGTTTCCCCTTGTTATTCTTTAATTACTTCTAGATTATTATTAACGCTGCCTCCTTTTCCTTCTCTCTCCACTCCACTGCCTCAAACTTTTAGTCATTATTTAGCTCTTATCTATGGACTTGATATTTTTAATCCTTTGTGGGAAGATGGTTCTTTCAATCTCAGTTTTTAAATTCTTCCAATCATCTCATATTTTTGTAAATTTCATCTTTGTTTTGACTTATCACTAAAAACAGTCTTACCTATCATGCAGGAAAAAAAAAGAGATACTTGATTCATTCTGTCCGCTCAACCGAATGATCTAAAAATATTCATGCAGAAGGATATACTGCTTTCATCAGCAGTATTAAAATCATGTTCCCATAACACAGAAGACAAAGTTTAAGTACTAAAGAAAAGTGAAAAAAATAGTTACAATTACGCAAAACTTCTGGAGACAAATATAAAAAGCTTGTGATACATTCTTGCTGTCACAGTGAGAATCCATACAATTCACTAATGAAAATTAAGAATGGAAAGAAAGCATTCCCTTTAACTTAAGCACAGGAAAAAAGATGATATAATGTAGACGACATCATGACTTCTATCAAAGGATAATGGCAAAATCCACCCTCAGGAGAAAACACGGAGTATATTATACTTATTTATGTTTATACATATATATGTATCATGTTAAACATATATAGTCTGCTTTAGTGTTTAAGCAGAAGTGAATATGAAGAAACCAAACAAATAGTAAATTCTAATGTTCCTCGGTCTTCAGTCAAACCTCACTTTCTGAATATCCCACCCCAAGCCTCATAAACAGAGAAAGACTTGGAAAAAGTTCTATTAACATGAATAAAGATTTTTTTAAAATGACCACACGATGAGCACTTAATTAAGACACACACACACACACACACACACACACACACACACAATCAGACACACTTTCTTTAGGCTGTTGAAATACAGTCTTTAATTCTCCATTTAAAAAAAAAACACAACAAACCCTGATTATAAGCTTTACAACCATTTGAAGATGTGAAAGACTATCTGCATTTCAGCCTACTTCAAAGCCAGCAAAGAAATCATTTCTTCTTCTTCCAACTCAAAGTGTGTTTAGGAGCAGGACATCTGATAGAAGTGGCATTGCCAATCTAACCAATTTTAAAATATAAAGTGCTTCTAGCAATATTTGGATACATATAATTTGACAAAAAAGTTTTATAAACTGAAGCTTTGAAAAATAGAAAATATAAGCCCCAACAACAAAAAAGCATAATTTGTAATTGAAAGAAAATAATATTTTGTAGGAAAAAAACTGTCCTTCCAAAAAGGGACAAAAATGACTAACTTTTATTTCCCAAGAGGATTATGCCACTTTTATACAACAAAATTACCGTCACCACAAATTGCTTTCAACAATTCCACTGCTTCTCCATTTGACCACTTGAAAATCAAAATTCTTTCAGATTATAAATATAACTTTTTATAACTCTGTTATTACGTACTGTGAATGGGGAAAGGGGGCCAATCTTGTGGCCGTAGCGTCGAACGGCCTCTCTGATGTGGCAGGGCTGGATGGCATCGCTGTGAGCCTCAACACCACAGGCCGCAGTGCTCTGCGACAGAAAAACACATACATTGTTACTAAATCAAAAACACACAACAGAACTACAGTGTATAAAATATGAAAATAAACTTTTATAAAATGGACGCCCCCCCCCCCCTTTGGGATGCACATCCCGCTGCCATATACTACATTCAAAAAAAAAATTCCACTAACAAATCAAAGGTGACTTTTACATGACCTCTTCCTAGCAGACCTACCAAATGCAGTTTTTATGCCCACAATATTTCACCTAGGCCTGCGTGTCAGGGTACAGGAGAATACAGCCACTTGCGTGTAGATGAAAAGTGTCATGGGGGCTGGCTGAAAGAACCACGGGAAGTTATTTTTTTAAAAAACGTTTAAACACTTATTATGATAAATGTTTCTTGGGAACTTGTTGGGCATGTTTCTGAAATAACTTGAGGGTCATCAATTTTAAAATGAAAAATATAAAACTGCTATATATTTATAATACGGGGGTCTGTCATACACAATCATGTTAACTTGGTTCCTAATTTTCTAGGGGTCCCAGGGCAAAAAGAAAATAAAACGAAACCTTTCTATTTTGATCTGCTTCATCTGTAAAAAGGCAGGTGTGAAAGTACAAAAAGACACAAGAAAGAGAAAGATGATTTGTAAAGATACCAGCTCAAGAAATGTATGTAACGTGATTTAAAAAAATTAAAATGCCCAATAGGAGCAAGATAGTCTCGTGGTTCAGTTGCAGGCTCTGGTTTTCCAAACACCTGAGTCCAGGTCCTATCAGTTATCATCAGTTCTGTCAAGTGACGTAATATCTCTGCATTTCAGTTTCCTCATCTATAAATTTGGGGTAATAATTATAACTGCTTTATACTGCAGTAGATACCTGATGCCAGTCATTAACATTAAAGAATCAAGAGAGAGAAACAGTAGTTTATGTATTACTATAACTGTATTCTAGAAGTCAGTCATAGTCACATAATGATTATTTGTTTTTCTGATAATTACTAAAATGACCACTTTCATAATTCCTTCTAGGAGTATAACTAATAGGACCGCTATGGATAGTAATTTGGCAAAATCTTATCAAATGAAAACGCACAACCATTTCTGACCCAATTTCACCTCTAAGGATTTATCTTACAAATATATTACACAGGTACAGAATTTTATACATCTGTATCTAAACATTCACTGCAGAACTATTAGGATTGACGAACTAAATGTCCATCAATGAGGGAACCCTAAAATAAATCATGATACATTCACTGAATGAAACAGAAACTACAGCAGCCACTAGACCAACCACTAAAAAGAATGAGGCAGCCCCATACATACTCCTATGGAACTGTCTCTAAGACATATTGTGTGAAAAAATGCAAGGTGTCCAATTCAGTGGCACTATGTTACTGCCTTTTTTTTTTTTAAAGGCTGAACATTATAAACTCATTTAAGCATAGAATATTTTTGCAAGGGTATACCAAAAATCGGTAACGGTCCTTATTGGTTGGAGGATAAATGGGTGTCTAAAGGACAGGGGTCAGAAGAGACATTTTTCACTGTATATCCTTCTGTACTTTTCAAATGTACTTTGTGTACCTTGTGCATGCTTTTCCAATGACTAGTAAAAGGATATAAAAATTCCCATTAAAAGAGAAATCTGCTCATTACCCAAACTGAACCTGAAATAAGATGTACAATATGAAACAAACCAGATCTTGATTATTTTTATTATTTTAACAAGATATGAAATAAGCCAAATAGGGATTTACTCTAGAGTATCTTTCTCAACTTCATTCCAACAGTACCCTAAATAACATGTCTGCTGTGCCCACAATTACACAAATTGTTATCTTAACCCTTCACTTGGCACTGAAATAAAAGTACACAGAATTTTTTTTTGAGTGTTTTCTTGATTCTAATTTCAAATACTTTGTGTCCACTGGAATATAGTAGAATAAATGCAATTAGTAGGTATCCAATAAGGGTAAATTTCTCTGAGTCCATTTGGCTCCGAAAGAGGAATATGACTAATAGAGACTCATTAATGGTTGAGGCATTCTATTCATTTGTGGAAATGAATGCAAATATTTAGCTGTACTTGGAATTTAGAGTTAAGTTTTGCAGTGGAAATACAAAAGAGAGAAATCAAGAGGGTCAATATCCAGCATATTAAGTGGGGTGGGAAGTTCCTCTACGATATCTCCTTTCTCCCCACAACTTGGATTTATGTTTCGTTTCTTTCCTCCATGGCCAATATATGATTCTACTTTTCTTTACTTTCCCAAATAAATTTGGTTTTGGTCAAAACCATAGGACATTTGGTCAAAATCTCTCAGAACCTGTGGCATGGCAATCAAATAGGATTTCAGAACGCTGAAGGAGACGTAAGCTAGAAACTTACGGTTGACGTGTGATCTTCGCTGAAAAGATGAAACTAACGTACACAAAAAACAAAAATATTCACTTTTGTGAACAATGTCATCAGATTTTCCATTTTTCCCATTTCCAATTTATCTACTATATTTAAACAACTGCAAACAGCAGCAAGTTACCATGTACATGCTTCTACACTTTCCTGACTTGCCCACTGAGTTCTTTGGAAGGGAACCTTTAAATCTAAAATGATAGATTTTGGAAATCTCTTCACATTTCTGTCCACATCCAGGCCTTCAGTAAGGTATTTGTAATCCGTTCAAATTCAAAATGCATACTAAGTTAAGAATTTTTAATTTAGCAGGGGCTCTACCATTTTTGTAGTATTCTTCAAAATTGTTTCAGAAGACTGAGCATTACATTTATATATTTGTCATCTAATCTTTACAAATCTTCTATCTGGGGGTGCCTGGGTGGGTCTGTCATTTGAGCATCTGACTTCGGCTCAGGTCATGATCTCATGATCTCATGGTTTGTGAGTTCAAGCCCCGTACTGGGCTGCCTGCTGTCAGCACGAGCCTGCTTCGGATCCTCTGCTCCCCTCTCTCCCTCTGCCTCCGCCCAGTTCATGCTCTCTCTTTCAAAAATAAGTAAACATTAAAAAATAAAAATAAAAATAAAACATCTTCTATCTGCTGTGATCACATTTAAAGAGCGCTAGATTTATTTATCAATTCCTCTTGCCCACACTTTAGGATATTCTTTATTTTTAAATTTTCAAGGATAAAGCCTATGTGTTTGACAACATAAGAAGTCCTGTTGTCTAAAGAGTGCTGAAATCTCCACCAAAATAAATCATTTATCTCCTTGAGTAAAGCTCTTGGCAAAGTCCTTCCTCGTATGTCAGGTCCTCCTCCTCTTGGCTGCATTCATACCATTCTTGTATTCTTCCGCTTCATCTTTACTTATGTCTCTTCATCCAAAAGCTGATGCTGGGAACTGGAGGCTGAAGTAGCATATGGAATACCACATATTCCTGGATTTGAGCGCTTTCTGCTTGTCCTTGCTGGTTTATGCTGAATAAAATCTCTCTGCAATTTGAACTCGCAACTGTGGTCCAGGAAAGCTATACTGAAACTTCTATTGCTGCTGGGTCTCATACAAATGTCTGTACCTGTCCTTTTAAAAAAATGGTTGGCAAGTTAAATCATCCTATCCTTTCTCAGCCTTTTCCCTTACCAGGGAAATCCAAATTTAAGAAATATCTGGAATCTCAGATAATGGCTACTTATTCTTTCCACATCCAGAATGATGGACTAGATCTTTTGTTAAACTTGAAATATTAGTTCTTACAGAGGAGGAACACATATTTCAGATTAGAGGAAAACAAAAGGTTAGTACTACTATTACTAATACTTTTATTACTCACTGACCACAAAGGTTGATTTATAATCTGACTGGCCAGGTATGCGTCTTCCTTTTATTCACTGTTGTACACATAGCTTTCCCAGGGCTTTGTGATTATGGAGGGTTCTTTTCTGATGAAGGTGGGCCACTCTCTGGCCAACAGTATATAATACAGTTAGTTTTAATAGTTAACTTTCTCATTTCAAAGTTCAAGTGAGATGTTAATTGTTAAAACTGTAGTTCTATATAACTAGAAAAATCTTTTTCTTTAAGGAAATTAAAACTAGAAAAGATACTTAAAGAGAAGACAAGTGAATCTCTCGATTTAAGGATTCATACGTTATTAAATCTGGAAGGAATGCAAGATATCATCTGTTCTAAACTTTCCCAACTCCTACCCAATTTTATAGATGAGAGAGTGAAGATAAGGGACATGCTCAAGATTACAGTGACAGTATCACTGTATGGCTACACATCGAATCTACTGGCTTCCAGGACACATAGCTGATATATAGCTTTATCATTTTATGTAGAATGAGTGGTACCATCTTACCACCAGTTTCCCGGGACTAAAAATGAAAACACAGCAAGAGTCTGAAAGTAGAAAAATGTGGATGACTAAACAGAGAAATAATTAATAGCTTTAAAGACACATTATTCTGATGTCACTGATTATGAATTTAGGAGAATTCAGATATGGCCTAAGCTAACACTTTACTCAGGAAACCTTTGCTATAAAACAATTCTAAGGTGATAGCTTTCAAAAAGATTAGGAGAGAAATGCTTAAATGTTTAAGAGAAAAAATAATTCTTTGTAAGTTTCAGAAATTCTTGAAATTTTTATGTATGTGTGCATAATTATAACAAGCGAATTACAACTTCTTACATACTTTGTAAAGGAAGTCCACTGAAGAGGTCTTTTAGGTAACATTTTGTTATCCTAGTTTTAGTTACTGAGTGAGCTGGAGTGCTATGGCTAAAATTCTTTAAACTATTTTATAATACAGAAGTTCCTTATAGTTCAAATTTTCCCTTAATAAATAAGCACGGAGCTCTGATGCTTTGTAAATGGAAGAGGAAATGAGATATGAGGCTAAAACTTAAATTTGCTTACTATCATTATAAAATTATGTCTTGGCATGGTTCCACTACTTGTAATGGCAAATGGTTCTTATTGTAGCAACTGAGTTTTAGATAAGAGTATAAACTTTAAACAAATTATGAAAAACAAGAACATGAAAGCAATAGAGACTGATCAAAACCAGGCAGAAACTGGAAAGGGAGTGCCTTTATTTAGAAGAGAATAGCAGTGGCTTGAGTTTCCTGTTTTAGGATAAGGGTGGGCTCCAGTCAGTATAGGGTGCACATGACCTTAGAGACTTTAAGAAATATAGGCTAGAGTTCAGGGCACCCATAGTAGGTGTGAAGTGAGGAAGTAAATAGCAAAAAAGGGTAAAATCAAAGAAGGTTAGTCCCAAATTCAGTGTACAAACTTCCCCAAATCTATTTCTCTGGTACCAAACCCAAGAATCCCAGTTAAAGCTAAAGGAACTGAGGAGAGATTCCACCTGCTGCGATTGAAGAGGAGTTTGAGTTTCAAGTTTACAGCTTAGTGTGGAATAGTAAACTGCCTGCCTTACACACTTGCACACATCACCACCACTATCAACACCAAGAACTCTTCACAGGACTATAAAAGAACACAAAATATCTACAATATATTACCTATGATGTCCAGGATATAATTGAAAATTACTAGACATACAACAATATAAGAAATGGCCTGAGATTAACAGACTGAGAGAGGAGGCATTATTTTGGTCTCCATTGAGCCTACGTATCACAGAAAGCATGATTTATACTCAATGGAGATGAAAATAATCCAGATATTAATTGATCAAAGAAGGATTTTAAAGCACCTATTATAACTATGCTCAAGAAGATAAAGAAAATAAACTTGTAATAAGTCACAAATAAAAAACTAGATAAACAAAAACTAAAAGGAAATCAATTAGAAATTATAAAACAATTAAATAGAATGTCATAAGAAAAAATTACTGGATGGGTATAACAGACTGGAGCTGACAGAAGAGTCTGGAACATAAAGAACTATCAAAGAATTTATCCAACCTCAAGAACAGAGAAAAGACTGAGAGAACAGTTAAACAGGTACCTGTAGAACAATTTTAAAGTAACTAACAAATATGTACCTGCAACCTCAGAAGGAGAGGACAGTGAATTGAAGCCAAAAAAATATCTGAAGAAGTACCTGCTGAAAATTCCCCCCAAATGGTTAAAGACATAAACCAATAGTCAAGAAGCTCAATGACAGGCACCTGGATGGCTCAGTTGGTTGGGCGTCCAACTTCGGCTCATGTCATGATCTCACAGTTCATGGGTGCGAGTCCCGCATCGGGCTCTGTGCTGACAGCTAGCTCAGAGCCTGGAGACTGTTTTCGGATTCTGTGTCTCCCTCTCTCTCTGACCCTCCCTTGCTCATGCTGTCTCTCTCTCTCTCTCTCTCTCTCTCTCAAAAATAAATAAAACATTAAAAAAATTAAAAAAAAGCTCAATGAATTCTAAGCAGGATAAATACAAAGAAAACCATGTCTGTAGATATCATGGTCAAACTGCTGAAAACCAAAACTAAAGATACAATCCCGGAAGCATCCAGAGAAAAACAACACATTACAAACACAGAAACAATAATACAAACTACCGACAGATGATTGAAATAATGGATGCCAGAAAAGAATGGAATGATATTATTAAAGTACTGAAATAAAACTGCCAACCCAGAATTCTATATCCAGTGAAAATAACTTCTAAAAATGAAAGAAGAGTAAAGATATTTTCAGAAATATGAAAACTAAGAGAAACCATCACCAGCTAACCTGCACTGTAAGAAATGCTAAAATAAAATTTAGTAGAATAAAATAGGCAAATAATACCACAAGGAAATCTGAGCATAAAAAAATTATAAATGTTAAATGGAAATGGTAAAGTCTATTTTTTCTCTTAGTTTCACTAAAAGACATTTGATTAAGGTAAAAACAGTATTATGGTTTATAACATATGAAGATGTAAGATGTATCACAACTATAGCATAAAGGACAAGAGTAAAGTACATGAGTCTTACAAATGAGTCTTATATTTTATGTAAGTAGTACAATAACTCCAAGTACACTGAAATTTAAGGATATATATAAAGTACTTCTAGCATAATCACTGAAAAACTAATGCAAAGAGGTATCACTAAGAAACCAGAGGATAACATGAATTTCTTAACGAGCACACAACCCAAAATAAGAAGAAAAACTGAGAAAAAAAATAGAACAAGCAGAAACAAATACCAAAATAGTTGACCTATATCTGACCATGTCAATTAATACCTTGACTATAAGGGAATTAAAGACTATAATTAAAAGATACACTTTAGAAAGGAAAAAGAAGACCCAACTATTTGTTGTCTACAAGAGATGTACTTTAAATATTTAAGGTACAGATATTTTGAAAGAAAACTGACAGAAAAACATATCAATGTAAACAGCACAAGAAGGCTGGAATGGCTATCATAATCAGATAAAATAGAATTCAGAGTGAATAATATTACCAGTGATAAAAGGAAGACTTCATAAAGAAACAGAGATATGCCATCATCATGGATTATATGAGTTGGTACTGTGAAGGCATTCATAACCCCAAGTTGATGTAAGTATTCAATCTGATCCCTTCCAAACCCCCACTAGGCTTTTTTTGTCCTTTTCTTCCTCCCTTCTCCTCCTTCCTTCCTTCCTTCCTTCCTTATTCCTTCCTTTCAGTAGAAACTCAGAAGGTGATTCTAAATTTATATAGAAATGCAAAGGACTCAGCATGTCCATAAAATTATGGCTTAAAGATAAAGTTTGACGCCTTATACTACCTGCTATAAGATCTACTATAAAGCTACAGTCATCAAAGCAGATGGTACTCACAAAATAACGGACAAGGCAGTCAATGAAACAAAACTGAAATTACAGAAAGAAAGACTAGATATATGGTCATTTGATTATTTTATTTGTTTCTTTGCTTATTTATTTATTTTTATTTGTGGGGGGCAGACAGGGAGAGAGAAAGAGCATGAGCAGGGTAGAAAGACGGGGGAGAGAGGATCTTAAGCAGGTTCTACACTCAGCACAGAGCCTGACATGGGGCTCAATCCCACAACCTGGGATCATGATCTGAGCCAAAATCAAGAGTTGAACACTCAACTGAGCCACCCAGGCGCCCCTGGTCATTTGATTTTCAATGAAGCCACCAAAGTGATCTAATGGAAGAAAAGAGTCCTCAACAAATGGTTCAGCAATAACCAAATATCCACATGTAAAAAAGTGAACTTGACCTCCAGTCATATAATACACAAAAGTTAATCTGATGATGAGGAAATAGAAGTGAAAGTGATACAGCTTCCAGAGGAAAACACTTATCACCATGACTTGAAAGAAGTCAAAGGTTTCTTAGGATATAGAAAGCAATAAACGTGTAAGAAAACTGGATGAATGAGACTTCATCAGAAGTTCAAAACATCTGCTCATCAAAATACACCATTAAGACAAGGAATAGGTAAGGCGTGAACGAGAGAAAATATGTAAAAAAACATTTGACATAGGAATATTACATAGAATATATAAGGGACCTCTACAAATTGGTGATAAAAGACAATCTTCCCTCAAAATACTGTGGGAAAGATTTAAAGAGACTTTCTTCATACATGTATGGCCAGTCAGCACTTGAAAAAAAATGCTTAACATCATTTGTCATCAGGGAAGCACCAACTCGAAGCAAAATGAGTCACTGTTGAATCTCCATTAGAATGGGTAAAAATAAAAACAATGATAACACCAAAAGCTGATGAGGCATATATTGCAGGTGGAAATATAAAATGATACAAACAGTTTGGGGAAAAAAAGTCTTGGAGTTTCTTTTTTTTTTTTTTAATGTTTATTTATTTAGTTTGAGAGAGAGAGAGAGAGAGAGAGAGAGAGAGAGAGCGTGCGCAGAAGGGCAGAGAGAGAGGGAGGAGAGAGAGAGAATCCCAAGCAGGCTCTGGCTGTCAGTGCAGAGCCTGATGTGGGACTCAAACCCACAAACTGTGAGATCATCACCTGAACTGAAATCAAGGGTTGGATGCTTAACTGACTGAGCTACTCAGGTCCCCCATTCTTGGAGTTTCCTTGAAAACCAAACACATACATACTCTATGGCCTAGTACTTTCATTCCTAGCTATTTAGCTAAGAGAAATAAAGGCATTTGCCCATAAAGACTTGCACGATGAAGCTCACAACAGGTTTATTCAGAATACCTCAATAGCTGGAAACAGCCCAGGTGTCCACCAAAATGAGAATACATACATTGATCTGTTTACACAAGGGCACATTACTCAACAATAAAGAGGAATAAACTACACTTACACTGAAAAGCAAAGTTCAAAAATATCCTGAGTGAAAGAAATTTCACTCAAAAGAGTATACATACTACATTTTCCTTATATGATGTTCCAGAACAGAAAAAACTGAGCTGGGATGAAAAAAATCAGAACAATGACTGCCTTTCTGAGGACGGTGGCAGGTTTTGACTGGGAAGCGCCATGCTGGAACTTTCTGAACTGATGATAATGTTTTGTATCTTTGAGAGGGATTTACAAAGCAACAGGTTTCACATTTGCCTACGTTCATCAAAGGGTATACTTAACAACTGAGTGGTTCACTGTGTGTTAAATTTTACCTTAAAAAAATACAACCATAAAGAAATTTTATATAATGAAGTCTTAAGCCATGAGGTGTACTAATGTCTGTAGCTTACCTGGCAATGTAGCTTAAAAAAAGAAAAAAGAAAGAAAGAAAAAGATGAACTGACAGATGAACAAAGGAACGATTAGATGCATAGATATAATTAAAGCAAATACATAAATATGTACATAATACAGTAAGTGTGGTAAAATGTTCACTGTAGAATCTGGATGGCAGACATATGGTGTTAACTCTACCATTTTTGTATTTTTGTATGTTGGAAAATTTTTATTAAAAAATATTAGAAAAAAATCATTATCTTGCTTTATCCAGAAGAAATCTGTTAAAAAGTTTCAGTAGACGTCATTAAGTATGGTTAAGCATAAATCGGTTATTTCTAAAAATCTGAATTATGAGAAAAACAGAGCACATTTTCCCTATCTCTGAAACAAACGCAACAAGACTTTCTCCACTCTTCGTCGGAAAAAAGAGAAAAAAAGGGAAAAAGGAAAAAAAAAGATCACGGACCTTTTTTCTTTTCCTTTGCTTGGTTTTAGCCAGATCTTGTCCAGCACTCCCATTCCCGAGGGATCCTGCTGTGGTTTTCCCTGAGTGCTGTGATCCAGATGACGGGGCTGTTGGTGTAGGAGGAGGTGTGTTCTCAGGAGACTCTGGGTAGGACTTCATGCAAGACCCCTGCCCAAAGAGATGTGGTTTTGAAATCAAGTGACTAGGACTTCTACTGACATTCAATTTTGTTTAATACCTCCTGAATTCAATACTTCTTGAAGCTTACAAATATCAAAACACAGTCTATGATTGTCCAGTCCACAGAAATGGTGCCCCATCTTGTCCCTGACAGTCTAAATATGTTAATTTTTAATTTGGCTAATCAGCTTAATCTTAACCTGTCTACTATAGCTTCTGAAATTTCTGTTGATTTGGTCAGATAGATCTCTACTTGGAGGTTTTGTTGGCATGTCAGACTTACATGTCTCAAAAGGCACCTCTGAATTCCCCTCCCAACTGGATGCCATCCAGACATGATTTGTATCAGTGTGACCAGCCTTCTATCAGTGACTCAAACTCAGTGGTTTAGGGTCCCTGTAGATACCTCTAGCTCCTTCCATTTCTAGTTCCTTCCTTCTTTCATAATATCCCTCATTTCTATCTGGTTTCTTTGGCCATGACTGCAGGTCTGTTCTCTCTTCCATGTGGAAGCACTTCAAATATTTGAGGACTGTTACTTTTCGTAGCCTCTTTTCCTTTACAGGTCAAATTACCTCCAATTCCTTCAACCACTTATTTCTGGTTCTTTCACCCTCTAATTACTCTCCTTTAGATATCCTGTACTGTGTCAATGTCCATCCTATAGGATGGCACCTAAACACTAGAACTAAACAAAAAAGTTTCCTTATCAGTAACATTACAATATTAGCTTCTAAGAAATTTAGAGGCCAATAAAGCTCTGGAAGTTTCTTCATATATGGTATTATTAATCCACATTTTCCTTATCCTACTACCTATACTAACCATACTATCTGCTGGCCTACACTTCTCTCTATTTAAAAAAATTAAGCTAAACTTTGTAAAATGCTTGCCTGAAATGCATGTATTGGTTTCAAAAGTATTTCTTTGATTTGCCTGTCTAGGAACATAATCAAACAAGAAGGAATAAAACTAATTTGGCATGAGTTGTTCTTAGGAAAAACAAGGTAACTCCTAGAGATCACTGCTTGGTGTGCATAAACCATATGTTCGAAAAAAAACTTTAAAAATTAACTTCAATTCATATTAAACGTGCTAATCTGTGAACCCAAGCTTAACCAGCTTGGTTCCTTATATGCCTAGTGTTGAAGAATAATAGTCATTAAAATAGAATGTATTATGTATTAACTCCATGCCTTGAGAGCTTCTGATTCTAGTCCAAAGCACGGAGCACCTCCATTTGGATCTTCTTAAAACACCCATTTGAACTCATTGCCTTTTAGGAGCCAAGAAACCTTCAACTCTTCCTTAACTCTAAGAGCCTAAGGCTTAATTTTCTAATCTGACTTCCTCCTCCTCCTCTGCCTCCTCCTCCTCAATGAATCCTTTGCTTGAGTATTTTAATCAGCTTTGTTTTTCCCTTCTACAATTATACCTATGCTGCCTCTGAGGCCTAGAGTATTCTCCCCACTTTTACCATCTTGTCAAAGTCCTGTCTTCCCTCAACACGAGCTTCCTCTCTGAAGTCCTCTTTGCAGTCAGGGATTGATTTTACCTCCGCACTTCCTGTCTATGGCACTCATTTGGAAATTAGCATGTGCTATCTTGAATTGTCTGTTTGCATGTTCTTCATTTCTTTGTTTGTTTTACAGCATACGGATCATACCAGTCTTCGGGGTTCCCCTTTGTACTCAATATGGTAAAGCCCTTTAAGGCAGGCCCTTGATGTGGCGGCTGGTTTGTAACGGTGATGAGTAAGAGTCCTCCTTTAGAGTGGCCATTCTCTGCGTTTTGTCAGGTAATAAAGGGCAGGAAGATTTCCAGTCCCTCTGAATGTTCATTTTGACCACCAGTGGCACAGGAGGAGGGGTGTCTGAAAGGCCAGGGAAACGCCTGAGGCTTTACTAACATATTGAGTCAGGATACTTTCCGATACTCCCGCTCCCGCCTCCCAGAGAGCCCGGGAAACCCAGCACACACAGGCCATTTTTCTTAACTGCTGGGTAGCTGGGAGCAGCAGCTGTGGTTGCTGAGTGGTTGCCCAGGGCAGCCTGGCCACCCTGGAGAACCAAGAAAGAAGGGAAATAAAGAGCCTTCCTAGCCATGCAAGCAATCCCTTGAATGTTAAGGGAAAACTAGGCTTGTTATGTTCACTGTAAATTTCTTCAATTAGAAATGTTACAACAAATTTGTCTGATGTTAATGAAAAGCATACTTATATACATATTCATAAAGTGAACATGTACCAAAGATATTTTTAAGGGGGTTCTTTGACATCGTAATTTGGGTTTGTAATGTAAAGAAAAAGTGTTTAATCAACTGAATAAGCTTTAGGGACTTTTAAAGTATGAGGACTGATAATGATGTATGATCTTTTCTAAGAAAAAAAAAAGATTTGTAATGGGCATAAACACTTCAATTTTTACTTGGATTCCAAGCCAATCTGATTCCCCAAGGGGCATAAAAAGATGTCAACCTTTTGACTTACAGTAAGATATATAAGCATATATACTTATATATTTTCTAAGTATCTAGAGCAGAGAGGCTTAAACTTGGGGTCCATAGGGTTCACAGACCCCTTACATCCATCGAATGGTTTGAGGGTCTCTGAACACCCCTGAATTGTAGACAAAATTTGTGAATGTGTTTATGGAGACGGAGTTTATAGTTTTTGCCAAATTCTCAAAGGGGCTTAGTCATTTTCAGGTTATATATTTCACCCAACTTGATCCAAAGCTCACTTTATAATTATACATGTAGTTATCAAACTAACCTCCTTGCTGCCTTAATATGGTTATTAGATTGAATTATATGAAACTGCTGTTTGTGACGGTAAAAAAAATGTTATATATTAGCAAATTCATTCAATAGATGACACTACATTTCTGGTTTGTAGGCACATGCTGCTTACAGAGACTCTTTTTCAGACTAAGAGTGGTACACAGTTATCGCACAATGTCTTAAAGTTTGGCAAGAAGATTTTATAGACCCCTAAGTAGCAGTCTCGGCCACATAAACTGGCTCAGAAAGGATGTGAGCCTCACATGACAGGGCCAATCTGAACACAGAGAATAAGTGGAGCTGTGCTTCTTTAAATCATGTTTAGAGCTGGCTCAATAACTGGGAAGTAAAATTATCAATAAATGTTGGGAATTATTAGGACATGAATAACAGTGATTCTTTCATTTCTGAGGCACAAAGGAATAAAGAACTCTTCTCAACATTGTTCAACTGCCCAAACCGGCTGTTCACCTCCCAAGGAAACGAGGTGAGGTCTGCAACTATCCCTCTTTCGCTGCAGGGCTAGGGAAGCTAGACAAGGCAAGAAAGAGATAAGCAAATAATTGTATTACGTGGCTTGTTGGGGCCTGGAACATAGTAGGAACTCAGAAAAATCTTTGTTTGAATGTTGAGTGTGTTCAGATTCCTGACTGAAGGCTATACATTCTTACATTGTCTTTTTGGAAGAGTTACTACCGGCAACACCAGACACGAGAAACATTCACGGATGTGTCAAAGACAGATTGTTCGCTACTCACCTCAGCAGAGCTGTGATACTGAATGAAGGTTGCAGAAATGGCATGGCTGAAGGGGTCCCCTGCCTTAGTTACCATGTCCTGCCTCACAAGAAGAGCCAGGTCCACTAACTAGAAGATTGGAGTAATAAAAAGAAGTTACACAGCTGCAAAGAATCACCAATGTTACTCAAGTGGCAAAACCAAAAGCAACCCATTCCAAATGTTATTGATCACACAGTCTGCCTAAAAATCCGTATTGTGTCCAGGAGCATATGCTTTCATTGACTGGTAAATGGATCTACCCATGATTAGAAACGATATGTTCTGACTTCCCAGGGGAGAGGTTCTCAAATTTTATTTAATAATCACTAGGGAAGCATTTTAAAATAGAAATTTCTGGGCTCCAGATACCGAGATTTGAATTTGGTCGGTACGCTCTGGGTTACATTTTATTTTTTTATTATTTTCTTTTATTTTTTTTTAAAGTTTCTTTATTTATTTTGAGAGGTTGGAGAGGAGCAGAGAGAGAGGGAGAGGGAGAATCCCAAGCAGGCTCCGTGCTGTCAGCACAGAGGCCCAACACAGGGCTCAATCTCATGACCTGTGAGATCATGACCTGAGCCAAAATCCAGAGTTGGATGCTTTGGCTGAGCCCCCCAGGCACCCGTCTGGGTTAATGTTTTAAACAAGCAGCCGTGAGAAGCTGATGCTCATGGTCCAAGGATCATGCTTCGATTCTGGACTCACGTTTTGGCAAGCACTCAGTCGACCGTACATATCTAGAAAGGTATTTTTTAAAGCTCATAAATAACCTCTAAACAAGGTAGATGTGTACTTAGAATTCAATGTCGAGAAAAAGTATGCAGGGATACCACTTCTGGTTAGGATTAAGTTGCAACAAACAGCCACTTTTAGCCTAACACCCACCAGAGCTGAGGATACAAAGAAACACAACTGAATGAAATTTCGGAAAATGATAAGATTGTCATAGGATAAAACTCATGGCTATTCTCGTTCCTGGAAGAGTAGCGGGGGGGAAGGCCTGATCACGAATGGGATTAGGAGAGAGCAGTCATGCATGGCCTGCTATGACAAATATTAGAATTCTTACCTGTGCCACAGTTTCATATGCTAAATATGCTAAAATTTCCATAGCGACAACATTGGGTTTTATCTCCATACTGCTGCAGTCCAACCAGTCTCGAAATTTGGAGGCTTTTTTGGCTAGCCATCAAAAAAACAAGTATCGAAAAGTTAATTTTTAAAGTGTTTTCATACTTCATGTTACTATCACAAAATGAAAAATGGCTCTTGAAAATTACATTTGGAAAATAATGCATCTAAAACACTATGTTCTTGAAGTTTATTAGTGACGAGATATTCAAGCCCCAAGAAATTCCTTACGCATTTGGGTCTTCCCAGTTTGTATCTGTGCTACATAACACAATGCACAAGATGACTTAACATTCAGACCTTCTCAGTGTCAGAGTAAGTCACCAGTGGCCATAGCTCATGTTTTAACAACAGCCAAAGGGGCTGCTTGATTGTAACTTTAATTTATTCTTGGGGAAAGAAGTCCTTGCAAGAAAGAACCTGTGATTAAAAAAAAAAAAAAAAGGAACGTACAGAAATTGTATTTGTGATACATTTCAAAATGTGTCTATTACTAGAACAGACTCAATGTCACAAATTCAGAATAAAATAGAAAAAGTTTATGCCTGAAGTTTTCCTGATTACAAAGATGTCCAAATTCTTTTTTTTAAAATATGATTTATTGTCAAATTGGCTTACATACAACACCCAGTGCTCATCCCAACAAGTGCCCTCTCAATGCCCATCACCCACTCCCCTCCCCGCCCTCCCCCCGCCCCGTCAACCCTCAGTTTGTTCTCTGTATTTAAAAGTTTCTTATGGTTTGCCTCCCTCCCTCTCTGTTTGTAACTTTCTTTCCCCTTCCCCTCCCCCCATGGTCTTCTGTTAAATTTCTCAAGATCCACATAGGAGTGAAAACATATGGTATCTGTCTTTCTCTGACTGACTTATTTCACTTAGCATAATACCCTCCAGTTCCAACCACATTGCTACAAATGGCCAGATTTTATTCTTTCTCATTGCCAAGTAGTATTCCATTGTATATATAAACCACATCTTCTTGATAGACATTTACACTCTTTCCATAATTGGCTATTGTTGAAAGATGTCCAAATTCTTAAGCCTGAATTTCCAAACCCTCCACACTGATTTCAACCTGTCTTTATACTACTGCGTACTGAAATGCTACCTGGCCTTGAGTCTAACCCTCTCTCTGTTCACCCTGGCTCCTTTCCCTCCATGGAATGGCATCCCACTTCTCTTCTTCACTCACACAAATACCGCCTATACCATGTACTTCCCTACATAGTCATTTACTGAACACTTGTATCATCAGATACCCTTTCATGTCTGCTTATCATTTCTGAAACTGTATTAGAAGATTTTTTGCAGGCAAACACCATGCACGCATCAGGTCACTCTGCATACCTAACGGTACCAAGCACATGTGGAACCTTCCGGTAAATATCTCTAAACTGCCACAGTGCTAGGCAGAGTCTAGCCTGATGTAGGGCCTTTATTAGATATTCCTAATTTAACGAGTAATCAACAGGGAAGAGAGTGATGGTAAAAATTTTGTCATATCTACAACAGAATGATCTTTTTAGAAATTTCTGCTGATTTTTCTTTTGGTTAATCTGGTTCCACAAAACCCTTAACAGTCACTCAAAGCATGATGTTTGGATCCTTACAGATACAGGTTTCATGGATTCCACATACAGAAGAGTCTTCTTTTAAATAAATCACAGAAGACATGAAGTCTTGCTTTCGAAGCGCATGTCCAAAGCTGTCAAGTGTGGCAGAATTATGATAATCCTCTTAAAACTATCTCCCCAAAGTAACCAATCTTCCCCCTACTCTCTGACATGCAACATTCCATCTAACTAGAGAGCTGCAACAGCTCCCAAACACTTGTGTAACATCTGTGGAATACTTCTGAAGTTAAAGTTAACAGGCAGCAATTTGGCAAAATCAATAAAATGTACCACATTCACTGCTCCCTTTGACAGGTTGTTAAGAACATAGAAATAGGTATTTTGTGACTATGCTCTGAGCGATTTAAGAGAGGAAAGGGATAATACTTAGTATTCCATCAGATCTGTCCACCTAAGCAACAGAATTGGTAGCTTCCTC
>CM053577.1:102492086-102557697 GCA_028646485.1 Cryptoprocta ferox | reverse complement strand
AAAAAAAAAAAAAACCCTTTTAAGCATATAGTTGATAAAGTTAGTAAGTAAAACTTGGGTCCTAGATGACCTAGTGTGAGGTCTATCACTGAACAATCACAGCAGGTTAATCATAGCTTTTATTCACACTGGATATTCTCAAATTACACAATGTTCTCCTGACCTCAGACTGCCACATGGACGTAAGGTCATCAGTGAATTAGTCATGCTCCTATATCTGCAAGTCCAATTTGTTTTCTACTTAGTCTGTCCATTCTACCCAGTCCCTGCTTTATGGTACATACTAGAGGCTTTTTAAGAAATTAAACCTTACTAGTGTTACAATCTAGCAAAGTATTACCATATAGGGGCATACATGGAAACATCACTTTTGGAAGAATTATTCCTAATGTTTTCCAAGCAGGCAACAATATTTTAAAATTTCATTGGAATGGCTCTTTAAAAAGGTAAGAGAGCATAGTTATCCTAATAGTCATTCATCTCACTACCAAGAAGTTACAGCTTTTTCTGGTTATTGTAAAACAGACTCAGAAGTCAGAATTCCATGCCAGATGAACTCATTTTCTTGGGTCCTACCTAAATGAAAACAGGGAAGCGAATATCCCTACAGATGCAGTACCTAGAATGATTCGTGTGCTTGTTCAATACCTTGAACGAAACAGACTCTGAGTATACATTTGTTAATTTAAAATTTCAATGAAGAGTTCTCATTTCAATTAGCATGAAACCGCTTGGGTCTTGGAAAAATATTTTCAGCAGTGACGATCACCATTTGCCCCTGTCTATACCAGTGTGAGGCATGAGGCTGGATTACTTATGCAGCATACAGTTTCATTTAAATTCTCTGCATGCTTTCGCTGAAGCATCCAGAAAGGTTAGAGAAACTATGTGCTGGCATATCTCTTGGCAGCTTCTCAAGACACATGGCATTTATCTTTCTCCAGCGATACAGAATCACAGAACATAACTTTTAAACCAAGATGAAAGTTTATCTGCTCTCACTTCCACCTCAGATTTTTTTAAAAAAATCTTACTTTGATTACTCTTAGAAGGCTTACGATTGAAACGCAAAGTCCTTTCTGCATGGAAAAGGCGAAGTGACAACAGTAATCTACCAACTACCTCATGTTAAACAGGAATTGGTTGCTGAACTTGAACACCGCAAATGGCACAGTTGGCGGTAGCATCCAGCAATGTGAAAACATGCAGATTATGGAATGCGCTTGCGTGTTCATATATGTTGTGGTTCATTTGCAAAATGATACAAATAGATCAGAAAACACCATAGAATGCTAAAGAAACTTAGACACCACATCCCCCACTCACTCTGGGTAAAGAAACAGAGGTTCAAGAAGGTTAAAGGGTTTACTTGGATTGCTGCAGTCAACCAGCTACCCCGCTGAGTGCTCACTGCGCTCCCTGGATTAGTTTGTAATTTAGTGGGTCCTCCTGCCCAGGAGTCAAGTGAGTCTCCTTCAAACCATCTGGTAGATTTTCCTTGCCTCTGCACCCAAGTGCAAAGCTCATCATTTTGGGCCTAGAGTACTGCAACTCGTTCCTGGCTGGTTCCTCCCAAATATTTTAACTCTCCCAACCCATCTAGGTACAGCAACTATAAATAAAAATATAGAGAGAAGGCCTTGGCACATAGTAAGACCTACCACAACAGACCCTCCTCTATCCCCACACCACTTTCATGCTTCTGCCTCATAAACTCAAACAATGGCTCTCCGCTGATCACTTACTGCATCAAATTCAAGCTCAAATGCTTGGCTTCCAAATGCAGCCATGATCTGGTTCATTCTTTATAGGCAGGCATTGTTCTCAGTAAAACCTAACATCTTTGTTGTACTCAGGTCACCCTTTGTCACATCTGCCATGTTGCTGTCCTGTACCCCTCTGCCATGACTGTGCTGTCCATCTCCCACTCTTTCACACTTCTCCTTTAGCATAGGCACCACTTCCTCTAGGAAGTTTTCTCTGAAGTTCCCAGGTCACACTGATTTCTCTTCTGAAACATTTGTTGAGACAGTATTACACCCCTCCTTGCATTTTCTATGTGCTCTACTTTTGTTTCCCCTCAAAGGTTTTAGCTGCAAGAATGTATTATTAACTGAAAAAATCAAGTTGAGAACTGGATTTTATGTATCTTGATCCCATTTATGATTAAAACACACACGTGTGCAAATGTCTGGAATCCTATATGTTATATTTTAGTCATATTTATCTCTAGGGTAGCATTACCCGTAACTTTTACTTTTTTAGTTACACATTTCAGTAATGTTTTAACTTTTCCTTAGGTGAACTACAGTAAGAACAAATATTTTTAAAAATAAAGAGAATTTAAATGTAAAGAAATTCCTCAACTTTGCTTGACCTACTAGAGGTCATTAAGTAAAGGTCTACACACACACAAATAATTGAAGTAGTTACTCAAGAGGCAGAACATCACAGAGAAACAGCATAGGTTTAGATATATGTTCTCACAGAGTGAGCGTGAGCGAGAGGGAGAAAGGAGAATGTTACTGAATTATTTAGGGAGCCAACTCAAAATTCTGATTGTCTCTGAATTATATAACTGAATAAAAATACAGTATACTTTCTATTTCATGGCCGAAAAAATAAAATTTTCCATTGGTGCTAATTTGTTCTCCCAGCATGATTTTCATAATACATCAATTTTGTGTGTCCAAGGTATTAAGAATATATTACAGTAATCACATGAAGTTTCCTAAAGAAGTAGCTATAGACTTAGGAGAACATTCAAGGGATTTTTGAGCGAAAAATAAGTGAATAATTCCCAATGAGTACAAAGCATCAGTGATTGAGAAATACACACAAGGAGACACTGATAGTAGTTCATAATAGAGTTGTTTCAAAATATTGAATTTTGGGGGGGTGTTTATACTCTATGGGTCTCTATATATTAATTAATGTGACTATAGGTTTTTCTTTTTCATATATTCTGAACTATCAAGAATGAGAAATTGTTAAATTGTTTATATTGGGAAATTACAGTTGTTATTTAAATAGTGCTTCAAAAATTGGTTGAATATTGAAAACTTTTAAATCTGAATTTATTAAGCTAGTAGTGAGGAAAATTACACACAATGCATTATTTCCTTCCTGGGATAAAACGTGTAAGTATTTTTCCCCTAATAACCTCATAGCACACAACCACACAATTCCACGTTTAGCTGTAAATCCTCATGCAGTGTTAGCACTAATTCTTACTAACGTTTCCCCTGAAACTGTATACATGCTCTGTAATAACTAAGTTGGCAAATAATATAAAAAGCTATGTGAGTTTCTGCCCAAACTAGTTCTTTAAAGTAATAGAAGAAGACTGACCTCTTTTTTATCTTCCTGATTGAGGACGCTGTAACCCTTTTTTGTGGCTTTTATGTGGCTGTATATCCAAAAGTGAACATACTAAATGAATACGTACAAGCTCTTCAGGTATTGTGAAGAACATTCCTAAAAATTCTCATCAGTTTGTGTAATATCCAGATGAGTTGACACAGCTCTAGAGTCTAGCAAATATAGAAGGACGTAGTTAAACATTTTGGCTATTTAGATGAAATTTTACGACACCTCCTGGAAAATGTGCATGTGAGGCCACTATTGCATAAAATGTAATTCATATTTTCTCTTTAACCTTGACTTAGAGCTGTAAACCTTTCCGTTTTCATTTAGCAAGATCAAATTCTCAGGCAGTCCAACACACATATCAAATGGAGGCTGGCTTCGTTTACACAGTGGGAAAGTTTGGCACCTTTAAAATAAAATCCTGTGAAGGAGGAAGCCTGTCAGTGCAACATGGCTCTCATCCTCTTCAAGGATATGTGGAACTCTAACAGAACAAGGAAGGGCCCTGCTTGGAATCTCCCTTTGTTGCTACTATATGATACATCTGAGTTTTTTTATTAAAGGATTTTTGCATGTAGAAATAAAATTCTTATCTTGTATTACTTCATCCATTAATTCCCTCTAAGTTCCATCAACTCCACCGTTAAAATATATCTGGAATAAAACATTTTTCACCACTTTCCACGTACACTGCTACTACTCTGGTCCAAGCCGTCATTATCATCATCTCCCCTGGATTACTGCAATGATCTCTTAATGGGTCTTCCTGCTACCACTCTTCCTCCCTGACCCCTGCCAGTTCATTCACCACACAACAGCCAGAGTGATCCTTTCAAAGATGAAAATCGGCTCACGCCATTTATGATCAAAATTTCCAATGGTGTCTCATCACCCACAGAATCATAGTCAAAATTCTCAGAATGGCCTATATATCCCTATACAGTCTTGTTCCCTATTACCTCTCTGGTCTCATTTCCTATCACTCTCCTCCTCACTGACTCCACATTCCAGCCCCACTCTGCCTATCCCGATGTTTCCTGAAAATGCCAAACACAATTTCATCCGGGAGCCTGTGCATTTGCTACGCCTCTGTTCTATCTTCACCCCATATCGCTGGTTTGCTCACTCACTTCTTTAGGTCTCTGTTCAAAGGTCCCTTTCTTAGAGCAGTTGTTTATGACTACTTAATATAAAACAGCGGCTTCCTGCAGGTTCCTCTCTATTACTTGGCTTCATTTTTCTTCATAGCTCTTACTATTGATCATCTGCCACAATGATAGATGTATTTATTTGTTGATTGTCTATTTCTCCTCAACGAGAATACAAACTCCTTGATGGCAAAGACTATGCCTATTTTATTCACTGCCAACTCCCCAATGAGCTGGATATAGAGTAGGTGTTTCATAAACATTGTTGGAATTGAATATATATATTCTTCCTACAGTCTATATATGGAAAGGTTAATATCTCTAAGGCAAGGCTTCTCAGTCTTGTCACTACTGACATTTAGGGCTGAATGATTCTTTGTTGTGGGGACTGTCCTGTGCACTGTAAGATGTTTAGGGAATTCCTGACTTTTACCCACTAGATGCCAACCTTCTGCCCAATACTTCCTGGGTTATGAAAACCAAGAGGTCTCTAAATATTGCCAAATGTCCCCTAGAGGGCAAAATCACACCCGACTGAGAACCATTAGTCTAAGAGGAAGAAGACTACCATTGGTTGACTCACTGCTATGTGTCCATGCTTGGTCCTTTACATTATCTCTTTTAAGTCTTCCAATAATCTCAATTGGCAGATATGGTTATTTTTAAAATGAAGAAGCTATGGCTCAGATGTTAGTAACTTGTCTAAGATTGCACAACAAATACGGTTGCTACAATTTCAAACCAGGCCTGTCTTACTCCAACGTCTATGCTCTTTTTCCTATGAATCCTCATAAATGAAACTGCTGAAAGCAGAGATACTTTGATAGAGGCGAGGGAAGCCGACTTACAGTCCTCCAATTTTCCTTGTCTTCATGTTCCTTAGTGAAATAATAGCAGAAATTTGTGCTCTCCTATCCTATCTGCCCTTCAAGGAACAAGCACTGTGCTTCTATATCTGGTTTCAGAACCGAGGGCATTACAGACACAAAGTTCCTAGGAAGACCACAATACTGAAGGAACAACTAATCCCCATGCATCAGTCAGAGTGATCTTTGAAACATGGAATCGTGTTGTGTCATTTCTATCAAATCCCTCTTTGGTTCTGGCATCACGACTGTTGCAAAACTGACAGGTTTATCTGAGAGGCACATTCGAAAGAAAGAGTGCTCCTAAAATATGGACCACAACACATGCTGCTACTTCTAGCCTTCCTGAGCCAGTGGATCAGGTCCCACCCTCACCTCCCAACAGGACCCTCCTCCCTATCTGCAAGCCACACTACTGCTGCCAGAAAGGCTTAGAAGCAGCATCGGGCTCAGTGATGGATCAGAACGACCAGTTTAAAGTCTTCACTATCTATAATTTATGTTGATAGTCCCCATCTCAGTTTATAAGATATTTAAAAAATTGGCAATTCAATTAAACCTTAATCATTCTAACTAAGAAGGCAGCTTAGTAAGATGGTCAAATTATTCATTTAAGAATCTTCAATTGAAGGAAAATATTGCTGTAAACAAACTCTGAAATAAAGGGGGACAGCAAAAAACATGTTTTAACAGTAAATCTGAATCACGCCATGTTTTAAAAATTCATAAAGGAGAAAGATGAAATGATGAAAAGATGAACAATGGAATCTCTTACATTATGCACCAGTGAAGAAATGAAGTCACCCGTCTATGGAAAATTCTCAAGGGACTATATTATAGAGGAAAAATAGGCCTTTACAACTGGGTACCATCTGAGTTAAGATTAGAAACAAAACAAACCAAATTAAATTGTTTATTCCCTACAGAGAATGCCCTTAATCATTTTACAGCTGAAGTTTCTTTTCTCATAACTGGCTGAGTTGTTCTCATGAGTCAGAAATGAACAAATTCATCAATAGAAATCTGCCAGAGACTGATCTAGCTGAAAGCACGAGTTAACACAACACAAAGGAAGAAAATGATGTCCTGAGTATGCCAAGTTTTAATCACTGAAAACAAGCCAGCAATGGACTTGACCAAATATGGCTATAATGTCATATAGTAATCATAGCTACTGAAATTGCTCGTTTCCAATGTAATACATGAAAATTTCTAAATATTTAACAGAAAAAAGCAGGAATGTCTAGACGTTCAGAAAATTAAGGTCCATTTTCCATTCTTATATTTAAAAAGTCTACCTAATGAATTTAAAAAATAAACAAACCAGAAATCATCTTTGAAGTAATTGTGCTTTCAAGATCTTTGAAAAAGTACTAGAGGGAGGGACTGATCTCCGAAAGCAGCCCTGTTTGTACTCAGATTCAGTATTTCAAGCAGCCTGAACACCATGACAGCCTCTTGGGCTTCAAAGAATGCAGAATAGTGAAATCCCTTGGAATCATAAATGTAAAACCTATAATTATGGTTATTTAACAAAATGGTTTCTGTTAAGATATTTGATGATGAAATTCCCATCCTCAGATGTCAGTGCCCAAATTTTAATCAGCCTTTACTCATAAGTAAATGTATTCTAACTGTTATTTGATTAAATGTCAGTGGCCATTAGGCCCAGCTCTTAAGTAAGAAGGCTTACAGAAGGCATGCCACAGAGGGTGTGGAATGGATTATGTAGAAAGATGAAGAAAGGAGAATTGTTTTTAGTAACTTCGTGATGTGAGGCAGTGTTTCACCTTAAAGTAACCACAAAAACTTTAAAGAGGCGCGGACAACAGAAGGGAAGATCAGAGGTGGTAAAGTGGGTGAAGTCAAGGGAGGAAGACTCACAGCACAAAAGAGCAGCACTTCTGAGTCTTGCGTATACTGCCTTACTTGTTGGCCCTCTCTGCAACCCTAATGGGGAGGAAGATCAGCTATTATGAACATCTTCATTTTGTAGACAAAGAAGCTAAAGCTTGCTGCCTCTGTGGCTTTTTAAGAAAACTTATTTTGAAATAATTTTAATTTACATAAAATTTGCAAAATTAGTGCAGAGAATTCTGTGTACTCTTCACCCAGCCTCACCACCCCAAACTCCCCCGATCCTTTCTGATCTGAGAAGCCAAGCAGGGTCATGTGTTTAGCACTTGGATGAGAGTTTCTGTGGCTTTTCATTAAGGCAGGACACATTGCTAGAAAGATTTAAGATTTCTCCTCCAAACTAGTGCTCTTTTCACTATATCACGGACTCCTAAAACAAAACTCCTTACTTACATGTGACATTTTCTTTCTGAATATAGACAGGATTACCCAAGTCTTACCCAAGTAAAATTACCCAAAGGGTACCACTGTACATTACTACTACATGTTACAATTTTAGATAACCTATAAAATGTGCAATAATCTAGAATATTCTACCTGAAATGTTCTTTAGTGGCTCTAGTAAGAAACTGGTTTAGTTTTTATATAACTGAAAACCCTAAAATTTAAACTATGTGCAGTTTTGACAAGATCTAGAAATGCATACTAACATGAATAAATTATTTAATAAGATATAAAGTGGGCAAGTGTTACGGAATTACTTTGCATAGTGACTTCTTAAGAAACATGCTCCATTTTCAGAGTCATTTTGCTGGAGGAGAGCAGATAGTGTTAGATAGATAGCCCAATAACTTGATCTTTCATATATGCTGTAAATTCCTTCATTGGTTCTGATTGTAGTCACTATGAAAGTAAGGCTGTATCTAAACTCCATTTCATTTGTATGTCTACCTATAGGAATTTAGCTGTATTGTACATTTTAATAGAGAAGATTCTGTCCAAGATAGGTACGACTCATGAGTGCTGGACACTGAGCTAGGTCCATTACATCTGCCACCACAAATCCTTTCCAACAGTTCTGAGTGAGATGCAGGTCCCGGTGAACAATCTGAGACTTGGAAACATTAAGTAATTTGTCTAGGGTAACAAGGATACCCTGCACAAGGGAAGGGATGGAACTGTGATTAGATCTATCTGACTCCAAACCCAATGCTCTATTTATAATACCATGCAGTCTAAAAAGAACATTGGAAAGAAGACAGGTATACCACAGTTAGGTAAAAGATAAAAACACTTTTGTCATCCAATAATAAAGACTCTATCATCTTTTGTGATGACTGACATTCTTGATTAGGATAATGATGCCAGGGGAACAAACAGTTTGGCTAAACACTTGAGGATATGTATAAAGTAGTGTGTGTGTGCACATGTGCGTGTGCGCGCACACACACACACGCACATACATGGTAGGTTGTAGCTTTTAATAGGGAGTACTTGATTGTAACAGAAGCATGATCTCATCTCTCTGGGAAGATCATCATCTTTCAAAGAATAAGACAGAAGAAGGTTCCATGTGGGTTGAGCAGGGTGAGGGAAAAGTGGGGAGAACAGAATTTAATCAGCTGGTCAGAGCAGCCTAGTCACCTGGCGGTCATGGAAAAACAGGGTTCATAACCAGATTGCCCACAGGTAAGTGAATTAAAAAAACATCACATTGGCAACACTGAAATGAATGATGAGAATATGATCTTGTTAAAATAACAAATTAAAATTCTTCATAGCTCGAAAGCCATCCTCTTAGAATTCTTTAATACTGGTGCTTCCCCGGTACATTTACGGTACGATGAAATAAACTATAATTTGATTTATACACAACTTTTAAGTGATACGCCTACTGCACCACACCGGGTGTCCCATAAGTATAGTTAAATGAAGCATGCCTGGTTACTCTACATGCCCTCCTTCGCGCAGTATTCTTTAGAGGGCAGAAAAAAAACACAGCCCAGATGGTACTTATTTTCTATAGCACAGCATTCTAATTTCTTAAGTACCACGATGGATATTTTGATTAACAACAACAACAGAAAGTTAAAATCAAATCCTTTTTCCTACTTTTAGAGACAGGAAATCTACTAATAAATGCTGAATGATTTCTTCAATCTTTTGATGTTGGGAAGTTCAGATAAACAAAACTCTTTAAAGAACAGGAGACTGAGGCTGAAACACATTAAGACAATAACACTCATCCTGTAAATATGATAGTTCTTTGACAATCATAGCCATGTGACACAATAGTCCTTCAATATAAAAAAAAAAGAGACTTATTTTGTCATTTACCTGGGAAATAACTGACAAGAAGGAAGAAAATTAATGTCCTATGTAAAAGGCCTTAGCTTTTACATAGTGGAGCTTTGGAACAGACCACGAGAGCCCAACCAGAGGGCCTGTGTTAGAGGGCTAGGACAAGTCACCTTTTTAACAGCTTCCTTGACACAGCAAAAGTGATGAGTTCATATGACAGCTAAGAATTATTTGCTCTCATGATGAAGCACAAAGAAGTTTTGTTTCACAACTTCTGAGTTCATTTCACTGGCACAGCCTACACACTGTACGAGAGAACCTGAGGTTTACTGGCATCAGGCAAAACGGAGTCCAGTCACTGCCACATGGACTAGAACAGTCAAACGCCATCCATCTACGACTTTTAAGGAAAACAATAGACCAGGCCTATCCTAAGACATGAATTACTTTCTGGAAGTTTATTCTCAATTGTATCAACCTGTGGGTCTCAGTCATAAGTTTTACTAGTTAAAATATTTTTGGCTGCATGCAGTCTGATCCCAAATTAGTTACTTGAAGCAAGACAGAAGTGTATTTTTCTTCATGTAAATGAATTCTGGAGAGGAGGAGTTCAGGCTTGATGCAACCACTTGTTGAAGTCATGTGAGCCTCAGTCTCCTCCAGCTTCTGCTTGGACATTTTTCTTAGCTGTGCTTTTTTTTTTTTTCCCCCAATTTTAAAAGTTATTTATTCCTTTTATTGAGATATAACTGACATCTAACAATGTGTAGAATGTGCCTTTGTCTTCATGATTCAGAATGGCTTCTTTTTTTAACTTTTTTTTTTTTAATGTTTATTTTTGAGAGAGAGAGACAGAACACGAGCAGGGGCAGGGGCAGAAAGAGAGGGCGACACAGAATCTGAAACAGGCTCCAGGCTCTGAGCTGTCAGCACAGAGCCTGACGTGGGGCTCAAACTCATGAGCTGTGAGATCATGACCTGAGCTGAAGTCAGACACTTAACTGACTGAGCCACCCAGGCACCCCCAGAATGGCTTCTAGAGCTCCAGATATTACCTGCACAAAGTGGTCAAATGTAGGAAGGTAAGAAAAAAAGTGAATGTACTTCTGTTTTAAGAAAACTAACAGGGTAATTAGAATACTTCCGCTTACATTTTACTGGCCATATCTCATACGATCAAATCTGGCTGCAAGTTAAGAAGAGGAACGTGCTATTGTGGCTGGATGGCAACCAGCTACAAGTCAGTTTTATTACAAAGGGAGAAGAGAAAGGTTATCAGGTTGTAAGTAACTGTCTCTATCATGTTGGTATATGATTGGGGTATAGAAGTCATTACATTTATGTGAACCATCATATTGATATCCAGACCTGACTTTTACCGGTCGTAAGAGCTGAGGCTTAAGAGTAAAGATTCTCTCCCATCACATAACTCGCCAACATTTTTAAAAAATGCATTTTATACATTTTTTAACTTCACGGAGTGCCTCCAGGAGGTAAGTCCAACAAATAACCAAGAATATTAAGCCAACTCCAAAATGACTGAGGTGCTCTAGGAATAAATTGATTTAGTTGCATTTAATCTCTTCATATGTTAGGGTCAGCACAACAATCAGTGAAGGTGAGTAATATGAAAATGAACTTGGCAAATGATTCACTCCAATGGGTGCTTAGCTGCCTTGCCTGTGTTAGTCTATGCACTTTGCATGAATGCTGGCTGGCAGGCTGGGAACTACTTTTGATCTGTTCTCTACTAACCTTTTACTGGAATCCTAGATACAGCCAGTGAAAAGCCACCAATCTCAAACTTCATTGAAGAAAGAAAAGATGATTAAAGTAGACTGGGGTAGTGAGGGCTGAAGTGATCCCAAATACAATGAACTTGAAAGTAACAGAGCATATCTTCAGCACTGGATATAAATAAGGGCAGGGTGAATTTTCATAAAGAGGCAGGCCATCATATCTGAAAAATACCTCTTCACTTTTTAATGAAAAACTTAAAATTGCAAAAAATGCAAATACTGCAATCTTCTCAAGAGAGTTCTACGTTTATACACCATTTTATTTTGGTGAGAAAGATACAAACAAAAACCAACTAAGATGGAGGGCCAGTATGATTTCAACTCAATCCCTCTATATTCAAAATCAACAGTGCTGAACAGTAACAACTGAGTTTTAATCCTAACGTACAGCTCTGAAATGTTCTTACATGATCATGAGGGCCATTCTTTATCATCAGAGGAAGACTAGAGTGTCTTGTGAAGAGCATGCCGACCCAGACTCAGAAGACTTGCCCTTCAGGTCTTGGTCTTGCCTCTGACATAGGAAGGGAATCTCTAGGTTGGGTTGCTTCCTCTGACTGCAGCTGAGTTCTCTCTTCTTGAATATAGCTCTGGTGTTCTGTGGTTCTGCGTGTATCCTGTATCGGAAGGAGGTCTTAAAATGTTTAGAAACATGTCAGAGCCACGGGTCCTAATGATTCAGGAGACCAGACAACCTGTTCAAGTCCACGATGGAAAACAGTCTCAGTCTATTTGCAAAGATTCTGGTCTAGAAGAGATGTTATTGGGAGAAGCCAGTGGTACTTCTGGAAAACAGCCAGATATTTCAAAACCGTAAAAATGTGTGTGAACCATTTTGCCCTCATCAGTGACGCAGGCATTTAATCCATTGCAATGACTTTCCCCATGACTCCCATTTCTCATACAGAAGGGCACTGGATTTAGAAAATGAGGAGGCCTTGTTGATACCGAACGGAAGAGATACTGTGTCATTTCTAAGAATCTGCACTTTTATGACAGATGGAGAAAGAAAAAAGAATTCCAGGTGCTTTTTTTTTCCTGGGAAGTTCAAGGGTAGGAAGATCACTATCATCATGGCTTCTAACACCTCCCCCTCAACATCCTCCTTTCTGTAGTGAATTAGGTCTAATACAAGAAACCTAACAAGGCATACTAATGGACTTTGCAAAAAGTACAAACAGCTGTGCAATTCATATGGAAGCTGAATATCTGTCTTTTAAAAATAAGAAATATGCTGAAAGCTATCAGCAAGCAGGTTTTTTCTAGAGAAGAATATCTAAGAGACTGTAATATTCAAAGGCATGTAAATGTTCTTCGAAAATAAAGAGAAAAATTTTCAAATGACTGTCTGGATCAGATAAACATTGATGAGCAGAAGAAAAGGGAAATCTTATAACCAAATAATGTTAGTTTTGTACATCACCAAGGCCTAATACATTTCCATTGTACTTGTCTAGAGAGAGTCACTAGTAAAACTAGACAGTCTCCAGTACAAGGAAGGTCTTTGGTATTCTGCTTATGAGGAAATAACAGTGAGGCTTCAAAAATGTAGGTAAATTTAGGAGACATATTTTTAACATCCTTTAAGTAAGTTAATTTCTATTTTCCAACAACAAAGGGCGGGGGTACCTTCAGTAGGTAGGACGGTGAGCGTACCTTTGCATATTCCTTAAGGGAGGCATATCCTGTGGCATTACCTGAAAAGATAAAACAAAACAAAACAAAACGAAAAACCTACCATGTCCCTATTAAAAAGAAATCTAATTTGGTAAGCTTGTGACACTTTAAAGAGCATATTATGCGGGAAAACAAAATAAACATTTAGCCTGTCAAATGAAAATGGATTTGGGAGTTTCAACTCCAAATTGGCAGACAGGTAGAATTAAATTCAAGTCAAGTATGCAGAGAAACTAATACAGGATTTAAATATTTGCCTAAGAAATGCAGTGTTTGAAAGAACATATTTGAAGACATGTTTTTGTTGAAATGTTTTACAGTTTTAGCAAGGATATTTTTTGAGAGGAAAGGCTTGACTGAAGCATGCTTTACTTTCTCTCTTTGTTGTTCTGTGAACTTTAGTGGGATTTCTAGATTTACTCTCTCGTGAGCCATATTCCTTTAAGTCTCAGAGAACTGTGTAATATCCCCTGCAGCTTTTAAAAAGAAACTAGATTTGGATTATGAAAATCATTTTTGAAGGAAAATACTGAGGGTCTCAAGATCAACTCCAGCGTATTTGTGGGCATGCTGACGAATGATGAGCAAATGGATGGATGGATGGATGGTCTGGGACAGTAAGCGGCTCAGGCACTATCTACCCGCTCTTGCGGTCCCCATCGCTGCAAGGCTACCCTGTCAGCCTCCTCATCAGAGTGCTGCCTTCCAGCCACACTGCCAGGTCTAGGCCGGGACACCCAGCACAAGCTCAGTCGAGCAGGGGCCACCTCCAGAGATTTGAAACTGGTAATCCTATTTCTCTGTAGGTGATGAAACTCACTTGCCAGCACCTGCTGGCAGCATGTTCTCTACCAAATAAAAACACAGTTCAACAGGGAGAGAAAAATGAAGGCTATGTTTTAAGAGAAGCAGAGCTCAGAAAGAGAAAGAAAAAACTGATTTTACTGGTGTCTGAACTGTAGTTCCTGAGGCCCAGCTGTATTTCTATCCTTAGGTTGCTTAGAAGATGCACACCCTTACAACATGAGAAATGTGTCTATTTGTAGAGTTAACTAGTTTTCTGAGCAACGTATCAAACAAATTATGAATCAATATTTTATAAATTTAGCTTATTTGCCATCCTTAGTCTTTTTATGAATCCATGATCTTTATATATAGAGTCATCTCTCTATATCTGTATCTACGAAAAGAATAGTGTAACAAAAAGTACAAAAAGAATAGTGGTAACTCCTATTGAAGTATAACTCCCATGACAACTTTGCTTCATTATCCTGAAAACACTGACTCCTTTCCTATAGCCAACCAACATTTCTTTTATTCAGTAGCACATTAAATTAATCTATATGATTAATTTACCACTAGGATATGGCCAGTAGTTTGCACATAAATTATACGAAGTCCTAAATACAATCATCAAGTCCTTTAATCAAGAGGAAAGATCTTCCTACATAATCAAGAGGAAAGATCTTCCTACATAACCTTATAAAAAAGCAGGCGGAGGTACCAAGTTTTTATTCAGTCTTGGTTTCTAAAACCAGTAGGTTTCCGTTTAAAGAGAAAACAACTTGATAAAAGAATTTCTAGAGATGGCAAGCAGTTCTGGGTGGTTGAAAATTTGTGAACATGTAAAGATTCACATTTAAAACTACGTTCTAGAATACTCCAACTCATAACTATATCTTAAAACTTTGTTTCCAATTAAAAACACATCTTCTCATAGAAACACTGTCTTAAATGGTGACTAATGTCTCATGTAATCTAAAAAAGCTCTTTAACCGTATGCATCTGGATTATACTCAGTTTATGGAGGGATCCAAAGGGGCAAATTAAATAAAAGAATTCTGTACCTTCCCATATGGACCAATGCTATGCAAAATTGTGAAAACACAAAGTTGGTGTTTGATAGATTCTCACATTATTTCTGAAATCTCAACTTCCTAGCATCTCTCTCTTGAATTTTCTTTCCCACAAGCATACAATAGAGCATATCACTTAATGTTCTCTACTCTTCAAATTTCTCTAAGGTTCACAACTTTTTTCCTCCTTGCTAACCAAAATTGTTCAAAGAAAGTCCCTTTCAGCTAATGGTTAAGATGTAAGCAATCTGATTCACATCAATATGTAATAACTGAGTGTCCGTGGTCCTTCATGTGTTTTTAAAAGTTTTGAAAGAAGACACAGTAATCTCTTATCGACTATGGTTTTGAAAATTGTGGATTTAAGATAACAATGATTCACATTTGAAAAACAAGTATGGTAAATCCATTATCTTTTCAAATGTGTGATTCTGCTCAGAAATTACCTGAAAAGCAAAAATAAAGCAGTATCTTATCAGCCTTGACACTAGGGAGAATAGAAACTGTATGCAATCACACTCAAGGGATTTTTCCCAGATAAACATCACTGCTTCTCTACTACTTTGTTTTTCCAGATAGTCCACGCACCCATTTTTCTTCCTAGCACTTAACCTTTTTTTTTTATGTTTTTTAATTTATTTTTGAGAGACAGACAGAGACAGCGCGAGCAGGGGAGGGTCAGAGAGAGAGGGAGACACAGAATCTGAAGACAGGCTCCAGGCTCTGAGCTGTCAGCACAGAGCCTGACGCGGGGCTCGAACCCACGAACCGTGAGATCATGACCTGAGCCGAAGCCTGACGCTTAACCGACTGAGCCACCCAGGCGCCCCAACACTTACACTTTTTAAACTGTGATCCTAGGCAAGGCATTATCTCCATGCCTCCGTCTGCAAAGGGGTATGGATAATAATAGAACCTACTCCATGGATAGACTGTGACATGAGATAATACATACTTTAGGGTTTAGAGCAGTGTCTGGCCTGTAGTAAGTCCTATACAGGACTCTGCTATCATTACTATTAAGTCTATTTCTCTGATATATCAAACACTCTGTCAAGGAAAGAACTATACGATGAGTCTTACCCATACCCCCCGATCAAGTACAGCAGCAAGCACCTAGTGGGGAATCAAAGCATATTTATCAAATGAAAAAATACTAATTTATTTTGAAGGTTGATAAATTGAGACACATAGGTTTAAGTTTCCTTGGAATTTTAAAAACAGCCACTGAAGGCTTTAAGTGATGGTAGGTTCTGAAACTACAAATTAGAGACCATGATAGAAAATGGGCAGGGTAGCATAAAAGACAGATAATAAAATAAGATAAAAACATATGGGCTATATCAATAAGGGTAAACAGGGTAATCTCATTAACTGAAAGAAATTAAAGAAAAAAGTCTTTAAGATTTGGGGCAAAACTCAAAATCCCACTAAATATACTGTTAGTTACATTTAACCAACTGGATCAAGAAGACTGAAAGAAAAGATAGACAAAGTTAGAACAAGGATAGGTATGAATCAAAACAGGAGTGCCAGTTTCTACTGATGAAGGGTCCATCAACAATGAAGAAAAAGGCTTAAATTTTTTCCCTCCTAATCTGGGACAACTGGTTTGTATACAGCAAAAATGGTAGGAAATGGAAGGAGATATCTACAGAAATATCACATCAGTGAATGACTTACTTTTAAAATGCCTCCTGGTTTCTATTTGATCAATGATGGGAAAAAATGTGGGGTGCCTCAAATGATCAGTTGGGATGTGAAAGAAACAGTAGAACACCTATTTATATTTCTTTTTAATTAAAGAAAACAGAACATGCTTTACATGGACTGATATTGCTACCCTCAATCGGTCCAGATGCCCCAGAGTTGCATGCGGTGAATAAAACACCCTGAAGGAGGGCAGTGCTCACACATGGATGGGACGACTGTGGCACAGTCGTGAGTACTGTTTGTTCAGGGAGAGGATGGTGTAGTTGGTGTCACCTCACTTGGTACAGGAGGACATCTTCATTGTGCCAATTAAAAAAAAAAAAAAAGACCACCGATAACAGAATCTCTGCAACATTTTGAATTGAGATGCAGATTGAACATAGAGATCTTTTGTATCACCCAGAGTCTCACAGGTTACCTCCGAGCAAAGTGAAAGTTATAGAACTTCAAGACAAATGAATGTTTTTTTCTGTTTAGAGTCCAAGAGTTATAAATTTGCTGAACTTTTCTGGTGGCCACTGGATGCTAGCAGATATTTAAAGTGAATAAACATAACTTATATATCCCTTTAAAGGCAAAAGCACTAAAAATAGAAATTCTTTCTAATTGGTGAAACATCTATGATTTACAGATGTTTGGAAATATGTTCATTATTATTAATTTGTTTGTTAATATCACATATATTTATAGAGCACCTACTATCGGTCTACTGTATTGTGGGCAATGTAGTGAACAAGAAGACAATGCCCTTGACCTCCTGCAGCTTACATTCTAGCGGGGGGAAGACAAACAATAAACATATAAAAGATAGAGGCTGATAAATGCTACGAACAAAATATAGTAGGGAAAGTGGACAGAGGAGGATGGGATAGGAGAGGAACTCTTCTTGTCTTAGTCTGCTCAGGCTGCTGTAACAAAATATCATACATTTGGTGGCTTAACCAACAGAAATTTATTTCTCGGGGTTTTGGAGGCTGTTAAGTCCTAGATCAAGATGTTAGCATGGTCAGGCTCTGGTGAGGATTTTCTTCCTGGCTTACAGGCAGCTGCCTCCTCACAGTGTCCTCACGTGGCAGACAGAGAGTTCTGGTGTCATCTGTTCCTTTTCTTACAAGCACACTAGTCCCATCACGAAGGCCTTGCCTATGACCTCATCAAACCTGATTATCTCCCAAAGGCCCCATTTCCAAATACTGTCACATTAGAGGGCTTCCACATACGTTTTTATGAGGGGACATAATTCAGTCCGTAGCATCTCTCTATTGCAAGGTTGGGGCAGGTCTCTGTGGTGATGTGAGATGTGCGTAGAGTTTTGAGGGAGATGAGGGGACTAGGAAACAGTATGTGACAAAGTCCGCAAGTGGGCAATGCATTTGTCCGGTTGAGAGCCACTGAGAGTGAACATCTGGAGAAAGATGGATGACTGATCAATGTACCTGGCAAGAGTGGAGGCTATTGTGACCTTAACAAGAGCCATTTCTATAGGATGGTGGGGCTGAAAATGGGATTCAAGTGGGTTCTAAAGAGAATGGGAGGAGAATAAATGCAAGCTCTTTTGAGAAGTCCTACAGTAAAGGAGGGCAGAAAAAGTAGCTGGAAGTGTTTCTGTCTGTGTTGAGGCAGGGACAATCGCAGCACTTTTCTGTTGGATAGAAATGAATGAAGGCTACTGGGTTGTGGTAGGAACTTGTGGAACTTCTATCACTGCTCCCCTTTTCTCAGGGACACAGGAAGCACGTTTATCAGCTGAGCAAGGACGAGAGAAGTGCTAGAGGTCTACCAAGAGAGGAGAAGTTTAAACAGTTATTAAGGTCAGTGGCAGAATGGATGCACTGTGGATTTTCTAAAATTGGCGGGCAGCACTAAGGCCAATTTGAGGCTCTTAGTTGTCAATTTGAAGTGACAACTAGTTAGCTTGAATGTGTCTTCCTCCAGTCATGTTCTGCTGCTGGGGAACAGGCATGATGTAGCTATAAAGAATTGGATTTATCCAGGATTGGGTTTTTTGCTAGGGCAGGTGTCAGTGTGAGCTCTAAGTGTGAATAAAATCCTAGTGTTAAAACAATCAATTAACATATCTAACTAAATCTCAAATTTTTACTGATGAAGGTTCTGTGATCAAAAAGAGTTTGTAGACTAATGATAAAAAGGAAGTGAATACTATTAATAATGATATGATAGACACATAAAAATCTCCCCATGCTGTCCATGGATCAGTTATAAAAGGTCACCCCATATGAAAACACCAAGTAAATTCTAATAAATTCCTAAGGCTAAAACAGTATCTCTAAATATATTTAACTGCTATGCAATAAAGCAATTAAAACACCTAATAGGGTCACAAAATATTCAGTCACGTGGAATAAATATCTCTATATTTTAAATATTCTCCTATATAAATTAGGCCAAAAACCAATTCAAAAGTACAATATTGAGTATTAATAATTACATAAAAATATATCAATATATGATATAATGTATTAATTAATATTAATATTAATATATTCACAAAATAGTATTTAAATAATAGATGTAATAGATATTTTTTAAACCTTTGGACTATATATCAAAAGCTATGCTAAGAAATTACAAATTTAATATTTCTAGGGTTAAATTTTTTCTATTAAAAATAGCAATGAACACATTTGAGTTTTAAATAAAGCCTTTGTTCAATTATTTCCTTAGCATAGTACCTAGAAATGCAATTTCTGGGTCAAAGGGCATATAAGTTTGTTTTCTCTTTTCGTGTTTGACAGAGTCACGCTTTTCTCCCGAAAGCTGTATCATCTTATGTTTCCACTAATATATGAGAGAGTCAATTTCTCCACAACCAAGTAAACACTGAAAAATTCTTCGTACGATTTAAACAAAATCCATTTTCTAGCTGAAATCAGATGTGATTCTTCTCCCTAGCTTTGGTTTGCTTTTTCCTTGCGGGGGGTGGGGGTGTGGGCATTGTAGGGGAAGCAGGGATAGGGTTGAGATGAGATTCAACATTAAAATGCATTACAAAGGATTTACAAATTTTCTCATAGCTGTCTCTTGCCGCAGAGAATCCACAGCTCTTTGGGTAACTCCCCAATTTAATCAGATGGACTATAGTCATTGTATTTGGAAGTACACACGTCCCACACAAGTAACTGGGATGATTTAAGAGAACACCACGAGGAGAATTTTTTAGAAGAATTTATGAGTTTGAGATGACTGATATCCCAAAGAAATAATATCCAGGCAACCAAGATTAACTCATCACTCTTTGGTTATAATAGATTAAAAAACCTTCACTGTGAGTTTTTATGATTCACAGGAAAAGCTTAAGCAGTATTTAATCATATAAATAATGTCCTGTATTGTCTACTTCAGAACAATATAAGGGATTATCAAAAGGAACTGCTTAAGATATTGAGGACAATTCCTCCAAATTTTACTTGAGGCATGTTTGCTTACACAGACAGTGGTAACTGCCTTATTAGGCTATCTTACTTTTTCTATTGATTATTAAGAACTTGTAGGACAACAAGGAAACAGCCTTCCTAGACTCAAATATCCTCCCCGCTAAACTCAGATGGATAAGAGGAACTCCACAGAGAGCTACAGCCAGGGAAGAAGATTGGATTTTTCTTCTTCTTTTTTTTTTTTCCATTTTCCCTCATCTATTTCTCTCTTCCTCACTCAGAAAGGAGTGAGGAAATTGGTATAATTTCCATCTTCCCCATCTTCCTCTCCCCTTTCAGTCTCTCCCTCACTCAGATAATTTCCACAGATACAGCAAAGGAATACAATAGTATTTTTTGGAGATGTGTGTGGATGTATTGAATTTTGGTAAATAGAGTCTAATTTTAAATTATTTAAAAGCTCTACCAGAGCTTTTAAATGTAAGATATTTTTCCAAAATAAAACCAATTACCCCAGTGATTTTAGAATTTTCTATAGTGTGTTTCCCAAAAAAATGGTCACTTTTTTCGTACTTACAGCTTTTTCTTATTTGAGAACAGGTCAAGAAACCCATTATCAATGACTGTCTTCTGTTTGAGGTGCAGAATAACTACAAAACCTCGATGTCCTTTCTTCAGGGACTTTTAAAAGGGCATTTAAAAGTAAAATTTAACAAACACTTTAAAATGTCCAAATTGTTAATACTTATTACTTAGTTACTTTAAAAATCACACTTGAAACAGTTTACTACTTGGCCATATTAATTGTGGGCATATGGCTAAATATTACCCTTTGTAACCGAGTATAAAAGCCACAGTAGTAATGACAATTATTAATAAACTATTATTCAAAAGTCCGATAGTTTATCAATACCATACATGAGGCAGATTAAACTCAAAAGTAACTTTTGTGAATGTGGTGATTTGTTGGTAACTTGTTCCTGGTGTTAGAAGAACTAAGTGAAACAACATTTTCCTGTTGTATGAAGTGCAATGAGTGGAGATGCAAAATTTTCATGCCACACAAAATTCAACAGTAACTTAAGGCAGCTGCAAATTCAAACTATCTTCTAGATATAAATCAGCCAATAAGTAAAAGAATTATCCAGAAGAGGTATTTAATGGATCACAGAAGTAAGTGTATGTTATTATTTGAAGGTGCTAAATTATAAAATCTTACAACTGTAACAAATATATGAGAAAAAGTATGTAACATTCATTGCCAAATGTTCTGAATTGGTCACTACGTAGAATGGACCAATAGTCACAGACGGTGTTGGTCCTTTTGAAATAAAATCTGCCTACTGAAAGTGGAATTGATGCTCAGTGTCAGTTTGTAGACAAATTTGGGACACAGCAGAGATCAATGCTGAAGCACTATGGTTAGAAGAACCATAGCTAAAACCGGAAAAGCCACTATTATAATTTGAACAGGCGGTTATTTGAGCAATGAAATCCATTAACTGGAAAGCACCTGAAAAAGATTTGTTGGAGAACTCCTGATATGAAAAGTTCATAGAGGTTCATAACTAATTATGATATCTTCTTTGAATCCTATTAAGTCAGAAATGACTGGTTTTATATACCTGGAAACTGCATTCTTTAAATTTTTAAAAATGTTTTATTTATTTTTGAGAGAGAGAAACACACAGAATGCAAGTGGAGGAGGGGCAGAGAGAGAGGGAGACACAGAATCTGAAGCAGGCTCCAGCCTCTGAGCTGTCAGCACAGAGCCCGACATGGGGCTCGAACCCACAAACTGCGAGATCACGACATGATCTGAAGTCAGATGCTTAACCGATTGAGCCACTCAGCTGCCCTCAAACTGCATTTTTTAAAATAAAACAGAAAAAAAAATTCAAATCATCCAAAAGGACAGATAAATAACACATATACTAGCTACAAAATTATACCAATTTTAGTTACCTTATTTGGAAAATATTTATTGAAAGTTTATGTTTAAAGCACTGTGCTAGGTAAATAAGATCTGAAAGTAAAATAAATCCATGCTCTGAAGGACCTTATTTAGTAAGTTAAATTAAGGAAATACAATGAGTTACAATCTATCACCTACTAAATACCTGAACTTAGATGGTGCCAGATGGAGAAGGCTCAGCAAAGGGAAGAAAAGTGAACGCCTGTTTAGGGAACTACAAATCCAAAGGGGTTCCTTAAGCTGTGTGTGTGTGTGTGTGTGTGTGTGTGTGTGTGTGTGTTATGTGCACATGCCTGTTTGGGGAAGGAATATTAAAACAGAAGAGGATCAAGAATGGTGAGAGATGAAGATGAAAAGGCTTTTTGAGGCCAGATTATAAAAAATGTATTACTATCATGCTCAGAAGCTGAGACTCTTCTGGAGAAAATGGAGAGTCCTGAATAGCAGAAGCCTGGCAAGATCTGAGCTGCCTTTTGGACCACTGCTTTATGAAAAGGATAGTTCTCAATAGACATACAAACACACTGGATTGCATTGATCACTAAATATTTATAGCTTCATCTAGAATTTTTACTTCTAAATGAGAAATGCAATGATCTAGGAATAAGTTTAACTGCATTAAACAGCTTGATTGGCATCATGCCATGAAGTGGTGGCTACATTCAACCAAAGTAAAGACGGCTTCTTAGTATGGATACAACACAGGAATAGAGGGAAATTATCTATACCAAACAAGCAATGAGCTGTTAATTCCACTAAATAAACTACAGGATTAAAAAGACAAAAATCTTGCCACAGAGTACATTTATTTTCATATTTAGAATTACTAACTTGTAGAGATTAAACCAATACAGATAAATAAAAGCCAGACTATGTAACAACAATCTGCCCACCTACTGTGGGGAATGTGGGTGAAGGAGAAAGAATAGGGAAATATAATCCACAAAATATTCAGGGCAAAAATATTTTGGTTATTACAACAACCACAATTTGAGAACTATAAACATTAAATGTAAATTAGTGGTAAATCCTGTGGTGTTCTTAAATTCGGTGATATTTTAAAACTCTTCTCTGCCAAGGTGTTTTATAAACAAGTTGGTGGACTGATCTCTAAGAAAACTCTTGCAATGGATCTTTTAAAAGAGAAGGATATCATTTTAAAAAGAACAAACTGAAATTATTTGGGAAAGAAAATATTGATTGATTCCATAAAAACCTAATTGAACAGTATAATCAGATGTGTTAGTCAAATATCCATTTATGCAAGACTAAACACAGCAGCCCAGCGAGACCTGCACATATGCATTACCACTGGTAGACACAAATGTTTAGTTTGCAGTGCTGGTGTGTATCTTTACCCTCAAAAATGGTTCTCTGTTTTACTAAAATTGAAACTCGCTTGATGTGGGGAAGGTGGAAGTGAATGGTAATCATTGTTCTTATATTTTACTACCAAGTTCTGATTTCAAATATTCTATAACCATCAAAATCCTACAGGAGAAAACAGGCAGCAACGTCCTTGACCTCGGCTGCAGCAACTTCTTACTAGAAACGTCTCTGGAGGCAAGGGAAGCAAAAGCAAAAATGCACTATTTTGATGAACTATCTTCATCAAGATAAAAAGGTTCTGCACAGCAAGGGAAACAATCAGCAAAACTAAAAGACAACCGACGGAATGGGAGAAGAAATTTTCAAATGATATATTCGGTGAAGAGGTTGGCATCCAAAATCTATAAAGAATTTACCAAACTCAACACTCAAAAAACAATAGTCCAGTGAAGAAATATGCAGAAGACATGAATAGACACTTTTCCAAAGAAGACATCCAGATGGCTAATAAACACATGAAAAGATGCTCAACATCACTTATCATGAGGGAAATACAAATCAAAACCACAACGAGATACCACCTCACATCTGTCAGAATGGCTAAAATTGACAACACAGGAAAACAACAGATGTTGGCAAGGATGTGGAGAAAGGGGAACACATTTGCACTGCTGGTGGGAATGCAAACTGGTGCAGCCACTCTGGAGAACAGTATGGAGGTTCCTCAAAAAATTAAAAATAGAACTACCCTATGACCCAGCAATTGCACTACTAGGTATTTATCCTAAGGATACAAAAATGTTGATTTGAAGGGGCACATGCACCCCAATGTTTACAGCAATGCTATCAACAATAGCCAAATTGTGGAAAGAGCCCAAATGTCCACTGACTAATGAATAGACAAAGAGTATGTGGTGTGGCGCATGCGCGTGCACACAGACACAGGAGTATTATTTGGCAATCAAAAAGAAGGAAATCTTGCCATGTGCAACAACTTGGATGGAACTACAGTGTACTGTGCTAAGCAAAATAAGTCAGAGAAAAAACAAATATCATATGATTTCACTCATATATGGAATTTAAGAAACACAACAGATGAACATAGGGGAAGGGAAGGAAAAATAAGATAAAAACAGAGAGGGAGGCAAATCATAAGAGACTCCTAAATACAGAGACAAACTGAGGGTTGCTGGAGGGGAGGTGAGTTGGGGGGGTGGGTTAAATGGGTGATGGGCACTAAGGAGGGCACATGTTGGGATGAGCACTGGGTGTTGTATGTAAGTGATGAATCACTGGGTTCTATTTCTGAAACCAAGACTACACTATTTATTTGAAAAAATAAAGTTTATCCCCCCCCAACTCTAGACACATAACAAAAGATACCTGTGGGCATCAAATCCTAAATCTGATTTGGATTTGGAAAAGCATGGTTACTATGAGTATTGTTTTATTGTTGTCACCATGTATTTAGCTCCCCAGTAGCCTGGGGAAAGGGCAGCAAGAACTCTTTTAAATGTCACCTAGAGAGGAATAGTAAAAATAGGTCTGAGGGTGGAAGACAAAATGGGAGTGGTACTAAAATTATTATAGAGATGGTAGTCATTTGACTAATCTTGCTCTAAATGTTTTTCTATAGTAAAGCATAACCCAAGCAATTTAACACCCTATAATAGTAGAGAGCAATTTAAAAAAACCCAACAAAACCCAACCATTTCTAGTTTCATACCCAGTATATGGAATGCTCTAATCAAAGCAGAAGTCTGACTCTAACCTCAGTTAGAGCCCATAGCTCACAGATGAGTAAGAAAAAGCTTAAAAGAATCCTTTAAAAACAATCTGTCAAATGTGATGAATTAAGCCTAGAATGGTAAACCTAGGTGAGGGAATGTTCTATTTTTATAAGATCTATAACTTTTCATGCCATTAATTGAAAAATCTCTTCTCCAGAAGACTCCTTTCTGATGTTTAGACAAGCTTTTATGGAAATGAATATACAGATCTTTGCCATTACGTAATTAGAAGATAGCTCCAGCTGTGGATACAAAATACTTTGATAGAGTCTATAACGTCATGAATGGAAATCAACTTCACAGCAACACATTATACCTACCTTTGGGTTCTCCTAAAGTCATGTAATACTTACTCCCTGTTCCGTAGTTTCTAGGCCAGAAAGAACATATACTAAATTACATTAATTATGTACTGTGTAGCTGGAATTACCAAAGGTTTTTGGGGAGGTATTTCTATTAATATTCCCTGAAGAATGATTTCATATTTTTCAATTATGTGATCCAAGATTACCTTCAAAAGAATAAACAGACATACTAATGTGCTCTCCTGATGAATCTCTGTCAGAGTCTCACCCTGACATACTATCATTTCATTTTTTAAAAGGTACCCTACTTCCATTCTGTTTTTTGCCCTCTTCAGCAAACTACACTGAAGCTAATTCTATGGCCCTGTCTGAGGCTAGTCATAAAGCTTTCTTAAAGAAGTAAAGTGCTTTACTTCAGAAAAAAATCTAAATTTCAAATAAGTTTAGCAAGGGAAAAAAATACAGGGCTCCATCACGCAACCAATAATCCACTAAGAAGGTTCAAAATTCAACACCAAACAGAATAAGGACCATGTATTGAGCCTGTAATCCCCTTAAGAGGGTACGACTCTTATTTGCCAGTTATTACGACAGTCCTGTGAATGCAGACACTATATTTTGTCTTTTGTACAGTCACAACCTCAGAGGGTAGGAGAGTGACTTACAGAAGAGTCTCAATGAATAAATGCTAAATGAGTTCAAGAGTGGGAGGAAGGACAGATGATTTGCTTGCATCCAAAGAAAACGATTTCTACTCATTCTCCATGCTATCTCTTAAGGAAAACTTCCTAGAGATCCAGGCAGAGTCGAGGTTGTAATACATCACTTGGTCAATTCTTACTGTAATAATGTATAGATCCTCTACCCTTATGGATCTTTGAAGCTACCTTTCCAGCACTCATTCCCTCTTCCTAAAGCTCCAGCAATCCATGCCTTTGTGAGGGGCTGAGTGCACCTTTCAGCTTTAGGGATGGAGCGAATGACTTAGGCTAAGTCAATCAGAATACGTTATCCTACTAGCTACTGTGGGTGGTAGGGGTTTCAGAAGATCTTGTGAAGTAAGCATTTTCAGAGTCAATCTTGGACAAAGACATTCTCTCTATCATGGCCTGGGGCTACTATGGCATTAGTGCCCCAGGAGCTTAGTCAGCCCAAAGATGAGACCAACAAAAACAGCAAAGGTAGGAAAGAAAGAATTATAGGGAAACAGAGCTACAAATCCAGTCACATATTGTGAACCTGGATAGCAAACCTTGCTTGAGGCCAAATCTACCTCTGGTTGTTGACCTGAACCATTTCCCTAATTATTTAATAATTGTTTACTTCAATTTGAAATGGGCTTTTTTTCATCGCAATCATGCAAAAATGTCAAGTATTTTAAACTTCTTAGATCATTATTACAGCTCTGAATATAGTCTGTGTGACACTATGTCTGGGTTTATGCTCCTATTCCTCATATAATACGAGCCTTCTTCATTTGCTCACAAAGCCTATCCTGCAGCACCACATATAAACTAAATTCTTCTGATGGGAAAGAAAAATGAAAAGGGAAATTGTAGAATAAAGGACATCAGTTGAGGAGTAAGAGGAACACAAGTGATAAATATGTAAAATCAAAACAGCATAAACTTACATACTCAATTTACTTATATCTCAGCGCCTGATGATGACAGCCACCGTTAGCATGCTGGTATATATCCTTCCAGTCTTAATTTCTATGTGTGAGGAAATATACACATTCGCTGACCATTGGGTAAATAGGGTTCTCCTTCCCATTTCCAGCGCCACTTTTATAAATGACATTGTGATGAACAGCCTTGTGCATAAGAATGTGTAGATGTTCAAAATGTCTGATTATATCTTAAAGAGAAATTACCAAATATGTGTTTACTGGGTTGAAGTATATGAATGCTTCTAATTGATATTTTTAAATAGTTTCTGGTTTCTATCAAACTTCATTTCCACCAACAGTTAATCTGTACCCAATTATACCTTACTCTTGACTATTTTATAAGAAAAAATGGCACTGGTTCATTGCAAATAAGCAGGTATTTTGCATGTTTATTATTTTTATTTCTCTTTCTGTGATTTGTCTAGTATTATCCTTTGCCGATTTTTCTATTGAAATGTTTTCTTACTGACTGAAAGATCTGTATAAATAAATGATACAAGTATTTTATCACATTTTTACAGTAGTTTGCCTTTCAATTTTGTCTTTCTTTTTCTGACATAGACAAGCTATATGATTTTTAGGTCATTAACTTTAACAGTCATTTCCTTTGTGGTTTTTTGTTTCTAAACTGTGCTTTCCTTTCAGAAGACTTTAATAGATTCAATTTCCACTACAAAAAATTCACAATATATATTTGTATACAAAAGCCTCTCAAAGGTTTTAAAAGAAACCTCTTAAATTTCTTAATTTAGGATGTCACAAATTTATTTGCAAATAGACCACTTCTCCATCCCCACTTCCAACAGTGCACCTGTTAACATCCAGAGTAGTTCTTGGAAAGCTTGTTTAGAAATCAAAAGCCTAGAGAGTCCTTCCACATTCCCAAGTTGATATTTACCTGTATGTATTTGTTCTTTAAAAGTGGCTTTCCTTTCATAACCAGTTCTTTAATCCACCTACATTTATTCAGAGGCCAGTCTAAGGTTAGGAACTACATGTGTTTTCCTTTCCAAATGTTATCCAACTGTTTGGCACCTTTCTCCCATTGATTTCTAAAGCTACCTTCATTGTGACCAAAGTCTTCTCTACACTTACTTATTTCATTGACAGCATTCTCTTCATTGGTATGCTTACTGTGTTTTACACCAGTGTCACTCTATTTTGGCGACAATAGTTTTGTGACATGTATCTGGTAGGATAAATTGAACTCTGCCCTCTATTCTTCTTTAATGAAAATTTCTTTGCTACTCTTGATCTTATCACTTATCACTTAAATCCTTTAATACCATTTGATAGTATACAAAAATTTACTGAGATTTTTGTTAAAATTTCATTAATAAATTAACAAATTAATTTAGAACTGATACATTTATAATATCCCATCTTTGTATCCAGGAACATAGTATTTCTTCACTTACACTCTCCTATCTTAGTACATTATTGAATATTACTTTCATGTTTCTCTTACATTTCTTGTTAATATGAAGTTGCCTCCAAATAAATTTCTTCCTTGTATCATTTTAACTGAGATTATCTTCCAATTTTTCTTAACTATTATGAAATATAGGGGAAACTACTGGTTTTTAAAGTATCTATATAATTTAATGAAGACTTTAATTGGTTCTAATAATTTTTTTTAACTGTTTATTTATTTTGAAGGAGATAGAGAGAGAGAGAGAGAGAGAGAGAGAGACAGAGTGCAAGCAGGGGAGGGACAGAGAGAGACACACAGAATCCGAAGCAGGTTCCAGGCTCCGAGCTGTCAGCACACAGCCTGATGCGGGGCTTGAACTCACAAGCTGTGAGATCATGACCTGAGCTGAAGTTGGACACTCAACTTACCAAGCCACCTAGGTGCCCCTAGATTGATCCTCAAGGATTACCTAATAAAAATTATATTATCTGTACATAATGATAATTTTTGTCTCCTACCAATAGCTAGGTCTTTTATTGCACTGGCTAATGCTCCCTGAACTCTGGCAAATAAAATTGATAACATAGGCATTCTAGAATTTAATGGAACTCTGTTAATATTTTTCAAACTATAATGATGACTGTTTACTAGAGATATTCTTTATCATGAATATGGAGGTAACTTTTCTATTTCCAGTTCATTGAGAATTTCTAAAAAGAATAGTAAGTGAATTTTGTTCTTTTTATCATCTCCTAAAACAATCATGTGATTATTCTCCTCTGACCTAGTTCTTAAGTATTTAACACTAATATATTTTCTAATATTCAAGCATGCTTGAAACTCATGAAAAAAATCCTATTTGGTCACAGTACATTCCTTATCATATTATGCTGCCAAATAAAAATTGCTAATATTTTAAGAGTCCTGCATTCATAGTCATAAATGAGATTATAGTATGATACCCTGTAAAGTTTAATAATGTTTCCTTATTTTCTTTACTCTGAGATAGTTTATACAGCATGACAATGAGTTGTTTTATGAATGTTTGAAAGAGCTCTTCCATCAATCATTTTGGATTCAGAATCTGCTGAGGACAGAATTCTTTATAAACATTCAGCATTTCTTCCAAGGTTACTGGTCTATCCCAGTTTTCTACTATCTGTTGAGTAAAATTAATCATTTACATTTTCTTAGGAAGATACTCATTCCATCAGGCTTTACAAATGTTAGTACAGAATTACATGCAAATTGGTTTTTCTAGTCTATGGCTAGATCCCTACTCCTTGCTAATTTTTATTAGCTGTCTTTTCTTTCCATTTTTCTTATTTAGACTTGCCATAGTTTCATTCCACCATTTGTTCTTATTTTTGCAAAGAGTTCCTTAAATTGGTAGATTCAATTATATGTTTTCTTTTTTATTTAAATTTTTTAAATGTTCATTTTTTGAGAGAGAGAGAGAGAGAGAGAGAGAATGAATGAACAGGGGAAAGGCAGAAGAGAAGGAGACACAGAATCTAAAGGAGGCTCCAGGCTCTGAGCTGTTAGCAGAGACCCTGACGTGGGGCTCGAACTCACCAACCGTGAGATCATGACCTGAGCTGGAGTCAGACGCTTAACCAACTCAGCCATCCAGGGGCCCCTTAATTATCTGTTTTCTAACTTTATGCATTTATTTTTTATTTTCATTTTTCCTGTTTTTTCTTTTTGACATAAAATTTCTAATTTTAGGTGAATCTTTAGTTTCTTTTACTTTTTTCCAATTTAATAAAGGCTTAAAATCTAAAAAGTTGCCTCTATTTTAAATAAAATTTTGTCCAAATTTTGTAAATTTTACATGGACTATTCTCATTGCTGTTATTACCCAAACAGTCCACGGTAATACATTTTAATTTGTTGTGGGTCCATTAGTTGCTTCTATTAGTTGTTTTTTCTTTTTAAATTTTCAATCAATTAGGGTTTTGTTCATTTAACTTCTGTTATTCCTTTTGGGTTTACTTTTTCTGCTCTGGTAAGGTAATGTGCTCTATAAATTTGTATATTTTTGAAATCTGTTGGCTGAGTGTATATCTGTGTGAGAGAAACACTCCTCATGAGAAGTTGAATGGTGACGTTTTGTATTGACTTTCAATTAAAAAATAATGAAGCCCCTTTTTAACCGATGATATAGAGACACATGCTGTAACATCAAAGTTGTTCTGATTGAGGAAAGTGTGTGGGGGGAGGTGGGAGGCTAGAGCCCCACCACAGTACCATGGAATCCCTGGAGTTACCTGGGTAGGATTTTAAAACTGCTGCTCATTTATAAAATGCTTTATTTGCATATGTTAGATAAACTTAAATTTTTATGAATAAAAAAAATTTCCCCCAAGTCAATCTGTTAAGTACTGAGACCAGTGTGTTCCAGAGTCAACAAATGCATTTCTCTAACTTCTCCCCGCATTACTGGAATCTTTTACTTTGTGTATTTCAATTCTCTGGGATTTGATGATTAACATTTTGTATTTACTATCTTCACCAAGGTAGCATCATTTGGTAACATAAAATTACTGACACTGTTCCTTTTTAAAGCTTTCCCCCTCGAATCCTCTTTTCTCTGAACGAATATTGCTACTACTAGCATTTGCGTTTGTCTGGTATATCTTTGTTTTTTTTTTTACATTAAAAAAATCTACTAAAATTCTATTTCTATTCTTACAGCATACATACCCACGGGCATAATAGTATGTATGTAAATGTAGATGCATATCTGTATATATCATGTATGTATATACATACAAACTCTATCTTTCCAGTATATAAATTCTATATTTCTTAATCTCATATACATTTAAACTTTTTTCTGGGTTTCATTTTTAAACTCAACCATTTAATTTTTTTTCATATTTGTAAACCTTTATCTCACTATGGTTATTGCCTTTTTCCTTTTATGATAAAATTTATCTAAGATATTTTTGAACTATCTTACCTTAAAAGGCATCCTCTGTTACTTTCCATTATAATTAAAAAATGATAACAATAGAAAAATAGAAAAGGGGAAGAGCAGAAAGAACAGACTTCAATCCCAGAAGATGGAGAACATCATTAGCAATCCACCTGTCAGCTTCTTCGGTGAGTTTCCCAGTATCCTTAGTTCCACAAACAGTTAACACTGGAACTCAACCTTCCCAGGAATCCTAACCTCATATTACTTGGGGCATAACTGAATGGTGAACCTGACTTCTCTGATCATTCAGATTTTATGAGAAACGTGTTTTAAAATCTCTGGCCAATCACTTTAGGTTAAATGCAGATGGCCGCCTGGAATGTTATTCAATCTTAAGCCAATTAAAAACATTTTTAAGTGACCTTAAATTTTATGTATCGCACTGTTCTTTCTTTCTGGATTCCAGTATCAGGCCTCTGGGGCTTCAGCTCCCTAATTTGCTTAAAGGCTGTTCTGTCTGATGGCCTAAGCTTTACTTACTTTTATCAATTTAAGGATTAGTCAGAAGGTAGAGTTCACTCCATTTTTTAAGTACTCATTGTTTACATCCCCTTCACAAACCTAGTAGGTTATTAGACCAGATAGTTCACTCGATTGATGATAAACTTGAGCTTCTCAGGTTCCTTCACAGTAGAGTCGTTGGGTCTTAGGCAAGGCTCTTCTGTGAGTGACCGCAGTCACTCTGTTAAGAAAACCCAAAGCTATCTGGAACGTTTTGTGACACCTTCTTGGCCTTTGGTTGACACAGACACATTTAGTTGATCAGAATATAAGAAACAGGATTAACAGTAAAACACACCTGCTGTCATTCTGGGGTGGGGGTTAAGTGGAGGTGAGAGGAGAATGAGCATTTACAGGCATTATTATGCTTACCAAATCCCTGCTTCCTTTCCTAGTCTCTCAAAAGCAATTCTGAACATTACTTAATTTTTATTTGATAATTTGGAAGGATCTTAAGATAATGGATCATAGAGCTCTACTATACATCAACCTAAGTGTTAAAAATTTGGTGCTGGGGGAAAACTAAATAGGCTAAGAGTTAGTGAACTATCATGCTCAAGGACCAGCAAGTAGAAATCTATACTTTTTATATTTCAAGTCATATAATATTTAATAGTGATGAAGTACATTAGGAATGAAACACAAAGCCAGAAACACATAAAGTCCCCTAAAACAACAGGAAAGAACTCAGTTTTTTTATACGCTTGCTCAATGTTTTGAAAAAAAGCTAGGATCCCAAGGGAGTTTTTATGCCTCTAAATTTTTTTTCTCCTCTAAATTACATTTAAATGAAAAAAAAAAGGGAAAGAAAGCAAAACAATAATAAGCTTTGTTGGTAGGTCTATACCGTTTTCATACGTTCTTGGGAAGAAGGTAGCAAACAAAATTTCTGCAACAGTAAGTGATGCTTAGAGAAAAATGAAATCACTGAGTGATGCCAGGACTGATTACTCCGCTGCACTTGAAAGGCAGAGATCGCAGTCTTGTGAGCCCAAAGTGGTTTCATATGGACTGCCGCACTTGCGGTTTGTGCTTGAAACTATAACCTGTCAAATTAGAAGCAGGCGAGGCCTATGCTCTTAATGGTTCCACTTTCTACTGTCTACACTTATGTCTCTAAGTTCAGCATTTTTTAGGCAGTTAAACTCTGTTATTTGGATGAGTAGAATCTCAAAACTGCTCTTTGTAACACTGGTTAAAAGAGATTTTAGTTACGATATACAGCTTAAAGAAAAAACTGCCAGTCTGATTTTTAACACATCATTGCAACTATTTTTTTTTTTTTATCAACTATCGATATTTTATTATCCTGGTTACCACTACGTCATGTATAAGTGCAGGAAAGAGGAAGAAAAACTGCGTAAGTTCCCAAGCTTTTCCTCCCCTGCCTTTCCAGATATTTTATTGACTTTAACTTATACCTTACTGACTCATCATTTTTCCAGGCCCACAGTAGCCTGCTATTATGAGCTTAGTGTTACAACATGCTCCATTTCTCCTCTTCTCCTTGATTGTGGAATGTCCTTCCAGGCAGTGGGCTTGGTTGACAGAGATTTTCCCAGCAAAACTGAAAAGCTAATTGTTCTATTTTATTAATGTTTTATGTAGAGTCCTTTCTTAATGAATCTTTCTTAATGCCCATTAGTGTAACATAAAAAAGGTTTTTTTTTTTTTTTTTTTTTTTTAAAGCATAGACAACATTTGCTCTCTGTATAATGCATCATAAGTGAAACCATGCCATTAAACAATCATATCCTGTTTAGGCCATAATGACATCAGAAATATATGTTTATCATCTGCTTTGCACAAGTTAGCAGGATTTTGGCCCCCGGCGAAGTTGAACTAAAACCATTTGCAGTTGCCCCAAACCAAGATAACCACACATTTCTAAGGTAATTGATACCTAAAAAGAACGTTGCCTTTAGATCACAGTTCATGATCTAAGCATACTAATTCTTTAAAGAAGGTTGTTAAAGTTTACAAAGCATGTATGTCTATTGGACTTCCTTCAAAATTTGACATGAAATAATTATATTTTTAGCATGCATAGAAATTATGATAAAGTAGGCACTTAGCACGATCTTTTGGAGTTCTGGATTACTTTTCGTGTCCAATTTAAAGAGAAGGGGAAAATGGAGACTTTTTTTTTTTTTTTTTTTACAGGTAAAAGTATAATAATAGGAAGATTAAGAATAATGCTTTGTATTTTGGAAGGCACTCAAATGAAATCAGTCATTTTTATTTTCAAAGTATTTAAGGAAACAACAATTTTATGAATAGATAGCTCAGGCCAATAGAAGGCAAACAATTTTTGTGTCTACTGTGAAAATATATCCAGGGAATCCAAACACACGTCACTAACTTTGTGTGACAGTGATGTAAAGCATGTAATTGCCCTGAATATTACCTCAGCTAAAGAGTCCATTCATAGCCTGCAGATATATCCTGGAAAACAGCTTTTCTGCTATATGCCAACACAAAAGTGGGAGAAATTACCTTTGTCCACAAAGATAACTGGATGATTTGGGACAAAAAATAAATTTTGGATAAAATGGTAACAGTAAAAGTAAGACTTGGAAAGTTTAGGGAAATCAACTCCTATTCAAAGGAGGAAACAGAGAGAAACAGAGCCCTGAAGTTGTTGTCTTCGGAAAGTCATGTCCGAAGGCTGTACAATGCTGCCTTCAGACATGCAGACAACAACCAAAGAACAGAAGAAGAGAACCAAATAGCATAAGCACTGCAATGGCTATTCTATTACTGAAAAAAGGGAAGAATATACTGTACCTCCATTCTTTCTTGTTTAACTTCATCAACTTCATCATCTTCAAACATTGCCAAGAGTTCGCCTGTTTGGTCAATAGAGTTGAGAAAGTCTTGGGCAAGTTTTTGTCTTTTGTTTGCATTACTGCTGCCACTCAGTTTGTCTTCATGAATATAAAAGAAGGAAAAAAATGTGCTTAATAGGTTATCACCAACACCAATCACTACATGTATTGAATACTGCATATGAAATTCAGAATTGGAATTCTCTCAAAAAAATCTTTAAAGGAAGAATCTTTGGGCACCTGGGTGGCTCAGTTAGTTAAGTATCTGACTTTTGATTTTGGCTCAGGTCATGATATCACAGTTCATGAGATCTAGCTCTGTGTCAGGCTCTGCACTGACAGCACAGAGCCTGCTTGGGATTCGCTGTCTCTCTGTCTCTCTCTCTCTCTCTCTGTCTCTCTCTCTCTCTCTCTCCCCTTCTCTCAAAAATAAATGAACTTAAAATAATAAAGGGAGAATCTTTGAATCCAAAATAAAAGTATAAGCCATGCAGAATTAAATCATTTATACATGCCATAAATAAGACTGAGAGAATAAAACACGAAATTATCAATTAACATAGTAAGTGTGAATGGACTGATCAAAATTCCTTACAAAAAAAAAAAAGGAAGTCCTCTCAGATTTAGAAAAAAGAATCCTGGTATAGCAAGTCTAATTCAGAAAATAAATATAAAATTAATGTAAAATTATTTATTTATGAAAATAAATGTGAATTAAAAGAAGAGAATGTTACATATGCTACTACAGCACTACATTTGAGGCCTAAAGGGACAAGGTCATACTCTTTTTCTCTTAAGAGATAAAACTATCATACTTATTTAAAAGCAAAACCTAACTTTAAAAAAGTTATTGCAAAAGGTCAAGAGGGAATAATGCAACAGGCAATACAGTTTAATGTATAAATATCAGTGTGAATTAGTGACAAAGAACTGGATAATTTTTTTAGGTGGTAAATTACATGCACAGATACCAAATAAAGAAAACCTATGCATCTCAGGTGAAAGTATCCAGTCCTTCACCATTAAATACAATGTTAGCTGTGAGTTTTCCATAGATAGCTGTCTTGGTCAGTTTATAGCACAGACTATAATAAATATATAAATATATTGTAAACCGGATGGCTTAAAAAAACACATATTTATTTCTCCTAGTTTTAGAGGCTAGAAAGTCCAAGATCAGGTGCAGGCAGACCTGGTATCTGATGAAAGCCTGCTTCCTGGTTTACAGATCTTCTAGTCTCACATGGTAGAAGGCAGAGAGCAAAAGCAAGCTCTCTTGTATCTCTTCTTGGAAGGGCACTATTCCCATTCATGAACGCCCCTCCCTCATGACTTAATTGTGTTCCAAAGGCTCTACCTCAAACTACCATCACACTGGGAATTAGGTGGCAACATAGGAATTCTGGGGGTACACAAATATTCCATTCATAGCAATGACCTTTATCAAGTTGAGAAAGTTCCCTTCTCAGTTTTTTTGAGTGTTCTTCTAATGAAAGATCTTGGATTTTTTTTCAAATGATTTTTCTACATTTATTGAATGATCATGTGGTTTGTGACTTTTATTCTATCATTATGATTTTTCACATTTTTCTAAATTTAAACCAATCTTCCATTCCTGGGATAAACTCCATTTGGTCATGGTGTATAATCCTTTTTAGATGTTTCTGGATTTAATTGCCTAAGTATTCTGTTAGGGATTTTCACAATCTATATTAAAAAAGACATTAAGTAAACAAAAAGGCAACCTACTGAATGGGAGAAGATATTTGTAAATGGTATATCTGATAAGGGGTTAATATCTGAAATATACATAGAACTTAAAGAATTCAGTAATAAAAAAACCCCCAAATAACCTGATTAAAAATGGGTAGAGGACCTGAATATTTTTCAAAGAAGATGTACAGATGGCCAACAGACACATGAAAAGATGCTCAACATCACTAATCATCAAGAAAGTGCAAATCAAAACTATAGCGAGATATTGCCTTTCACCTATGAGAATGGCTAGAATAAAAAAGGCAAGAAATACCAAGTGTTGGTGAAGACGTGGAGGAAAAAAAACAACCCTGTGCACCTTTGGTGGAAATGTAAATTGGTGCAGCCACTGTGGAAAATGGTATGGAGGTTCCTCAAAAAATGGACAGTAGAATTACCATATGATCCAGTAATTCTACTACTGGGCATTTACCCAAAGAAAATAAAAACACTAATTCAAAAAGATAAATGCACCCATATGTTTATTGGAGCATTATTTGCAGTAGCCAAACTTACAGAATCAACCTAAGTGTGCATAAAGAGATGAATGGATAAAGAACATCTGTACACACACACACACATACACACACACACAATGGAATACTAATCAGCCATCGACACAAAAAATGAGATTTACAACAAAATGCATGGAGGGTATAAAGCTAACTGAAGTGCTTCAGAAAGAGAAAGACAAGTATCATAAGATTTCATTCATATAGAGAATTTAAGAAGCAAAAAAAGACAAACAAAAAACCAGACTCTTAAATACAAACAATGGACAAGTGGTTGCCAAAGGGGAGGCAGAGTGAAGAAATGGGTAAAATACATCAAGAGGAATAAGAGGTATAAGCTTCTAGTTGTAAAATAAGTAAGTCATGGAGATGGAAAGTATAGCATAGGGAATATAGAAAAACAATGTATTAGTTTTTAGTTTTCTTTTCTTGTGATATCTTTGTCTGGTTTTCATATCAGAGGAATACTGGCCTCGAAGAACGAGCTGGGAAAGGATTGGTGTTAATTGTTCTTTAAACATTTGGTAGAATTCATCATGAAGTCATTTAGGTCTGGGTTTTTCCTTGGGAAAGTTAAAATTACTAATTCAAAGAATTTACTTGTCATAGGTCTACTCAGATTTTCTATTTGACTCAGTTTCAGTAGTTTGTGCTTTTATAGGACAGAAAGTAGATATTTATAGAATTGGTTATATGAATCACTCTATTTACCATTTCTGCTTCTTTTCATTTCTTTCTATAATTTGAGAAGCCATCTTTGTCACTCCTTACTTCAATACAACCTTGGTACCACCCACTTCACTTATGTTGTCACTGTCAAATATATTACATACCTATATGTTATCAACTTGACATTACAATTATATACATTATTTTATACATTGTTTTTTAAATCCATTGAGAAGAAAGGAAAAAATATGCAATTATATGGTCTCTTATATTTACCTACAGAACTACCTTTATAGGTACTTTTGTGTGTGTGCGTGTGTGTGCGCACGCATGCGTGCATATTTAAATTATTGTCTGGTGTCACTTGCTTGAGCCTGAAGAACTTACTTTAGCATTTTTAATATGGATTTGCTACCAAGAACTTCACCCTGTTTTTGTTTATCTAGAAATATATATATTTGCCTTCACTTTTGATATGTTTCTTGGTTAACAGTTTTTTCTTTCTGCACTTTGAATATGTCATTCCATTGCTATCTGACCTATACTGTTGTGTGTGTGTGTGTATGTGTGTGTATGTGTGTGTGTGTGTGTTTAACCTATATTGTTAATGAGAAGTCAGGTGTTAGTTAATATTGCTGGAGTTCTACTGCATGTGATAAAGTGCTTTTCTCTTGTGGCTTTTGTGCTTTTTCTCTTTGTCTCCCAACGTTTCTAGAAGAATATGTCTGAATGTGGCTCTCTATGTGATTACCCTAATTGAAGCTTGGTGAGCTGCTAGGATGTATAGATTAATAATCTTCATCAAAGTTGAGAAGATCCAATCATTATCTATTTGAAGACTTTTTTCCTGCTCTTTTTTATCTTTTCCTTTCCTCCTGGTAGTCCTATTATGCATATGTTGGCTCATTTCATGATGCCTAAGATTTCAGAAAGCTCTGTACACTTTTCTTCATTCTTTTCTCTTTGTTTTTCAGACTGCATAATCTTTAACAATCTGTCTTCAAGTTCACTGATTCTTTCTTCTCAGTTCAAAGCTACTATTGAGCCTCTTTACTGAATTTTTCATCTTAGTCATTGTGCTTTTCAACTCCAGAATCTGCATTTGTTTCTTTTCTATAACTTGTCTCTTTATATTAATCTTTTTTTTAAAAGTTTTTATTTAAATTCCAGTTAGTTAACATTCAGTATAATGTAAGTTTCAGCTGTACAGTATAGTGATTCAACACTTCCATTCAATACCCAGGGCTCATCACAAGTGCTCTCCTTAATTTCTGCCTCTTAATTGATGTTTTCTAGTTTATGAGACACTGTAATCAGATCTTCCTTTTGTTCCTCAAAAATGGTTTCCTTTAGTTCTTTGAGCATCTTTACGGTGGCTACTTTGAAGGTTTTGTGTGCTCAGTCCAACATCTGGGTGCCCTCAGAAGTGGTCTGTGTTGTCTTTTTGTTCCCCTTTTTGTGGATTACACACCTGGTTTTTTGCACACCAAGTGTTTTGTTGTGACTGTTATTCAAAACGGACATTTTATATTATAGCAACTTCTACATAATAATTCCCTCCTCTTCCTGGGACTTGTTGTCATTATTTGCTTGTTTGTTTAGTGATCTGGATACACTGGTTCAATAAAATCTTTTTCCCTCACAGCATGTGGCCTCAGAAGTTGTTCCTCAGAGGGTACAGCCGAGCATGTAATCCATCTCCTCAATCACCAGGGATGACCATGGTTTTACTCCGGTTCTCTTTCGCTGTCACTTTCCCAGCTCTCTTCATTAAGTTTCTGGCATGTCTGACTCTACAGGTATCCCACACAGCCGTTAGATTCCACTAACTTCTGGCTGATGGTTTCACTGTTTTTGATTAAACACTTTTGGGCATAAAATGTTCCACAGATGGACTTGAATCATGTCGGGTCCCTCTCCAGAGTCAAGATATTGCTAGCCTTTACATTTTGCTCTGATCCCAGAAGAGTCTTCTTGGCTGCTTATCCCCTTTGTTTCCTGTTAAACCTTTAGCTGATGCACTGTTATTTTGTTATTCCCAGTATCACAGAGCTTCCTGTCTCCTCTTAACTGCTCACCATCAGGATTCCATTGTTTCCTAAACCACCATTAGGTATGAAGTTCCACCTGCTCTGTTCTACTACATCTTAACATCAGTCCCTGTAGGGAAAGCTTCAGAGCTCTCTGTTATCAAAGTCTACTTTTCCCTCTGGGCTGAACCCCTGTATCACTGTATTGGAGCTTGGGGTGGGAACGGCAATCAGCTTCTCTCAGAAAGACTCCCTAAATCTATGAGTGGAGATCTGGGTAGGGATGGTAGCCCACTCTTCTTCTAAGCTTCTCCCTGCTGGTGTGGAGCTTTACCTCCCCTGAGCAAGTTAGGGTGGGGCAATCAGATCCTAGTATTCTTAGCCTGCCATGTCTCGGGTAGAGTTTCCCTACGAATAGAGAATGAGTGGAAGTTCTAGTCCTTTCAGCTATTCCTGCATGGAACAGAGCTTCTGCAACATGGAGCCAGAGAAGATGTGAGATGCTAAACCTCCTGGGGGGGAGACTGTTGCCTTAGACTTGTAGCTGGAGAATCAAGTGTCCAGTGTTCTTGGAAACACTTGCCCATTAGTGAAGCTTCTACTATACTGAACTAAGGTGGCAGGAAAAGAGAAGAGGGGTAATGAGGGCAGGTCCTAGCTCAAATCAAACAGACTCTTACTGTTGTTTTTTTAAAAATGTTTGTTTATGAGAGAGAGCGAGAGAGAGCGAGAGAGAGAGCGAGAGAGCGAGAGAGGGAGAGAGCACGAGCAAGCAAGCGAGCAGGGGAGGGGCAGAGAGAGAGGGAGATAGAATCTGAAGCAGGGTCCATGCTCAGTGTGGAGCCTGATGTGGGGCTTGATCCCATGACCCTAAGGTCATGACCTGAGCCGAAATCAAGAGTCCGTTGCTCAATTCACTGAGCCACCCACGTGTCTCGTAAGCCATTAGTTTTTAAAGTTTTCACCAGTTAAATGTGTTTCACTGGGGAAAGAGTCAACCACACTTTTCATACGACCATTCTCAAAGTCCCACCTCAGTATTTGAGAATTTTATCTTCTATGTTACACCAATTATTTTAAAACTTTATATGACACACACACAAAAGAAAATTTAAATAAAAGCAGAGGCAAGATTTGAAATAAATAAGGAGGAGAGGATATCAAACTGATATGATGATGTTAGAACAACTGAATACTAGTCTCACCACCCTAAGCTTCTTGGTGTTCCAAAGTTGTTATTAATATCATGGATATATATGGATTCAACGGCATGGATTAATATCATGGATTCAACGGCAAGCATGTATCAGGTGATTTTCATAAAGTAGGTTAAACTTGCATAAGAATCCACCATGGTAAGTGGGATAACTTTTGACTTATGAGAAAACTGATCCTCCAGTTCACATAGAGAGAAAGCAGAGAACTGGGACTGATTAGAATTCAGGTCTGTTTTGCTCCAAGTCTGTATTGTTTACGCTGTCTAAAAAAATGAGCATTTAACTTCACCTGGATGACTAGTGTTCAGATATTAAATTTTATGAGAACTGCAGGAATATTAAGTAGGCACCACTGATTAAACATTTGGTATGAATTTCTTTTCTTTTTTTTTTTTTTATAGTTTATTGTCAAGTTGGTTTCCATATAACTCCCAGTGCTCTTCCCCACAAGTGCCCCCCTCCATGACCATCACCCCTTTCCCCTTTCCCCCTACCTCTTCAGCCCTCAGTTTGTTTTCAGTATTCAAGAGTCTCTCATGTTTTGCCTCCCTCCCTCTCCCTAACTCTTTTCCCTCCTTCCCCTTCCCATGGTCCCCTGTTAGGTTCCTCCTGTTAGACCTATGAGTGAAAACAATACGAATTTCTTTTCTTTCCCTCTTTTCTTTCTTTCTTCCTCTCTCTCTCTCTTTCCTTCCTTCTTTTCTTCCTTCTTTCTCTCTCTTTTTTCTTTCTTTATGGTTAGTTATTACACTTGCTAATTTGAGGGCATATCAAAATTTACTTCCAAAATTTGTTAACTCTTCAGTTGGTTTTGAGTAGTTTTCTGGATTTCTTAATCCAGTAGAGTTGGTTTATTTATCAATGTATTTATTAGCAATGGATACTCACTATGCAGTGACTATATTCAATGCAAAATATATGAATTATTTCTAAAACATATATATTTATTTTGACTCAGTAAGTATTGTTCAGTACATTTCTGTTTCAGCGTAGCACTGTTTGATCCTAAAACATTAATATTTTTTCTAAATATCCTGAAATGGGGAATTGAGTTGGAAAATCAGATAAGGAAAATGGTCTGTTCTGTTGTTAGTCCACTAGTAAGATTTCGAACAGTACAGAAATAACACACCAAAATGAGGTGACCACGTCAAAACACATATCAGATACTTTCTGTAATAAACTGAGAAAAACCCACGCGTCAATTTCAGATACATATAATAATAGTTTTGGCTCTGTACACCCACGACAGAAAAATTATGCTTGCTAAGATCAATTATGTTTTGAATCAACACGATTTTCTCAGTTTCATGGCATTCTGATATAAAACAGGCCATATGATGAAAAGAACTGACACCAGATTACTATGAAGCCACGTAAATAGAAAATCATAAGATTTAACTGCCAACTAGATAGGTATTTGGGTAATTTCTCCGCTACATTATTTAAGAGAAGCACACCCATCCTACTGGGATGGGACTGTCTGCACTGACACTGCATCAGTGTGTCACGTGGGCACACGTGCCATGTCACTCTCCGTTCAGAGTTTTTCTTTACGTTACCTTCCAGAAGATCATCCTCATCTATGCCCTTGACAATCTTGGATTTGTAGTCTCGGAAGAACATGTACTTCAGCAGTCTTCTAAGTTTTTTCTATTAAAAATATGAAATAAATAAGAAACCTTATACATACGTTCACTTTACAGATTAACAGACTGCTATGATAACTAAATTTAATAAACTTGTGTCTAGGATCATTGGGGAAAATACAGCAATTCTCAACATACTACCATAAATAAAAGGTGTCATCATATTAAATATAAAAGCTAAGGCACAAGTAATTTTTTTTAATTTATTTTTTAAATATAATTTATTGTCAAATTGGCTTACATACAACACCCAGTATTTTAAAAGCACTTTCCATTTGCAAGTATCCAAATGCTCTAGTATTGCAGAAATTGTTTTTTTGGTTTTGTTTGTGTTTTTTTATTTTTTTGGTCTTATAAAAAGTTTTAAATTCTTCCTGAAGATTGTGATAAATATCACATGCTCCATATTAAGCTAACTATTCTGACTTGATGAAATTTTGTACACATTCAAGACCAAATTTTATTTTTTTGAAACATCTACACAAGGATTTTGTGACAATTGCTTTAAAATGCCAAGCAACCTTCCTTTTTATTGCTTTCTGTTCTCTGGAGATCTTTTTTTTTTTTTTTTTTTTAATTTAGAAGAGTTGGTTTATGTTTTATGTTTCTGGAAAACTTTCTATAATCTGAGAAACATATTTTAATGAGACTCAAAGCTGATGAATGATAGTTGGGTCTTGATGGTGTTCTTTAGGTTTATTAAAAGACCGTAACACTGCTTACCTTTAAAAGTAACTGATAATACTTTGTAATCGTTGTGTGCTTACCCTTAGAATGCAATATTACTGACTCCTGAACTTCAGGTTTAAGATTTCCTAATTATGGCTGAAACATAGTACTTTCACAAACGCTCTTTTTACATGCATTTTATTTGATATTTTCAACAACCCTGAAATATAGACAAACATAATCGTCTCCTTTTTACATACAGGGGAACTGAAGTTAAAAATAGTCTTACAACTAGAGCTTAGCAGGGCCAGAAGTAGAATATAATCTTTGAGCCTGTTTCTTTGTTTACGATTTTAAGCGAAGTACCTACCTTACAGGACCACTGTGAAGAATAAATGGAAGTATGAGTGAAGTTGCCAGGTACAATACAGTAGGCAGTGAATAAATAAAGCTTGCAAATAAACTGGAATTCCCAAGAGAAAAACCATGCACCCACATTTGGGTCTTCTGCTACCCTTCTTTTCTCTTGGCACTGATTGCACTCAAAACTTAGATTTAATTTTGTCTTACATTACACCTACGTAAACTTAATTCTGTTTGGAACATGTCAGCATATAAATGCAATTATTATCTTGAAGAGGAAGATAAGAACTCTGCCAGCTATCGTATGGCAGCTATGTTTGCCGGTGATGAAGGTTTCTGGTTAAGAGTCCTTCTGGAAGTGGAGGAGCGTTGTCAATTAGTGTAGGTTCCTGTAGTTTCAATGATTTTAAATTTTGTTTTCCAAACGGCAGGAGAAAGTGTCATGGGGGACTTTTGTGTGTGTGTGTGTGAGCCTCTTTACCTCTGCCATGGAAAAGAAAAGAGGATTGGACATACTCTGTCAAGTACTAACGCTAACTGCACTGTTCTCCAGCTGCCTTCATAAGGGACCTTGGAACCAGGTCCTCATTTCTGCCAACAGCATGCTCCTTCCTCACAGCACCACTGCTGCACAGTGTCTATTCCTCCTTGGTTCTCCAAGTGTAATGAATTCACCAAAACCTGCATATTTTTACTCTTTCCCATCTCTCCGAATTCTTCCTTCCTATCCACTTCCAGAGGAGCCATCATGCTTATCACATTTTGTCTTGATTATTGAACCAGCATCTTGGTCAGTTCCTTTGTGTTTGGTCCATTCTACAAAGACCTCCACTTCGACAAATTCTACAGTCTCTCATCTAAGCAGACAACTTCAAAATTCTGCTCCTTCAACCAAATCATACAGGTTTCCTACACCAGATTATAGCTTCTTGATAGTGGTGACATTTCTTTTCTCTTCCTTCATAGTCCTCATACCATCAAAGAGTTAATGAAGAGTTTATAAAATTTAATAGTAGATTGGCCAAGGTGCAATTTATAGATCTCTGGATCTCACTGCATGAGGAAGAGAAAATACATGATCTAAGTTCAGTCAACCTTCAGTCAAACAGAGTTAAAAGGTTTCACAGATATATAGTGGAAAGGATAGTAACAAGGTTATTCAAAAGGTTGGATGGGAGGTCTTCTGATTAAAAAAAAAAAAAGAGCCACAGGCATATAAAAAATGGTGGAAGAGGAATGGGTAAGTGTAAAGAAAAGGCCAGTGAAAATCAATGGAGCAATGAGATGGACCATGAGAAATGAAATGCTGCCTGCTCATTTGGGATAGCAGCTCCCACGACACATGGTGGTTATTGAGCTAGCTTTTCCACATGTAACTTTCAGATGACACTTTTATTAAAAACATGTAAAATTTTTTTGAAATATTTTCAACTAGCTGCTCATGGAAGATAGTTAAAGACTGGTAAACAGCAGCCTAAGTATTTTATTTAATACCAGAGTTCAAAGAGTAAGAAAGGTAATCTTTAACCCTAAAAAAGAAAAACAAAACCTCTAGCCATTACTATGTTTAGGCTACTGAAATGCTCATGTTGACTGATTTATTTTTCCCCGAATAAACCTTGAAACAAGCCCTGGGAACGCCTGTAATCCTGTGTAAAATTAGGAAGAAAAAAGACGTCACTTAGTTCTATCCCACTTATTAGAACAATGCACACAAATGATATGCAGTGAATATTACGTAGCAATGAAAATGTCTACATATATATGTAAGGATAAGTGAGAAGTCGTTGCTAGCGTAGTTTTACGTAAGTGCCTGACTCATGTAAAACAAACAGCAAGTTTCTTGTAGTAAACCGTTTTGTTGGGCAAACTATGAAGGCTGAAACATATAATGGTTGCATTCCAATCTGAAAGCTATATACCAAGGACACAGTTCCTAATATACGTGAATTAAGCACCAAACGCGGCATGTTAGTACAACGAAATTATTTTATATTACCTTATCTTTGCGCATCAGAAACAGAAGGTCTTCGGCAGAGATTACTCTTGCTCCCCGAAGCTGAGAAACTTCGGCAGCTTGCTGTAGCTAACAACAAAGACAATTTAGGATTTTTTCCCCCCTCAATAATCTAAATTAAATACACTGCGGTCATGAGGTCTCAAGGGGAGATAAATATACTCAGAGTTAAAACCTTTGGGAATAATCTGGCAATCACATTACTGCTTTTAAAAGCAAAATGTCTTCTGTTTTAAAGTAAAAAAGACGCAATTAAATTAACTTATACGCCCACCTGTAACTGATAGAATAAACAGAAATCCCTGATTTCTTTCATGCAAGAGAAAAATCATGTGCAGCTTCCAGAAATGCATTAATGCACCTGAAAATAATTTTATGAAATTTTATCCTCATATCCATGTGAGCAATGGTTTCACTCAGTATCACTAGTTGAATAAGTATATTATTAATCTGAGCTCCCATGCTGGCATGATTTGAAATAGGCCCATTCAGAACTTTAAAAGATCAACAAAAACAGTAGCTGTTTCTAATATCCAAAGGGAAAAAAATAGTTTTAGTTTTGGCAAGTCTTCAGTGGGCAAAGGATTCAGTCCATAAATCATAATACTGGACTGCATTAATTTCTTTCCACACTAATCACATGCACACAAAAAGTTAACTGTGTCTGGAATGCACAACACAAAACATACTGCATGAAAAGTGAGATTCCCCCTGAAATGTTCATCTGGGCCCTTCTATCTACAAAGTTGAGAGTTTTCTGGAATTCAGAAGTCCTAGAAACACAATCGTACTTGAAAATGACCTGGAAAATAAAAGAATGTGAAAAATGATAGTTCTATTTTCTGGCACAGGCAAAATCGGTTTCGTATTTTGATTAGTTGGAAGGAACATAAAATATGTCCAGATGAAAAAAATAAAGATACTGGAGAAAACACTGCAAATATGTGCCTGTAACTTCTTCCAAATTTGATCAAACCCTGGTGATTACACCACATCATCTCTATCCAATATTATAACAGTATTTACATATAAAAGCTGTTCCTAAATGCATTTTTCTTTGAAAGGAAAACATCTAACATATTCCTGAGAACGAATCTTTAAAAAGTGACACACTGTTATCTTAACAATTACAAGGAATCAAACAGTGGATTTGTACTAAAGAAATTCTGCTTGAATGTTTAAGCGATTTTGCTAAGTAAGCTTCAAACCTTGTCCAAATACACAGACTACAAAATAGACTATAAACTCCCTATGTGTCAGCCTTACCACTGAATTTCCTGGATACTGGTGGTTGGTATATAAACATAATTCGACCTAAATATAGAAATTTAAATTTAACTGTGAACCATTTACAAAGAAATCTTAGGGGAAAGGTTTTAAAAAGATGATGTATCTACCCAGAAAGAAACTACAAGTTTTCAGCAGGAAAAATGTGAACATATTTTTCTAAAAACTGCAAGAGTGTCAGGGAAATATGTGTACACATGTTTTTTTCAAATAAAAAAACATTTCTACCATAGTATAAAATACACACAATCAGTGTGGACAATATGGGCTCAGTATCCATTTAAATGTCTGGACATAGAGAACATACACTGAACCAGGAGGCAGCACTGTCAAGTAACTCTGTATTTTCTTAAATGAAGGATGGGGATGATTTGACAGCAGTAAAGAACTCTACAGACAGAAGGAATTTCACTTACGTTAAGAAAGGATCAGGATAAGTACAAATCCCTAAACTCCCTAAAGAGTTTTCCCAATTAATCGTTTATCCGCACTACATATCTGTATTTATAATCCTCTCCAAAATGTCAGTTTATTAACCAGGAAAAAATAGAAAATGGAAAATAAAGACATAATTGAGTTAAGACACTTAAAAAACACCTTTGAAAACCAGAATACAACTATTGTAGGGACCTGGAATTTATGTCACGGTACGCTGTGATAATTAGCAGGAAAACTTTATTTTTTTTATCTATCCAATGCACTAATTTCCTTCACCTAAACTTGTACCCTTACTAGAATTGGCACTGCTAGAATTCCCTAGAATGCTCTGGACTTTCATAAAGTGATTTCTTGGGACTAAAAGTAATTATTGTGTTACTTCACCAAGGCTGTCTGTCCTGATGTGTCCCATGCTCCAAAATTACCTCTTCCAAACTCTGACCTCCTCTTCTCTACCAAGTGAGGAGAGCAATCGTAACAGTTAATTACAGCGATCACACTAAAGTGTGTATTACGCATGGCTTCCTTCTAGAAATTTTTGTCCATGCCTACCTGGAAGAGAAAAGAAACTCTTCTTTAACAATATGAAGCTTAAGGGGCGCCTGAGTGTCCCAGTTGGTTTTAAGAGTCTGGCTTTGGCTCAGGTCATGATCCCATGGTTCATGGGTTCTAGCCCCTCGTTGGGCTCTGTGCTGACAGCTCAGAACCTGGAGCCTGCTTAAGATTGTCTTCCTGTCTCTCTGCTCCTCCTCCATTTGTGTTCAGTCTCTCTCTCTCAAAAATAAACAAACATTAAAAAAACCAAAAACCAAAAACAATATAAAGCTTAAAAAAGAGGTTAGCAGCTTGCCAGGCCAGTTTTGCAGAATGCTGAGCTCAGAATTGGTCATTTAATGAGAAAACACTTCATTGAGCCAGGAAACCAAAATCACAAAATAATCCTAATAACTTCAGTGTTACAAAAGTTGATTCTACAGTCTAAGAAACCCCTCAATTTCTTAATCTGTGAAACTACATCGAAGTTGTACTTCAATATTTTCTGTTACATGTTAAATATTTCTGGCAGTAATTAGAATAACCTGAAATAATAGTGCATTTCATAATTTTTTATTATAATGAAAACAGTATACATTTAATTGTGATATAAACTATGCAAGAAATAAGAGCAGATAAGTACTTTAAGACCAATCACTAGTAGAATGAGTATACATCTTCTTAACCATATGGATAAAGGTATGGTCACCATAACCATAAGTGATTTATCTGGAACTTAATAAAATATTGTGCTACAAGACATTATTATTTTACCACAAGAACTCATTTACAGCATTTTTTTCCTGATAAATATTATTTGTTCTTCAAAGTAAACTAAAAATAATATTATACTTATAAGGACTTTTTAAAAGACAAAAGTTCCTTTTGCATATCAATACTCATCATGTTTGCATTTAAGTATTTTTTGACACTTTCTTTGTTAAACTTTACATTTCATCTGGAATGTCTCATCTTTGATCCCTTGAACAAATTTCTTCTCAATTTCTCATCGCAGTCAATGACACTAACATGCAAACTCACTGTATTTTTCTCCCTCTGCTACATTTTCACTAACCTCTGTTGATTTTGTTTTGTTTTAATCTTCTCAGGCTCTTCAATTTGGTCTCTACTTCCACAGTACTTGTCCCAATCCAGGAAATTTCAACATCTCCAAACTGTGATGCAATCCAGATGTAAGTGCTAAAATGATCTTGCTCAAATAGGATATCCATAGTTCTTGTTTAGGATCTATGAGACTTCACTATTATCTGACTTCAATGTGTCTTTACAGCCTGACTGACTCACAGATTTCTGTATACCTTCATTCCCATCATATTTCTTGTTTTTTTTTCATATTATTCTACATTTAAATTCCAATAATTTCAATTCTATTTTCACACTGCCGTGCATCTGTAATGATTAATTTTATGTGTCAACTTGTTTGGGTCGCAAGATTCTCGGACCTTTGGTCAAACATTATTCTGGGTGTGGCTGTAAGGGTATTTCTGGATGAAATTAACATGTGAATAGGTAAAATAAGTAAAGTAGACTGCCCTCCCTAATGTGGGAGGACCACAATCAATCAGCTGAAGAACTAAATAGAAAATGATCACCTTGGGGCACCTGGGTGGCTCAGCTGGTTAAGCTTAGAGCTCAGGTCATGATTTCGGCTCAGGTCTTGATCTCCTGGCTTGTGAGCTGGAGCCTCGTGTAAGGCTCTGAGCTGACAACATGGAGCCTGCTTGGGATTCTCTCTCCCTGTCTCTCTGCCCCTCCTCCGTGCTCGCTCTCACTCTCAAAATAAATAAATAAACTTAAAAAATAAAAGAACATGATCACCTCACATCTGTTAGAATGGCTAAAGTCAACAACACAAAAAACAAGAGGTGTTGGCCAGGATGTGGGGAAAGGGGAACCCTCTTAACACTGTTGGTAGGAGTGAAAACTGGTGCAGCCACTTTGGAAAACAGTATGGAGGTTTCTCAGAAAGTTAAAAAAAGAACTGCCCTATGATTCAGCAATTGCACTACTATTTACCCAAATAATACAAAAATACTACTTCAAAGAGATCCATGCACCCTGGTGTTTATAATAGATAGCATTATCTTCAGTAGCAAAATCAGGGAAACAGTCCAAGTGTCCATCCACTGATGAATGGATAAAGAAGGTGTGGTATACATAAACAATGGAATACTACTCAGCCATCAAAAGAATGAAATCTTGCCAATTGCAATGATATGAATGGTGCTAAAGAGTATTATGCTAAGCAAAATAAGTCAGAGAAAGACAAATACCATGTGATTTCACTCATATGCAGAAGTTTAAGAAACAAATGAGCAAAGGGGAAAAAAAAAGAGAGAGATAGGCAAACCAAACCAAGAGATAGACTCTTGACTATAGAGAACAACTGATGGCTACCAGAGGTGAGGTGGGGGGTGGGGGGGGATGGGAGAAATAGGTGATGGGCATTAAGGAGTTCACTTGCTGTGATGAGTACTGGGTGATATGAAATTGTTAAATCACTATACTGTACACCTGAAATTAATATTACACTGTATGTTAACTAACTAGAATTTAAACAAAAACTTAAAAAAAAAGAACATAAAGACCAAAGAAAGGGATGGAACACTTTCTGCCTACCTTGAAATGAGACATTGGTCTTTTCGAGCCTTCTGACTCAGACTAAAACATCGCCTGTTTCTAAGGCCTTTGGATTCAGGCTGGAATTGCTTCTCACCTCTCCTGGGTCTCCAGCTTGCCAACCATAGCACTTGGAACTTTTCGGTCTACATTATCATGGGAGCCAACTCCTTCCTTCCTATCTATCGATCTGTCTACCCACCCACCCACCCACCTACCTACCTACCTACCTAGCCTCACACGCACAAATATACATACAAACACATATCTTGTTGGTTCTGTTTTTCTGGAGAACCCTAATATAGAACTATATACTCAAATTAAGAGAAATTCTTGTACTCTTTTTGAGAAATAGATTCCTTATGAGATGTAGCACTTTCTTCTTTAAAATATAGGCTTCAAGGGGTGCCTGGGTGGCTTAGTCGGTTAAGTGTCCAACTTCAGCTCAGGTCAGGATCTCGTGGTTCATGGGTTCAAGACCCGCATTGGGCTCTGTGCTGACAGCTCAGAGCCTGAAGCCTGCTTCGGATTCTGTCACCTTTTCTCTCTGCCCCTCCCCTGCTCATGCCCTGTCTTTCTCTCTCAAAAATAAACAATTAAAAATTTAAAAAAAAACCCATATAGGCTTCAAAATAATTTTCTCAAAGAAAAAAGTTCTATGATTGTTTTTATACAGTAGTGTTCATTACCTACCCTAGGCATGAAAATTACATGCTCAGTTTATAATATCTTAATTATACTTGTAAACAAGTTTCTTCTTTATCTTCCTCAACCAGTTACTTAACACTCTCACTTTCCAACTACATTGTAAATAATATCTCTAGGTCCAGGTCCACCAATCCCCAACAGACAGTTTATAAATGTTTGTTAAATGTTGGAAATCCATTTCCCCTTGACAACTGCCAGTTTTCTCATCTATGATATAAATGAATTGGGCTAGATGAAGTCAATAACATTTGTCTGGGACCCACATAAATTCAGCAGAAATACTTGCAAAAGGTTTTAAAAGAATTGCAAAATTAATTTCAAAATTATTAACATCCTGAAAGTATTCCATTATAACCACACTTCTGTTGTACCTCTTCCCTTAGGGTGTTGACTAAATCCCTGGATCTTACCTTTTTGAGGATACATAGTAAAAATAAATAAATAGTAAAAGGCAAGAGCTGTTGAAAGCTATGTTATGAAAAGCTATGTTATGAACAGCTAGGTTTTCCCTGGCCTAAGATTTATTTGTCTATCTTTCTACCCATTGGTCTATCACTATTTACCAGGCCAGATTCTAGGTCAAATGATGAAAGGACAGCTCTACTTACAACCATACTTCTCAGCCACAGATAACCTCAAAGATCCTCTCTGACACTCCATGTTGTGACTGAAGGAACTAGAAGTTGGGAAATCTGGATTCCAGGTCCAGCTCTACTACTATGTAACTATGTACTATCAGATATATCAAACAACTTCCCTAGGTTTGTGTGTGTATATATATATACACACACATATATAATATATATTATATATGTTATATATATTTAGCATATAATATATATATATTTCATATTTTCCATTTGAAATGGGTAACCAATGATTTTAATGACTAATAGGAGAGTTAATAATCTTAGGAACAATAGCTACCATTTATTGAGTAACTAATTTGTATCAAGCACTGTGCTTGTAAGCATGTAATTTAAATAAAATTTTTAAAAATTTAAGTTAAAATGTATGTAACATTAAATGTTAAATAATACTGTAAGTTTGATAATGACAGACAGGAATACCTTACCATACTTCTTTCTGGTATGTAATTCTGCTTCAAAAGGCAACTACTTTCAATTTGTCTAGTTTGTTCTGTTTTTTACCTCCATATCTGAAGTAAACTTATAACGCTTGTTTTTATTTTCAGTTTTAAATACTATCAATTCTTACTATGGAAGATATAGATTGACTGTTCTCAGAAGCCTCATATTTAGCTATCTCATTCCTTCCCTCTGGATCTTATCTATAATATCTATTTTTTCAAAAATTAATACCCTGTGTTTTTATTTTTATGACTGTGTAAACACTGTTATAGGTTGGCTACTATTAGAAAATTTATTTTTACAATTTTAAAAGATATTTTTCTTATAGTTAATCATTTCCTTGGTTTGTTTCTGTGCTTATTTTTTTGTGAACCAAACACTGTTTCATCCCAAACTCCTTGAAAGATCTGAAACATTCAAGGATTTCTTTCAAATTCATTGTTTTTGTCTCTTCTGGAGTTCTCCAACTCTGCAACTATTCCTTTTGGATTCTTATTTTCTTGGTCCTATTTCTTGCTCTTTCTTAGATTACTTCATTATTTTGGTAGATTTTTTGTTTTGTTTTGTTCTTGAGCATAGATATAATAGCTGCTTTAAAAACCCACTTGCTTATATCAACATCTGGTCATTTTGGAGTCAGTCTTCATTTTGTCTATTCTCTGGGGGTGTGGTCATGTTTTCCTGTTTCTTCATATTTAAAGGAATCTAGGAGTTTATCTGAGATACTGTGAATGATACCTTATAAGGACTCTGGATTAGGTTATGTTCCTCTGAAGAATAGAGTTTTTTTTTTTTTTTAACAGGCAGAATAAAAACTAGCACACTAGAATGGACTCAAACTACAATACTTATCTTCCTCCCCCAGTGGTGGGGCTATAGCTAAAGAAATACCTCTGTTTCCTGAGAATAGGTATAAGGGCAATAAAAATTTAAAGATCTAGTATTTCTGAAAGTTCATTTAAGCCACCCTTATATTCAGTTGGTAAACTGACTGGGTATGGAATTTCAGATTAAAAATCATTTCCCTTAGAATTTTAAAGGCATTGCTCCACTGTCTTCTAGCTTAAAATACTGCTGTTGAGAAGTGAGTTTTTTTCTTCTTTTTTTCTTAAGCATTTATGTGACTTTTTCTCTACCTCTGAAAAACTTTTAATATTGTTCTTTTCATACCTGAAATTCTGAAAATTCATGGTGCTGTGTCTTGGTGAGGGTCTTTCTTCATATATTTTCTTAGTATTCACTGGGATACTATAACTCATATGTTCCTATCCTTCATGTCTGGCAAATTTACTTGTATCACTCTGAAAATTTCTTTCCTTCTGTTTTCTGGGTTCTTTCTAGAATGTTTAATGATTGAATGTTGGTAGTCTTTGTGCCTAGGATCTCTAATACCAAACTCTGTTTTATTCAACCTATCCAGAGAGTAAATCTACACTATTTTGCCAAATGGCAAAAGGAGAACTGACTGCCTATATGGGATAGAGACTGGGACAAAATTGTTTCTTGACATTCTACCAATCCTATTTTTCATCCACATAGACTTCTTTCTTCAGAGGTACTTCCGATCCTGATCTTTTCCAGGTTCCAAAGTTTTATTTTTCTCAGATCTTCTACATTTTTGGCATTTCTATCCATCTTTAAATTTCCATAATTTTTTTTGACATATCTCATCTGTTATTTAATCTTTTCCCATTTTGTCTTTGTAGGTTTATGCCCCTTTAATTATTTTGCTGTCCTTTTGTGTGGTTTCAGAAGGATTGGAGATAAACACATTTATCACCCATGTTTAAGCAGAAACTGATATTCCTTTTTTAATGTTAACTTCTATTGAATGTATTGAATGTACTGTCCTATGCTTCTTGTCTTCTATAACCCTCATGAAAATCCTATGAGATGTCCAGGTACACAAAACTCGTACTAAATAATAAATGCTTACTATCAAGCCATTCATCTTTCTAGGACTAATTTCTTATTCAGAATACAGGAAGGTATGATCACTAAATCAAGCCTTACGTTGCATAGAAAGTCTACCCACAAAAACATTTATTTGCCTTTCAAAACATTTTCATTGCTGGCAATGAAATGGTTGCCAAAATAAAAATGGTTTGGATCAAAACATCCATGCCGGTTGCTTCATGCAGACACAGCTTAAGGACTGAGGACTAAGCAAGTGTTTGAAAGGAAATGGATTTGTAACTAAATACACTTAACATTCAGGATACTATAAATGTAAGATACATGACTTCGTATTTTCCTATCATATGATCTCCTTATTCTTTGTTGGTGACTGGTCTTCCACTGTCTTAGACATCTGAAATATAAACAAGTATAAAATTGATAAAAGATGTGCCTAAACTCTTGAGAGTTTCATTTTAACTCTTCTTTTTAGAATGGTAAGTCAAACACAGTTAAGTCAAGTTTTAAAAAATATGATAAAGCTATAATTATCAGTATCTCATTACTCCAAGAATTCATCTTTATTTATATACATATTTTAAAGAATTACCAAGCCACAATCAATATAAGCCTGCAAAGCTTTAAAAATGTCCAATAAACAATGACTGCTTTTATTGTATAAGAACAGCAAACTTGACAAGGAACTAATTCTTTGTTTACTCTTATTTAAATATGAAATGAGAACAACAACCATTTGAAAGTTTTAAACTATTTTGCATAGAAGTTATTCATAAGCAACTTTCAAGTTTAAACACATTTAGGTTTGCAAGTAAGCAAAAGGCTATATTGGAAATTTTCTTAAGTTGAAATTAAAGTAGTAAACTAGGTTATAATTTAAATAGTATATAATTCTATATTATACCTTACCCACCATATTAAACTGGATTATAATTTAAATACTATACTATTAACTGGCAGTAGTTACTATTATTTAATATTTAACTATTAAAACTAAAATACTATTTAACTACTTAAGCTAAAACACATTCAAATTGTAGAAAGATAATAGATATTGACTTGCTCAACATTCTACACAGCTGTTGTTCAGTTACTCAATAACTGAAAATGATATAGTTTAAAGGTTTAAGGGTATACATTTCATTTGCATTTCTACAAATTTTGGTAGCTTACAAAATACATACTTTTCTTTTTATATAATTTTTTAAATGTTTATTTTTGAGAGAGAGAGAGGCAGAGCACGAGCAGGGGAGGAGCAGAGAGAGAGACACAGAATCACAAGCAGGCTCCAGGCTCTGAGTTGTCAGCACAGAGCCCAACACGGGGCTCGAACTTACAAACTGCGAGATCATGACCTGGGCCGAAGTCAGACGCTTAATGGACTGAGCCCCCAGGTGCTCCTAGAATCACTTTCTTAACAAATTTTTAAAAAGTAACTCTCATTTAAAGTTAAAGGGAAAAAACTACATAGACTTCTTTTGATAGAGAACTAATAGCTTCTGTAATAATTTCTCACATCGAATCACCCCAACCTGAAATATAATGCATGTCTTCGTATGCATACATTTTTGAAGGTATAGTTTTAAACAGAATAGCAGCTCTTTCTGGTCCTCAGGTTCTTCAAGTGGGAACTAAAGAAAAATGGGTACCAAATGAGCTCCAATGATCCTTTTGGCTCTTACTTTCTGGTTCTCGTATTTAACCTTAGGTATAGTTTACTTTTGGCTCCATAATTAAATGCTTGCATCAATAAGAGAAGAAATAAAAAAGAAGAGCTCAAAGAGGTGAGGTGCAGGAGGGAGTCATTTTCAAAAAAATAAAATCCACTTAGTTATACCAGTGGAAATAGCAACCAATTCAATTAATTGTGTAAATGTGGAAGGGAGTATGAGGTTGGACCATTAGTTAGCATTAATGACTGATTTTACAATAATGTTCACCATGGTACACAAACCAGCAGGTGATATAGTTAATTATTCCATTATCCTACCCAATAGTTTCAGAAACATTTGAAAGCCAAAGTCAGTTGCAAAATGGGATTAAAGCAATGTAATTACTAATGCATACAAGAGATTGGTCTCTATCTGATTCTAATCTGCCCTTTGCTTTTATCATATGATGAACAGAGATAATTTGTATATACTTCCCCCTCAGTCTGTCAGAGAAAGTAGCCCTTATTCAAATTTTGTATTCAAACACTGCTTGCATAGGAAAACCAATCAATGTTGTATATAGTATTTATCAAATTAGATGTAGTATATGTAAAACTAAATGAAAAGTCAGGTTTCCTGGGCTCAGATGTCAGTCCCATATTCTACTCAAGAATTAAAAAGGTTATGAAGCAGGTCCCAAGAAGCTGCTATAGTACAGATCTTGTTATAGTTAGAGGTCATTGCAAAGATCAAAATGAAACAGTGTGGTACAGGCACTTGGAGGACTATAAAGCACCATAAAAGCATAACATATTGCTTAGGAATGACTCATTCTTGGTTAGAAGATGAAAAACGTAATCTCTATATGAAAAGGAAAAAAAGAGTCTACTGATAATTTGGCAAGCAGAGAAAATGTTTTAGATTTGTTACTTAAACTGAAACTGGGATATTCTTAAGACATTCAGTTCCCTGGGGCTATCCAACAGCACTCACACACCTTCTGAGAAAGAAGACAACACGGAGAAGACAGAGCCCCATGTCCTTCAAAGACTGCAAGTGAGGGGCCACAGCCTCTCTGAGGTCTCCTCTAATTCAAGCACAGACCTAATCACCGCCTTTCCATTGTGCTTCTGTGAACACTGTAGGACTACAGCCAGCTTACCTCTTATCACTTTATTTTGTAAAGCTCTCTTTACAATCTTAAGAGAGTCTCAAAGACACTGCTACGGATTATCTAAAATGTCTAAAGAAAATATTCGTACTCGTCTGGAGTTAGCCCAGTTAGATTCTAGCCACGATGAAATTTCTAGCCTAGAGGCAAATCAAATTGTGCCTCCCACTCTAATCAGGATTTGTAGAAAACCGCAATTTTACAATCTATCTGGACGAATCTCAGCTAATGTATGTGTGTCTGAAGCCTCTCTGTGGATGACCCATATGGGATCACTGATATGTATTTGAATATATCAGTTTATCAGTCAGGGGCTTGGAGAAAAAAAGACAGCATAGTTAAACTGGGTACTTGGAGAAGAGTTTAAACAGAAACTATGTGTGAAGATGTGGGGAGGGTCTAGGGAAACCACAAGGCAGAGTGTGGTCCCCTCCTGACTCTAAGAGCTACAGGAGACCATTAGGAAACCTAGGCTTGGAGGGTTAAGGGGCAGGCAGGCGCCACCTGAGCCTGCAAGGTGGAGACACCCACCTGCCCACAGATCCAGCCAACGTTGGCCTTACGTTCATTCACCCTACTCTCAGCTCTCCTGCTGGTGCCTCCCACTGACCACACTCAAGAAGTCAGAGGGTAAGACAGGTCTAAGAAGGTGAGTATCCCAGGGTACAGACAAGGAGGAAGGGTGACAAGTGAGTCTTTCTGTCTAACAAATGTTAGATGTCCATTATCAGATGAGTCTTCAGACTTCTCAAAGATAACTTTATTAGGGGCCACTTTCCCCCCTGAATACCAGGAGTAGAATGTTTTCATCTCCTTTTAAAAATGCTTCTGTTCAGACAGTTTAAAAACAGAAATGGGTGGGAAGTGTCCTCCTCCAAATAAATAAATAATGTGATCCAGTGATGGACATTATAATTTTATATTACAACATTTAGTTTAAGGAAGGGTAGCACAATAATATGACTAACAAGAACCAATAATATGAGTAACAAGAAAATAAACTAGCATTTACTGAATATACAAGATGCCTGACATATTTTACATACACTAAAACTTGTTAGTTTTTCTAATCTTTGCAAAAATCCTATGAGTTAAGTGATATTAATATTTTATAGTTTTTTTTTTATAGATAAGGCAGTAGCAACTCAGAACACTGAAAAGACTAAGATGGGATTTGAACAAGTCTGCCAGACTGTAACTCCCTGTTTCCATTGTATCCAACAAAGTTAGACAGCTATCTTTTACATTTTCCTCATGTAAACTAATATTTAGTAGTTTCCTCATATACACTAATATTTACATATGTAAAATTGAGTAACTTGACCAATCAACATTCAGCACTTTACAGAATTCAGATAGAATTAGCAGTTTAATATAGTTTTTATGGAGTTTTAAAAGTCTCCAATAAATTTCTGTAAATATTCTCATTTAAGCACATTTTGGTTTTTGGAGTAGAAAAAAAATTCATATGGTCCATAACAGATCTACTCTTAGACACATGGCAATTATTTTAGAAGTCTGAACATGCTATTAAGACTTTAATAAAATTCAAAGTCATCAGCTGGTGTTTCAGATCTAACCTTGGGTGTATGATCCTGTGCTAAATAATTACTATATCTTATCTGCAGCTCCCCATTTCTAATATGGATGGAATGACACTTGTACTTCAGGGTTGTGTAAGGACTGTGTTAAATTATAAATGCAAAGTGTCTGCCACAGTTTCTGATGACTGTGGAATGACTCAAGGAATATTCATTCCTGTTGTACCTTCACCATTTTCTGTCCCAAAGGATGTGTGTAGGAGGAGTTAATGTGAAAAATACTAGCCCAGAGCCTGGGGAGAAATCCTTCTCTCTGCTTCCTTGTAGAGAAGGGGAATTTTCATCAACCAATTTTATTCAGGTGTCATATACTTACAGATTCTGGTGCCTCCCCATTCCCATCAACATTTGTGCTCTGTATTTGTTTAAATAATTTATTTAGTTATATACTGTCACAGTAATAGCTAGGGAAAAACTACCTAGAATAGAAAGGAAAAACTACCAAAAATGGTTTACTTTTGTGACAGTGGATAATGGTGATTAACTGGTTAATATATGTAAGTAATTATTATAAATTCACAAATAACCATAGGTAAAAAACTCACTTTGCATTTTTACTTCTCCAAAGCACCTAACCTAGTATACAGTACAAGTAATTAACTAAGACAAGACATTAAAAATAAGAAATGATAAGTAAATTGGATGATTAATCCAGGTCTAACATCCCCAAACAGAAGCTCTGGAAGAGAATAAGGGGGCAAAGGAGTATCTGAAGAAATAATTGAAGAAAACTTCCCAGAACTGAAGAACATAAGATTCCATATGAAATGCACTAACTGTTCAACACAACGGATGAGAAAGGGAATGCCAAGTCACCATTCATTTATTCATTCACAAATATTTACTGAGAACTGGGCACCAATCTCGATGGCAGGGATACAACATTAAACAAAATAGATAAAGTTCACATGGTCATGGAGTTTATGTTTTAGGGGTCAAGAGACACATAATAAACAATAGAAAGAGTGAAAAAAATAAAAGAAGTGAAGAAAGAGTAAGCAGGATTAGGTGGGCTGAAGGGATACTTGTGAGTTATTATTTTATAAAGGTTAATCAGGGAAGTACTCATTATGAAAGTAACATCTGAGCAGAAATCAGCAATCAGGGTGTGAGCCACATGGATATCTGGAAGAACATTCCACGCAGGGGGAATAGGAAGTGTGAAAGTTCTGCAGAGAGACCATTCCTGGACATGGAAGAAGAAAAGAAAGGAGGCTGATTTGCTATAGAAAGGAGAGCGGTTATGGATAAGATCAGAAAAGCAGCCAAGGGAGGGTGGGGTGCATGTTATGTAAACCATTCTAGATATATCATTGGGAAATTTTAGAATTCTGAGGACAAAAAATTGATACTAGACACTTATAGAAATAAGGGGAAAAACAGTTCAGATACAAAGGTTAAATAATTAGAATGTCATCTCAACAACACCCTTTAACATCAGAAAGGAATGGAGAAATGGCTTCAAATTCCTGACATAAAACACTTCCTCACCTGAAAGTCTTTGCACATAGGCAAACTGTCAAAAATCTCTGCAGGTTGAGTAAGGTAATTTAAGACATGCAAATTATATAAAAATTTTCCTTCGTGAACTTTTACTTTTTCTTATTTTTTATGACTTTTACTTTTTTGAGTATAGTTAACACACAATCATGGACTCTTTTCTTAGAAAGCTAATGGACCATGTATTCCAGCAAAATAAAGGAATAAGGAAAGAGGAAGAATTCTCCTTGGTTTACTCCCTTGTAGGAAGCAGTACAGGAGTATGCCGCAGAGAATAAAAAAGGTCCTTCCACTGACATGAGACCATTTACTCACAATGGAATGTTACTCTGTCATAAGGAAATGTTTTTATGGATATTCAGTAGCAGGAGAGACTCAAATGATAAACTTTAAATTTAAATAGAATACAAATTGTAAGTACAGTAATGATATAAATTTTATCACAGTAAAGTTTTATTAACAGAAGGAGATAATAAAACACATGAAGACATGGAGTAGTTTTATCTAGATGGTAAAATCATTAGTGATTTTTATTTTAGTTTCTATTTCAATATCTTTCAAATTTGCTACAATTAACTTTATTCCTTTTAAACTAATATGGTTAATATGTTCAAACTGTGTCTTTAGGTTTAAAAGGTAAGGGTTTAATCAGGTAAATATTTTGTCACTGAGGAAATTTATCCTGGGGCTTAAGAACTTTCTGAAATTATGTATAAAATATTGTTTGGATGGGGGGCGATCCACAAGTTCATCAGATTCCCAAAGACAACCAGGAAAATGTTTAAAAATCTATATACATATATATATCCTGATCAAAATATCCAAAAGTTATTTTCAATTGAGCTCCACTTGAATTTTACTTATGATGCAAATGGTCTAAAATTTGTCTTCTTGGTCTGACAGAGAAACTGCTAGTTGGCTTGTTCAGAGGGTATTCAAATTCATTATTCAAGCCACTGCACCGCCCCGCCCCCGAATCTAAGTACTTTCTTCTCTATACAGGTTTTACTAGCATTAAAAAACATGTATGACAGGTTGTAAAACCAAAATGAAAGAGCTGAATGTACAATACCCACCAATCACTCATACATACACAGGTATAGAAACCGTTAATGAAAGAAAACGAAATGCCTAATGATTAGAACAGCTATTTATATTATAAAACTGTATTATTTGTTGTTTTTATGTTAGTTTTCATAATAATCAGAAATGATTATTTTACAAGGATAAAAACAGTCAACCAAGTTAATAATTTCTACCTCATTGTACTTAAAAACACTAAATGATATTGGCTGAGAAGTGCCTGAGTTCGCTTTTGGCTTTAAATATACAGAAAACAGTTACCGCATTCTATGCAAGTATGAAAGAATCCTCTAGTAGTTACTTTGTCTGAGGCATCAGGACTTCTTTACTCTAAATCTGTCATTATTTTTTATACCACCAAGAGAAAACTATTTCTTAACAAGATAAGTGAATATAACATAGAAGACAAATAAATATGATTTGAAGAGAAGGTATGATTTTTAGAAGGTTCTCTTGGTATAAAAACTAAAACTTATTTGATAAGAGCTAGTTGGCAACTAGTTAAATTACACTTTACTATGTATATATATTTTATGGCACTGATTTTTAAATGAATGGTTATTAAAACTCAGCGTTATTTTCAGAGTAGCATCTAAGATTTAACCATCAGATTTTTCCAGGGAAAAGTTATGTTTCTGTTGAAGTGTATTTTTTAATTAACATTCATTTCCCAAGAACATTGATTTGAAAGGGCTATTTCATTTTCCTTTGGTGCAGAGAGAAAAGATCCCATTTAAACTTTAGAAGGGCATGGAAAAAAATAAACAAGTCTGCTGAACATAATTTCCCTTTTATTCCTTTTGAAAACTTATGAAATAAAATCTATTATTTAATTATATTGGAACAAGAAACAGGAAGAAAAAGATGCATTTAAGTCACAACAGCCTTAAAAGAATAAACTATTCTGCTTCCTCTTGGAAGAAAAATGTTTTAATATGTGATGGACATTGTCTAAACATTTCAAATCTACTTTACTAAGGTGGGAAAGGCTTCAGATAAAAATCAACAATAAATGGCAAATGTCAAAATTGGAGGAACAAAAAACCTGCTTGCTAGGACTAATTTATGAGCATTTCGATAGTATTAAATTAAGTTTTTGCTCTGAAATCTGTTTCCATCAGTTTACAGCACACACACACACACACACACATGCACATACATGCACAGCTAAGAAAATTTTATAAGACAAGTAGGATTTATCTTTGCCATGCTTGAATAAAATTTACAAGATGTTCCAAATTTAGTACAATGGTTATGAAAGTAGGAATAAAGGCTTTCAGGTTTTTAAACCTCCAACAGGATTCTGGAGTTGGTCAGGGTCCAGCAGGGCACTAAGAGGATGAACACTGATGACTAGATTAGACACAGTCTCTGCCTTCATATGGTCTACAACGGCAGTCAACCAACTTTTTGTGAAAAGGGCTAAATAGTAAATATTTTCAGCATTGTAGGCCATATACATTCTGTCACATCTACTCAACTGTGTCACTATAGCATGAAAATACCTGCACAATATATCAGTGAGTGAACGTGGTGGTGGTCCAATAAAATCCTATTTACAAACACAGGCAAAGGGCCAGATCTGGCCTGCGGATCATAGTTTGCTGGCCCCGGTCTAAAGTACTGTGGAGAGGGGCGCCTGGGTGGCTCAGTCGGTTAAGCCTCCGACTTTGGCTCAGGTCATGATCTCACATTCGTGGGTTCGAGCCCTGCGTCGGGCTCTGTGCTGACAGCTCAGAGCCTGGAGCCTGCTTGGGATTCTATGTCTCCCTGTCTCTCTGCCCCTCCCCCTCTCATGCTCTCTGTCTCAAAAATAAATAAAACATTAAAAAAATAAAGTACTGTGGAGAAAATATGGAAACTATACTGTGTCAGAAGACAACACTATGCTATAAAGTAAAATAAAACAAAAATGCAGCACTCAAAGCAACATAAACTTAAGAGTTTAAATGTGCAACCATTATGTACGTGTAGATAAATAATAGTTGGATAAACATATGATTAGTTATATTAGCTGTTCAGAAGTTTTGATCTGACCTTATAAACTACTTTGTTAAAACAGCATTTAAGACTTTTGACATGTGGGGCGCCTGGGTGGTTCAGTCGGTTAAGTGTCCGACTTAGGCTCAGGTCATGATCTCACGGTTCATGGATTGGAGCCCTATGTCGGGCTCTGTGCTGACAGCTCAGAGCCTGGAGCCTGCTTTGGATTCTGTGTCTCCCTCTCTCTCTGTCTCAAAAATGAATAAACATTAAAAGAAAAAGATTTTTGACATTTATTTGTCATGTATATCCTTGCAAAGTCCCCTATTTACTCCTAATGCTTTTACCCTTACAACCAGAATATACAGGCTCCTCAAAAAAACAAAACTAAACAAAACTTTTTCAAATAGAAATTCATAATTTTAAATAATACACTAAATATTGTATTTCTACTTTCTTCTCATTTACTCTCAAATAGTGAACTAGCTGATACTGATTATCAACAATTTTGTTGAATGATAGAGAAGAACCATAACTTTAAGGTGTATAATGAATATGTTGACAGTGATGAGGAAATCTAGAATAAGCCACAAGGTTTGTGCTTGTTATGCTGTAATTATTCTCCCTCTCTTCTTTTGAAAGATTTTTCCCTCTTATATATGTATGGTGAAACAATAGGGCCTCAAGCTCTTGATATGTAATTGATTTCTTCCACTTCCAAAAGTGAGTTAGTATTGATTTTAGCAATGAAATTTCAACAGAGAACAAGTGGCTATTTTTTTTTTTTTGTCTTATTCTATAGAAGCAAGACTAAAGCAAGCTTTGGCTTTTGTCTTTATCACTTCTTCAACAAATACTTACTGAGTACCTACTATGTACTATGTACTATCCTGGGCATTAGGGTACCATATTGGAAAAAAAAAAAACAGCCATGGTCTCTGTCTTCAAGGATCTTCCATTAGGATAGCAAATCAATCAGTCAATCAATCAATCAATGAAACATTTACAAGTCATAACAGATGATATTAAAAAAACCCAGGTTGCTGAAATAATCTATAACAGAAAAGGCATTTACATTAGGGAGGTGTATCAAGGAATGCCTTTCAAACTGGTGACATTTTAGCCAAGATTTGAGACCTCAAGGATTATAGGGCTCTTGTCATTCAAAGTGCACTGAGAGGTGGGGAGAGAAGAGTAGAAAGTTGCGTACCAGGTAGAAGGAATAACATGTGCAAAGACTCTTTGTCAGCAAAGACCTTGGCTTGAGAAACTGTGAGATGACAATGGAAGAAATTGAAATAAAGAAGTGAGGGCAGAGAAAAGGGCTGCAGTCAGCCCAGGCAGTGCATGCAGCATTGGCCCTTGTAAGAAGCCTGAACTGATTCTAAGTTGGATGAAAACCACTGAAGGGCTTTCAGTTGGTGGACATGATTTATCTAAATTGGGACTCCATGAGTGTCAAAGAGTGTGCTATCAATAATTACACCTGGATAACTGGCTTAAACCAGAACATCCTGGGTAAACAGAAATCCAAACAGAAAAGTGGCAAGGTCTGACTGAATTTTAAGAATGTTTTGCTGCTGTGAGGAGAAGGAGCTGAATTAGGACAAAAGTGGAAGCAGGAAGACCAGCAAGCCTACTACTGTGCTTGATGGCATTCATCATGGGAAGTAGATGAAATTGAGATATACTTTGGAGGCAGACTTGACAGAACTTCTTGATACTCATTCCCATCCATCACCTTAAAAAAGTCTAAACACTTCCTCCTCACTTGCTACAGGTCCTCAAACCAGGTAAAACTGATTTGGGCCACCAGAACATTATAAATATAATTGCATATTCTCAAGACACAGTGATTTTGTCTTTCTGGGCCCCAGTTACCTCCTGTAAAGTGGGACACAGTAATAACTACTTCCTAGGATTATTGTTAAGATGAATGTGGCTTCTTCTACGAGGGTACCCAGATACTAGTCTACAGACCTGTGTGTTAAGGTAAGAGAAGATGAAGAAGAAACATGCAGCACATCTTCCAGAAGTGTTAACTGAATTAGACAGTAATTAAAATGTTACATTTATATTGAAATATACATAGATATGGTATAGAATACAAAATTTGAATTAAATTTCATTATTAAAACATTTCTTAAAAGTCAAACTTACTTAAAAATCCATGTAGTCTAACCTATCCTTAGAGTGGTAAATGCCCACGAAGTACCCAGAACGCAGTAAGGCTACTTACTACACGCCTGGAACAGAGAGGGCGCCACACATATGGTATTATTAGGGAAAACTAGCTTTAGTGCTTATGACATGACTAGTACTATATATAATTATTTTTATTAAAGAATTG
>CM053577.1:102479586-102489586 GCA_028646485.1 Cryptoprocta ferox | reverse complement strand
CCACACTTTGAGAACCACTGTTATGAGAAATGAAACAGCTTCCTCCTTTGTAATTTAGGAACGTGTGTGTGTGTGTGTGTGTGTGTGTGTGTGTGTGTTTTGCTAGGGGAACATACTGCCCTTGTAAACCAAAAAAAAAAAAAAAATCAAAATCAAAGCAGTAAGACATCTAAATTCTTTTAAAACACCGTCAGAATTGCAAACTACCTTGTTTATGGGATATAGTCAAATAGGCAGTGAACCTCTATATATGTGTATATATATATATATAGAATATGTACACATTAACACAACTCTTAGTTTTTTTTTTTATTATTGTGGAACTGTCATCTGGAAAAACAGTACTTGCTATTTATCTTCTGTAAGATTTTATATTTAATTAATGAATGGTATTAGACATATCTAATGTCAGTATCTAAACCCAACTAGACCACTGTGTCATTTAAAGGAGTCTGTCTAGATAGTTACGTTCTTAGTCTATAATGTTATCTTCACTGAGAGTAGCTTGCAGCTGCCTTCTCAATCAGTTTATGAGCCACAAAAGAGCAGTCTTGAAACTCTGCAGTAAGAACACAAACATTTATTGGTCACTGTCTGTGCCAAGAAATATTTGAGGGACTGACAATACAAGAGTGGAAGAGAAAGGAAAGAAAAACAGTTTAAAATAATCTTTATCACCTTAGAATTTATATTCTACTGAGGAGAAGAACATAAATAAATAAGGAGAAGACAGAAGTATGACAGGTAATCATAAGAAATGCCAGTGGAAAGGAGGAAAAACGGTGATATTTCAAATAGAGTAGTGAGAGAAGAATTCACTGAGAAAGTGATCTGTGGGAAGTGAGGGAGCAAGACTGGCAGGTCTAGGGAAGAAACGTTCTAGGCAAAGGAGGCGGCAAGCACAAAGTCTCGGAGCTAAGTAATAGCAAGGAGGCCCATGATGCAAGAAATGCACCAAGTAAGAATCCAAGTGGTAAGAGATGAGAAAATGTAGTGGGAGACTGGATCTTGTAGGGCCTGGTAGGGGACTGGAAACTCTAGCTTTTACACTGAGTGAGATGAGAAAACAGTTAGAGGTTTTGAGCAGAGGAGTAGCATTACCTGACTTACATCTAAAATGATCCTTCTGCTCTGCTGAGATTAAACTCACCATGTCCGAACACATCAAGACAAGAGAGACTAGATATAAGGGCTGTACACTGCGAATACAAGTCTGGAGACCAGTTAAGAGGTCTGGGCTTGAGATATAAATTTGGGAGTTATCGGTATCTATCTGGTACTTGAAGCCAGATCCCAGAAAAGAACACCCTGGAAGGAGTGGAAACAAAGCAAAAGAGTGTCAGGGACTCATGTCTGAATAACTCTAGATGGAGAAGAATAGCCAGAAAGGGAGGCTAAGGAAAGCGAGGCAAAGGGAAGTAAGAGAGTTTGGTGCCCCAGAAGACAAATGCAAACTTTTCATGGAGTAGGGAAGGGTGACTGTCAAACACTGTTGAGAAGTCAAGTTAGGTGAAGACTGAGAATCGCCACCAGCCTCAGCACCGTGGAGGTCACTCCCACTTCAGTGAAAGCAGATTCCGAGAAGCAGGGAAGGTGAAATCTGATTGGAAGAGTCTAATGAAAATTGGACTCAAACAATAAAATAACTTAATAAGGTAGCATACACCTATAAAACTAAAATACCAAAAAGCGGTAGCTTTTCTCTACACACATGATAACTGAAAAGATACTGGAAGAAAATATCCTATTTGAGTGAAAAAAAGAAAATACTTCAGGAGTAAACATCACAAAAATGTGTAAAACTTATATATGAGGAAAACTTATTAAAAAAAAAAAAACTCCTGCCAGTTTACTTTACATAATTTATCAAGCGAAGGACATTCCTCTAGAAACACCAATATGTTTTTATCTAGAACCAGACAAGTTTATTTTAAAACTCATGTAGAAAAATAAGCATGTAAAAACAGCACTAGAAATTCTTAAAGGGAAGAACAATGAACAGGGACCTTCCTATCTAGATTATTAAAATACAGTATAAAATCTCTACAAACAAAACAGTGTAGGGCTAGCATGTGAACATTAGCCAGACTGGTGTAACAAAACAGAAAGTCCAGAAATGGATCCATTTATTTATGAAGTTTATTTTATCTATTTTGAGACAGAGAGAGAATGTGAGCAGGAGAAGGGCAGAGAGAAGAATCCCAAACAGGCTCAGCGCTGTCAGCACAGATCCCAATGCAGGGCTCGATCCCACAAACTGTGAGATCATGACCTGAGCTGAAATCAAGAGTCAGATGCTTTACTGACTGAGCCACCCAGGCGCCCCAGTATGTTATTTTTTTAAATGGCATTTTTAAACCACTGGGGATAAAGCAGAAATTATTAAACTCCATAAACAAATGGAGTTGAGACAGCTATTTGGAAAAAGATAAAATTGGATCAATATTTCATCTCATACATAAGAATAAGCTCAATTTTTAATTGGATTATTTGGTTTTTGGGTATTGAATTTCGTAAGTTCTTTATAGATTGTGGATACTAACCTTTTATTAGATATATCATTTGCAAATACCTTCTCCCATTCTGTACGTTGCCTTTTAGTTTTGTTGATTGCTTCCTATGCTATACGGAAGCCTTTTATTTTGATGAAGTCCCAACAGTTTATTTTTGCTTTTGTTTCCCTTGCCTGAGGAGACGTATCTAGAAAGAAATTGCTATGGTCAACGTCAAAGAGGCTGCAGCCTGTATTCTCTTCTAGGATTTTAATGGTTTCCTGTCTTACATTTAGGACTTTAATCTATTTTGAATTTATTTTTGTGTATGGTGTAAGAAAATGCAGTTTCACTCTTTTGCGTTTTGCTGTCCAGTTTTTCCAATACCATTTGCTGAAAAGACTTGTTATAATGAACACCAGGTATTGTATGTAAATGTTGTATCACTATATTGTACACCCGAAACTAATATTACACTGTATGTTAACTAACTGGAACTTAAATAAAAAGTAAAAAAAAAAAAAAAAAAAAGATACAAGTGTTTGGAAACATGGATACAAGCATATGTTAACAGCTGTATGCTTTACTCACTGAAACTATACTGTGAATTATAAGCCTTATTTCAATTAAAAAAAAAAAAGAATAAGCTCCAAATGGATCAGAGATATAAATATAAAAATACAAAGCCATACAATACTTTAAAAAACTATGAGTGCCATTTATACAACTTGGGTATGGAAAAATGTTTCCAAACTGTGAATTTTAAAAATAAAGCGGCAATTCAGGAAAAGATGGATATATTTGGCTATATAAAAACAAAAATCTTCTGCATGCAAAAATCACTATTAGTAAGTTCAAAAGAAATGAGAAATTGGGAAAAATATTTGGGAAACGTGATACAAAAAAGGGGCTAATATCCCTAATTTATGAAGAACTCTTAAAAATCAAGGGGAAAAAAGAACTACTGAAAAAATAGACAGAATATAATTATAGACAGCTAATAAAGAGATATATAAAGCACTGATTTAAGCCTTATCCAAGATCAGAGAAAAACAAAACTGCACTGAGATAGCACTTTTTACCTATAAGATGAACAAGAATTCCAAAGCTTGACTTTATTATCCAGGATAAAAAAATACCAACAAAAAAACAAAAAAACAAGGGGTAAAGGAGTATATAAAAAATAATATCTTTGTGAAGATATCTATATCATTTTATATAATATGTATTACAATGTGCATATATATACATATTCATGTTTCTGAATATGTATACATGTGTGTGTATGAGTGTGTATACATAAATACAAAAAAGAAATGGACTTTCCCAAAAAAATTCTTTAATATATTTTTGATTTCCAAATCATTTTAATGTTATATAACTCAAAAAATCACATGGAATCAACGAGAATGTATGTGGTTGGGGCAGAAATGAACCAAACTAGATATTCATTGATAACACAACATTTGGAATGAAAAAATACCGAAATACACTAAAAAAAATCAACTTTACTAAGATTTAATTTACATATAATAAATCACCTCTATTTGTAAGTGTCAAATCTGACGAAGGTTGACAAACGTATACGCCCCTGAGCTAATCACCACAATCAAGATCTGTAGGACTTTGCCCAAGCTCCACATACTCCTTTGTAGTCGATCACTGCCACCCCCAGTCAACTACTGATTGGCCTTGCATTACTATGGATTATTTCTCTGGTTTAGCGCTTCATGTGAATGGATCAGACACCATATATTCTAGTATGGAGTCTTTCATTCACTATGATGTTTTTTGAGAGTCATCTGTGTTATTTGTGGTATCTTTAGTTCACATTTTTTAAAATTCTTGAGCAGTATTCCACTGTAGGAATACTCCACAATTTGTCTATCCACTGAACTTTTGATAGAAACTTGAGTTGTTTCCAATTTGTGGCTATTATGAATAAAGTTGCTTACAACCATCATGTAAAAGTAACTGCATAGGCATTTTCTTTTCTCTTGACTCTTCATTTCTCTTAAGTAAATACACAGCACTGCGGGGCCCTATGGTAAGAATATGCTTATAAGCAAATACAAAAATAATTTTCAGAGTGTTATTACTACAGTACATTCCCATCAGCTCTTCATCCTTATCAGCAATAAACATTTTCAACCTTTTTATTTTTAGCCACTCTAATGGAAATACAGAAATATCACATTAGGGCTTTAATTTGTCTTTCCCTAATGACTAATGATATTGAACATCTTTGCATATGCTTATTGGTCATTCACCAATGTTCTTTTCTGAAGTGTTTTTATGAATTTTTTGTCCGCTTTTCAATGGATTGTTTGTCCCACTATTACACATTGTTAAGTATCTTTTATACTCTAAATACAAATCTCTTGTCTGATATATGTATTATTTCTATCTAACCTGAGGTTATGAAGGTTTTCTGTGATTTTATTTTTACTAGAATTTTTATACTTTTAGCTTTCATGTTAATGTTTGCATCAGGTATGAAATATGGCTTGAGATTCATTATTTTTCTATAGGATATGTAGTTGTTTCAGCACTATCTATTAAAAATACTCTCCTTTAGGATACAGGAGTGCTGATGCATAGGGGCACCTGCACACCAATGTTCACAGCAGCACTTTCAACAATAGCCAAATTATGGAAAGAGCCTAAATGTCCATCAACTGACGAATGGGTCAAGAAGATGTGGTTTATATATACAATGGAATACTACATGGCAATGAGAAAGAATGAAATCTGGCCATTTGTAGCAACGTGGATGGAACTCGAGGGTGTTATGCTAAGTGAAATAAGTCAGGCAGAGAAAGACAGACACCATATGTTTTCACTCATATGTGGAACAGGAGAAACTTAACAGAGGACCATAGGGAGGGAAAGGGGAAAAACAGTTAAGGAGAAGAAGGGAGGCAAATCATGAGAGACTCTTAAATACTGAGAACAAACTGAGGGTTGATGGGGGTGGGGGAGAGGGGAAAATGGGTGATGGGCATGGAGGAGGGCACTTGTGGGGATGAGCACTGGGTGTTATATGGAAACCAACTTGACAATAAACTATAATAAAAAAATTAAAACAAAACAAAAAATACTCTCCTTTACACTTTAACTTACATACCCTGTCAACTTACCAAAATTCAATTAAACATATATGTGGCTCTATATCTGCATTTCTTATTTTGTTCCATTGATCCATATGTCTATCCTTGTGCCAATACCACACTGTTTTGATTACTGTAACCTTGACACAAAGTAAATCACCTCATTTGTTCTTTCTCAAAAGTGTTTTGGCTCTTCTATGTCCTGTGCATTTCCATATAAATTTTATAATCAGCTCATCAATGCCTCTAAAATGGCCTATTGGGCTTTTAGTTGGGATTGCAATGAATCTATAGTTCAATGAAAGCCAACAATACTGATTTTTCCAATGCATGAACAAATTCTCTCTTTCAATATATGTAGGTCTTTTAACTTAGCAATGTTTTGTGGCTTTTACATATTGTTCAATTTATCCTTAGGTACTTTTATTTCTATTTATTTTTATTTTTTAAATATATTTTTTAATGTTTTATTTATTTTTGAGAGATAGAAAGACAGCATGAGCAGGGGAGGGTCAGAGAGAGAGGGAGACACAGAATCTGAAGACAGGCTCCAGGCTCTGAGCTAGCTGTCAGCACAGAGCCTGACGCGGGGCTCGAACCCACAAACCGCGAGATCATGACCTGAGCCAAAGCCGGATGCTCAACCAACCGAGCCACCCAGGCGCCCCAGGTACTTTTACTTTTGATGCTATTTTAAAAGGTGTTTTTAAAATCCTAATTTCATTGCTAGTATATAGAAATACGATTGATTTCTGTGGACTGACACTGTGTCCTTGATCTTGCTAAATTCACTTAAAATTCTAGAAACTTCAGTTTTACATTTTTCATTTGTTTCACTTTTTATTTTTTATCTTATCTTATGGAATGGTTAGGGTATCCACTAGAACATGATCAAGATACACAGTACAGAGAGCATCCCTGTCTTGGTCTCATTCCTAAGGGAAAAGCATTCAGTCAGAACTTTACTAAGTAGGTTTGTTCTGCCAGAGATCCTGGTATAGCATTCCTGCTATACATATTTTATGTATTGGAGACCTGAAAAAATAAGTATCTATATTGAGATTGTTGATAAGCAAGTTCTTACTATGAAAGAAAGGAGAATAAAATATGGAATAAAGAACAAGAATCTGATTATTAGAAAAAGATAACAGGAAAGCAGAACTGGGGATGGCCCATATAAACAGTTGTTTTGAGGAGTTTTGCTGTTTAGAAAAGCAGCTACAGAAATAAGGCCAAAAAGAAAAGGGGGAATTTCAGACAGAAGAAATAAGAACAGATTTTTATGCTAATAAGAATAATCCAGTAGAGAGTGGGAAAATGATGATGCCCAAGAAAGATGTGCTGGTGTTCTTGTGTGAGTGAGAAGGGGTGGAATCTAATTACTTTTAAAAAAAATTATTTACTTACTTGGGAGGGGGGGCAGAGACACAGAATCCCAAGCAGGCTCCACACTGCCAGCGTGGGGCCTGATGCAGGGCTTGAACCCACAAACTGGGAGATCATGACCTGAGCCAAAATCCACAGCTGGACGCTTAACTGACTGGGCCACGCAGGTGTCCCCCAAGGGATGGAATCTAAAGGACAAGTGGTCAGGTTGGCTTTAGACTGAGAGTGGATAGTTCAGTCATAGTAACAGGATGTAAGGCATATATGTGGGCATCCATGCGGGAAAAAGAGCAGATGCAGGAGAAGAATGTGGAAGGCCTCATCTGTTTATTCCTAAGCTTTCTAAAAGAATAAAGAAGAATGCTGGAAGTTGAGAATGAGATGGGAAAGAAGTTGTTTGAGATTTCATGAAAAAGAGAAAGGTGTGATATGTCATCCATAAGACTAGTGAACAAAACAGGGGAAAAGGTATATGTATTGCATATAAATAATATTATAGATTGTAAATATCTCAGAGGGCACCAGTAAAAACTTATTTGAAGGTACTGGTCATGTTATTTAATGGGAGACCAATTGGTATAATTGCACATTTTCCCCCCACAGATACAGGCAGGCTGTGGGTCAGAATTTAACCAGGTGAATTTTTCCAGGTGAATAAGACAAAAGGGAAAAGGTGACGGGGATTAACACACATACAAGGATATTATTATAGTTACTGATTGTTAAATTTAAAATTAAGTCAGGGATTAGGGTAGCTGGTGACTGGAAAGTCAAACACTTTAAATTGAAGTTCTAGAGGGGTGCAGTTATTATTAACAACAAGGTACCGGGTGTGACCATGGGAATTAATGGCTGAAGCAGGCTGAAGAACAGTATCATTGGAAGAGAGAAAACAAAGCGAAAGACAAGGGTATGGGAAGGATTGTGTATGTAGCTATTGTACTGGCCAAGAAGTAGAACAGGAGTCTGAGGACCAGAAAGTGAGTGAACGAAACAATAAGATCTTTCAAGAAATCAAAGGGAACGCCTATGTATTTGGTGGTGTTATCTGATGGAATGATAATTTTAGTTACAACAGGGAGGTGAGCAAAAAGCTTGTTTGAGGTGAGACAGTGATAGAAGATTAAAACTATATTCTGAAATGGTATAACTAATGGGGTGAGAGAATTATGCCATCAGGGAGTTATGAGTTTGAAAAAGCATATTTAAAATAAGACTGTTATAATTTGCGATTATCATGCTTCATTCTGAAATTTAAGTTAATATTAAAGAAGGGCATGACGCTTTTGTTTAACAGAGGTGATAAGAGCTAAGAAAGATTGTTAAACAGATACACAATCCCATCAAATTTCACTGGAAGGGTTCTCTACGAATGTGCCGAACATAATTTCCAAATTATGGCATGAATCCCATTCAACAGCTTTGCAAACAATCCAATTACATAAATGGTAGAATTTTGTATAGACTACACTTTATTATCTCTGATGATAATTGTCATTATAATTAAACATCTTTGATGTGCAGATGCTCTTATGTAACCAAATTTAAAGCAACAGCAAAACAAAACAGCTACATTAATACAGCTCTTAAAAAATGCCCCATTATTACTAACAGACATCACCTTAATCCTGCTGTCAGGAGAAAAAAAAAATCCATGGACTCTACCTTACTTCAAATTCCCAAGAGGATCTCTAGTGTACTTGGCACTACACTAGAGGCTGGGAATGCAAAGAGAATGAAAATGAAGTCCCTAGGAAGGCTGTATTGTAATGAGTAAGACAGACCAGGAAAGGAGGGGTGGGGAGAAGAGCATAAAAGAGGAAAAAAGCATTCCAGGCTGAAGAAAGTATAAGCAGGGCAGAGGGGAAGAAAAGGGTCTGTGTGTATACGGATGAGTGAGTGAGGTGGGGGCAGAGACAGTGCGGAGAAGGAGGGAGGGGAAGGGAGAGCCAGAGAGAGAAAAATTAAAAAATCAAGGATGACTTTATGGTTTTCAGTTTTATTAACTGAGTAGAAGGCAGTATCCCCACATGAGAAATAAAACATTTGCAGGAAAACAAAAATTAGAGAAGTAAGCTGAGGAGTTTGAATTCACAGACATATATAAAGTGCCCATAAGTGTCTAAGAGAAGGAGACACGCTCAGACCCACCATAATACAGACGGTATAAAGCACGGTATACAAAATGGCAGTCCCAGCCTCTGAATATGCTTTATTGGACTTGTATAGAATTGTTGAAATTTTATATAATTTAAAATAAGATTTCACATAAAAATCCATACTTCCAACTTCTCTTGAAGAAAACAGAAAGATAAAAGTAGATCTACCTGGCAAGAGCCCACAGCCGCTGAATAGCAGTGTTTGCCATAATCCTTATAATTCAGTGTTTTACACGCCTCTGTTGCAATACTTAAATAAGGTAACTGACTGGATTCTAGGTGCTCTTGAGTTTACCTGATGATCTGAATTTGCTTCGGTGACAATGTGTATAGTGTACTGGTTAAAACCATGGATGCTACCAAAAGTCTGCTAGAAGTGATCCATGAATTCAGCAAAGTCGCAGGGTACAAAATCAATGTACAGAAATTGGTTACATTTTTATACACCAATAATGAAGCAACAGAAAGAGAAATCAAGAAACAGATCCCATTTACAATTGCACCAAAACCCATAAAATACCTAGGAATAAACCTAACCAAAGATGTAAAAGATCTGTATGATGAAAACTATAGAAAACTTATGAAGGAAATTGAAGATGACACAAAGAAATGGAAAAACATTCCATGCTCATGGATTGGAAGAATAAATATTGTTAAAATGTCAATACCACCCAAAGCAATCTACACATTCAAGGCAATTCCAATCAAAACTGCACCAGCATTCTTCTCAAAGCTAGAACAAACTATCCTAAAATTTGTATGGAACCACAAAAAACCCCAAATAGCCAAAGTAATATTGAAGAAGAAAACCAAAACGGGAGGCATCACAATCCCAGACTTTAGCCTCTACTCA
>CM053577.1:102433659-102479486 GCA_028646485.1 Cryptoprocta ferox | reverse complement strand
AACTGCAGCAATTTCTTCTCTTACTCAACACATCTCCAAAGGCAAGGGAATCAAGAGCAAAAATGAACTATTGGGACCTCATCAAGATAAAAAGCTTCTGCACGGCAAAGGAAACAATCAACAAAACTAACAGGCAACCGACGGAATGGGAAAAGATAGTTGCAAATGACATATCGGATAAAGGGCTAGTATCCAAAATCTACAAGGAACTCACCAAGCTCCACACCCGAAAAACAAATAATCCAGTGAAGAAATGGGCAGAAGACATGAACAGACACTTCTCCAAAGAGGACATCCAGATGGCCAACAGACACATGAAATGATGCTCAACGTCACTCATCATCAGGGAAATACAAATCAAAACCACTCTGAGATACCACCTCATGCTGCTCAGAGTGGCTAAAATGAACAACTCAAGAGACTATAGATGCTAGCGAGGATGTGGAGAAATGGGCATCCTCTTACACTGTCGGTGGGAACGAAAACTGGTGCAGCCGCTCTGGAAAACAGTGTGGAAGTTCTTCAAAAAATTAACAATAGAACTCCCCTATGAGCCAGCAACAGCACAGCTAGGAATTTACCCAAAGGATACAGGAGTGCTGATGCATAGGGGCACATGCACCCCAATGGTCACAGCAGCACTTTCAACAATAGCCAAATCATGGAAGGAGCCTAAATGTCCATCAACTGACCAACAGGTCAAGAAGATGTGGTTTATATATACAATGGAATACTACATGGCAAGGAGAAAGAATGGAATCTTGCCATTCGTAGCAACGTGGATGGAACTCGAGGGTATTATGCTAAGTGAAATAAGTCAGGCAGAAAGACAGATACCATGTTTTCACTCATATGTGGAACAGGAAAAACTTAACAGAGGACCATAGGGGAGGGGAAGGGGAAAAAATAGTTAAGGAGAGGGAGGGAGGCAAACCATAAGAGACTCTTAAATACTGGGAAAACCTCATTGCTATTTGGAAAGTAGAGAACAAAACTTAGCCTCAGTACCCTCGGGGAGTGGTTCAGGATCAGCTGCCTCAGCACTCCCCCAACCCCCGCCTTCCCCCCATCGCTGTGCAGTTGAAAGAAATGTAATTTCTCCTGAGGTAATTCCAAAAAGCTAGAGAACAATGTCACAGAAGAGACATCAGATTACTCTATGGTGATGGTATGGAGCCCAACATTTTCTCACCCGGACTATCTATAGACCTGATGTCTCTGAAGAAATTGCTCTAGGCTATAGTGTAAAAAATGATCCAATGAGAGAAGTCTCAGTTACTGAAGAATTTTATATTTTCCTCTACATCACAAAGTAATGATTCAAATGAACAGAGAAATTATTCACGTTTTATGAATCATCAATACATTTTTCTTCATATGGTACTTTTGTAACAGTTTGCTATGATCTGGTGAGCATTCCATAGTAGATGCATTAGGAGTGACTGAATTTGTATCAGTTTGGGAGGCCTCTGGGTAGTGAGGTCTCACCCTGTGCTTCGGAATTGTTGAGCAACACTTCTAGAAACATGGCGTATTCATAAAAACTGAAACTTTATAATACAAAGTGACATTAGGAGGCTAAATAGTTTCATAACATTCTTTTTTTTAATGTCATTTAAGGGACCTTCATATTTCCTAATACTAGAAACAACCCAAAGGATTTGAGGAACAATGGAGTGAGCATCTTGACACACACCGTCCCTAAAAGAAAAAAAAAAGAGAGAGAGAGAGAGAAAGAAAAGGAAAAACTGGCAAAATTGTTGAGAACACTTCTGACGTTTGGAAAATAGCCAAAGGCAAAGAACAAACTGAAGAGCATGTATGCAAGAAAGATGAGTGAATTGTGGTAAGAACACCAGGGTATGTCATGGCACACTAATTTGAGCTGCAGCCATCAATGCTCCCTCTTCTCTGTGCTCCCACCAGTTCCAAGACAGGTGAAGTGGTCAGAAGACCACGTGACTTGGAGCTCTGTGGAAAAGCTGTATTCCTGAGACATAGTACAAACAATAGTAATTGGTGGCAAATACTTAGAAGTCCCAGCATCAGATCTGTCTAACACTGCAAAGATGCCAAGCAAAAATTAATCAAAAATTTATGAGGGAGATCTGTAGAACAAGACAGCCACAGGGGGTTCTGAAAAGAATCCACACATTCCTGGGGGATCTGGAAGGTTACACATGCACACTTGGTAAGCCCAGGAAGGACCCCACTTAGGTACTCATCCCCAGCACACCCCGAGGCCCTGTGTGTTGGAGCTGCCTGTTAGGAAGGGAAAGCAAAGTCAGACTTGTAAAGTATCTACCCTTTGAATGTGTGCATTACTACACCCACAGATCTCTCAGGAAAGGTGGAAGCCATGCTGACTTGTAGGTTTTAAAGAAAACTGACCAGTCCCTGGCTGACCATGAATAAGGAAGTGTGGCCATACACAGTTTAAAAAAAAAAAAAAAGGCGGTCACAGAAAGTATCCCTGAAGGGGCTCAGATGTTGGACTTAGTAGATAAATAGCTTTACATAAACTATTATAAACACAAGAGTGGATGATGCATTTATGAGTATTCTACAGAGCTCTAAAATAAACACTCTATTCTTTCTAGAATCCAAAGAATTTATTAATAATTTAAAAGAGACATCTTAGGGAAACACAGTAATGAACCCTAACAAGGCTATTGTTATTTAAATTATTAAACGGAATGCCCCAAAGTGCTACCTAGCATTCCAAATACTGAGAAAAAACAACAAAGTTTAATTCATTTCCTTTGACAACTTTTTCCATGTAAAATCCTTCTTACTACAGACCCAAGCTTTAGCCAATTCCTCCTAGAGATCAGTCAGCTATTTGTACCACACTGCATAAGGTAAAGACAATGTTTATATTAGTCTTTCATGCACCCTTTAGACATAATTAAAACTACAGAAAATTAAATGTAGCCAAGCTTTTAGGAATGTTCATTTAGAAAAATCAAAATTTTTCTTAAAAAAAGAAACAATAAATTCAATCATAAAAGGTATTGTGATCCCACAAAACTAACCTTCCAAAGTGGAAGATAACAAAAGAAAATGCCAAAATTTTAAGCATGAAACTTCCACCTGAGGGAGTGGGGACTGAGAGAAGGAAGGGATCGGGTAGGGGAGAGGAGAGAGGGATAGAGAAGTGAGTGGAGGGATAGCAGCATTTCTTTTGCTGCTTAGCATAACATTTGTTTTTTTTTAATAGCCACGTATTCCTTATTTGGGGATAAAGAAAGAGCATTCAGACAACTGAAAAGCAAAGAGTTAGCAGGGCCTAGAATACAAAGTTTAATTATTAGGTCTGTGAACAGAGATAGAGTTAACACTTCTTAAAAGCCTGATTTGTGAAAGACTACCAAACTGCTGGGAAAGCCGCAGTGGAAAAAAGAAATGTGAATTTAGCTAATCGCTAGAATCAAAAACCAAGAAAGAAGAAAAATCTAGGTAAAACCTGTTCAAGTAAAATGATAAGCAGAGGCAGTTCTAGACAGAACTTACAAATCATTGTGATTGTTCCTCCCTAAGTATTTCATTTGAAAAACCTTGAAAAGCCTGACAATGTTTCCTTAATATTAGTTGCTATGTGAAATAATGCCAATTAGAAAGTAATCTAATTTAGTTGTTTAAATGAGAAGTGTTATTTTAGAAATACAAATGAACGTTGGAAAATGAGGGGATGTTTATTGTTTAAGTTGAACGTGAATTAGTGGATTATTTTGATAGGAAGTGGATTCAGTTTTAAACTCTTTGTTATTGGAAGGAGTAAAACAACAAGTCTAGAAGCAAGATGAAAAATTAGATGAAATGGAACTAATCCAGATGAGGAGATTAGAGCCTCCAAAACATAAAACAAACCCTCACAGTGGCTAGCAGGTTCGAAGACTAGGCATAACTTACAGAAGTTTAACACGGGATCTCTCTTACACCAATGTTTTAAGCCTTATTTCCCGCATCTGGAAAACTGGAATAACAATAACTACGTTTACACTCACTTTTTAAACTCCTTTATTCACACAGTAATATTTAATCAAATGCTTCTGTATTCTATGGGATATATTATGCACTAACTTCTAAGGATTAGAATAATGGATGTAAAATGCTCAGCACAGTGTCTGGAATAAAGTATTATACTCTACAGAGTGATTTTCCATTTTAGAAAGGTCATTTTAAAAGTACCTGTGGGGATTTTTGAAACTTCACACGTACATATACAAATTTGTTTTTCTTTTTCTACAGTTCTAACCCACTAAAAGGAGGGCATAGCTGTCACTGAGAAACACGGCTTTATAGCAGTGACTTCGGCTACCTCTTCCAGTTTCATTCCCTTTTTGTCCTTCAACATTCTTAGCTCTAGCAAAACTCATTATTCACTGTTTACTAGGTTGTAAAGTTGCCAGAATGAACATGTTCACAGTTATCGGTTTCTTTTGGCCTTGAATGACTGTCCTCTCCACTTATCTCCATCTTTCCACTTGAAATCCTACTTATCCTTCAAGACTCACCCCAAAATTCCAAGTGCTTTATGAAAAGCTTTTTGATCTTTTTTGTTGTTGTTTTATTTATTTTTCAGAAAGAGGGAGACAGAGTGCAAGTGGGGAAGGGGCAGAGAGAAATGGAGACACAGAATCTGAAGCAGGCTGCAGGCTCTGAACTGTCAGCACAGAGCCCAACGCAGGTCTGGAACTCATGAGCTGTGAGATCATGACCTGAGCCGAAGTCAGACACTTAACCGACTGAGCCACCAGGCACCCCTGTATCTTCTTTTAAATATATCTGATTTCTTCCTTGGTTGAATATTTAAGCACCTCATTTTTTGAATGGTACCTACATTGATGACATGTCACAGATACAAGACAGGAAGCATCAGAAGGGTAGGATCTATGTTTTGACCGTCTTTGCTTTGCTTTCCCTTCAGCATTTAGCACAGTGCTTTTGTTGTTTGTTTCAAATTTTGATTTATCTGCGTAGTGCTTTTTACACAGTTCCTAGAGCATAGCAGAGGGTCAATAAATGTAGGATATATAAATATAAAACACTGAACTAGAAACTAGGGGATAAAGAAAAATATAGATCCCATCACCATGAAAATGATAAAGGTAGTAAAACAAGGTAGCAAATTATGAATACCAAAATGACAGTACAAAGAATAGCTATCAGAAGAACCAAAGCAGACCAAAGGGTATTATTAATCAGGATTCTAGGCTTGTGAGTTGGGGGGGGGCTGGTGGCTGACATGATCCAAGTTGTCTTTAGGTATTAACAGTACACGTTCAAAGGGGAGGAGACAGGAGGAACTAGTATTGAAATCCAGATTATCACCACATGGATTACTTTTACAGTTATAGGAAGAGAGTGAGAAAAAAGGGTGGATCTGTGGTCCTAATACTACTCAGATTTATTGGCCCCTATAAATTGGCACAGCACATTTGGCTTGGTTTAGAAAGTTTTGGGGGGAAAAACGTAAGTGTCATTCAGAGAAGTGTATGTAATGTAAACTAATGGAAGGAAACAGGGTATTCATAGATGCCTCTGTATTTCCTAGAAAGTTCCCATTAAGAGTTTTAAAGATTAACTGCTTCAGCACACTACTGAAAGAGTCTCCGATACATGAGTAGAGTGGGAGGAAACCACCAGAAAATCCATGTTTAACAAAATTATATTTTGTAGAGAACCCTTATTTCTTTAAGAGTCACTGAATTAGTTTTAGCTTTTGAAGAATATTTGAATGGTAATTTTGAGTTACCTTCTCCTCTGCATATCTTAGGTGACTACTTACTTTGACATGAAGGAAAACACGTTAACATTAACTCCATTCCACTGGTGTAACTACGCCTAGAGAGGGAACGACCCGTAGCTACTGGTAGTAGCATGTGTAACTGCTAGGAGAGGAAAATGGTTGGGTTCACTTCAGCAAAGGTACACAACAAAGTGGTTATATGTGGCAGAGTGATTAGATTAATGCCATGTGTCAATACACCATGATTGGCTGGTTTTTCCCAAAAAGGACTTCTAACAAAAAAACCTTCCCAAGACACAGAAGAAAATCTGGTCATTTTAACTGGTGTGAACCCAATAGCATATCATTATTTCCTTCATATAATCTGGGAATTTAAGGGAAGAAAGACCACTGCTATCCAATAAACCTATTTTACCCAAAGAACATTCTCTAACCAGCCTGGAGTTAAAACACACTGAAATTTATGAGAAGTTACAGAGCTTTCAGATAAAAGAGTACATTTCCAATTTTTCAGATCACCCCAAAGCCAGGCTATGAAGTACAGAATTCAATCTATTCTTATACAGTGTTCAGAGGCACAGGTTTCTGCTAAAGGGGTCGTATGCATGGACAACCGCTGGGAAAATGAAATCCCTTCATCTCAAAGTAGAAGGAATTTTGTTTTACAAACTGGAGTGCTTAGATGGAAGGAACTCCTCCTACGGGTATATAGTAAGCAGCCCATATCACTGGGTTGGAAACCACCACTGAAATCATAGGAAATAAAGCAGATGGATAAGCAACAAACATCTGAACCACATAAGTCTTCTTCCATTTAGTCCTAACATAATCAATATATTTACTGCCCTGAAATTAAAATAAATATGATAAAGAATAACAAGCACTAGACTGAAAAAGAGGTTTCTTAATCTTCTGTCTCTGTGTATCCTTTTGCAAAATGTAAAATGAAGAAAAATGGAATAGTAGTAGAAAAATATGTATCTTAATTTCAGGCAAATTCCTGCTTGGCAGGAGTTTCAAATTTTTTTGAGAGACAGGAACAATGGAGCCATGGTTAAGAGACATCTGGGAAACCGAAACTTTTATTCGGCCCGTAGGATGGTGAACCGAGGATTTCCTAGGCCAACATAAAGAAGATCAAATCTACATTTTAAAATCATTTGTCAGAAATATTTTTAAAGAGCTGCAAAAGTCACAGGTGAGGAACCGATCCAATCCAATCTGATCACTCTTCATTATTTTCTTATCTTTGCTTTGCCCCTTTATCCATCCATGAAAGATGATTAACTTGCAAACTCGGTCCTTCCTAGGCATGGAGCCAATAAGAATGAGTCGCAGCTGCCAGAAAGGGCAAAACAGAGTCTGTAGTTTTAGCCTGATATCCAATGTGCACACGAAGTTCTTACAAGTTTATGTGTCAACCAAGACATAGGTTTCCCAGAACTCTGTCATGGATGCCATACCTTCTGACTGGGAAGCTCTCCCAGTTATCAACTTGCACTCCAGTTTTCTTTGGGGGCTAGAGTCCTGTCAGACATCAGTCTCTTAAAACTGAGTACTGATGTCCCAACTTAGCTTTTATCATGTCCCTTTCCCTGAGGCGGAGGCAGATCTTGACTGTGTATCAGTTGCTTACTAAAGGCCTACTTCAATCCATACAGGATGGAATTTTCCTTCATTCTGACAGAGATCCTTGATGCCCAGACCTACCAATGCACAGGTATTCCCTGAATTAAACCTGAGTTTATTCTATAAGGAGACGTAATCTTTCCCTAACCAGACCTGGCATGCTAATCATCTCTCTATGGTGGCTTGTTATTGAGTTCCTAGGATAAAAGTCTGGGTGAGAATGACAATATGCTTTAATGACACTCCTATTATGTCATGCCAAGCAATTTCCAGGAGGTTTCCTAATCATCAGAACAACGCTATGAAGTAGGGACTAATATTATCACCATTTTAAAATGAGGAGACTGAGGATTAGGAAGGCTTCTGGAATGCTTTCAGTTGGTGTGTTTAATTAAATTGTTGGGGTTATACAGATCTGTATATTTAAATAATACTGCTTATGGGCTACCTACACATCTTCTGTATAGATAATGAAGACCATCTGCCAAAATATTAGCCAAATGTTGTGTATGAGTACAGATACAGGATAAAAAAAACAGACTACAGGGGAAAAACTAATGTCTTCAAGCTTGTGTTTTGGGCAAAAAAAAACCCAGTAGAGAATATCAAGAAATTTTAGAAATGACAGGGAAACAAAAGGCATCATTGTTTATGGAATCTATCATGTTTTTTAAAAACTTTTTAACTTTCTGGTATTTGAATGCATGGTGACACAGTTGTTACTGCCCTATGCCTTCTGATAATAGAGTGAGATGGTCAGTATCCAAGTTCAAAAGTGCTTGTCCATGTCTGGAATTAAAACCCAGGAGCCTAGGGCACTTGGGTGTCTCAGTCAGTTGAACATCTGACTCTTGATTTCAGCTCAGGTCATGATCCCAGAGTTGTGGGATAAAGTCCTGCATCAGGCTACACACTGAGCATGGAGCCTACCTACGCTCAATTTTCCCCCTTTTCTATTTATACTAACTTGAAAATTCCTTAACCAAAAACCCTGATATCTGAATTTATTGTTAATTAATTAGGCATTACCAAAAGTTTAGAGAACATATTCTACTCTTGGACATCATTAGGAGGTAGTCTTTCTTCCCTGGTTATAAAAGCAGTACATGCATATTCACCATGGAAAGCTTGGAAGATATAAGAAAGTATATTCAAAATGAAAGTCACCTATAATCCAAGGCTCGAAGCCTTTTAGTTTATAAGTCTAGTCCCTATCTACTCAATAAAATAGATTATTTAATTTGAAAAACTACAAATCAATGTTTTGATGACTTCATTGATGGGGTCATTAAAATATGGTCCTAAAATGAACACAGAACCCTAAGAAATCTTACATGGGAGAGCCACTGGACTCCATTACATTCCACCTGTGACATGGCAGGGGCACTGTGTTCTAAAACCTCAGCTAAATAGTTTTAAAAAATACTTAACATCTTATGGCTTATCTGGTGAAGTACTGGGGTTCACGTCTTTACTTTAGCTTTGAGAAGACCAGGAAAAATAGACGAAGTGAGATACTAAGCAGAGATGTAAGATAGAAATCAGATACAAATTTAGTGATACCACAGGTCACTCCATGTTGACAAACAGAAGTAATTCATCTCCTCCTTCTATGGAGGAGAACACAGAAAACTTGTTGAAAAGTTGTGGCAGGTAGAGTTTAGTGGATTCTCTAGTGGACAGACTGCAATTAAGGTCAAAGGAGCTAAGAGAATAGAAATGTTGATGAACTGTCCAAATAATTTAAAGTCACATGGTCCTTTATCCAGACCCATAAATGTGGCTTGAACATGGGCAACACATGTTCCTGGAACAACTGAATAGAAAAAATTAGCTCCAATATTTATCTCATTCCCTACATAAAAATTAATTCAATGTGGATCACACATTCAAGCACAAAATCCATAAGCATAAAAATGCCAGAAGAAAACCTAGGAGAGAACCTTCATGACCTTGATGTACACCAAGGCTTATTGGACAAAATAACCCAGTAAAAACAGGCAAAAAATTGAACAGAGACATCACAAAGTGAGATACATGAATAGATAATAAACACATTAAAAGGTGCTGAAGAGCATTCATCTTTAATGAAACAGAAATAAAAATCATAGTGGGATGACTACATATCCAGTAGACTGTACAACATAAAAAGACTAACAAATCCAAGGAAGCTAGACACAAAAGAGTACATACACTCCCTATGATTCCATTTATAAGAACTCCCAAGAACAGACTAGCTAATCTATGGTGACAGAAATTACTTGGGGGCAGAGGGGAGCTTGTGACTGGAATTTTCTAAAGGAATGGAAATGTTATTCTTTGGCTGGGGTGGTGGTTACATGGGAGTGCAGAACTATCAAAGCTCCCTGAACCGAGCAACTGAAATCTGTACACTTTTTGTGCTACTTTTGTATATGTGTATATGTATATTTACATATATTATATATGTGTGTGGAAAAAGAAGTAGATAATGAATTAAGTTTTCTTTGTAAATGAGTAATTCAATAAACATACATATAGTAAGTTCCTAGTATGTGCTAGGTGGTCTAAATTATATTTTGGTGTTAAGAATGAACATATCTTAAACATGACTTAAATGTTCCGATACAAATACTACGATTAAAGTAAACACACTCCCTCCTAAGGAACGGTAACTTGTCAATTCTCGGATGGTAGTATGGCTCAGTGCCTTTTTGGCACACAAAGTTTACAACAGAATATGTCACTATTTGCAGAAATGAATCTACAATTATGATATTTTAAAAATTACTGTTATAAACAACTTGTATATTTTAGAATACCTTCCTGGAGCTTGTAGGTAAGCCTGAGGAAAAAATGCCTGTATAACAGCGGGCACTAATACTAGATATGGTCACACTTGATGTTTTGCTATACTTGGATGGTCAGAACTGTCCTTGGCTTTTCCGCCTACGTGATATTTGTGAGCAATGCTTAGACTTCTCCAGTCTAGAACATTTCCAACACAACAGTGTTAATCACTTGCAAAACAACCACTGAATTTCAAAATATTTCTTTGGAGAGACATGCTTACTGTCTTCTGCCTAGATTGTTATGCCTGAGTCATTATATTATCTGGTGCATTTTCTCATTATGAAATTCCATCTCATGATAGCAAATCCTTAAGCCTGCTGTTACGGATCTTTCAAAAGCATGTGCTTTTAGGAACTCATGTGCTTTTTTGTGACTTCAAAATTGCTATTTATGTGACAACTGCAAGTTCCAGGCAGAAGAAACTATTATTGTTTCACGTACACGATGTACCAACAGTATGCAAAACAACACTGCCCAGAATGTTCTGAGTCTTCCAAATTCCATACTTCTTCTAAATTCAATTAAGGAAAGAAAAAAAGGTCTTCCTGATTTAAAATTGAGTCATTTTTTATCCTAAATAATAATGATAAAAAATTACTATGTTTGCATGTACCAAGGATTATAACAAATGCCATGTGTCAAACAAGGCATTACTAGAGTAATTTTCAGTATCTATAGAATTAGTTCATATAATATATTTAATGGCCTGTTACATGTTTAGCTGGCAAGTTTCTACATTTACTAACCCCATAATTTTAAATTAGAAAATTATATTTCAACTTACTGTTTTTATTTTGACTGCATCCAAAATATATTAATTGTGGCACATAGAGTCAATAAATGAGCCATTATTTCTCCAAGGTGTGTAAAATACATACATAGTGATGCCAATTGCATTAAATTTTCCTGCCAAACAGGGAAACATTTAAAGTTGTGTTAACTATAAAATCAGGATTACATTAATTTTAATAAAAGGAAAATATTTACCTTAGTTTTTTAAACTTCAGACTTGCAGTTATGTGGATGGTAACCTAATGCTGACTGTATATAATATGAACTATGCAAAGGTTTTACAGCTGGTTTTGATCAGCTTCCTTTGTTTAACATTAAAAGTTAACTTCCAGAAGACACATACAAGCTACAGTCTGTCTGATATCATAAAGAATACGCCACAAGAAGGGAGAAACAACTTGGGCAGTGATTCTGATGTTTTCTGTGGTACAAACAGGCTCTTCCCAACTTACATGGGCCAGCGAAGTCAAAGACTCTGCAGAATCAAAATGCTTCTGTGCTTTCATAATAGTGTGAAATAAGATTAATATTCAGCATATGTGGCCAAACATTTTTAAAATTTAAGTGAAGATTTCTAATTATCAGCTCCCTTTTCTTATCAAAATGATTAAGTTGCAGCCCGAGTACTAATGGTGTCTTCTTATTTACAATCAATTCAGAATAAAAAGTTTGCTCCCCATTACATATGACACTCTATGTCCTATAACCATCCAACCTACGGTCACACCCAGGGAAAGTCTAGATGCCCAGTTTCCCAGCAGGGCCCCCAGCAATAGCCTCTCTGCCCCAAACAATTTAGATGCACTAATGTCAGGTTATCACCTAAAAACAACAAGTACAAAATAAGCTCAAAACTTTATAAGTCTTAATTTTTATTAAATGTGGTCTGGCAGTTATTAAATTTTTATGACCCTTTGTTCTCTTCATGTGTGCTATATTCCCCTCAAATGAACTACCTATTTTTCTCAAACTGTTCCACATTTATCTTCCCCTATCTAACTCCATAATTACTTCCAATCTCTATGTGATCAGACATCACTACTTCCTAGCCGAGTAAAAAAAAAAAAAAATCATTTCCTTCATGAGGCTTTCCCTGATTCTTAGAGGAAAAACTAACTTCTCACTCATGGAACAACTGTAATATCTCATATACCATTACATATTCATTAGGAGTGTATTCTTTTCAGAATTTATCACATACACTATTGGACTATAACCTCTCCCATAAGGTAAAAGTCACCCGATATTAGTGTAGGATTTTCCTTATGGTTGGTATGTCAGAAATGCTCATAGAAAAATAAATAAACTCCTGGATTTCTGCAGGGTCAAGTGCAGTGGTGGTATGGGAGATGCCTAAAAAAGTCACTTATGTGATCAAATGTTATCCTAACACTGAAAAAACACAATGGACATAAATGTAAAAAAGATAGATTAAAATAAAAAAATACACATGTTTCAACTTTTCTTTTTGCATAAAACTTCACGAACTTTAAAAAATGTATATGATGGGGGAAAAGAATACATCAAAAACAATGCTGGAAAATAAAGAATGGTTTAGTGGGCCAAAACTTCGAGACATTCCTAAGAGGTAAAAATTCAACAGAATGAGATGAAACATTGGTTGAGAAAAAAACAAAATCTAAAACATAAGAAATAGAAGAGTGTCAGAAGGTAGGATCCAATTCCTGGGAAGCTCCACACTCAAGAGAAAACAAGAGGGGTCCCTGAGACAATAATGTTGGTGACTAATGGAGGAGCAGCAGGAGACTTCTCAAGAAGAAAAGAATCAAGATTTTCATCAGCTGAGTTAAGATGAATTCCATGGAGGGTAGAATCCAGGGGCCTAAGGCTACTTATACCCTGTATCCCACACCCTAGAACCTTACAATTTCCTGTTCAGTTTTACACCTATACTTCCAAGACATGACTGGGCTCTTTACAGGGTATGTCTTCGTAGGGCCAGGCCATTCTCTGAGTGTGTACATCCCTAGGCCTGAGGCCGGATGTGAGGGCTGTGGTATCCATTCATGGGTACGAGACATCCTTCATCACAGAGCTAGGGTTCAGAAGGAAGGAGTTAGACTGCAGGCTGCCAAAACTTTCCAGTATGAAACTCTATGTAGTCAGGTAACTCTAATTTTGAATCTGGCAGTCCTGGTTGTTGCAAAGATATTTGTCAGGGTGGGGGCCCCATATTTCTTATAAAAATTAGTTAGAATGATTTATAACTTTTAAATATTTAGACATATAGAATATGATTGATATAGCTTCATTTCCAAAGTCAAAACTATTTTCTTCTTCTGAGGAGTAAAGAAAAATATTTATAATATGTAAAATGTACAAATATATTTCTCATACTATATCTGAGTGATAAAGTTGAAAATAAATGCAAAATTCACTCAATACAAGGGGCAAAAAGAATAGAGAATGAAAAGGAATAAAAGGGGATTTATAAGGCTGCATCAAGTGGACTAATATTTGCATTATAAGGGTTCTGGCAAAGAGAAAGGCAAAGAGGGCAGAAGCTTATTTGAAAAGATAATGACAAAACATTCTCTAACCTGGGGAACCAAACATCCAGATCCAGGACATGCATAAACTTTCAAAGAAGATGAATCCAAAGAGACCCACACTGAGACACTTAATTAAACTGTCAAAGGTTAAAGTAAGGAATCTCAAAAGCAACAAGGGAAAATCAACTTGTTATGTACAAAGGAACCCCATAAGACTGTCAGCAGTCTTTGCAGCAGAATCTTTGCAGACCAGAAGGGAGTGGCATGATATGTTTGAAGCGCTGAAAGAAAAAACCCTGGCAACCAAAAATAGTGTACCTGGCAAAGCTGTCCTTCAGAACTGAAGAAGAGATACACTGTTTTCCAGACAAGCAAAAGACTAAGGAGTTCATAACCACTAGAGTGGCCTTGTAGAAAATGGGACTTCTTTAAGGTGGAACAAAAGGATGGTAATTAGTAAGAAATAAATATAAAAATATGAATTTTACCAGCAAAGGTAATATGTAAATTCATAATTCTCAAATGTTTTAAACGGTAATGGGTAAATCACTTGTAAATCTAAATCTAGTATGAAGTTTAAAATAGAAAAGTATTGGGGCACCTGGGTGGCTCTGTCAGTTAAGCCTCTGACTCTTGAGTTTAGCTCAGGTCATGACCTCATGGTTCCTGAGTTTGAGCCCCACATTAGGCTCTGCGCTGACAGTGTGGACCCTGCTTGGGATTCTCTCTCCCTCTCTCTCTGCCCCTCCAATTACATGCTCTCTCACTCCCTCAAAAGAAATAAATAAACTTAAAAAAAAAAAGGCAAAAGTATTAAAAACAGCTATAACTACAGGCATGTGGGTAGCTCTCAGTTGGTTAAGTATCCGACTTCTCATACTGGCTCAGGTCGAGATCTTGCAGTCCTGAGATAGAGCCCTGCATTGGCTCTGTGCTGAGTGTGGAGTCTACTTGGGATTCTCTCTCTGCTTCCCTCTCAAAATAAATAAATAAACTTTAAAAATGAGCTATAACTACAATATTATGTTAATGGATATATGAGGTAAAGAGATGTAAATTATGAAATCAGAAATGTAAAATGTCGCTGGGGGAGTGAAAAATGTAGAGCTTTAGCATGCATTTAAAGTTAAGTTGTTATCAGCTTAGAATAAACTTTCATAATATGTTTTAAGGTCTCATGGTAACCACAAAGCAAAAACCTACAGCAGATATATAAAAGATACAAGAAAGGAATCTAAGCATACCACAATAGTAAATCATCAAATCACAAAGGAAGAGAGTAAAACAAAGGAACAAAGGAACTAAAACACAAGGAGAAAGCAATTAATAAAATAGCAATAGTAAGTGCATACCAATCAATAAGTATTTTAAATTTAAAAGGACTAAATTCTCCAATCAAAAGACATGGAGTGGCTGAATGGATTAAAAAAAACAACAACAAGACTCAAGGATAATGCTGCCCCCAAGAGACTCTCCTCAGAAGTAAGGCCACACCCAGATTGAAAGTGAAGGGACGGGAAAACAGATTCTATGTTCATGGAAACCAAAAGAAAACTGGGGTAGCTATACTTATGTCAGACAATAGACTTTAAGTCCAAATGTAATGAGACATAAAAAGATCATTATATAATGACAAGGGATCAATCCAACAGGAGGATATAACATTTGTAAATATTTATGAACCCAACATAAAGCACTTAAATGGTAGATACATGCCATTATACATTTGTTCAAACCCACAGAATGTGCAACACCAAGGATGCCCTAAAGTAAACTGTGGGTCTGGGTGATAATGATGTGTCAATGTAGGTTCTTTAGCTGTAAGGAGTGTACCACTCTGAGGGGTGCTGTTGATAATGGGAGCATCTATAAATGTGTGAGGGCAGGGGGTATAAGAGAAGCTGCCCTTTTCACTCAGTTTTGCTGTGAACCTAAAGCTGCCTTAAATAACAAAGTCTATTCAAAAATAGATTTTAAATATATTTGTCTTGTTTTTTTGCATTTATGAGATGATAGAGGCTAACTAAACTTATTGTGTTAATCATTTCACAATAGATGTACACCTTAAGCTTACGTGGGACTGTATGTTTACTACATCATAATAAAACTGAAAAACAAAAAAGAAGAATTAAAAAAGAACTTTGTCATAATTGATTAAATATGACTAAATCTACCTAGATATTGATGAAGAGACTATTACAGATTCTTGAAATACAAGAAACATACTGCCAGTTATAATGTGGAATTAAAAATACTTAACTATCTCAGTAAAATGTAGGAACTCAGAGGAACACAGAAGTAAAAGCATTCTAAACGTTACTTGATGGTGTGCTTGGATGGCTCAGTCAGTTAAGGGTCAGACTTCGGCTTGGGTCATGATCTCACAGCTCGTGGGTTTGAGCCCCACATCGGGCTCTGTGCTGACAACTCAGAGCCTGGAGCCTCCTTTGGATTCTGTGTCTCCCTCTCTCTCTGCCCCTCCCCCACTCACGCTCTGTCTCTCCTTCAAAAACAAACATTAAAAAAATCGAAATGTTACTTAGGACAAATTAGAACAGAAAAATAAAAGCTTTCTCTAAGATGATTATGGGGAGAAACAGAGGAGTAAAGCATTTTAATAGGAGCAGTTGTGGGCATTTTGTCTTTAAGTGATGGCAAGACAATGAGATGGTGAGTGACAAGAAAGGAAAGGTCACTATTACTGGAATGTAAAAGTATAGGAAACCTCAAGAAGTAATAAGCAGAAAGAAAGCAATAAATGGTAACACGATAAAATTAACAAGGAAAAATAGAGAAAAACATCAAAAATCAATAATTATAAGACATTAGAAAAAACAGGTTAAAATTTTGAAATAGTTGAATCCTCTCATTAAGAAAGACTGTCAGATTTGCCTTAAAAATAAATGGGACATGTGGGCAGGGGGCTGGCTCAGGTGGTAGAAGATGCAACTCATGATGGCAGGGTCGTGAATTCAAGTCCCACGTTGGGCGTGGAGCCTGCTTAATTTAAAAATAAAATAAAATAAATGTATATGTTATTTAAAACAAGCATTCTTAAAATTAAGGAGAGAATAAGGAATACAAGGAAATCATGAATAAGTAAGAGAGCAGATTACAATATTATAGGAAGTTATATAACAATGTAAGTCACAATTTATGAAGATAAAACAGATAGAGAACTGTATATTCAAATAAGACAGAAGCTAACCATATAATATAAAGCATTAGAAAGTCAAGACTTAATAAAATAAATGCTTTATTTGAAGTGGGAATTTTCAATACATCTCTCTCAGAATTGGCCAGATCGACTAAAAGACACAGATGAATTGAATAATGTAATCATTTATGTGTGTTTTATGTATGTACGTATATAAGTACATACACATATCTTGTCCATTTGTACACCCCTTAAATAAAGAATCCTAATTTTTTCTTATGTACCCAAAACAAATAAAAATTGACCACCTATTTGGCTACACACTACACATATACAAAACATACATATACAAAATGTAAAGAACACATATTCTCTGTTCACAGTGCAGCGAAATTAGAAATAAAAAAGGACTGTAAAAGGACTCGAATAATTGGCACAACCTCCATGGAGCAAAGAAATCAAACCTCTTACTGAAAATCACATGGATAGCAAATGAAAACAGGACGTAATGGGTCAGAGCTAAAACTGTAATTACAAAAAAATTAATAGCCATAAATCTAGTACTGGTAAAAATAAAACACGAGAAAACTTAGACTTAAGTTTAAGGAATTAGGAAACAAAGAACAATTTAAAACATAATAAACCATACAGAGGGACAAAAATAAAAGAAGAAATTAAAAAGAAAACAGAAAATCCGATGTAGAAATAAGAAATCAGTCCATGTGCTGATTCTTTTCAAAAACTATTAAATTGATAAACTCCTTTGGAAACTAAATAATGAATAAAAGAAAGCCTAACAGGTAATATAAGGAATGACTACTCCACAGGTATAGAAGGAAAACAATTATTTTTTAAAAATTTTTTAAAATGTTTGTTTATTTTTGAGACAGAGACACAGTGCAAGTGGGGTAGGGGCAAAGAGAGAGGAAGAGACAGAATCAGAAGAAGGCTCTAAGCTCTGAGCTGTCAGCACAATTATTTCTTTAAAGCTTTAAGTCTAAATGCAGAAAAAAAATCAATTGGGATAAACTTTCTAATAAATCTCTCAGAAACCCAGAAAAAAGCAGATTCTGATAGCATGGTATCCTTGGCTATCAGAACTGCCAGTATGAACTCTAATTATCTGAATTCAGGACCTGAGTAGATTTGGGTATTAAGGGATATTCTTGTACTAAATGCAAATCTGTAGCTACTGTTTTAGTCGGGACTAAGTTCAACTGTACATCAAAGAACACCCTAAATAATACCCCATTTTATTTAAAATGGAAGCTTACTTTTTAAAAAGTCCCAGAGAAAGCAGGCTGGTGCTGCCAGGGTATCTCGGCAATGCCATCCACAACCTGCACTCTGCTTTACCATCCTAGTGTTTGGCTTTCATTCTCACATCATTTTCATTTTATTATTTAAAAAATCTTTTTTTGTAAGTTGTACATACATGATGGTGAGCACGTGTAAAAAACAAAACAAAGAATAGGTGCCAGAGGAGTTCAGAAGACAGATCATTGTCTAATGATCTCTGAAAATTTCAGTAAACATTTAAGTTTGAAACTTGATTGGCTAATGTATATTAAATAAAATTTAAATGGTTTGATATCAAATTCTCAATACAATGACTTTGTTGTCCTGTAATATTTATGTTTTTATAAAATTTTTTTTCATGTTTTATTTATCTTTGAGAGAGAGAATGAGAGAGAGAGACAGAGTAGATATGGGGGAGGGGCAGAGAGAGAAGGAGGCACAGAATTCAAAGCAGGCTCCAGGCTCTGAGCATGTCAGCACAGAGCCCGATGCAGGGCTCAAACTCATGAACTGCAAGATCATGACCTGAGCCAATGTTGGCCACTTAACTGACTGAGCCACCTAAGTGCCCCGTATTTTTGTTTTTTTTTTTAAGTTCTAGCTCATGCATTTGTAGAAAAGACCAAGTTATTGACTTTGGCTAGATAAGGTTATGGGTCAGAGTTAAAAAAAACTAAACAGCTTTTTAGCTTTTCCTGGATCAGTCCTTATTATTATGCTTTCATAACTTTGTTTTCAGAAAAACAATAGACAACATCAGATGTACTTATATTGTCACAGATATATATAACTGCCTTCTAAGATTAAGTACAAATGATTTTTGAGCTGTCTGCCATTTTTGGATTAGTCCTGTTTGTGGAGAACAAGAATTATTATTAAATTTCAGATACAAAATAAACAGAGCAGCTCCTTTAAAAATATTCTTAGAAATAATACTGTATTTATACTGACAAAATGTGAAAACAAATTGAATATTTTACACATGACAAAGATTCTAAGTTCTGCCAATTTCTGGCATTTCCCCCTCTCATTTATACTTCAATTAAGATTTTACAGAAGATAAATCTACCTTCACACAGACTTTCTAAGTGGAAATAGAAGTCATTAAATATAAAAAGAAAATAAGAGAAAACAACAATAGCTCTAAGGCAAGAAATAGATGTTTTCTGCCTCATTTATCTAAGTTCACAAGAAAAGAAACCCAACTCATAGACTCTTATAGGTAGAAGAGATCTATGATCTTGGTCGAGATATGGCCAGGAAAGTTATCTGTAACATATGCTGTAAAGCAAACTGGCCTCTCACATTGTAATACCAACTCTAAATCCTCCAAAGTTCACCCCAAAAAATCCCTAGTTGAAGAGGGTCAACAGATACGTCAAGAGCTGTGACTTTGAATCTGAAATCCACCCTTCATTATTAATCCTGGAGGAGTTTGATATGACTTTAGAAAGAAAATCATAAAGTGTTCTGCATACGAACAAGTATACATGTTTATGAAAGACAGGAGAATTTTTGTTTCATTCAGCCTCACAGCTGATATAACAAGTCCTTTCCCTGTAAAGAATTATCAATTACCTAAACAACCTGTTGATTTCTATTTTAATAGAGTCATTATCTTGGCAAATGAGAGATCAGATCTGAGTGTAACGCAGATGGTAACACTTCCAACTGCCTCTGAAGACTCATTATTTCCAATATGCATAGGATTATAAAAAAAGGCATAACTTTAATTTTATATGTGTATTTTAAACATTTTTATTATAGCGAAATCACCCATTTAACAGTAAAATTAGATTCTTAAAATGACCAATATCTCAAGCTGTCCCAATATTATGTTTAGTACTGCAATTAAAGTAACATGATCTTCAAGGTTTATCTTTAGAAAATTTTAAGTTAAATTGATTTAAACAAAATCCTTGATATAATATTCCATAGCAATTTATTCAGTAGTATTTACACTTGAAGAATTACTATCTCAATGGTTTTTACAAATAAGTGAAACAAACCACCCTCTCTATAGCTCTCACATTTTCTTTTTAACCAACATAGAAAATTAAAGTACAGAAAGAATAATTTTCTTAGTAGATACAGTCAAATACAGTGGTGACTAATTATAAGCCTACTTTATAGCTTAAGTATTGTTCTGTTATTACATATATTATACACTAATATAATGATCATAATGTAAACTGGACTTTATTATGGGATTTAAACTCTTTAAAGGTTTTAGCTCTTCTGTATCCCATATAAGATATTCAGTAGATCTTAATACAGCGGAGTTAAATAAGCGACCTGAAATTAGGTTTGGTTTTGTTTTGAGAATGTCTAAATTATAAATAACAGCTTAATCATTTTGTTCAATAGTAACCTACCTTACATTAACAGAGTATTAGAATGCAAAGCCTACTATATTAAATAATGTTCAATGGAGTTCAGTAATATTAATATATTGAATTGTATACTTAAGAAAAGTTAAGAGGAGGGGCGCCAGGGTGGCTCAGTAGGTTAAGTGTCCAACTTTGCCTCAGGTCATGATCTCACGGTTCATGGGTTTGAGCCCCGTGAAGAGCTCTGAGCTGACAGCTCAGAGCCTGGAGCCTGCGTCAGATTCTGTGTCTCCTCTATCTCTGCCCCTTCTCTGCTCACACTCTCTCTCTCTCTTTCAAGAACAAACAAACATTTTAAAAAATAGTTGAGTATAAATTTATGTTATGTATATTTTACTATAATAAAAAAAAACACACTGCAATATACATACCCACCAGAACTAAAATGAAAAAGAAAGGCAGTATCGAGTGATGGCAAGGATGTGACGTAATTGAAAGGCTCACACACTGTTGACAGGAGTGTAAACTTATATAACCACTCTGGTAAACTATTTGTCATCATTTATTACAGTTGAACTTTTGCATACTACAATACCATAGAAATTTTGCCCCTAAGTACACCCAACAAAAATGTGTGTATATGTTTATCAAAATACGTGTTCAAGAATATTCATGGAAGCATTATTAAATAACAGCTCTAAATTAGAGTAAGTAAAATGTATATAAAAAGTAAAACTGATAAATTACTGCCAATTTACACAATGAAATGCCACCTAGCATGATAAACCATTGCTACACATACCAACACGATGAATCATGTAAACATCATGTTGAGTCAAAGAAGCTAGACTCAGAAGAATATGCACTGTAAGATTTTGTTTATATCAAGTTCAAATGTGAGCAAAACTACATTTATGGTGTCAGAAGTCAGAATATTCTGTTAAGAAAACAAAAAACCAGACACAGACTGGGATAAAATATTTGCAGATTACATATCCAACAAAGGACTTGTATCCAGAACAAACAAAGAACTCTCTAAACTCAGCAGTAAGAAAACAAACATTCCAATTAAAAACAGGTAAAAGACTTGAACAGTTCATCAAACAGGATATACTTATGGTAAATAAGGGACAAAAATATATTTAATATCATTAGCTACTTGGAAAGGGCAGATGAAAACCATGAAGAGATCCTAGTACACAAGGCTCGAAGAAGGACTAAAAACTACTGGCAATATCAAATGCTGGTGAGGATATGGAAAAACTGGATCTTTCATATACTGTTCAGGGCTCATGGAAATGTAAAGTGACACAGCTACTCTGGGAACAGTTTGGCAGTTTCCTTTAAAAATTTTCAGGAAGACTAACTCTTGAATCTAAAATGCACTTCCCACACAACCCGGCAATCACAAATCCAAGGCATTTATCCTAGAGAAATGAAAACTATGTCTACACAAAAACTTACATGCAAATGTTAATAGTAGTTTTATTTGTAATAGCTCAAATCTGGGAATGATTCAAATAACCTTCTTCAGATGAATACATTAAAAAGTGTGGCACCTCCAGAAAAGGGAATACTACTAAGCTATAAAAAGACCATACTGTTGATATGTGCAACAACTTGGAATGATCTCAAAATCTTTATACTGAATTTATTTAATGAGGCAATCTCAAAACAATAGGCACTATATAATTCAATTTCAAAAGTTACAGAGGTGAAGAATCGATTAGTGGTTTCCAGGGCACAGGAAAGAGGAGCTTTGGGTAAACAGCTGCTCAAATATAAAGGAGTAGCATGAAGGGGTCTCTTTGTGGGGTGACAGAGCAACTTTGTAGCTTGACTTTGGTGGTGGTTATACAGATCTTCACATGTAATAAAATTATAAAGAGCTACACACATGTTATAAATGCATGTATATAAAAACTGGAGAAATCCTAGTGAACAGTGTTGTACTTATATCAATTGCCTAGTTTTGATAATGCACTCTGGTTGTGTAAGATTTTACCATCAAGAGAATGTTGGTGAAGGGCTCATAGGAAGGTCTGCATTATATTTGCAACATTTTGTGTCTACAGGTCTTTCAAAGTAAAAAGTAAACAAAAATCAGTCATAAAAGTGGGGATCCTTGGACAGGCAGGTAGCATCTGGAAGGAGTCATGAGGGAGGCTCCTGGGTGTGGGCCATGCACTGCTTGCTAAGGTGTATGCTGTTTACTGAGTGCACTCCCTTTGTGAAAACGCATCGAGCTGCAGATACTTATGATTATGCACTCTTCTGTGTCTGTGTGTCTGTATGTTTGTGTTACGCTAAAGAAGTTTACTGAAGAAAAAATAAGTATAATCTCTCTGAACCTGTGGATTTCCTAGGAAAGTTGTAGTAAAAAATACATATATACTACTTGAAACAGTACAAGGAGTAAATCATGTTCAGATATGGAAAATATACAACAAAAATAACTTAATTGGGGCACAGGTGCTTTGTTCTTTTAGAATTCTTCATATGACCCGAATTTAAAGTCTCTACAGCATAACAATTACATTATTACATTCATTAGAATAATACTTATCAGGTTCAATATGCCACATCGTCTCTCAGATCTGTGACAGTAAAAGAAGTACAGATAATAATTGGACAATTTGGGGCCTGAGTTCACACTACTTTTAGAGCAAAAACTCCTTAATAGGTTGACTATCCTTTGTGCCTTCACTTTCTTATCGCCAGTTCTCCATGTGATTAATTCTAGAAAGACTTTTTTTGTCCCCATTACTGAACTGGAACTACTCTTGCCAAATCTTATCATATGCTAATCAACTCTCTGTACTCATTTTAATCAACCTCTCAGCAGGACGTGAAACACCTTCTTTATCTGACCACCAGGATACCACACTCTGAATCACCCATCACCTTGCCTGTGAATGTTGTAGTACTTCCGGGAGCCATTCTCCAGTTCATCTTCTCTCTCTGCGTCCTAAGTGATCTCATACTTTCTTATGACTTTAAATCTCATTTATATGCCAATGACTCCAAAATTTTTATCTTTAGCACAAACCTCTCTCATGAATTCAAGTCCTACATTAAACTGCTGACTTGACTCTTCCACTTAGATGTCTTATAGGCTTCTCAACTTCTTAACGCCATTAATATAAATGTTAATTTCTTTGCTTCCAAACCACTCTTCCCCTAGTTGCTCAGATAACAATTGTAAAGGTCATTCTTGATTTCTTCTATACCTTCACATCTAATATCCCCTCTGTTAGAAGTCCTGTTTGGTGCCACCTTCAAAATAAAGCCAGAGCTTCTCGCCGCCACCACCACCACTACCAGAACACCAGCGCAAGATACCACAAACCACTACAGAAGCCTCTTAACTAGTTTCCATGCTTCCATTCTGAAACCCTTACAGCCTAATCAGCACAAAGCAGCCAGAGTATTTTTTTAAACACTTTAAATCATTCAGGGGGATGTGGGGATCTGTTACACAATGTGCAGGTAGTTGAAAAATACTCCACTGTACCCTTTGAAATGGCTGGAATGGTTAAAAAAAAAAAAGAGAGAGAGAGAGAGAGAGAGAGAGAGAGAGAATTAGTATATTTCCTTTGCCTGGACGAAGATACTTTTGGAACTCGTGCTTTTGCTTCCAAGTCTTATCAATTCTAAAAAAGGTAAATTTTACAAAACCTTTTATCAGAGCACAAATCACTCCCCGATTAAAAATTGTAGTGGCTTCCTTTCAGACTTAGAACAAAATTCAACTCCTTAACATGATTTATCTGTCAATGTAAATCAAACCTTCTAGAAACTTCTTACCTGTACACAGTGAAAGTGACGGAGAGAGAAAGAGATACATACCCACATAATCTAGGCCCCGAGTACCTTTTATACTTAGTCTCCTATGATTTGATTCCTCACCCACTCCACTCCAAACACTGATACGTTTTCAGGGTTTCTGAAGCACCTTCCAGTGTCTCAGGGCCTTTATATTTCCTGCTCCCTTAGCCTGCTCCTCCCCTAGATCTATGCATGGCAATTCTACAGTATTTAATTTTTTTGCTTAAATATCATCTCCTATGAAGTAATCTAATTATATCTTTCCCTTTCCTTATCTTGCATTATTCATATATTTATTATGTTCTTACACGCCAAAATAAAAACTCCACGAGGTCAGGCCTTGTATGTACCATTATAACCCCAATGCCTAAAACAGGTCTTGGCACATTTATCCAAAAACCCAGGAGGAACCAGAATGATGGAACCCTGTGTGGCTAACAACCCCATCTGATCTAGCTGTACCTCGCATATATACAGTGTAATTGAGGATACAGGATTTTCCTTTTATCAGAATCCACACAATTATCTACTATTTTTAACAGGTTTGTACCTTAAGAGTAGATAAAAGTGCAGTGATTGCAGAATATTTCACTCTTATGCCTGATAAAACATTAAACCAGCCACTATTCTAAAGTAACTGCCTGTCTCAGCCCATTTTTACATGTGGAACAGAAAAGGAAAAAGGTCACATCAATTTTCACTCAGTTAAATATAAATGTGATACATTTCTTTAATTTTATGTGGGCAAGTAAATGAGATAATAAGGGATTTGAATAAGATGGAAGCCAATGAACTCGTAAATAAAAGAAATGCAACATCTATGCATTTTTATTAATTGCCTAGGAAGAAATGTATTTGAAATTTTACTCTGTCCTGCCTTATAATAGGAAGACTTAAACGTCTGATTAAATATTCTCAAGTATCTATACACACAGAATCACAACATTTATGGAATTATTTACTACTGATCCAATTTTCATTGAACATAAATGTATGCTGACGTTCCAAATTAAAAGTTTTAACAAATTTACCAAGGAAAAACTATGTGCTCCATAACTGTTACCTGCTTTATTACTCATTTTTGAAAAGTTATTTTCATACCTTTTATGTTGAATGTGCTAGAGTAAAATTAAAGAGATTAGGTACCTCTCTTCAACGAACCTGGATGATTCCTGAGTCAACTTGATAATCTTGGAAACATTAACTCATAAATATATTGAAATCCAACCCAAAAAGAATCATCTGAGAAATATACTAGAATTTAAAAATGAAGAAATGGTAACCAAAGTTCTTTTCTACTTTCTCTACATTTTTTAGTCTTATTTTTTCTGTTAACCAAAACAGCATGAAAACCTCATTAGACATCTATCTTTTGCATATAAAATAGTGCTTGTCAAATAGCAAATGACAAATACTGAAAGGGTCAAAAGAAGGATGATAAAATATGTTTGTTTTCTTGGGAAAAGATATTACATAAATTCTAAAACAACAGCTTCCGAGATAAAGTTTTCCCTTCAAAGTTCTTAGATTAACTAAAAACATCATTACTACTACTAGAAATAAATATAATCCAATAATGATTATCTCCTATATTTAAAAGGTTTGACTTTTATGTGTGAAAAAACTCATATTCCATTGAAAGATATATTAAGATATTCAAACACTCTGGGGTTTGCAGCAATTTCATTTGAAATGACCTGGAAATTAGTCTTTGTTATTGATTTTATAAATACTCAAATGTTCTATCTTGGTTAAAAATTTTCATCTTACTAATATCTTTCCCCACTTTAGTGAAAGATATAAACAATGAAATGAATGTATTTCATTCTGTGCACTAGCCACCTGGATTTCTGGTTTGACAACTGCATACTTCATAAAAAAATTTTCTCCAACTTATATACACATTTTCACTTAATTGCAGATAATCTGATCATTAATCTTGATCTTTAAACCTTATTACTAGAAATACTGGAACACTTAAATTATCCTTATGAATTCACAAGAAATATTAAATACATAATATCATAAGGGCACCCATTTCAAAGAAACTCTCAGCATGGTGATTATAGTTAAAAATACTGTATTACATATTTGAAAGTTGATAAGAGAGTAGATTTTGAAAGTCCTCATCACATGAAAAAAAGTTTGTAATTATGTATGGTGATGGATGTTAACTAGATTTACTGAGGTAATCATTTTGAAACATATACAAATATCAAATCACTATGTTATACACCTGAAACTATTATAAGGTCTTATGGGAATTATACCTCGATAACAAAAAATTAGAAACAATTCAATCTTGCTTCATTCCCAGTCAGCTAGTAATATCAAATCTTCAGTGCTTACATGACTAAATGTGACTTGGGTCCTCTATCACTTGGAGCCAAGCTCATATAAACAAAATCATCTACTTGGACTTGTGACTTGAAGGACCTATGTGCATACATAAGAAAGCACTGGGATTTTAACACTCTTGGTTTTAAAAACTCCCTTAGGTTCCTTCCATCTCTAAAACTCTATGATTCTCTGAGTTTGGCTGTGTTCAAAAATAGCCTCAGCAGTTGATTCATAATGGTGTTATTATGTAACTAGAAAAAGTATGTCTTACTTGGTGTTGAAAATAGGAGTAATTGGTCTGTGAACAGGTGCACTGCTAAAAAAAAATGTTTAATGAAATTTTGGTTCCGTAGCTATTAATAACTAAATTTCAATATTTAAGATATCAGGAATAGTGAACACTAGGTGTCAGTGTAAGAAATGGAAAAATATTTTTAAAAACTTGTTTCCAATCAGGTGTATAACAAAGAAATCAAAAGCAGCTGTGACCGCATTTACTTATAATTGCATAATTCAGTTAACAAGCCAATCTTTCTTTCAAACAAAAATTCTTGTTCTAAAACCATCAAGAGTTTTAAATCAGATTAAGCTGATTATTAGAAGTTACAAGTCTTTTCTAACTTCAGCTACGTAAAACACAGCAAATAATTTTACTTTAAGAATACATGTTTTGAAGAATGGTGTTAAATACAGGTATAAGTCTGGAAGTATTATGTTGCATATTTCTAGTTGGTGGAAAAGAATTATTTTTCAGAATAATAATACTGGATGATTAATAAACGATACTGAATTTTCAGTTTTGCCCTGAACAGAAATAAAAAGAGTGAAGGTATTAAAAATTAAAATGCTTAAAGGGTCAATTCACAAAAGAACACATGAACTTGAGATGGATGACTGACTCTTCCTAAAATTCTGGTACCTAGAGGTTATTTTTAAAATATGAATGCGAAAACTTACTACAAGTGGCATCTATTAACTGTACCACTATTTCAGATAAAAAGCTTTCTCTTATAGACTCTTCAAGGTAAAGACTTTTAAAATGGGTTTTGAAAAGATAGTTATTAGCAACAATAATAAAAGGAAAAGTTAACATCAAAATAGTTCCTCATACTTTACAAAGTGCATTCACAGTAAACACCTAACATAGGCCCAATAATAATAACTTAATACATCTGTACTCATTTTGGCACAGCCGTCATTTTGGGGGCTTGAACTCTCTTCTAACCATGGAACTCTCTCACCTACTCACGTGTCCGATTCTATGTTCCATCTCTCCAACTCTAGGTCATTATCTACATATTTCATCTTTCCATATGTTTTTCAAGCACGTTGGGAATTTTTTCATACAATATTCTGGAAGTCATTCATTTGTGGAAATGGAACAAAATTAAACATAGTAGTCACCACTAATAGACAAAATGCTGTGACTCAAAATTCATTTAGGAAACCATTTAAGGGTTTGCTGGAGAGACATAATTGGTTTTGGTTAATGCTGTGCTTTTGTTTCGCTGATAGCTGAGTTCTATTTGAATTCTAGTCATAAAAAGAGAAAGTATGAAGTCTGTGGAAAAGCTTTCCAATCTTGAGGACTGAAGCAATTCAACACAGGCAGTTTAGACCACTCTATGTGCAGCTTCCTTCTCAGGCACATAGAGTCAGATGGTGACAGATAAGGAAGGAACAGGGAAATTCACATGTAATAAATTATCTAACCTAATATATATTAATTTTAAGATATCTAAGCATATCAGGAATGAGAAGTAGAGATAAAAGAAATTGAGATAGCACAATGTATGATGTGACATTCAAAGGCAGGAAAGTGGTCCCAAAATACAGATTGTGTATGTCTCTTCAAGCTTTCCTTCTGGCTCTTTAGTGTCTTTGCCTCTGACATTGTGTTACTCCAAATGTCTAGGTTAATGATTAAAATTTTTGGCTATTATTAATTAAATCATGTTCTCATTGACAAATAGTGTGGATCAGAGGTAAGTCATTTATATGTATTATCTTATGATGCCTATGAGGTGGGTAAATTCCTACACATGAGTAAACCAAGACTGAGAGAGACTAAGAAATATGCTCAAGGTTGTCTAACTGGCAGGTTCTAAAGCCGAGATTCAAACCCAAGGATGCTGTCTGCAAAAACCTTCTCCTCTACCAGCATTTCCTAAAAGCTCTCATGGGTTTTGCAAAAGTAACCAGGAAAGTCACATTTAGAGTAATGATTAGTAAGTAAGAATATGCCAAATTGGTATATCTTAATGTACTAACAACAACTTAGTACTTCTATCCATTTTGCACTCAGATAAATGCTGATAGCTGCCATGGTGGATATGACTGTTACATCATTTTGAATTCAGTAATTCTTGCTGATATAGGATTTAATTTATACCAAAAATGGACTACTGTTTAAACACAATACAGTTCTGAACTTATTACCATCCAACTTAGAGCTGATAATATTTCTTGCCTAAATATTTCAATATCTTTCCTCTAATAGACCTTTACAGTGTGGCATCTTGAGTCTTTCACTATCTTATACACAATAGCCAGGTTATTCTATCCACTTTCCCAAGTTGCCATTTTCTGAAACCGTCCCTCAGCAATCTACAGAATAGCATTTAATCCCTCAGTTAGAAATTCAATGACCTTGAAAATCCAGTCCAGAGCTTCTTTTCCCTCCTTTCTTTAGTATAAATTTAGGAAAGGTTGTTTATACTCCAACTGAAAATCCACATGGCTTGATCAGAGGTGATTTTATATAGATCAATGCCTAAATTTGATTTCTTGGCATATAATGCAAACTCTGTAATGTATCTGACGTTTAAAAATAGGAATTCTTCTCCTGACAACATCATTATATTCCATTCTGAAATCTAAACATAGTTTTTAGTTATTAATGGTTACTAAGTGGCTTATTATCCAAGCATAAAGACTTAGTTAAAACAGAAACCATTGGTTTTGGAACTCAAGTGTACATAAAAGGATAATTTATTAATTATCATTCCCTATTTTGGAGACTAGCCATTCAGTCTTTAATAGTGACATAGATAAATAACTTCTTTATTTCTTACAAGAAACTTTCATTTCCTGACTACCATAAAAAGAGAACAAACTATGTAGATATGGTAGGAAAAAAACCCTCTAAATTTCAGTATTTTATTTCTGCAAGAGAGACATTTGAAACTATGAACTATAACAACACCTGATTTCAGATTTATATGAAAATGTAGTGGCTTCATTTTATACTCAACATGTTAGAAAATGCCAAACTTATTCTGAAAAAAAGAGTTAATACTTTTGCTTTTAAATGGAAAAATAAACAAAAACTAAAAGTATGAGTTCCTAGTAAACATAAATCACCCATAGCAATCTTATTCTTATCAATGAAATTCAATGCTTGCCTGTTTAGGAAAAAAAATTATTTGATTTTTTTCACCCTGTCACAGACAGTATGATTGTACAGAATAAAGCCGAGGTGTCATGAGGGGAGTAAAAGTTAATACAAGAAGAGACTGAATAAAATTATTACTCTTTTTAGCATATGTAGATCACAAGAAATTTGTTAGGGATATTAAAAGGTATTTTTATTTTCTTATTACCATCAAATCTTATTTGAAGTCTGGTGATCTTAACAAATCAGACTTCAAGGAGAAACTTCAAGGAGCAACTTCAGTCCTCAATGAAAGAGGCTTTCCTAGAACTTTCCTTCTTGAAGCTAATTTAGCAACCAATGCAAGCAGCTATATGGTAATTTTCTAGAAAAGTTCCCGTTTTATATATCTTGATTTCAAGTATACTTAAATCTTTCTTTTACATTTAATTACCTTTGTCCAGAGATATATCAAATGATGCCTACTTTAATTTTATAAAATTACTAATTATGCCTTAAATGTTTTGCGGGATGTTAAGACCATTTCTCATGTTGAAGAATGTTTTTCTCTTTATAAACTTGAAGTGTCATTAAGTCCTTATCAGAGAGTTGATACTGAATTCGTATATTCCACACCAAAAAAGATTCTGCTTACCTTTCGTGGAGGTTCTCTGTTTCAAATATCTCGTTTTGTTCACAAACCCTTTGTAAAATATAAATCCTATTCTGAAAACAATACTCTTCATTTCAGAAAAGCACAGAATATTCAAAATTAGGAAGGACCTTAGAAATAGAGTAAATTCAGTCAGACAAGTACCCATTCATACCCATAAGCGAATCAGCACTTCTTTTTTTATTATCCTAAAGATTCCCTAACTCTCTAGAGAAGAAATTACTTACATTCCACATCTACTACTTATAAGGTATGTGACTATGAGCAAGCTGCTTAATCTTTCTGTTCTTTAATTTCCAAGCCTATAAAATGAAGATGTTATCTTCTAACTCTCTAGATTTATTATCAATATGAAGTAAAATGATTGCTATTAGAGATGCTCATTCTGTCAGTGTTCATAGATTGAAATTTGGAAAACAAAGCATTTTTATTTTCTTAAGGACATTTGCCCAATCAAGGCAACTTTACATAAAGTTTTGGGGGGATATTTTTTAATTTTTTATGTAAGTATGCTATAAGGTGTGTATAGTATGCTATATTGTATACACAGTATATAAATTTCCAGATAAAAAAGATTAAAATTTATTACTGAGAGACATCTAAGTGAGTCACACACTAGGTTCATCTTCTAAAGAGTACCCTGAATGTAACAACTTTTCTAACAGTTTTTAACTTCTACTGTGAATATCAATCATCATACTTTGTTTAGAGAAGACTGATGCTCTCTGCGACCAAAGAATTTTATTAGGAGACTTTAGATATTACAATATACACTTTCTGGAACACACTTTATAAATTTTACTCTTAGACCAACTAGATACGTGTAATTTTGTATGTTTATGTTTTTAAAAGCATTATTTTCTCTTGGCTTCTACACTCTTACAGCTTCTTTCTGCTTATCAGCGCCTGCCTTTGTAACTATCTGCCTCGGTCCTCATTGATATGGTGCTTCTATTCCATTGCAAAAAAGAAAAACAGGTACACAAACTTTGAGATTACAGACTCTGAGTACTGAGTGTGCATTTTATACTATCTACTGCTTTTTATTGCTTACTGCCAGATTCTTAGCTGGATTAAAAGTACAAAGTTAGTAACATCTCACTGATAAAACATTTTAAAAATTAGTCTCAAAACATTCATAAGATGTTTTGTTAAGCCTTTTCTAATTGACACATTTATTTATGGGACCTTCTCTTTCCATTCACTTTAAAAATTTGAGGTCAATTTTATATCATTGCTTCAAATATAAATAGTATCTGTTGAATTTCAGTTTATACACATCCCTCAGAAGTTCAAAATAATTTACTCTAGAGACGGATCTAAGGATGGTCAATACATTACTAAGAATGTGGTTTATAATTTCAGTAAGAGATAGGAAAATGACTACAAGTATTTGAAATCCTCAGCATAAACAAATGTTTCCTATCACAATTAGTAAAATAATACCCCTAATAAAACAACAGGATGGATGTAGACACCTGAAGTCTAACAAACATTTTTTAATGTTTTTTGTTTTAATTTTATTTTTGAGAGAGAGAGAGAGCGAGAGCGAGCGAGCATGAGTAGGGGAGCAGCAGAGAGAGGAGACACAGAATCGGAAGCAGGCTCCAGGCTCTGAGCTGTGAGCCCAGAGTCCGACGCAGGGCTGGAACTCTCAAATTGCAAGATCATGACCTGACCCCAAGTCAGAGGCTTAATAGACGGAGCCACCCAGGTGCCCCGACAAACATTTTTAAAAAGACTTATTTATTATATATTCCTCAAGTACAGAATAATATATACTGAGATCTGAGAAATAAAAGCTTCTAATTATATATGTAATATATATATATACACACATATAGTGTAACATATATGTATATTATATATTTGTAAAACAAAGCAATGTTAAACTGGGTTAAATTTTTATAAGTTAAAAAGCTACACTGAAATAAGTTATTTTTTTAACCTGTAAAGTGGTCTATAGATGGACAATAAAAGAATATATATAAAATCATTAGCAGACTGACACACAGACATTTACTGTCTTTTATTTTCTTTTCTGTGTAATCTGCACATGTATCAAGAGTAACAGCAACACTGGGGAAAGAAGATACAGAGTTATGCATACATAAAAGTGCTAGAGATCTTAGAAAAAGGTATTGGAGAATCGGAGTTTAAAAACAATCACTTGATTCAGGGGCACCTCGGTGGCTCAGGTGGTTAAGCACCCCACTGTTGATTTTGGCTCAGGTTACGATCCCAGCGTCGTGGGATCAAGCCTTGCATGAGGCTCCACTGGAGGGGAGCTTGCTTAAGATTCTCTCTCTCCCTCACCCTCTGCCCCTCCCCAGCTTGTTCGGACATGCACACCCCCCTCACTCTCTCTCTCAAAAAAAAAAAAAAATCTCATGATTCAGATATAGCGAAGACAAAATTGGATGACTGAGTACCTGGGAGACATTTGCCAAATTAAAAGGCATTAAAGGTAAGAACAAAGAGAGAGAGAGGGAGAACCCAACACCTGCTAATCCAGATAGGAGACTGGACAATCCTCTTTAGGCATATGTTATTTTTTAATTTTCATAATTAGAGATTATTAGAATAGCTCAAAACAGATTTGCATATGAAACATAATTCAACAAACTGGCTTTCTACTTGCCTGACAGAGTCATATAGTGGAAATCCAATATGATTTTCATCTTTTCACAGTTCATGTATTTATTTTGAGAGACAGAGAGAGACAGAGAGAGACAGAGAGAGACAGAGAGAGAGAGAGCCAGTAAGCACAAGCAGGGGAGGGGTAGAGAAAGAGTGAGACAGAGAGAATCCCAAGCAGGTTCTGTAATGTGAGCACAGAGCCCGATGCAGAGCTTGAACCCACAAACTGTGAGATCATAACCTGAGCTGAACTCAAGAGTCAGACATTTAACCAACTGACCACCAGGCACCCTTCCAATATGATTTTCAAACGGAGTGGTAGATAATTATATTCTCTAATAAAACAAACAGACTGTCTTGATACTTAACTTTGAGTGAATAGAGAAATGAAAGTAGTTATATAGTCATCAGAGATCATGATAGTTTTTAAACTTCACTCAAAATGAATATTGTCAAAAGAATGTTCTTGACAGCATTCTAGTATCAATTCAGCCATACAATTCCCAATTGACACAAATCTCTACCTATTTTAATTCAGTGATGTAACTCAACCTGGAGAGTGGAAATTTTATGAAAGGTCTACATCTCTTTGGTAAGTATGACATTCTTGGAAAGAGTGCATTAAGCATTTATAAGAAGTTTCAGCTCTGGTTGAAATTTCAGCACAGGTCAGAAATCCATGCTTGGCATAGGATCCAAGAAGCTAGTAGAGCTTAGCTTAAGTCCAGTGACAGGATTCTAGCAGACCAACAGGAAGAAAATGAAGAACCCTAAAGGAAAAGCCTTGACACACGTAGAAAGGTTATGTTTTTTTAGTCATGCTAGGAAAACCAAGTAACATGAGACACTTCTTGTAACTTACTGGAACTGTAAACACTTTATACTCTGAGGCTCTTTTACCTCGAAAAGTTGAATAATTGACTATGAATGGGATGTAGTACAGCAGGAAAAAAAAAAAAAGAAAGAAAAAAGAAAAAGACATCTTAAGAGAGGGGAAAGGCCTGGAAATTCCTTCCTGGTTGGCCCTTTAGTTTATGGCTGTAGCAAACTACTTAGGGTCATTGGTGGGGAAAATGTAGCTAAAGAGGTATTCTGCTTTAGAATATGCCCGTTTTGTGTCACAGATTAAAAACTAAGTATCTGTCAACTGCAATATGAACTTACTATTTTTTAAAAAGGAGATAAAAATAGTATTTCTTGAGGCATGAGGTGGTCATATATGAGAGAGGAATAAGACTAATTAAATAGCAACCACTAAGATCAATCAAGACACAAATGTTGTTCAAAACAATTAATTTTCCAGAGCATATTCATAAGAAATTTCTTAGCAAGAGTCAAAAAAGTAATTGCTTGTGACACACAATGTTCTGTATCTTAATCTGTCATGTGTATTTGTGCACTTGTGTTTTCCACAAAGCAGGTGTGTTTTCAATCTGTTTATAATAAATATGTGGTACTTGATTTACTCCACAGTAGGAACAGACAAAATAGGCCAAGATTTTTTTTCCCCAGATGGTTATTTGTGAAGCCCTTTATCCCATTCATGTAAACACAGAGTGTGTTCCGGTTTGCTGCATTGCACATACATACTTTGACTTAGTACAAAGTCCGAATGTTTAGCTAGCTAGAAGACTGTTTCCATTCTGTGATTCATTAGGTCCCCGTGGTACCTCTACTTCCTTTATTTTATGCAATCACAAATTATATTAGTTTGTCCTATTTTGATAACCCCTTACAATTGAAATTCTGCACAGGAAGCTGTATTACAATTTTATTTTTTTAAGTTTTTATTTAAATTCCAGGCGGTTCACAGTGTAATATTAGTTTCAGGTGTACAATACAGTGATTCAACACTTCTGTACATACATCGCCTGATGCTCCTCACCACAAGTGCATGCCTTACTCCCCATCATCTATTTCACCCATCTCCCCCTACCTCCTCTCTCGTAACCAGCAGTTAGTTCTCTATAGTTAAGAGTCTGTTTCTTGGTTTGTGTGTCTCTCTCTTTTTTAAAATATACTAATAAACCATTACTGACGTGGCATAAGTGACAGTCTCACAGAGGTGGTGATGAGGCTTGAACAATGTTTTACATGACCTCCTTCTACCAGGGAGATTAAATGCCAAATAAAAAAGCATTAGAAGTAAGAAGGCAGGTGGAGGGATGGGGTGGAGATGACTGACTCCATGCATGCTAATCCACGTGAGAGATTTAAGCAGTCACTCTTCACACACATAGATTTATCAATTGTCATACTAAAGATTATTTGACCAACCCTGTAGTGGTTCTGATGTGAAAACAGTACAACAGATTGAATAGTTTACTAGTTGCCTGGTAGATTAATACAGAGAAAATCTAATATGATTTTGAAGTGGAATGATGGATAACTACATTCTAAGCATGAAATGAAGAGATTCTTCTGATAATTAACTCTGAATCAACAGAAAACTAAAAGCAGCTATACAGCCGTCATAAGTTATAACAGTTCTGATGTTGAAAGATCATCATTTAATAGCAACTCCTCAAACAATTTCAGGTTGGCACAAATAGTTCAACCCGGAGAGTTGGGGGGGGGGGGGGTGAGGAAGCTGAGGATATGAAAAGGCTGGCATTTCTGGCATATGTGAAAGGGTATTTTAATTCACTTTCCGATCTGAATCATGCCATTAAATAGTCCTGTTATCAGGATTAATCATAATAGTAACCACTTAGTAGTAGCATTACTGTAACTTAGAAAAAGGATGCTATGCCTCATGAATTCATTTGCTAAGTCCTTTACATATATTTCATATGATTTTTATGACCCTCTAAAATCACTGTAAATATTAGCATTGTCACTTTACAAAATAAGGAAAACAAGACTTATGGAGACCCTCACTCTAGTGACAATTTCTTATTTGTATTGGACTGAATCATATAAATCTGCCAAGATTTGATTATTCATGAACTATAAAAATGGAGATTTCATTTGATTCAAACCTATACAACTTCAACTTAAAAAATTTCTTAAGTCTAATTCAACTTTTAAAACCCTATGATTTCAATATCATAACTCGTTCCTCAATAAAATCAAAAGTCTTATATAGATTTTAAACTATATATTTTCATTATTTAACATATCCTATAATCCTCCTGCAGAGCTCCAGTGAAAACAGTCAAGGGGGGTCTAAGCCACACACAACGTAACAAGTGGAATGGAGTCAAGGAAACCATGGAGAATGGATGGAGGGTCTGGCTAAAATACCACTGAGTAAGAACCAAGGGGAGGATGAGAGAGTAAAAGTCTGAGATAAGAAAACAGGTCAAAGAAACTGGCAACAAAAAAAGAGATTTAAGGAGAAGCTTCCCAAACTGTGCCAATCTTACTGTAGTACTTCCCAAATGAAACAGTATGCAGCTGCTGCCAAAATGATCCCCAAACTGTCCATCATTATTAGTGCCAGTGTCCATCTCAACACAGATGATGTTCAACAAAAATCTGCGTTGACTGATTGCACAAGAAACGTATTTAACAGAAGAATCAAAGTATACCATATAAAACTTGTCAGAAACACAGGTGATCTGTTTTAAGGCCCTATATTCAGTTCTGATCTCCTTATGCCAAGAGAATTTATCTCAAAATAGTCCACAAAAGGAAAAACAAAATTCTGTGTGGCCTCTAACAGCATGCAAACTGACATTTTAATAAATCCTTTAGGACATAAGAGGTAGTACAAAATAGACTAGGAATCAACCCTGTGTAACTTGTTACCTTACACAGAGTAAAATGCTGAAAATATAAACAGATCCAAGATGGATTAGAAGTTCCTAACTGGAACAAGCAATGGCTCCTGGGAGAAGTTGTCTATATTTTCAAGTGAATATGTGGGCCGCAGAGATTAAACACTGGATTAAATGAGTAATTCTTCTGATTGCAATATTATTATACTAGTATAAACTTGATGATTAAAATTGTATTTATATACATATTTCTCTATGTCTCTAAAATGAAGAAAATGGCAATATGTGTGTAGAATATGTGTTATTCATATAAACTATAATGAGCACTTTTTAAATACAAAGTCAGTATTACTGCACGCAATTTTTACCAAGCATTTTTAAGCATTAAGAGGCATATGTCTACAAGATACATCTTTAAGAAGCTCTGAAAAGGAGGCCAACTCATACACAAATACAGTAAAACTCTGATTTGTGAACATAATTCATTCCGGAAACATGCTTATAATCCAAAACACTTGTATATCAAAGTGAATTTCCCAATAAGAAATAATGGAAATTCAGATGATTTGTTCCACAACCCAAAAAATTCATATAAAAATTATTATAATACTGTAATTTAATACCAAATAATAAAGAAAATATAAAGAAAAATAAATAAGTGAACCTGCACTTCCCTTTAAAAACCTTTGTGGCTGGTGTGAGGGAAATAAGAGAGAGAAGGGTTATTGGGTAGGACAACGGTCACTATCATTAATGGAATCACTACTATCTAATGGCTCAATGGAATCTTTTTCTGCATGGGGGCCATTGTATAACTTGGATGTTGACTACAGTACTTTATTAATAAACTCTTGTCATGTACTGAATTTAATGTAACTGGCAATAGAGCAGCAGAGGAAAGGGTCTATATCTTCAGACAGCCTGACCTAGAATGAAACAAAGCATTCCTAAGTTTTCTCTTGTGTGGAAAAGCAAAGGACTGTCCATAGGTGCTTTGAAGTGACAAAACATACACTAGTGCCAGTTGTGGGTACCTTCCAACATTCTGAAAGATCCCTGATTTCAACCAAACACCATGGCCTGAGACTGAACATCCAAGCATGGAAGACGATCACCCACAATCCCAGAGAGAGAGAGAGAGAGAGAGAGACAGAGAGACAGAGAGACAGAGAGAGAGAAAAGAACCATTGGCTCATTTGTGATCATGTGACATTCAGCATCATGTACTAGTATTTTAAGACATTGCTCGTTTACCAAGTTAAATTTTATTAGAAATGTTTGCTCATTTGGCCAAATACTCACCGAACAAGTTACGTGCAATCCAAGGTATTACCATACTTTAAAATACAGTGGCTCAAGGGGCACATACACCCCAATGTTTATAGCAGCACTAAAAACAATAGCCAAAGTATGGAAAGAGCCCAAGTATTCATCAAATGATGAATGGATACAGATGTAGTATACACACACACGCGCACACACACACACAAATAGAATACTGCTAGGCAATGAAAAAGAATGAAATCTTGCCATTTGCAACAACATGGATGGAATTGGAGGGTATGATGCTAAGTGAAATAAGTCAGTCAGAGAAAGACAGATACCTTACGATTTCACTCATATGTGCAATTTGAGAAACTCAGCAGGTAAACATAGGAGAAGGGAAGGAAAAGTAAGATAAAAACAGAGAGGGAGGAAAACCATTAAGAGAGTCTTAAATACAGATAAATACAGCAAACTGAGGGTTGCTGGAGGGGGTGGGTGAGGTGGGTTAAATGGGTGACGTGCATTAAGGAGGGCACTTTACAGGAGAAGCACTGGGTATCACATGTAAGAGACAGATCACTGGGTTCCATTCCTGAAGCCAAGATTATACTGTATGTTAGTTAACTTGAAAATATATTAATTTAAAAAATAAACTAAAATTTAGTGTCTCAGACCCAGAGCTCCTGATCAGGGTCAGCTGGGATGCTTTTTTTAAGGGGTACTCAGCCCCATAATTTTTTTAAGTTTTATTTAGAGAGAGAGAGAGAGAGCACGCGAGTGAGCAAGCACAAGTGGGGTAAGGGTAGAAAGAAGGAGAGAATGAATCCCAAGCAGGCTCCACACCATCAGCATGGAGCCCAATTTGGGGCTTAAACTCACAAACTGTGAGTTCATAACCTGAGCTGAGATCAAAAGTCGGATGCCTAACCAACTGCATCACCAAGGCGCCCCACCCCCAGAATTTTTGATTGAGCACATATGGAGTAGAGTCTGGTAGTTGTGGGTTATTGTTGTTGTTGTTTTTAAAGCCCAGAAGATGGCTTTCATGTAAACTTCAAGTTGAGAACTACTGCTAAATGCCTTGGGACAGGTGATAGAATCAACCACTCTATTTATCGAACTTGTTCCTGAATGACTTTACTGACTTTAATAAACAAGATCCACCAAAATTAGCTAAGCACACACATGCATGCTTTGAATAACATTAGCGTTATTACAATTTTATGGAATCTTAAGGAGATCTGTTTTAAAGGAAAAGATAAACATTTAGAAAAATAACAAATTCATCAAGCTACAATCAAACTCTGTATTGTTACATAACAGTTTTAAGCAGTAGCCTCATCTTGTCCTCCTAAAAGTTCTCTAAAAGTTCAGATCATGCTTTTACTCTTTAAGAAACACTGGCAGTTTTGCCCGGACCTGGTTACAAACCACCAGCCTATAGACTGGTTTCTCAAGTCTGGTTCTTAAGACTACTTGGATTACAAAGATCTTGGGTGCGTATTAAAAATACAAACTCTTTGGCCACACCTTAGCCCTCCTAAAAAAGAATCCTTTGGAGGGTATGGACGAATAACCTGAACTTTCTAATGTTTTGCAAATAATTATTAGACACCTTGACAACTGACACTCTATACTTAAGAAGAATCTGGATTTTTAGAGTCCCTGTCATGACTTAGAATATTTGTGTAACTGGAGAATCCCTTGATAGCCTGAAGAGATGTCAGCTGTGTACCTACTCTTTTACGTGTAAGACTTCAGAAGAGATACTAAAAAATGTCAAGGGATACTGGCAACGATATTGAACTTTCACAGTTTTCTTTCCCTTTAAGTTTTAGATTAAGTTTTTACTAAGTTTTAGATTCAGTTGCAGAAAAAAAGAGCAATTTAGCTGCTGAAGTCCTACCTCACTGTCCTAGTACTTCAAGGTGCTTTCTGACAGAAGACACAGCACCACAGAGTTGTGATAATAGAATCCTCTCTTCTAAATGGGCAAGAGGAAGAATCTAAATGCTTCCTGTTGCTTCTATAACTTTTGCATGACCTTTCATAGATCACTCTTCCATTAACAGAGCCAAGTTACATGGGTAAAAAAAGCAAACTGCATAGGAAACAACCCTTTTTATTATGTTTGTGTATGAATTTCTGTGACATACATAACAACTGTTCCCATAGCTTTTGAGAGAAAGTAAAATTTCCATACAAATGACATAATTTTCTTCTAAAAATTAGGTTTCTTGAAAACTGAACTTGGGGAAGAATATGAGAAATATGTGTACACTATACTGTATAACTCCCTCAATCCTGACTACTTTCCTGGTTAAGTCAATGAAGCTGTTCCAGTGAAAACCAGCCTGTGTAGAATCTCCAGGCAGAAGCAGCTCTCAGTAGAGCAAAGACTTCCATGCTAACTTCAGGCATATGTTGTCTAACATATCAACTTCAGTGTTTAACGAGAAGCCAGAAATCCTGTTTGTATGTAAAAGAAGTCTAATTTTGAAATGTGGGCAATTAAATTCACATGTTTAAAAATATAGTCCAGGTGAAATAAAATGTGTTCCTGTGCTACATCTATGCATCTGGATAAGTTTATAACATCTTTCCTGATGCTTACTTTCCTCAATATGATAAATGTATATTGAATCCTATAAAAGATTTAACATATATTTTTATGTAGACAAATACAGGAAGGACCTCAAGCTCGATACTGCTTAGCAAAACCCCCATCACTCTCTGTGCGTATTAGCATTATCGGCTCTCATAAGATTTTTCTCAATTTATTGAAACTACAAACAAAAATAAAAAAATAGCATATCAGTTTCTCCCCATCGATAGTCCTCCCACCATCCTTTTCTCTGTATCTATGAGCTTGCACTTATATTTTTGTTTTTAGATTCATTTCATATATAAAAGAGATCATACGGTATTTGTCTTTGTCTGACTTACTTCACTTAGCATAATACTCTCCAGGTCCACCCATGAAGTCGCAAATGGCAAGATTTCATTCTTTTGTATGGCTGAGTAATACTTCATTATGTATATGTATCACAATTTCTTTATCCATTTACCAATTGATGGATACTTAGGTTATTCCATATCTTGGCTATTGTAAATAGTGCTGCAAATGAACATGGGGCACATGCATCTTTATGAATTAGTGTTTTGTTTTTTTTTATGATAATACCAAGAGGCATAATTGCTGCATCATATGGTAGTTTTAGTTTTAGTTTCTTTGAGAAATTTCCACACTGTTTTCCACAGTCGTTGTACCAATTTGTAATCCTGCTAACAGTACACAAGAGTTCCCTTTTTCCATATCCTTGACAACACCTGTTATTACTTGTCTTTCTGATAACTGCCATTCTAGCAGATATAAATATCTCATTGTGGTTTTGATCTGTATTTTCGTGATGATTAGTGATGTAGAACACCTTTTCATGTACCTGTTGGCATGTCTTCTTTGGAAAAAATGTCTATTCAGATCTTCTGCCTTTTAATCAAATTGTTTTTCTCCTATTGAACTATCTGAATTCTTAATATATTTTGGATCAATCCTTTATCAAATATATGATTTCCAAATATTTTCTTCCATTCAGTAGGATGCCTTTTCATTTTGTTGATGAATGAAACAACTGTGTAGAAGCTTCATATAGTTTGATGTCGTCCCACTTCTTTAATTTTGCTTCAGCTTTTGGTGTCAGATTCCGAACATCATCACGAATACCTATGTCAAGAAGTTTACTACCTATGTTTCCTCTAGGAGTTACATGGTTTCAGGTGCTATGTTCAAGGCTTTCGATTCAGTTTTAATTAATTTTTGTTTATGGTATAAGAGAGTGGTCCAGTTTCATTCTTTTGCATGTGATGGTCCAATTGTCCCAACACCATTTAGAACAGACTGTTGTTTCCCATTGTATATTCATGTTGAAATACTCTGTTGAAAACTAAATGACTATATATGCGTGGGCTTATTTTTGGGCTCTGTATTCCATTCTATTGATCTATGTATCTGTTTTATTCTAATACCACACTGCTTTATTTATTATACCTTTTTAATATAGTTTGAAATGAGACAGTGTGATGCCTCCAGTTTTGTTCTTCTTTATCAAGACTGCTTTGGCTATTCAAGGTCTTTTGTGGTTCCATATAAATTTTAGAACTGTTTGTTCTGGTTTTATTAAAAAGGTCATTGGAATTGTGATAGGAATTGAATTGAATTTGTAGACTGATTTGGGTAGATGAACATTTTAACAATACTAGTTCTTCTAATCTCTGAGCACAGAATATCTTTCCATTTACTTATGTCTTCTTCAATTTCTTTCCTTAATGTCCTGTAGTTTTTACTATACAGGTGCTTCATCTCCTTGGTTAAATTTATTCCTAGAAATTTGTTATTCTTTTTGATAATTCATTATTAGCCTATAGAAAATAACAGATTTTTGTTTAATTTTGCATCCATACTGAACTTGTTGACTTACAACTTTACTGAATTTGCTTATTAGTTTTAATAGTTTTTTCATGAGTCTTTAGGGTTTTCTATAAATATCATGTCCTGTGTAAATAGTGGAAATTTTACTTCTTCTTTTCCAATTTGGGTACCTTTTACTTTTTTTCTTGCCTGACTACTCTGGCTAGGAGTTCCAGCATTATGTTGAATAAAAGTGGTGAATAGGTATCCTTGTCTTGTTTCTGATCTTAGAGGAAATACTCCCTTTTCATTGTTGACTATGATGTTAGCTGTGGGCTTATCATATATGATGACCTTTCTTATGTTGAAGTACAGTACTTCTGTATGTGCTTTGTTGACAGTTTTTATCAGAAATGGATATTAAATTATGTCAAATGCCTTAACTGCATCTACTGAGATGATATGATTTTTATCCTTCTCTCTGTTAATATGGTGTATCAAAATAACTAATTTGTGCATGTTGAACCATCCTTGCATCCCTGGAATAAATCTCACTTGATCATGGTGCATGATCCTTTCCATGCATTGTTGAGTTGGTTTACTAATGTTCTGTTGAGGATTTCTGCAACTACATCAATCAGGAATATTGGCCTGGAGTTTTCTTGTGACATCCTTGTCTGGGGTTGGTATCAGGGTAATTCTGGCCTTATTTTTTGGAAGACTTTGAGAAGGACTGCCATTAATTCCTCTTTGAATGTTTGGAAGACTTCACCAGTGATACCATCTGGTCCTGACTTTCTATTGGGAGGTGTCTGATTATTGATTCAATCTCCTTAATAGTAACTGGAATGTTCAGATATTCCATTTCACCAAGATGCAGTCTTGGTAGGTTGTGTTTCTAGGAATTTATCCATTTCTTCAAGGGTGTCCAATTTGTTAGCATATAACTGTTTATAATAATTTCTTATAATTCTTCATATTTCTGTAGTATCACTTGTAACATCTCTTTCATTTCTAATTTTATTTATTTGAGGCCTCTCTTTTTTCTTCTTTGTGAGCCTAAAAATTTGTCAATTTTGTTATCTTTTCAAAGAACCAGCTCTTAGTTTCACTGATCATTTCTACTGTCTTTTTAGTCTCTAAAAAGACTCATTTATTTCTGCTCTAATCTTTGTTCCTTCCTTCCTTCTATTAACTTTGGTTTTGCTTGTTCCTTTTCTAGTTCCATTAAGTATAGTTGTTTGAGACTTGTCTGATTTCTTCAGGGAGGCATTTATCACTATGAACTTGCCTTTAGAACTCCTTTTGTCACATCCCCCAAATTTTGGTATGTTACACTTCCATGTTCATTTGTCTGAAGGTATTTCTTTTATTTCTCTTTTGATTTCTTCTTTGACCCACTGGTTGTTCAGTAGCATGTTGTTAAATCTTCATATACTTGTGCATTTTCCAGTTTTCATCATGTAACTAATTAATTCCAAGTTTCAAAACAATGTGGTTGGAAAAGCTGCTTGATATGATTTCAATCCTCTTAAATTTATTAAGACATGTTTTATAGTCCAACATATTATCTGTCTTGGAAAATGTTGAACGTGCACTGGAAAAGGATGTGCATTCTCTTCCTTTTGGATTTTAAGTTTAATTTCTTTTTTTAAATTAAATTAAATTAAATTATTTAACATCTATTTTTTGAGAGACTGCGAGAGACAGTGCAAGAGCAGGGGAGGGGCAGAGAGAGAGGGAATCACAGATTCCAGAGTAGACTCCAGGCTCTGAGCTGTCAGCACAGAGCCTGATGTGAGGCTCAAACTCACGAACCATGAGATCATGACTTCAGCCAAAGACAGACAATTAACCTATTGAGCCACCCAGGTGCCCCTTAAATTTAATTTCCGTATGTTTACATACATTATAAAACTGTTAATTACCAAAAGGTAAAGATAATTTTTTATTCACTTTGTATCAGTAAAATTAGAGCTACATTAGTGTCACTGAATAAAGATTTACTAAATTAATGAATAAAATAAATACCTGAAATAAAGAAAACCTAATGATCTATTAAAGCAAGAAACAGTTTGAAACAGATTACAGCACTCTAGAAACTAAATGGTTGCTTAATTTATGTTTGTTTTGAGGACTTTGGTAAAAATATAACTTTCATGTACAAAGAACAGTTGGCAGCCACTTACATATCATTTTAGATTATGTGGCTAAAGATTTAGTCCCATAGGGATGCCCACATATTGGAACAGTAAATACACAGGATATTTTAAGATACTATGACTAGTAGATCTGAAAAGACATTGCAACACTGAGAACACCACAGCTTTCTGAACAGCAATTTCTAAAGACCTAGCTATATAAAAGCCCTATGCGTGTTTTGAGTTACATCCAGATATTACCAAATGATATCAAGATATAAGGTGGCAGTTTTCAAATAATAAACAACAATTATTTTAAAAACTATCAAAGGAGGTCTCTGACATGTAGGTTAAAACTAAGAGAAATAGATGTATAAGCTTCAAGAATATCAAGAGATTACCATCAAAGATACACAAGCAAGCTCTTGCTTAATTGATAAGCTTAAATCTAAAATTAATAAACTAGTTTGCATAATTGCAAGCAAATCCCTACTTGGAAGCAATGTATTTTTACTTACATCAATATCAAAAATAGGAATTCTACGGTAACACTGTGTTACAAATATGCTATGATAAAAACGCACAAAGATTCTGATGCAAAGAGGGAAAAAAGAGAAAAGAATTGAAAAGTGAATTCATTCATGTGGTGAGCATTTTGCAATACATACAAATATTGAATCATTATGTTATATACCTGAAACAAATATAATATTACAGGTCAATTATTGTCTCAGTAAAATAATTTTTAAAATGAAGAAAAAGTGGATTCATTGACTCAGGTGATAAAACAATGTTTAGAAAAATGATTGACTTCAACAAGCCAGTTAAGGTGGAGTAAAGGCAGACTCCACACTGCTTTTCCCAATGAATGCAATAAAAACCCTGGATATAATACATGCAACAACTATCTGAGAATTCTGAAAAGTAAATGGTTGGAGGCAGCCTTGAGAAGGAAATGAGAACTGAAAATACACACACACACACAAAATAGGCAGTGAGTTTCATGGATTTTACTTCGCACTAGTTAACTCCTATCATGGACACAAAACCAGTGTAAATTTATGTCTGCTTACCAGGCACTCACAAAAAGTTATGAGAAGCTCTCATTCTGCTTCAATGAAGGTGAATGGGG
>CM053577.1:102272548-102433159 GCA_028646485.1 Cryptoprocta ferox | reverse complement strand
TAGAACAGAGAACCCAGAACTGAACCCACAAATGTATGACCAATTAATCTTTGACAAAGCAGGAAAGAGTATCCAATGGAAAAAAGATGGCTGTTTTAACAGATGGTGCTGGGGGAACTGGACAGCAACATGCAGGAGAATGAAAATAGACCACTTCCTTACACCATACACAAAAATAAACTCAAAATGGATGAAGGACCTGAATGTGAGACAGGAAACAATCAAAACCCTAGAGGAGAAAGCAGGAAACAGCCTCCGTGACCTCAACCGCAGCAATTTCCTACTCAACACATCCCCAAAGGCAAGGGAATCAAGAACCAAAATGAACTATTGGGACCTCATCAAGATAAAAAGCTTCTGCACGGCAAAGGAAACAATCAACAAAACTAATAGGCAACCGACAGAATGGGAAAAGATAGTTGCAAATGACATATCCGATAAAGGGATAGTATCCAAAATCTACAAGGAACTCACCAAACTCCACACCTGAAAAACGAATAATCCAGTGAAGAAATGGGCAGAAGACATGAACAGACACTTCTCCAAAGAGGTCATCCAGATGGCCAACAGGCACATGAAACCATGCTCAGCATCACTCATCATCAGGGAAATACAAATCGAAACCATACTGAGATACCACCTCACGCTACTCAGAGTGGCTAAAATGAACAAATCAAGAGACTATAGATGCTGGCAAGGATGTGGAGAAACGGGCACCCTCCTACACTGTTGGTGGGAATGTAAACTGGTACAGCCACTCTGGAAAACAGTGTGGAGGTTCCTCAAAAAACTATGAATAGAACTCCCCTATAACCCAGCAATAGCACTGCTGGGCATTTACCCAAGGGATACAGAAATGCTGATGCCTAGGTGCACATGTATCCCAATGTTCATAGCAGCATGTTCAACAATAGCCAAATTCATGGAAAGAGCCTAAATGTCCATCAACTTATGAATGGGTCAAGAAGATGTGGTTAATATATACAATGGAATACTACATGGCAGTGAGAAAGAATGAAATCTGGCCATTCGTAGCAACATGGATGGACCTCGAGGGTGTCATGCTAAGCAAAATAAGTCAGGCAGAGAAGGACAGATACCATATGTTTTCACTCACAGGTCTAACAGGAGAACTTAACAGAGGACCATGGGGAGGGGAAGGGGGGAAAAAGAGTCAGGGAGAGGGAGGGAGGCAAATCATGAGAGACTCTTGAATACTGAAAACAAACTGAGGGCTGAAGGGGGAGGGGGAGAGAAGGGGGTGATGGACATGGAGGAGGGCACTTGTGGGGAAGAGCACTGGGTGTTATATGGAAACCAACTTGACAATAGACTATAAAATTAAAAAAATAAAGAACGTTAAACTAGTAAGAAAACAGAAAACACCACAATGTGTTATGGCTGCATACTCTTCTATGTTAAGGAAGTATCCATATTTAAACAAACTTTTCCCTACTATGTTTTCCTTTCCTCTGAAGAGCTGAGACATGTCAAAATGAACAAGCTCACAGGAGATGCAGAGGAAACCAAGCCATGAAAGCAGTAACAGAAGTTCTAAGAACTTAGGAGACATGGGAGTTAGCTCACAACACTGCAGTTTATATTTTACGTCCAGTCGAGTCACCTGCCAGCTAAAAGAAAAACAACAGAAACAATCCTGTACCCTTGAGGGCTGGGCTATAGCCCTGTGTGGCCATGGTACCATCACCAGCACCACACATCAAAGGACCTGGGAGAGGTCATGCCCACCGGTGCCTCAGTTGGTAGAGACACAGCCCAGTCCCTGGTGTGGAACTTGAAATGGCCTCTGCACTGATTCCAACCCGCCTTGGCCTTTTCCAGAAGCCCCTGGAGCTAACTCTGCCAAACTTGGTCCTTCTGTGGATTCTGAAAAGGGCCCTATGACTGGGCTCCAGTCACTCCAAGCTGCTGTCTGCAAGTAGTTCTGCTGGCACAAGAACTGGGCAGGAAACATTTCTGTATGCAGACTAAAATCATAAATCAAGTATTTTTTTTTCTGACCCCAATGGTAAGGAACTAGAAATCAATAACAGGAGGAAAACTGGAAAATTCACAAATATGCAGAAATTAAACAGCACTCTTCTGAATAGCCAACGCATCAAAGAAGAAATCAAAAGGGAAGACAGAAAGAGAAAGTATCTTGAGTCAAAAACAAAATCACAACACACCAAAGCTTCTGGGACGCAGCAAAACCAGTTCCAAGAGCAGTTTATGCAGTAAGGGCCTACATTAAGAATGAAGAAAGGCGAGGTGCCTGGGTGGCTCAGTCACTTAAGGGCCCTACTCTTGATTTCAGCTAGCTCATGATCTCATGTTTGGTGGGCCTAAGACCCTGTGTGGGCTCTATCCTCACACTGCAAAGCCTGCTTGGGATTCTGTGTCTCCCTCTTTCTCTACCACTTCCCTGCTCACATGTGCATGTACTTTCTCTCCCTTTCTCTCTCAAAAATAAACATTTTAAAAAAAGAGAATAAAGAAAGGTAAGCCTGGGTGGCTTAGTTGGTTGAGCATCCAACTCTTGATTTCAGAACAGGTCATGATCCCAGGGTCATAGGATCGAGTACTGCTTTGGGCTTTGTGCTGAGCATGGAGTCTGCTTAAGATTCTCTTCCCTCTCTCCCAGACTTATGCTCTCTCTGAAATAAAAAAAAAAAATATCTCAAATACACAACTTGACTTCACTCCATAAGGGTTAAAAAAAAGAGCAAACTAAGCCCAAAGATAGCAGAAGGAAATAATACAGATTAGAGCAAAAATAAATGAAATAGAAACTAAGAGCACGATAGAAAAAAAATGACTAGGAGTTTTTTGGAAAATATAAACAGATGGACAAATATAAACAGATGGACAAAGCTAAACCAACCAAGACAGAAAGAGGACTCAGGTAAACAAAATTATAAAAGAAGGAGGAGACATTACCACTGGTACCACAGAAATGCAAAGTATCATAAAAGACTGCTATGAGCAATTAAATGAAAACAAACTGGATAACCTGGATGAAATGGATAAATTCCTAGAAACACACAGCCTACCAAGACTGAATCATGAAGTAATGGAAAATGTGAACAGACCAATGATGACTAAGAAGTTGAAGCAGTAACCAAAATCTCCCAAAAAAGAAGAGCTCACGATCAGACAGTTTCACTGGTAAATTCTACTGAACAGTTAAAGAAAACAATCCTCAAATTCTTCCAAAAAAAACAAAAAACAAAAAACAAAAACTGAAGAGGGAACACTTCCAAACTCATTTTACTAGGCCAGCATTATGCTGATACCAAAGTCAGATAAGGACACTACAAGAAAAGAAAATCACAGACTAATATATCTGATGAATACTGATTCAGAAATCTCAATAAAATCCTAGCAAACCAAATTCAACAGTACATTAAGAAGAGCATATGCTATAATCAAGTGGGATTTATCCCTGGGATCCAAGGTTGGTTCAACACACACAAGTTAGTAAGTGTGATATACTACTTAAATAGAATGAAGGATAAAAAGCAAATGATCCTCATAATAGATGCAGGAAAAGCCTTTCACAAAACTCAACACCCATTATGACAATAATTCTCAATGGATTATGTGAAGAAGGAATATAACTCAATATAATAATAGCCATATATGACAAGCCAATAGTTAATATCATATGCAACAGTGAAAGATTAAAAGTTTTTCTTTTAAGATCAAGAACAAGACAAGGATGCCCATTCTCAGCACTTTTTTCGACATAGTATTAGAAGCCCTACCCAGAAAAATTAGGCAAGATAAAGAAATTAAAAGTATCTAAAATGGAAAGGAAGATTGTCTGTTTGTGGATAACATATTATATATAGAAAATATAAAGAATCCACGAAAAAACATTAAAACCAATAAACTCAGGAAAGTGGCAGAAATCAAAGTCAACATACAAAAATCAGTCAGAGAAAGACAGATACCATATGTTTTCACTCATATGTAGAACAGGAGAAACTTAACAGAGGACTGGGGGGAGAGGGAGGGGAAAAATAGTTAAGAAGAGGGAGGGAGGCAAACCATAAGAGACTGTTAAATACTGAGAACAAACTGAGGATTGATGGGGGAAGGGGAGGGGGGAAAATGGGTGACGGGCATGGAGGAGGGCACTTGTTGGGATGAGCACTGGGTGTTATATGAAAACCAACTTGACAATAAACTATATTAAAAAATCAGTTATATTTATGCACATGAGCAATGAGCTATCTGAAATAGAAATAAAGAATCACATTTACAACAGCATCAAAAAGAATAAAATAAATTTAACCAATGAGGTAAAATGTTACTACACTGAAAACTGTACAATATTGATGAAAGCAATTAAAGACAACACAAAAAATGGAAAGACATCTTGTGCTCCTGGACTGAAAAATTAATAGTTAAAATGTTCATATTACTTCAAGCCATTTATAGACTCAATATAATCCCTATCAAATTCCAATGGTATTTTAAACAGAAATAGAATAAAATGCTAAAATTTATATAGAGCCACAAAAGACACTGAACAACTAAAGCAATCTTGAGAAAAGAAGAAGAAAGCATCACAGACTGATTTTGAATTATACTACAAAGCTACTGTAAATCAGAATGGTACTGGCATAAAAACAGATACACAGATGAATGAAATAGAATTAAGATGCCATAAATATACCTATGTATACACAGTGAACTAAAATTATGGGAGCCAAGAATAATAAATGGAGAAAACACATTAATAAATGGTAGTGGAAGGGGGCCTGGGTGGCTCAGTTGGTTAAGTGTCTGATTTAATTTCAGCTCAGGTCATGATCTTAGGTTTCGTGGGTTGAAGCCCCACATCAGGCTCCATGCTGGCAATGTGGAGCCTGCTTGAGATTCTCTCTTTCTGCCTCTCCTCTGCTCTCTCTCTCCCAAAATTAATATATAAACTTTAAAAATCTTTTAGTTAAAAAAATAAATAAATGGTATTAGAAAACTGGACCCCTATCTTACACCACTTACAAAAATTAACTCAAAATGGAATAAAGACTTAAACCTAAGACCTGAAACCATACAACTCTTCAAAGAAAACGGAGATAAAAATCTCCTTGACATTGATCTGGGAAATGACGTTTTGGATATGACACTAGCACCAGTAAGAAATAAACAACTGAGAGTACATCAAATTAAAAAGCTGTTGCATAGAAAAAGTAACAATCAACAAAACGAAAAGGCAACCTATGGAATGGGAGAAAATATTGACTAACCATATATCTGATAGTGGTTAATATCCAAAATATACAGGGCTATCATACAACTCCAGAGGAAGGGGGTCAGGAGTCTGCAATTCTGCACCTAAAAAGTTCGTGATTTGGATAAGTTGTTTCTCTATATTTGGCCATTCAATTTGGAAAAAAATAATATCCTCTCTGTTGTTTTCACTGAGTTTTAAAGATTACCAAATAAAAAATGAACGTCAAAGCACGGGTAAACTTAAAAATTCGGAAAGGATCTGAAGAAACATTTTTTCCAAAGAAAATACTCAAATGGCCAACAGGTATATGAAATGCTGCTCAACATCACTTATGGTCAGAGCAGCGCGAATCAAAACCACCACGAGGTACGATCTCATCCCGAAGAGAATGACTATTACCAACAAGACATGACGCCACAAGGGCTGGCGAAGATGTGGAGAAGAGCAATGCGCTGTGCACTGCTGGCAGGAAAGCAAACTGGTAAAGACAGACCCTATGGGAAACAGTATGGAGGCTCCTCAAGAAAATTAAAGAACAACTGCCACAAGAGCCAGCAATCCTACTTCTGGGGTCATATCCGAAAGAAAGAAAACCTTTGACAAGACCTCTGCACTACAATGTAACTACGGCATTATTTACAATAGCCAAAGCACAGAAATCACCCAGGTGTGGATCATCGATAAATAGATAAAGAAAGTGTGGTTGTGTGTGTGTGTGCGCGCGCGTGCATGCGTGCATGTAATAGGACTATTATTCAGCCATACACAAAAATTCCCGACAATTCCTGCCATAAAATAAACCTTAAGAGCGTTCAGCTTAGTGGGGCGCCGGGTGGCTCAACTGGTTAAGCATCCGATTTCAGCTCAGATCATGATCTCACAGTTTGTGAGTTTGAGCCCCGTGCCGGACTCTGTGCTGACAGCTCAGAGCCTGGAGCCTGCTTCGGATTCTGTGTCTCCCTCTCTCTCTGCCCCTCCCCTGCTTGTGCTCTGTCTGTCTGTCTCTCTCTCTGTGTGTCTCTCTCTCAAAAATAAACAAACATTAAAAATTTTTTAATAAAAAAAAGCATTCAGCTTAGTAACATAAGTCAGACAGTGAATGACATATACTGAATAATCTCATTATATGCAAAATCTAAGAGAAACAACCAAAAAAATACAAAAAAACCCTTAACTCATAGAGAGTAGCCTGGGAGCTTCCAGGGACTGAGCAGTGGAAGAAAAAGGAGAATGTGGCCAAAGGGTATAAACTCCCAGTTACATGATGTATCAGTTCTGAGGACCTACTGAACAGCATGGTGAATATAGTTAACGATACTGTATTATATACTTGAAAGTTGCTGAGAGTGTAGATATTAAATGTTTTCATCATTCATGCAAAAATGTTAAATATGTGAGGTAGTGGATGTGTTAACTAACCTTAATGTGGTAATCATTTCACGATATAAACATAGCAAATCATCTTATTGTCCACCTTAAATTCACGCAGTGTTGCATGTCAATTATATCTCAATAAACACAGAATAAAATAAAGAAAAAACTAGTCTTAAGAGTTAAATAAATAGAGAATTACGAAACAGGGCATAAAACACATACACACATTGACATACATATAATTTATAATGGCTACAAATATACAATGGTAAAAAAAAACTAACTTCTAAAAACCATTTCTCTATTATTCTTCTTTTCATCTGAAGAACTCACTCTAAGGCATGCCTCAATATGGCAAAGAGAAAAAAAGCAAGACCTTCCTCTAGCAAGGTGTTTCATTCAACTTTACATTTTGTGAGATTAGGGCAGGGTCAATCTCACAAATACATCGAAATTATTACTTAAATAACATGTGGATAAGGAAAAGTAAACATGTACTCTGATAAGAAGTTCCTTCAAGTAAAAACATAAGCAAATTCTTGTTTATACTACTATAATGACCATCATCAAATAACTTCTATATTTAACTTGGAACTTCTAGATTTAAAATGTAAGAACAATATAAAAATGTGTCCATAGTTCAAAAAGGATATCATAGCCCAATAAAATACACTTTCAAATAGTATAACAGAAAATACTGTGAGTGAAATGAAGTATCTATCAAATAGACTAAAGAGTAGATTAAAGGGTACAGAAGAATCAGAGAACTTAAAGATAAATCAATAGAAACTACAAAGTCAAACAAAGTAACAACTAAACAGAGGGAGAAAACATTTGAAGAAAAACTAAGAGGCTCTCAGAGATTTGTGAAACAATAACAAATGGTCCAGGACACATGAGATTGAAATTGAAGAATAAAAACACACAACACAAAATAATGGCCAAAAACTTTTACAAACTGGTGGAAAACATTAGTTTCCAGATACAACAACATCAGCAAACTTGAAAGCAAGATCATCATGAAGAAAGCCAGTCCTCTATACATCAAACTTCTAAAATCCAGTAATAAAGAGAGAATCTTGAAACCAGCAGGAAATGACAACATGTCAAATACAGGGGAACACAGGAATAACAGCGGACCTGTTACCAGAAACTAATGCATGCTGAGAAACACTGGAGGGGCACAATTGCTAAAAGATTAGCAACTAGAATTCCACATACAAAAACGATACACTTCAAGAAAAAAAGGTGAAAATAAATACGTTCAGATGAAGAAACTAAAGAGAATTCATGGCATGCTCTTACTATAAAAGATGTTAGAGTTTGCAGGCTGAGGGGAATGGTGGCAACTTAGACCTGTGAGAACAAATGATGAGCATGGTAAATGGTAAATATGTCAGTAATTGTAAAAGATTGCATCTCAATTGCTTTAAAAGACAGGACTCTTTATTTTCTTTTCTAATTTTTTAATGTTTATTTTTGAGAGAGAGAGAGAGAGAGAGAAAGAAAGAGAGAGAGAGGGAGGGAGGGAACGTGAGTGGGGGAGGGGAAGGGAGAGAGAGGGAGACACAGAACCCAAAGCAGGCTCCAGGCTCTGAGCTGTCAGCCCAGAGCCCAATGCGAGGCTTGACCTCACAAAGCACGAGATCATGACCTGAGCCAAAGTTGGACACTTAACCGACTAAGCCACCCCGGCACCCCTAAAAGACAGGACTCTTTAAAGGAAAAGCTACAACACTGTGATATGACGATAACAGCATGTATAGATTTAATATACTAAATAGTAAATATCTCGTAATTTTCTTAAAGATAGAAGGACACATGGAGACACAGAGAAAAAGGAGAGAAGACCATGTGAATATAGAGTCAGATAAAAATAGGTGCCAATTGAAAATTCTATATCCAGTACTTTAAATGTTGTGCCATTCCTTGTAGTCTCTGTGTTTTCTAATCAGAATTCTGCTTTCAAGTCATTGTTCCTCTATGGTAATAAATCCGGGTGATTTTTTTAAAGACTTTTTAAAAATGTTTGTTTATTTTGAGAAAGAGAGAGAGAAAGGGCAGAGCCCGACACAGGACTCGATCGCACAAACCGTGAGATCATCACCTCAGCTGAAATCAAGAGTCGGATGCTTAACTGGCTGAGCCATCCAGGAGTTTCTATACCTGGGTGCTTTTAGGATTTATATTATGTTTTTTATATCCAGCAGTTTAACATGCATTTCTTTGGGGGTTTACTCTATTTGGAGTTGTCTTAGCTCCTTGAATCTGTAGATTTATGTATTTTAATTTCAGATGTTTTTCAGCTATTATGTAATTATAGAGGAAGTCCGTTTGCAGTAGCAACGAAGATCAAATATGAAGGAATAAATATAGTTAGAAATATGTGAGGCCTATAGAAGAAAAATGTTAAAACACTCATGAAAGACACAAAAGTGGTTTTGAAAAAATGTAGACATTCCCTATTCTCAGACTGACTGAACATACTTAAAATGCAGCTCTCTCTAAATTGATTCATAAATTCAGGCAATCTCAATGAAAATACCAAAAAGCTATTTTATGGAGCTAGAAAATCTAATCTAATCTTAATCTAATATTAACATTCATATAAAGAAATAAATATACAAGAATAATCAGGAACACACAGAAAGAAAAATTACAAGAAGATTCTAATTGGAACAATCTTTAAAATATACCATAACACCTATATAATTTAAAATGCATTATCACATGCACAGAAAAATAAGGCACTGGTAATAAATATAAAATCATAAATAGATCCCAAATACGCCTGTTTAGTATATGATAAAGGAGGTATTTCAAATCATTAGGGAACGTCTGGACTTTTTAATAAATCATGATGGTATAACTGGGTAGTCCTTGGAAGAAAGATAAAAATTGTATCTATATATCACATGATAATAAGAATAAACTACAAATGGATTAAGGATCTAAATGTTAAAAATGAAACCATGCAAGTATCAGAAGGCAACACGGGTGAATTCCTCTCCAAATTCAATATAAAGTAAGTCTTTCTAACTACGTTTCAAACTCCTAAGACAATAAAAGGTTGATATGTTTGGCTCACTTAAATTAAATACATTTGTAGGTCTAAAAAAACATATAAAAACAAAGTCAAAAGATAACACACAGTGGAAGAATATATTTGTATCATATACCATGAAGGATTGATATCTCTAATATATATGGGACATAGGATCAAAAACCTGGTGGAAAAATGGGAAAAGAACATGAAAGTGTTCCTAAGGGCCAACACTATAACAACTTGAGCAATAAAAACAATGATATTATCACATAATGATTCTACGAATAAAATTTAAATATACATTAGTCCATACAAATATACATTAGAAATTGAATAAATAAATGGGGATAAAGGATAGGTATTCCTTTAAGAATAACTGCAATTAAAAAATATAAAAGGAAAAAAGAAAACAGAAAACCACTCTTTTGTAACTACCACAGTCATAACTGTCTCAGACAAGATCCACGGATGAATGTTAAAACAAATAGGCACAAATTTTTGGAGAAGGAAAATATTTGCAGAGTCACAAAATACCTCCCCTAGGGTATTTATTTACAACAAGAAAAAAACCTGTAACTTCGTTATAGTGGGAAAATTTAGCATATATACCCTTAACCAATTTATCAAGGTTAAGATCACAAATAAGACATCAACAACATGAATCCCATTGATACGATGCACTGAAAAGCACTCAACAGTTTCCGTGGTATTCTTGGCAAAAATGCACAGCCACATTCTAATCATAAGAAAACATCAGATGGGTTGAAAAAAAGAAGAACATTCTACAAAACAACTATCTAGTAAGTTTAACAAGGTGTCAAGGCCATGAGACAAGGAAAGACGGAAGAGCTATCCTAGAAATGAGATGACTACAAAGACAAGATAGCCGAGTAAGATGTGTTATCCCAGACTGGCTCCTGGAACAGGGGAGGAGCATTACAAAGAAAACTGATGAGATGAAATAAGGTCAGTAATTTCATTAAAAGTATTACACGAACGTTATTTCCTGTTTTTGACAACAGTACTGTGGTTACATAAGATGTTAACAAAAGGAAGATGAAAGGTCTTTGAGAATTCTATGCACTATTTGTGCAGTTCTTCTGTAGGTCTGACATGCAATATGGAGAAGTTTTGAAAAAACAGTTCACGGTTACCAGGGGTAAGGGAGTAGGTGAAAGGACTAACTATACCGAGGGGCACAAGACGACAGTTTTGGCTGACGAAAACATTCAGTATCATGATTGTGTTCAGAGTCACATGACAGTATTCAGTTGTCAAAACTGAATTATGCACGTGGATTGGTGAAATTTGATTTTATGTAAATTACACCTTAACAGAGCAGACAAAAAAGCAATTCCAAATGTAAATATAATCTTAAAAAAAAAAAAAGGGTTGGGTTGCAATCCAAATATAAGCAGAATGGAGAAACACCAAATAAGATTATATATCCTCTTACCAGATTAATTAACTGTGTGTGTACCACATCTTCTACCAAAATTGCTGTTTCATGAAGAGGTCTCCTAGCATCACCTAAAGAAAACCTGCAAAAAAAAAAAAAAAAAAAAAAAGAAAAGAAAAAGAAAAGAAAGAAATTAAGCATACCAATACTAAGGATTGTAAAACTAAGAAAATCAAAAAGTGAAAGATTTATTAAAATAATGTTAATAAAGTACAAATGCTTCTATCAAATAACAGAGTGGATGTACACTCTTCTATGGATCAAAGAATTGCATTTCTCCCATACAAGCTACAACTTGCAAAATGCAGTGTTAGCTATGCCATTTCTTGATTTGTGTAGTCATTTCTAAGGGCATTTACTGTTTCAAATGGAAGATATTAACAACTACTTCATAATATTGGCAACCAGAAAATCATGTTACTATACCCAAAATACTAATACAGTAACATACTAACAGCTATTTAGAAAATTATAAAAGCAGGTAATGGAATTAAGCAAGAAATGTAATTAAAATGAAAGTTGCTTAGAAAAATGTATATAAATGCCATAATATATCATTTCTAATTATATATAAGCAGATTATCACGAATGGGTTACTGATCTTAAAAGTCCTTTTCTCAACTTTCATATGGTGGACCAGATGTGCAGATAATCCCTTCCTGGTGAAGAACATTTGAAAATGCACAATACTGTGTTAACAACTTACATTTGAAGCAGGCTTTAACCAGCGTGTAGGAGATAAAACATAATGCTGGCACGATGATAAAATACAGTTCCACTGGATAGGAAAGCCCTGGAGCCAAAGTTGCCTTATTCTGAAGGCAACTAATTATTCATAGTAGCCAATAATCTGGATTTCATTTAGCACAGTATTCAAAAGACAGGAAAGAACGCTGAGACCCCAAGCAAGGCAGGAGGTCAGTTTGAGGGACCTAATAGGAAGTTGGTGATATCCAGCATGTGTGAACTAAGCAAATACCTACTCCACAGAAGGCATTTTGCCTATCTCACCTGAGGCTATGAATGAAAGAAAAAAATGTAGTGCTGGCATTAGAGACAAATGGAATAGAATAGAGAGACCAGAAATAAAACCTTACATTTTGTATAACTGATTTTCAGTAAGGGTGCCAGGAACACCCAATTTGGAAAAGACAGTCTTTTCAACAACTGATGCAGGGAAACAAGATCTCTCTACATGCAAAACAATGAAGCTGGATTCTGACTTTGTACCATATGTAAAAATAAACTTGAGATAGGTCAAAGACCTAAATTAAAAAGCTAAAACTATAAAACTCTTAAACCAGGGGGAAATCTTCATGACCTTGGATTTGGCAAGGGTTTCATACTATGACACCAAAATAACAGGCAACAAAAGAAAAAATAAATATATTGGAATTCATCACAATTACAAACCATCAAAGGACAAGATACGGAAAAGACCACCCAAAGAATGGGAAAAAATATTTGAAAATCATAGATCAGATAAATAACCAGAATATATTTTAAAAACTCCTACAACATAACAATAAATAAAAAATAATCTCAATTTTAAAATGGGCAAGAGACTTGAATCAATATGTCTCTAATGTATATATATACACATAGCCAATAACCAATGAAAAGATCCTCAATATCATTAGTCATTAGAGAAATGCAAATCAAAACCACACTGAGAAGCTACCTGACACCCAGAAGGGCATTTCTAAGGGCATTTCTACTATCAACAAAACAGAAAGTGTTGGCTAGGATATAGAGAAATGGGAAATATCGTACATTGCTGGAGGGAAGGCAAAATAGTACAGCCACTGTGGAAAAGAGTTGCATGGTTTCAGAAAACGTTAAACACAGAATTAGAATATGACCTAGCAATTCCACTCCTGGGTATAGACCTCAAAGAATGAAAAACATGGATTCAAACAGGTACATGTAACTGTGATGATTCACAATCATCAAAAGGTAGAAACAACTGAAGTGTCTATTAAGAAATGAATAAACAAAATATCGTATATATGTACAACCAAAAACCATTCAGCAATAAAGGGGAAAGAAGTTCTGATACATGCTCTTACATGAATAAACTTTAAAAACACTATGCTAATTATATAAGCCAGACAAAAAAGACAACTATTATATGTTGCCACCTATATGAGTTATCTGGAATAAGAAAATGCATAGAAATAGAAAGGAGAATAGAAGATACAGGGGGATTGGAGAGTTTTTGCTTAATGTGTGGAGAGTTTCTGTCTGGGATGATAAAAACCTCTGTACAATAAATAGTGATGGTGGTAGCACAATGCTGGGAAGGTATTTAATGTCAGATAATTGAACACTTAAAAATAGATAAAGTGGTAAATTTTATGTTTTATATTTTACCATAATAATTAATATGGATGAAAAAAAATAAAGAGTGGAGAGATTCAGCTATAAAGATAATTGGGGTTCAGAACAGCAGATCTGAGGGGCACCTGGGTGGCTCAGTTTGTTGAGCATCCGACTGCAAGTGATGCTCTGTGAGTTCGAGCCCTGCATCGGGCTCCACACTGACAGTGTGGAGCCTGCTTGGGACACACTCTCTCTGCCCCTACCCGGCTTCCTCTCTCTTTCTCAAAATAAATATACTTTAAATAAATAAAAAAAAAGAACAGCAGATCTGAGGAAATTACCCATAATACATCATGGATAATAACAAAATATCATTGCCAATGTTATGCCAAGTATATTGATACTGGGGTGAAATGGATAAATTCCACCCCCCAAGATAAATGGCCAATCTTACTCATGTATATAAACAGAAAAATAAATAAATAAATAAATAAAAGGCATGAATAACACAAAAGGTGGAATTAGAGGGAATTCACTTTCTCTACTACCCTGCACTTAGGAGCTCTTGAGATCTCCCTACGATTGGTTAACAGGAAAAAAGAAGACTCAGGTCCTGATTTACAAGTCCTGCATAATATGTAGGCACCTCCCAGAAGTGAACTGTAGTTCCATAGCACTACAGTCCCCTGCTGAAACATCCTTGAAAGACAGCGGTGAGGGGAAATCCTCCCAATAGGAAAACCATTTAGCCGTGTGCCTAGTTGTTCCTTTGATTTGAAAGGACAAATTACATACTGTTTCATGGGCTATGGTCAATGCTAGGCTAAATAAATGGTAAGGGACATAGAAGGAACATGATTAGAAAGTTCATGAGAAGGAAATTTGGGGGAAAGGTAGGTAGACAACATTTCCCTGAACAAGAAAAAAGGTGAAGTTATCAGAGATACGTGAGAATACTCATGGGCAACCTCAGCAAAGGAGAATTTTAATAATCAAGTGGATACGATGAGCTTTTTGCCCCAATCACCCTGGCATCATTCAATGGGCTCATCATGAGCCCATGTGACCATGGTGGGAGGGATGGAGGATATGCAGGGCCCAGTAACATGGATTTCCACTAACCAATGCCATTATTGTTACAGCCCCTGCTGAGTGCCCATCTGTCAGCAGCAAAATCAACACTGAGTTCCCAAAATGGCACCACTCCCCAAGGTCATCAGTCATTTTCCTTGCAGCATGTTGATTATATTAGACCACTTCCATCATGAAAATGAAAGGGTACGGTTCTTACTAGAAGAGACATTTACTCTGGATATGGATTTGTTGTCCCTACATGCAATGCCCCTGCCAAAACGACCATCTGTGGACTAACAGAATGCCTCTGTTGTCCTGGTATTCTATATAGCATTGTCTGTGATAAAAAAAAACAAACAAACTCAATTCACAGCAAAAGCAATGGTGCACTAGGCCCATGCTCATGGAATTCACTAGTCTTAACATGTTCCCCACCATCAAGAAGTAGCTGGTTTGACAGAATGGTGGAATGGCCTTTTGAAGACCCAGTTACAGTGACACCTAGGTGACAATACCTTGCAGAGCTAGGGCAAGGGTCTCCAGAACACTTATATACTCTGTGAATCAATACCCCATATATGGTGCTGTTTCTCCCACAAATAGGATTCACAAATCCAGGAATCAAGAGGTGGAATGGTACTGGCAACACTCATTATTACCCCTAAAGACCCAATAGCAAAATTTTGCTTCTAGTGCCCAAGACCTTATGATTTGCTGGCCTACGAGTCTTTTCGAGAGGGAGGAACGCTTTCACATTTATTCCACTGACACAACAATTATTCCATTGAAATAAAACTTAAGACTACCGCTCAGTCACTTCGGATTGCTCATGCTTCTGAATCAACAAGAAGGAGTTACTGTGCTGGCTGGGGTGAGCGATGTTGACTACCAAGTGCAGACTGGACTGGTTTGCCACAGTGGAGGTAAGGAAATGTCTGGAGTACAGGAGATCCCTTAAGCCACCTCTTAGTATTACCATTCCTTGTGATTAAAGTCAATGGAAAACTACAGCAACCCAATCCAGGAAAGACTATTAATGGCCCAGATCCTTTGGGAATGAAGGTTTGGGTCATCCGACCAGGCAAAAAGCCACAACCAGCTGAGGTGCTTGCTGAAGACAAAGGCAATACAGAATGGGTAGTGGCAAAAAGGTAGTTACTAATACCAACTATCTACATGAGCAGTTACAAAAGCAAGTATTACAATCATCATGAATATGTCCTCTTTATTTTGTAATCAATATGTTTGTATGTGTGTTTGTGAGGCACATATTGTTTCCCTCCCTCTCTTATTCCCTTATCATGTAACATAAAATGTATTGAATTAAGAGCATATTTAATTATTAATTTTACATCATAGTATTTAAGTTAGGGATATTAAGAAGAAGTGTAAACATCATTTAAGGACTTAACGTCATCTTCTGGGGAAAGGGGCTAATGCATTTTCAGTTGTACACTGGATAACTGTATGATGTTAGGCAAAATTATGACCTTGTTATTACCTTTATTGGGAGATTAAGAATAATTTAAAGAGATGTAAATGGGTGCCAAGTTGACATGCGGTGATGGTTAATTTTATGCCCTAATCTTACTGGGCTGTGGGGTGCCCAAGTATTTGATTAAACATTAATTTGGGGGTGCCTGGGTGATTTAATTAGTTAAACGTCCAACTCTTGATTTTGGCTCAGGTCATGATCTCATGGTTCATGAGATCAAGCCCTGTGTGAAGCTCTATGCTCTCGGAATTCTCTCTCTCCTTCTCTGCCTCTCCCCTGTATGCATGTTCGCTCTCTCTTTCAAAATATATAAACATTTTTTTAAAAAACATTAATCTGGATATGTCTGTGAAAGTATTTCCTTCTTCTTTTTTTTTTAGAAGTCTATTTATTTTGAAAGAGAGTCAGAGAGAATGCCGGAGGGGCAGAGAGAAAGAGGGAAAGAGAATCCCAACCAGGCTCCACATCACCAGTACAAAGCCCAATGTGGGGCTCAAATTCACCAACGATGAAATCATGACCTGAGTGGAAACCAAGAGTCAGACACTTAACCGACTGAGCCACCCAGGCATCCCTTGTGAAAGTATTTTAACTGTATTTTTTCTTTATTTTTTAAGAGAGATGTAGAGAGCAAGTAAGGGATGGGCGGAGAGAGTGAGACAGAATCCCAAGCAGGCTCTGCACCATTGGCACAGAGACTGATGCGGGGTTTTAACTTATGAACCGTGAGATCATGACCTGAGCCGAAGTCAAGAGTTGGACGCTTGATCAAATGAGCCATGCAGGCTCCCCTGAAAGTATTTCTAAATGAGATTAATTGAGTAAGGCAAATTGCTCTCTCCAATATGGGTGGAACAAAAGAACAAAAGGCAGAGTAAGGGAGAAATACTCCCTCTGCCTATCTTCAAGCTGGGACATCGGTATTGCACTGCCCTTGAACTCAGACTGGGACTTACACCACCAGCTCTACTGCTTCTCAGGTTTTCATACTGTTTATCCCCGTCTACATTTTTGTTTTTAAATTTCACAATGTATATCTTTTATCTTGTATTTCATTAACAAATTATTGTAATTGTAGTTATTTTTACTATTTATGTCTTTTAGCCTTCATACTAGATGTATAAATGATTTACTCAACATCATTAAAACATTTGAGTACTATGAATTTAACCAGTGGAGTCTGTACTTTCATTTATTTTCCAGTTACTACTTAGCATCCTTTCATTTCAGTTTCAAGGAGTCCTTAACATTTCTTATAAGGCTAGTCTAGAGGTTATGAACTCCTTCAGGTTTGCTAGGCCATGAAACTGTATTTCTCCTCCAATTCCTAAGGACAACTTTGTCAGGTAGACTTGGCTGCCAACTGTTTTCTTTCAACACTCAATGTATCATGCCACTCTCTTCTGGACTACAAATTTCTGCTGAAAAACCTGCTGACAGTCTTGTGGGGCAGGAGGGAGTCCTTCATATGTAACATGGCTTAAACATCTTAAAAGATGTTCTCTTTGTCTTTAACCTTTGACACTTTAATTATATGTGTCTCAGTGTGGGTCTCTTCGGATTCTGATCTGGAACTCTGTGAGCATCCTAAATCTGGATACCTGTTTATATCCCCTGGTTGTGAAATTTTTCAGCCATTATTCCTTCAAATATGCTTTCTACCCCCTTTTTCTCTGTTCTCCTTCTGGGATGCTTATAATGCAAATATCAGTCCACTTGATGGTGTCTTTTAAGTCCCTTAAACTATCTTTACTCTTTTTCATTCTTTTTTCTTTTTGCACCTCTGATTGGATGAATTCCACTGTTCTGTCTTCAAGTTCACTGATCCTTTCTTTGGCTTAATCTAGTCTGCTGTTAAACCCCTCTACTGAAATTTTCAGTTCAGTTATTGCATTCTTCAACACTGTGGTTTCTGTTTGGTACTTTGTTAAAATTTTCACTGTATTCATGCGTTGTTCTCCTGATTTCAGTGAGCATCCTCATGACCATTATTTTGAACTCTTTATCACGTAAATCACCTCACTTTCTTGAGTTTTATCTTATATTTTTGTTTAGAACATATCTGTTTCCCCATTTTCCTTCACTCTGTGTTGACCTCTGTGCATTAGATAAAACAGCCACCTCTACCAGTCTTTTTTTTTTTAATTAAAAAAATTTTTAATATTCATTTCTGAAGGGGGGAAGAGGAGCAGAGAGAGAAGGAGACACAGCTGTCAGCACAGAGCCTGATGTGGGGCTCAAACTCAAAGACTGTGAGATCATGACCTGAGCCAAAATCAGATGCTTAACCAACTGAGCCACCCAGTTGTCCCTCTCTCAGTCTTGACTGAATAATCTTGTGTAGGAGATGAACATTATCATTTAGCCCAAGTTCTTGGTTATCTCTCGAAACATAACCTTCTTTGTTCTTAGCGACTCCTAGTAACTGAGGGTGTGCCAAGAACTCTCAGTGTCCCACAGGAGAAGATCGCAGCACATAGATTTAGGATGACTGGAAGCTGGACCCCAAGGTAGGACCTTTAAAGTATTCAAACAGGCTTCCCTAAGGAAATGACTGGAAGATGGGTGCTTCTCTCTGTTTCCTCTGTGCTGAGCCCTGGAGTAACAGTTGGTTCAGAAGCGTTTCTTTGCTTGCTATAATCCCAAGGGACTTGTAACTCTGTTGGCCACCACTGTCAGATCAAGAGTTGTGTCCCCTGTGTCTACAAAAGCCAGGGTGCCAGATGTGTGCAATAACTCTTTTGAGGGTGATGCTCTTGCACTGGAATTGGTCAGAGAGAGAGTGTAGAAGCCTCCCCAGTCTGTGGAGAGGTTCACAATCAGCCCCTAGATATGTGCAAACTTAGAAGCCTGACCTTTAGTTGATACTTTTTAAGATATGCAAGCAGGCCTCTTTTCAGGAAAGACTGAGAGATGGGCATTTCTGTGCTGACCCCTGGAAGAAAAGCCAATTAAAAACTTTCTTTTTGGGGGACCCAGAAATGCAAGCCCCACTGGCCACCACAGCCACTGTGTCCTCTAGACAGCAGTGACAAAAGCTAGATTAGTAGATGGGCGTGTGAGGTCCTTTCATGGAGATACTGGTGAACCACAGTAGGGCAGAGGGAATCCTTGAGACCTATGCTAAGTTAGAAGTCTGACCTTCAGGCTGCAGTGTTTCCCCCAAGTTTTATTGAGAAATAACTGACATATACCACTATGTAAGCTGAAGGTGTATGGCATGATGGTCTGATTTACACATATTGTGAAATGATTACCACAATAGGTTCAGTTAACAGCCATCATCTCATATAGATACAAAAGAGGAAAGGAAAAAATTTCTTTGTGATGAGAACTTTTAGAAATTACTCTGTTAACAACTTTCTTATAGAACACACAGCGGTGTTAACTATAGTCATCATGTTGTACATTACATCCCTAGTACTTATTTATAACGGGAAGTTTGTACCGTTTGACCACCTTCCTCCAATTTCCCCACCCCTCACCTCCTACCTCTGGAAATTATAAATCTGATCCCTTTTTCTATGAGTTTGGTGAGGTATTTGTTTTTTTAATTTTTTTTCTTTTTTATGTCTTTATTCTATTTTGAGAGAGAGGGACAGAGACAGAGAGTGAGCAGGGGACGGGCAGAGAGAGAGGGAGACACAGAATCTGAAGCAGGCTCCAGGCTCTGAGCTGTCAGCACAGAGCCCGACGTGGGGCTCAAACCCACAGACTGTGAGATCATGACCTGAGCCGAGGTCGGAGGCTTAACCAACTGAGCCACCCAGGCGCCGCTGTATTTGTTTGTTTTTGTTTCTGCCTTAGGTCTCACATATATATGCGATCATACAATTATTTGCCTTTCTCTGACTTACTTCACTTAGCATGATGCATTTGAGGTGGGCCCATCCATGTTGTCACAAATGGTAAATGGTAGGATTTTCTAATTTTTATGGTTCAATAATATTCCAATGTGTGTGTATGCATATCTATCTATCTATCTATCTATCTATCTATATCATTATTCATTCATCCATCGATGGGCAGCCAATGTCTTGGCTATTTTACATAATGCTGCCATGAACATGGTGCAGATATTTTTCAAGTTAGTGTTTCTGTTTCCTCAGGATGTATATCCATAAGTGGAACTGCTGAGTCATATGGTATTTCTATGTTTAATTTTTTGAGAAACCACCACAATGTTTTCCGTAGTGGCTGTCACAATTTGCAGCCCCACCAACAGAGCACAAGGGTTCCCATTTCTCCCCGTGCACACCAGCATTTGTGATCTTTTTCATGATGGCCATTCTAACAGGCGTGAGGTGATACCTCACTGAAGTTTTGATTTGCATTTCCCTAATGATAGTAACATTGAGTATCTTTTCATGTACCTATGGGCCATCTCTGTATCATCTTTATTTAAGTTTTTTGTAATGTTTATTTATTTTGAGAGAAAGCATGATGCTGGGGGTGGGGGAGGGGAAGGCAAAGAGAGAGAGGAGAAAGAGAATTCCAAGTAGGCTCTGGACCATTCGAGCAGAGCTCGATGAGGGGCTCAGTATCACAATCTGTGAGATCATGACCTCAGCCAAAATCAAGAGTTGGATGCTCAACTGACTGAGCAACCCAGGCACCCCATGTATATCTTCTTTAGATAAATGTCTATTCAGGTCCTTTGGCAATTTAATGTAATATTTGTTTTTTTGGATACTGAACTGTAGGAGTTCTTTATATACTTTGCATATTAACCCCTTATCAGATATATGATTTGCAAATATTTTTTCCCCATTGCACAGGCTGTCATTTCTTTTGCTGCCTAAAAGCTTTTTAGTTTGATATACTCCCACTTGTTTATTTTTGACTTTATTGTCTGTGCTTTAGGTGTGATTTCCAAAAACTCATTACCGAGACCCATGTCAAAAAGCTTTTTGACTGTTTTCTTTTAGCAGTTTCAGGTCTTACATTGTGTCCACAATCCATTTAGAGATAATTTTTGTGAGTGATGTAAGACAGGGATCAAGCGTCATTCTTTTACATGTGTATACCCAGTTTTTCCAGCACCATTTATTGAAGAGATTGACTCTTTTCCATTGTATTCTTGGCTCCCCTGTCAAATCTTAGTTGGTCTATAAGCTTGGCTGCAGGCTGCAGCTTTAAAGAATGCAAATAGGCACCTTTCAAGGAAAGGCTCAGAGATAGACATCCCTGTCTGCTGCCTCTGAGCTGAGACCTGGGGGGATAGCCAAGGTAATTCCCTGGAAGACTTGGCAATCCAAGTCTTTATGAACGGTTATGAACTGTTATGTTATGAACTGTTCCTTTTTTTGCTATCATCTTGTGGACCTAGTGGACAAAACCCCATTGGCTTTCAGAGTTAAGTGTTGTGGGAGCTTGTCCTTCAGGTGGAAGTCTTAAAAGTTGGGGCCCTGGATATTGGGGTCCAAACCCTCTGCTCCTTAGAGAGAAGCTAGGAGTTCTGAGTTACTACCTGACTGTATGTCACAGTGCAAGGACAGAGTTCATGGTGAGTATATCTCACCCTTTCCTGATTCAAATTGATTTTTTTTTTTTTTGGTCATTTGCTTGATATATAGGAGTTGCTTAGCTAGTTTCTGGATTTGTTCAAAGGGAATTTTTCTGTGTATGGTTGCAGATTTGGTGTGTTCATGGAAGGAGGTTAGTTCAGGAGGCTAGTATGTCACTACCTTGGACTGGAATCTTGGAATTCTCGGGCTTTCTACTGAAACTAAAATTTATACCACTGGCTTTTCTGTATCTCATGCCTTTGGACTCAGACTGTAACTTATACCATCAGCTCTCCTGCTCCTCAGCTACTTGGATGTGGACTGGAACTATACCAATGGCACTCCTGGGTCTCTAGTTTGGTGACTGCAGATCTTAGGACTTCTCAGCTTCCATAATTGTGTAGTCAATTCCTTATAATAAATCATTTTGACACACATACACTGTTTTGCTGAAAACAGGAAAATACACCCAGGAACGCAAGAGTGAAACATAAATCTATTAATGATAATAATTAACTACTTAAAATATGAAAAGATAAAAACTATATAAGCATCTCAATAGATACAGGAAAATAACTCAACAACCAATCATGACCAAAATTTTAGTAAAACTTGGACTAAAAGGCATTTTCTTTGATCTAATTGAGAGAATCTACCAAAAACCATATAGGAAACAATATATGCAGACACATTCATACTCTTTGAAATTCAGACCAGTAAAAGGACTCCTACTACCCCACTTTTATTCAGGTATCCCCTGCTTTTCAAAAGTTCACATTACACCACTCTGCTTTTACAAAAGACCTCTACTAGTACTGTTTTCGCTGAGAAAAATCCAAAGAGGATCTTTGAGTTTATGACAAAAGGTAAAAAAGTAAAAACAGTGTTCAGCATTTGGTTTGCAGCAGGCTGTCAGACAGGCAGTGCACACCCCAAGCAGCAAGAGTGGCGCCATTAAGCTCCTCCCCCGGGAACTATATTCGGCCTCTCATCAAGCTGCCATAGCTTAGAACTGTGTCCACGAGCATCTGTGCTTTTATCTTGACTTATTTTGTATATTCATTGGTAAGATGTGTTCTGAGGTATTAGAAAAGCCTAAGTGAGGTTATTTTTGGGGTCTGGGAACACTAAAAAAGTTTTCCATATGAATTAATGGTAATCACATCTCACTTTAGGCCAGTTTGGCTTAGGAAGGTTTCAGAGGAATGCTCTATTTTTGGATAGTGGGGTGAAACTTGTAACACTTAAAATTATAGACAGAACATTAAGAGTATACTACCTTTATACTGAAAAAGAATAAACTAAATCACTCTATTCACATATAATCTGAGTATCGATGCAAAAATAACAAAAAAAATTGGAAGACAAATTATTTGAATTAATAAAGGAAGTTATTAACATGTTTTTCTATAATAAGATCAATCCACAAATATCATCAACACAAGGGCAGAATGAACTCCTAAGAACAGACAGCAGATGGTGTTTACCAGAGGTTAGGGGTGAGGGAAATGGGAAGATGTTGCTTAAAGCATATGAACTTCTAGTTATAAGATGAATAAATTCTATGAATGTATTGTACAGCATGGTCATTACAGTTAATAATATTGTATTTTATACTCAAAAGTTGCCGAGAGAGTAAATCTTAAATGCTCTCACCACAAAAGACAGGTAATTATGTGATGTAACGGAGGTGTTAGCTAAAGGTAAGGTGGTAATCATTTTGCAATAAATAAGTGTATCAAATCAGCATGTTGTGCCCCTGAAACTTACACAATATTATATGTCATTTTTTAATTATGTCATTACATGTCAACAAAGCTAGGGAAAAAAGGAAAGGTAGAAAGTACAATTAAAAAGAAATATAAATTGGTTCTTAACTTTATATGAAAGAGCCAAGAGCCAAGAATAGTCAGGACACTTTTAAAGTGGAAAGATATGTCCTACCAGGCTTATCATAAAGCTATAGTAATTAAGAAAGAGTATTATTGGTACAAGGACAAATAAACCAAGAAAACATAAAGGTAATAAAAAGCCCACATTACAGGAGTGCCTGAGTGGCTCAGTTGGTTAAGTGTCCGATTTCAGCTCAGGTCAGGATCTCATGGTTGGTGGGTTCAAGCCCCGCATCGGGCTCTGTGCTGAATGCTTGCTCGGAGCCTAGAGCCTGATTCAGATTCTGTGTCTCCTTCTCTCTCTGCCCCTCCCTGCTCACACTCTGTCTCACTCTATCTCTCAAAAAATAAATAAATGTAAAAAAAAAATTTTTTTTTAAAGCCCACATTAGAGAGTAAACGCCACAGTGGCAAAAATCTTGTTACGTTCACTGATATATTCAGTGTTTAATTCCTTGGAATGCCTTAACAAAGTTCACCTTCCATTACTTAAAATTTCACTATGGAAAAAGTACAGTTATCAATGTGAAATAACTGACTTGAAGTTAAAATAAATTCGATTCACATCTCTAGTAAAAAGAACACCCTAAAAAATTCTTGTATTAATGTACATAAAATGTACAAGTAATTAGCAAATTTTACCTCAAGAAAGTTACAATTTTTCTACTTACAAGAGTCTTCATTAGCATAAACTTGTAAATTACCTAAAACATGGAACGTATCGAAAACTAAGGATGGGATTTGAGGAGAGGCTGTTTTAATTTTCAAGGTTGTTTGTACTGCAGCTCTAATTCTACAGATTTTCTCATACTACTTCTGCCAATTTTTCGTTCCCACACACAGAAAGCTAGACATTGTCCTAGTGAGTTCTGGAACACAGCAATGAAAACCACTATATCTAGCCACAGTCATTCCCTTTTTGCTCTTCAATGTATATAATATTTTTAAGTCCCTTAAGGACAAAATCCAAGTAATTGACACTTATAAAAATCTTCTGATTTTTTTCCCCCATGAATGACCTGCCTTACTATTTACTGATGCCTTGACTGAGTTGTCTTGGGTCTAGTTCCAACAACAGAGCCTGACACTCCATTCATTCACACACTGCCTTGACACCAGTACTGCTAGATCAGTGTCCACCAAACGTCTTTCAGGAAACTGTGCTAAAAAGGCTGTCTCTGCCCTGGTCTCCTGTAGTAACTATAACACACAAGCCTCCATTTTAGGAAGAGCTGTAACTTTGAGAACTATGGTCACAGCAAGTAGGAAGTCTAGGGCAACCCTGCCAGACTCTACCTAATAATGATAGTGGCAGAGTCACTTACAGCCTACCTTCTCACCCAAACAAGATTGCTCTGATTCAATTCCAGGATCAGATGCCCCAGTGAGCACTAGGGCAGCTAACTGTGCAATTCCCTTGTCCAGTGCGTAATGGAAGTATGAAATAAGCAAGATTATTTATGATCTTTTCATGATTATTACACTTTTTATTATGTACACTTATACTCAGATATAGGAGGGTGTGTGCTGAACAAAACCATGGGATATGGTTTCAAAAGTATGCAGAACTTAACATTAAGCCTTTCAGTATTTTTGTTATGCATATGCACAACACAGTCGACAATTGGGGGCTATCCTTTAACTAGACATCTATTAAAGTAAAAAAAGAATTATAAAATATAAAGTATGTAAAATAAAATAGAAAAAACAACTAGTTGCAGAGACACTTCCAAAATACAGAAAACAAAATTTTAAAACTATACACTATTACTATAGTTATTATGTGTTTTGCAAAAACAAACTCTAGTTCAGTAGGTTTTAATTTTGGTCTTTAAAAGAAGTGGGAAAAAAAAGGAAAATAGGTGCCAGATATTTGCTACCTTACTCTATGTTGAACCTCTACCTGACAGTTTTTATTAGTAGTTCATGCCGATGCTTCCCAAGTATATGGTGACATGCTTCCAATGACTCTGTAAATTCTAAATCATTATTCATTTACTAAAATCTTTTGCTAACCTCCAGATCCTATGTAAATCTATATATCTGATTATGTACCCTTGGACCCATAGTCCTTACATCCACTTAGCCCCAACAGTGAAAGGCAATCAACCTAAATTCTTTTAATGGCCTTAACTAAAAAAACCAAACTTTTTGAGCAAGCACATGTAGCATGTAACACTTATCTCTTTTTAAGTTATACAAATGTATGTAATATTAGTATAAAACAAATTTCAAAGAAGGTAAAAATAAAACAAAAGTATTTTTAAAATAAGTACTATTTATTGATATGAGAAAAATTTGTTAATTTGATTAAAATATATGTATATATGGATATATGTATTAGCGTTACCAACACTTCCAGTTTGCCTAGGACTAATGGATTTTTCAAGTTATTCAGTACAAAATCAATCAGCTTAATACTAGAAGATCACAACATACTTTTTACAAAAAAAAAAAAAAAAAAAGAAAGAAAGAAAAAAAAGAACAAGCCAGAAGTTACTTATTTTAAAGAGAATGAATGAGGGGTGCCGGTGGCTGAGTCAGTTGAGCGTCTGGCTCTTGTTTTTGGCTCAAGTCATGATTTCACAGTTTGTGAGTTCGAGACCCCCATCAGGCTCCGTGCTGACAGTGCAGAACCTGCTTGGAATTCTCTCTCTACTCTCTCTCTGCCCCTCCCCCGCTCAATGCTCTCTCTCCCAGAATAAATAAAAAAATCAATAAAAACAATGAATACTGATTAAAATGTGTATATTTACTTCCAATTACCCTAATTATTTCAGTTCTAGGGTTCCAAAAGAGAAACAAATAGCACATGGGGGAATCTATTCCTTCATTTGGAGATCATGCTTTTCCATGCATGAAGCTGAGGACAAAGTTTAGGACAGTTAGTGGAGGAGCAGCAACTACCCAGCTGAATCTCCCTGAAGTCACTGCCTATGCTCAGAAGAAACAGCACCTGCTGAATAAGGGGCCTGAGATGTGAGTCCAGAAAACCAGTTACAGTTCATATGGCCTGTATCAAACTAAGAAGATTACAGTAATTGCAGAAGAAGTCCCACTACATCCTGGCCATTAGCTACAAAGAAGAGGAAGTCAGTTATGATGAAAAGAAATTAGCCTGGGAGTCTGCCATCCTGGTTCTAGTTGACATTCTGCCACGAAGCAGTACCGTGACCTTGGGCAAGTAACTTTTCTGGATGCCTCACTTCCTCCACAAAGAAGAAGGGGACTGGATTAGGTGATTATAAAGAGGCCTTTTCAGATATTTGATTTTGGTGCCGGAAAGCAGCTATAAAGCTTAAATTCTAAAAGCTTAACATCTTTAAGAATTACTAAAAAATTATCTTTTAAGAAAATCACTTTTATAAGAAAATTTTTGTAAGAAAATTAAATCTGAGTAAATTGGGTAAAAAATCATGAAATTAAGAAGAAATAAAATTTTTAAGTGGGTAGCATAGAAAGAATTAAGGGAATAAAGCCAATTGGAGGAAAGGCAATAAGGCTACAACTTATTCCTGGTCCTATGTGGAAACGGTTCCCAAGAAATATTTCACTGCCTCCTAAAGAATTGAAGGAAGAGAAAAAAAAGCACTAAGTAGTGTTTGTATTTAGGAATATCATCACAGCATTTCATATTATTCTTTTTCAGTATATTTAACAAGATCCATTTTTTAGTCTAAAATATTTGTTTTCAAATTTTCAAGCCTTGATTAAGAACACAGTGGAAGGAATGAAGAAATGTTAATTAAAGGGATTGTTTAATTTAAAAGGTCCTTTTCCAATGTTTATGTATATCAAGTTATCACATTGTACACTTTGGATATCTTACGATTTTACTTGTCAATTTTGTCTCAGTAAAGCTGGGGGTGGGGCGTGGGGAAGAGAGTCTAAAAGAGAAACGGACGAGGTAAAAATCTGTGACGAGAGCCTGCTAGGCCAGTGCTAGAGAACACGAGGCCCACAGCAGATCTGCTCAAAAAGCATCCAGAACCAAACATAAAAGAAAGGACAAAGAGACATTTCTTAACTGCCCTGTGTGCGTCTTCTTGGATGCTGAGTTACTTTCAGTACTTACCACTGGCTACAAACTCTAATGTGGTTAAATTATTCTGGATGCTGTGGTTAAGTAATTGCTGTGGTCTTGGGAGCTACTTTTTATTATTATTATTATTACTTCTGGTTTTTTGGACGTTTCTCTACCCCAGGTAATTGACATTACTTTGGAATGGACACTGTGTGACTTCTGCTTGGTGTAAGAAGGCCCTGGGTGACTTTCTGTCCCCAAAAGAGAGTTTCCTTTATCCCTTCAACCCCTTATTTGATTATACTGTTATAGGGTAGGTATTACTATAATACCCAGGAATTTCTCCTAACTGGAATTAGAGTGAATAGCAGGCTACAAGCCTAACACACACTCTCGTCAGCTAACCCGGCACTAGACAGCACATGCAAACACAGACATCATGCTGGTTATGTCATTCTGAGCCAATATTTGTTGAGACTGATTTACTCACTGTCCAAAGGGGGGAAAAAGTGCAGATGTTTGACCACAAGCAGTCATTTAAGGCAATCAGACAATCATAAACACATTCAAATTATCCTTACTCTTCAATTTTTAATAGATCTAACCTTCCTAACTCTATGATTTTATCTACCTGTTTTCCAAAGAAAGAGATGAATTCACTTAACAGGGGCTCTGAGAAAGACAAACTAATAATTAAATTAAAATATCAAATAAATACCTAAGATGACAGTTTTTCTAGCAGTAATTTTTCTCATTGCTTGAATTTTCAACATCAGTTTCCCCATCCCCTTTACTATAGCATATATTCATATTTCATTTAATTTCATTTATTTCATTTTTTATGAGAGAGAGGGAAGGGAGGGAGAGAGGGAGAGAGAAAGAGAGAGAACACACACGCAGGGAAGGGGCAGAGAGAGAGAGAGAGAGAGAGAGAATCCTGAGTAGACTCCTTGCTGTCAGGGTAGAGCCTGACACAGGGCTCGATCCCAGGACCATGAGATCATTGCCTGAGCTGAAATCAAGAGTCAAATGCTTAACAGACTGAGCCACCCAGGCACCCCATCCCATATATCATTTAAATGAACTGAGAATCTTGTTAGAATTTTATAAAACTCCATGAAATAACTATAAATATCTGGAGATATAAGAAAGGATTATATAATTATCATATATGATATAAAATTTATAATAGCAGTTTGAAAAAATACAGATATGTTGACTATATTCATTTAAAGTAAAACAAAAGTCAAGTTAAAATTTAGGAAAAGTAAAACTTTAAACTACCTATAATGAATTGACTAATCTACAAATATCTACTGAGTGCCTAGTATGTGTCAGGCCCTGTTCTAGTTGCTTAGACTACATCAATGAACAAAACAGATAAAAAAAATAAGTAGGATTTGTATTCCAATGAGTAAAGGACACAAGAAACAATATACATAACAAATTACCAAATAAAAGATTTGCATATTAAAAAGATGACATAGGAAAAAAGAAAACATAGAACCAGAAAATGGGAAGTATGGGGTAGAGGAAAACAGGCAGTGTGAAATATTAAAATAGACATTTATTAATTTTTAATTTTTGACTTGAAAGAAATGGTTTTTAAGAAATGACAAAGTGAAAAGACAAATTAGAAAACTGTAAATATCAAAGACTCACCCAGGAAAGCTAATCTAGAATTATCAGAGCATGAGGCATGGAATGTACATCCAAGAACGCTCACGAAAACAGCATAATATCTATATACATTTCTTCAGTGAATTCAAGAGTAATTTCTCTCGAGTATAGTTGATACACAATGCTATGTTAGTTTCAGTAGTACAACACAGTGATTCAAGATCTCCATATAGACTATGCCGTGCTCCCCACCATGTAGTTATCACCTGTCCCTACATGAATGCCATTACTATACCGCTGACTATATTCCCTACGCTGTGCCTTTTACTCCCCTGCCTTCTTCATCCCATAACCAGAAACTTGTATCTTCCACTCACATATCTTATGTTCTTTAGAAGCAAATACCTAAGTTCAAACTCTAATGAAACAGCAGCTTAATTATAAGCACTCCTTGCTTGAGGAATAGGAAAGATAATGAACGAGAAGTACACCAATCACTGAATGTCAGGTCAGGGAAACCCCCAATAGACTAGTCCTTTCATCTTGTTTTAAAAAGAAGGAAAATAAAGGTCAGAGAGGTTAAATAACCAATTCAGGGTCACAAATCCACTTAGAGGCAAAAGGTAGGCCTTTTATTTCATCCAGAACTCTTTTTCTGCAATACCATGTTAAATGTGCAAAAACTGTAACAAATTAGACAAATTAACCTAAACGCCCATTTATCAAAGATTAAGATTAACAAAATAACATAAAGGGAACCTGGTTCAATTACTTTGCACAACTAAATAATTTTTTAAGGCTTTTAGAGAGATACATAATAACTTCAAGAAAGTTATTTTGGTCCCTTAGACTCTGAAAATATTTAATAATACAAGGACTTTATCTTATTACTACTGAAATTTAACAGTCAAAAATTAACATTCTATAACATTGGATATAGACACACTATAATCACAAATTTCACCCGAATTTTCAAGCATATTTCATGGACTGGGAATCAGAGATTCAAGAAAGTTAAGAGATTTGCCCATGGCATTAACAAGTAGCAAGCTTCAGAATTACACGCTGTGATGTGAGACAGTCACTTAAAGATAGGAGAATTTGTATTAGGAAGATATTTAGAAATTAGAAAAATTGATAAACATGTACCAGCACTTCTCAAATTGATGTTGTCCAGGAAAAAAAGTATTCTGTAGTTATATGTGTTTAAGAAATGTCTGCTATTTTATTCTTCTCTAGATTTGTAACACATTATATGAAATACTCTGAGAAATTCTACAGGAAAGTTTTCAATGTATTTACTGTGTACGTAATCATTTTCCTAAGCCCACTTAGTTAGTTACACAGCATTGAAAATCAATTCAAGAAACACTGACCTAAGCAAAATAAACAAACAAAAAACTCCAATGTGATTTAAGAAATTCAGCGATGGAATTTTTAAAATATTTTTTAAATGTTTATTTTTGAGAGACAGAGAGACAGATAGAGCATGAGCAGGGGAGGGGCAGAGAGAAAGGGAGACACAGAATTTGAAGCAGGCTCCAGGCCCCGACCTGCCAGCACGGAGCCTGATGTGGGGCTCAAACTCAGGAGCAGTGAGATCGTGACCTGAGCCACAGTCAGATGCTTAACAGACTGAGCCACCCAGGTGCCCCGAGTGATGGGATTTTAAATGAGGTGCAGTCCAAAGTGTTAGAACTTCAAAGTTTTCCAGTGTTAAACAATGAGATGATGCTAGTGGAAATAATAAAATAACCAGATAATTGGTTTGGTGTTATTTTTTTAATTCCTTACTCAATCACCAAATATTTACTGTGGGTCTCTGTCATGTCAGGCACTGAGTTTTATACTAGCTGAGAGTTTCTGAAGTTCCAACAACCTAAGGATTTTTCTGTAGCTGTGGTACACAGCCACCAGAAGTATTACAACTTGTCAGGGGATCATCTAACAATGGCAGCTCCTCACTTGTGAAAGCCAAACCAAGAACAGACTTCCTCCAAAAGACTTGCCTCCGAGTGCCAACAGCCACTCCACAACAGTCCCATCCGGGTGACCTCTCTTCTACAGATATCAACTCCAGAACGGCACCAATCCCTGAACTCCAATGCTCCCTGAAAACTCTGCGTAGGATCAGCTGTCCTCCCTGCTGCGAGACTGTGCTTCGACCAGCCAATGCCTTTCCTTTAGGATAAGAAGCAACATGAATGGATTTGTCTACTTCAGGCACTGAATGATGGCCTCACGATGCTTTCACACAGCCTCTGAGGAAGTCTGCTCTCACAACCCTGTGCGCTCGACCCTCCTCCTCTCTTTTTTCCCCTCTTCACTTTGTATTTTGAAAGATTTCAAATCAACAGAAATATTGAAATAACAATACAATGGACACCTATAAACTCTTCACTTAGAATCACCAACTCTTAATATCTGGGGACATTTGCTTCCTCTCAAAATTATACATGCACACACATATATACACAATTTATATACATACAAACACACATACCTGCATGTTTATCTGTATCTATTTTTCTTTGAATAGCAAACATTTTTTTGAGTGCTTTACAGGGGCCTGGTGTACTTAGATGAATTATATCGTTTAAACTGCTTAAAAACCCCACCACCCAGTATCACTATGCCTGTCCCTCCCCTTCTTAGAGAGCTATTCCTTTTTAGTAAGTGAAATTCCACAACGCTGGGCTGTTTTGCCACCCAGACCTAGATGAAATATCAAATCTATCTTTTACATGACAGGTCTTCAAAAATATGAAGAAAAATTGCTTAAAACCTTTTTAAACAATTTGACGTATAACTTATACACCGTAAAATTCACATGCTTCACGTGTACGATTCAATGGTTTTTAGTAAATTTAAAGAGTTGTCTCGCCATCACCACAATCAAGTTTGAGAACATTTCCATTATTCCAAAAAGATGCTTCATGCCTATTCTCATCCCCAGCTCAGGGGGACCATTAATCTACTTGAAGAAACCATGTACCCTGGTTAGTCCTCTTCAAGGTTAAAAATTTCCCACTTCTCCTCATTTAAGTCTCTACCTAAGTAACATATCCTAGAAAGACCTTTTCCATGATCACTTTCAACCCTCACTTGAATTAGAGTAGTTCAGCATTTATATGGTTTATATATACTGAGGTCCTGCCCAAGATCTCATTTAAAGAAAAAGATTCTAAAACTTTAAATCTTTTTTTTTTTTTAATAAAAGGAACGAAAGCCTCTAATCTAAGTGTTGAACAAGTCATAAGCCATACGCAAAGCCCTGTAGCTAAGAGATACGCTTGAGACAGAAGATCTACTAATCAATACTTGTGGGCTCGGAAGAGATGAACCAACCATCAAGCTGCCTCTGTCTGGCCTGTAATTCTCCATCTTGTTCATAAGAACATCTTGCTGAAATTCTGTACTCTAGTGCCATGGCACCACACCATCAGAAAGGGAAATTCTTTACTCTGATATGAATTGTGAAATCAGGTAGGTTCCTACTAATTATAGATCCTGGAATTTTTGTTGAGATTGATGTCAAGTTCACCAGGGTTTAATGACTAGAAGCTCCCTTCCTCCATCATTTTGTAAATGAAGCAAACTCATGCCAAAGTTATAACTTAGTTACACTTCCTTAAAATAGCATTCTAGAAAAACCACCTGGTAATAATTAATACCACTGTTATAAATAATCTCTCTCCGAACGTACTTGTATTTCCAGAATTTAATTTGTCACCCCAAACAATAGTTTTAGTCTCATATACTATACTCATATACTAGAATACTGACTAAATAAGCCTATAAATTAAAAAATATGGGCACAGTACAAAGTTGTTATATTACCAATTAAGCAACTCGGAAATTAATTGTGCAAATATTCGTGACTGCCAACAGGAAAATACATAATATATTCCAGTTGTAGTACATAATACATTCCATTTGCTCCTTCACAAAGGGCTTCAGTTTCAATCAGGAAGTGTACAAGACAATTGTCTTTCTAGAACATGTAAACTGGACAATGATCAGTCACTTTTGTTCCGGGAAAATTAAGAAAAAGTTTATCTCCAGTCTCCACAATTTTCCTGAAATCAAAATGGAATTTAGTATGCCCAGAAGAAACGCATTTTAAGTCTGTTCTCAAGAACAGGGACAAAAAAAAGTGATAACATGAGAAAGATGTTAGACTTAATTATATATAACAATTCTACTGAGAATAAACATATAGGATATAATGAATGATCTTTCGGTTTTACTTTAGATTATACTCTGCAACTTCAAAATTCTGGCATGTATAAATAAGAATCTTTTCTAGATGTTTACCCACACTATCACTGAAACTCATATGTTAATCTTTAAACTATGAAAAGCTTAGTCTGTATTTCTAGTGGCTTACAATGAATAACATGTGTAGTCTTCTAAATGTACTAAAAATATTAATAAAAACATATATCTATGTACTTACCAACTACCAGCCTGTAAATTATTAAGTATCTTCATAAGGACTAGCTGTGGTAGCAAATAAAAAATCTTAATAATGACTAATATCAATAAAATAGTGATTAACACCTAGGCTTACAACCGTTGCTGACTACTACAACTTTCAAACTCCTTTGCTTATTGCAGAAAAGTCTTTGAAACCGGCTTTTGCCTTTAATTCTGGCCTTATTTCCAGCCATGCATTTTGTGTTCCTGCCTGACATATCAAACTACCATAGTTAGCTGACCACACAGGTTTTACATTTTCTGGCCTTTGTAGGTGATGTTCTCTTCTGACCAATATGGCCTGTGTTTCTCCTTTCATTCAACTAATTCCTTCAAGATATAGTCCAAGGGGTGCACGCTTAGGAAATGTTCCCTAATCTCCAGTTTAATTTAGATGCTCCCCTGTGGTATGTTGCATTGACAGCCCTAACACTCTTTACCACATACTATATCCACTCCCATTGCCAAGTCATTTTGAGTGCTTTCACACTGTAACTGAGAACAATCATGTTACATGCTTTGGCTAATAGGTGTTAGCAGATATTAGCAAGCAGAGACTAAGGAATACTTAACCATTTCAACTTGTGCTATTGCACTCTGCCACTGTCATGAAAATGCGCCCAGACTAACCTGCTGGAAAACTAGACAGAGGGAGCAGAGTTGAGTCTCCCCAGTTCTCTCTCTTGAGGCATCCTGGATTGGCTGAATCAGCTGATACTCAGACAGATGACAAAACCCAGTCAAGACTGGTGGAGCTGCCTAATCTACTCTCCTAGACACATACACATACACATACATGCTGAGGTTTTACTACCGAGGTTTTATGGCTTTTTGTTATGCAGTATTATTGTGGCAATAAATAACATATCCACCCTCCAAGGTGAGGTGCTTCCATAGCACTAATAATCACATATGTTACGTTACACTTTTATAGTGACTCACTTATTTCTCCTCCCCTAGGCTTTAGAGGAGAAAGCATGGCTTATTAAAATTTGTATTCTCAGCACCTAACGCAATGCCAGTTGCATGTGGGCATGAAATACATGTTTGTGGAAACAAGAAAGAAGGGAAGGGAGGGTGGGGCTGAGGGTGGGGAGGAGAGAAGGAGAAAGAGAAGGGAAGAGGAAGGGGGACAAGCTGGGAGGGAGACAGGCAACAATCAAGTGGAGAATCCTGTTAAAGAGAAAAACACTGTTATGGAAAAACATACAGGTGATGAAGGACTGCTGTTTCGATGGGATTCACCTCCCCTCTGATTTCACTGGGATCTCAGACTCTACGGAGGCTTTCCCATGGTGTACAATTTCAGTGGGCCCACAGACTAAATACTGGTAGCACAGATTAAAACCTTAAGGCATAGAGGCAGCTGCCCTCTGAATGAGAAAAAATACCGACAATTTACATGATCTGTCAGTATAATATTAGCAACAAAGAGCCAAAAACTGCAGGACTTTGACCAACAACACAGGGTGGCATTAGGTTATGCAGAAGACACCAGGGCAGGGAATCAAAGGATTCATTCTCAGAAATCTTAACATTTTAGTATGCAGAGGAATAGGCAAAACTTCAAAGATGCAAGGGGAGAGGGGCTCCATTTCTGCTATAATCTCATACCCGTTTCCCATACCTCACTGCCTCTGTACCTTTGCCTCCATCCAGAAGGTTTTGCTGCACTCCCTCAGTCTGCCATCCCCTTCTGTTACCTGTTTAATACCATTCTATTTTTTAAGGCCTTGATCAAGTGTTTGCCCTTCCATGAAATCATCTCTAATCATCTCTAGTTATCTATCCCAATCTATCCCAAGAGAAGTAATTACAGCTTTGGAAATACATGCATATTTATAGCTTAAGAATACTACATCAGTAGTAACTGAATGATGGTAAAGACCTCATCTGTTTCACCTTTCTGAAATGAAACGGCACACATTGCGAGCTCAATAAATTTTTACTGAAACAAAAGCTTAAGGAAAAAAATGTTCAAAATGTTATTACAGTTGGTATGCTTTTGGGACATGTAACAATTGATCAAATAGGTACCAGATTAATGATATATTATTTAACAGCAGTAGATATTTTTAAAAGGTAGAAAAAAAATCAATGAATCTGAAAGGACATAAGGTTTAGAATCAGTGTAATACTAATAGTTATGACGAAATGTCAGCAGATATTTTTAACACATATGAAGGAATGACTATTTGCTAGATACTACTGAAATGATTTAAATGTCAAAACAACCCTATGAGGTAGGTTCTATTATTATTTTCATTTTCCAAGGTCTCATATTCAATGAGTGGCAGAAATGGAATGCCTACCCTCAATCAATGTAACTTCAAATTCTAAAAATTAACCCCCTAACTATTCAATAATACTGCCTTTCATAGAAACTGAAGGGATCTCAGATGTAACTCATTTCAACTCTCACTAGGTTAAAATAATAAAATAAAAAATTTCAGATCATATAAGCATATATCCAAAGAGGGTGCTTGTAGTAGAGTATTGGGTGACACATGGATAAACTACAAATGACTTTTTGACAATTAAGTGCAAAATGTGAAGAAAAGTAAACCAATATCAAAAGGGTACAATAGTTGAGTTTTTACAATTAAGAGGAAAAATCTGGAGAAGAGGAACATCAAATGCTTTTTATATCACTGGTCAGAAAAAAAAAAAAAACCTTTCATTCAGAGAATGAAAAAAATCTTCCAGGTCAAATGCAAATGAATGGCTTCCTCTCCATTCAAAGAGCTGAGTTTACCACAAGAAATTAATATTTTAGGTCTCAAGAATTAATTGTAAATATTAAAACTACATAACTGAGAAAATCCATGGTACCTTTATACATAAATCACATATACATAAATCACTGGGGTTCTGCAACAAACTTCTGAAATTAGTCTACTAATTTATGTTAAAATATCCAAGACTAAAATTTGGTTAAAAAATCTGCTTTAATTTAGCAGAAATACTAAAACAGGGGTGTCTGGGTGGCTGTTGGTTAAGCATCTGACTCTTGATTTTGGCTTAGGTCATGATCTCACAGTTTGAGATAGAACCTCACATAGGGTGCTGTCTGTACTGAGAGTGTGGAGCCTGCTTGGGATTCTCTCTTTCTAACTCTCTCTCTGCCCCTCCACCGCTCATGTGCACATGCCCTCTTTCTCTCTCTCTCTCTCAAAATAAATGAACACTAAAAAAAAAAAAGAAATACTAAAACATTTTAGCAGAAAATACCAAAACAATAAGTGTAGGGTTAATTTCATCATACAAGATATATTATAATAGATATAATACAGAGATTAAAACTGATACTTGAGAACAGGTTGATTAAGTAGGTATGTAATTATTATTATATTCAGAATGAAATTTTCTTTGCAGCTTAAAGATCCCAATACCATTCACATGAGATACACAGACAGTTCAACAAACAGAAAAGTCTCAGCTCAAAAACCTTTGACTTCCCCAAATAACTCCAGGAATCCAGGATCTCTAATTTCTATAACCTCAGGTTCCTACTAGCTTTGACAGACAGAATCTTTAGGCACCTCTGAGAGGAAAAAGAGAAAGTATGATCCTCTTCACCCTGGGGCCCAGAAGTTTCCAATATTCAAACAAGTATAAACAACTGGTCTCTCCTATATAAGGACAAGATTGCATTGTCTCAGCTACAGGGAGCTCCCTTCCCCTTCCCCTCCCCCCCTTATTTCAAACATTCGAAAAGCTATGAAATTATGCTTAGGTGACAGAATATACCTTTCACAGCTGTATGACTCAAAGTAATACCTGACATTTCAAATTAAATTGTTCATATGATACTATTCATTTCTTCATTAAATGCAAAGAGCTTGTTTCTACTTATAGATGTGTTCTTGAAACCCTGAGTGAAGAAAGTTAAGTGAAAGAGAGATTTCATTTTCAAAAATAAAAGAGGAAATTAGAAGGTGCTGGAGTGAGGAAATACTATTTTCTATATATGTAAGCTTTGGCTTGAAAGAGGAAAATGCCAAATAATTCTGTTTACCCTCACTAGATTTCCACACAGGTGTCATCTTTCTTGTACTGTTAAAATGCCAGAGCCTCCCACAATCTCTTCCAGACATGAGGTGGGGTGAGGGTGGAGGATTGGTGGGTGAAGGCGTAGAAAACCAACAAGACTGTCTGTAGCACTCTTAGGACATGGAATAACAGTAACACATACCAGAAAACTCTTGGTTCAATTCAGTACATCTACTTCAATTTTCTTAAAATCACACACCTTTATGGGTAAAGTACATATGGAGTTTCTCTCTAAAAAAATGAATCTTAGAACAACTTGGTAGTATCTTCGGAAGAAGACAAATATATTTACTTCTGTTTCCAAAAATATTTATGTTTTTATTTTAAACATCTATAAATATTGACATTTAAAATGTCTCTTTTTAATCTATTTGCTATGAAAACAAAATGATGGACTTTGAAAGGGTACTAAACCCACCATCATTACTTTTATTCTGGTAACTAACTTTTATCCTGATGGCTTCACAACAAAGCTTAGCCTTAAGGGTAAATCACCACATAGACCATTAAAACAGCAAAGACAGAAAAGAAGGTTGCTCTTACCCCCAGAAAATAGTTCTGTTTCTAATTTTTGTGAAAAGGGAACAAATTGGGTGCATCTTGAAGAGGAGTCACATCGGGAGGTATTTTTACATTAAACAAGGAGGAGTGCCTCACACGGACTTTCTAACTTTAAGTCACATTGAATACAAAACTCTCAGACCCAAGTAACATGAATAATAATCACCTGCAAGTTGCTAAATTCTTGTATTTTGGACTATGCCGTATTTTAAAGATGAAAAGTGAAAATTTAGAGTCCATATATGTCCTATTTTCAGCTTTACTATTAATACGTTGGAAGACCGGGGGTAAATCTCTTTACAAAAGCTAAATATTCCAAGGATGCTTTAGTAAATAGAGCTTATTAATGTCTACCCCCCCACACCTCTTAAATTACATATAAATTTGAGTCAGTTTAACAATATTCATTTAATATCAACCAAGATGAAAGCCCTCTATTAAAGGCTGAGGAACACAAACATGAAAAACACCAAGTCCTTGTGAACTCTAAAAAATAATGTACAGCATATTGGTCAATGAGCGTACTAATAAATGAGTATAACTGTCCCTATTAGGCAAACAAAATTATATTGATTATCTACCTTTAAAAAAAAATATCTGAGGTAGCCCAACCGGCTGGAAATAAACTACTGGTATAATCCAGAGTCAGAAAACTTTCTATAAAAGGTCAGACAGTAAATATTTTCACCCTTGTGGGCCACTGGGTTTCTGTTGCAATTATGCAACTGCCATGGTGACACCTAAGCCACCCCTGCCAATCCATATGTGAACGAAGGAGTGTGGAGAGTACAACTTTATCAGCGATCATTAGAAGTTGAAATTCACAGAATTGTTGCATGTCACAAAATAGTACTCTTCTCATTTTTTCCCATTTTAAAAAAAGTAAAAACCATTCTTGGTTACACATGATATTCAGAAAAAGCTGGCTGTCAGGATGGGACCCTCAGGCCATAGTTTGCTAGCCCCTGGTATAATCAAACGCCAGTCCCAAATAATACATGAATTTAGAGTGACGCTAGTGTGTACCGACCATGACTGCTACTGGCGTTCAGGGAGGAGAGGGGAGAACATGTTAGAATAATCAAGAAGGGTTTCTTTGAGTGAGAAGGCTTGGGTTGATCTAAGGATGATGAGAATTCATTTACAGAAGGTACTGTCTAGTTAGCACATGCAAAAAAAAATTGTTCTGCCAGCTGAAGCAAAAGAAAACACTATTTTGTCAAAGCATGTAGTAAACAACGAGCAATTATGTGTCATGCTATTGTTTAAGCTGTACTGTACAGTGTGCCCATTTTTGAAATATTGTATATTCACGTTTAAAATAACAAAAAACAAACTGTTGTGGGTTATCAAAAAAGACACGTGGAAGTCCTAACTCATGATACCTCAAAATATGACCTTATTTGGAAATAGGATTTTACAGAGGTGATGAACAAGGGCATAGGGATGGGGCATAATTCAATATGATCGGTATCCAAAGAGAAAGGAGAAATGTGGACATAGACACAGAAGCGCACCGAGGGAAGACTACGTGAAGGAAGAAGACCACAATGAGAATGCAGCGGAATGTCAAGCCGCACAATGTCAAGGACTGTCTGCAACTCTAGAAGGTAGAAGACACAAGGAAGGATTCTCCCATAGTGACTTCAGGGAGAGCATGGCCCTGTTGACACCTTGGTTTTGGACTTTTTGCCTCCAGAACTGTTAAACAATAAGCAATGCAGGTTTTGATACTTTGTTACAGAGGTCCTAGGAAATTCAAATATAAACAGAGTATTAAGAATTTTTTTTTTTTACTTCGTAAGACTGTCTCTATATTATGCAAATAAGATGGCATCATTTAATAAACAAATAAAACATTAAGTCTGAAATAAAATGAACCCTGCACTAAAACTGTTGTGTTCGACAGTGGATTTTCTTTGCATGGTATGGTTACCATCCAAGTCATTGCTTGTCTTTTTTCTTCAGTGCCTCAAAGCAGACATTCTTTGGCTAAGGTAAATAGCTAATGGGCAGAAGAAAAGACCCAATCAAACTTATTTATCTTGTTGCCTATTAGTGTCAGGTGAAGGTTACCTCAGTGAAGCAGATGGTTAATTAATTAGGGTGCTGCAATTAGGGGCCCTGGTATCCTCAAAGTCCATATAGTACATTCTCTGCTCATTAAGCCTAGTGTGCTCCTGAGTAACCCAAGAAATGATCCTTAAGACCACCTTGTTTCCAAATGGAAGTAACATAAGCATCCAGGAAATTCATTTGGATCCATGTCATTTTTTTTTCTTTTTTAAGATGCAGCTTCACTTTAAAGAATAAAAGGAACCATATATATATTTTTTTAATATTTATTAGTTTGAGAGACAAAGACAGAGAGAGGAAGGGGAAGAGAGAGAGGGAGACACAAAACCCAAAGCAGGCTCCAGGCTCTGAGCACAGAGCCCGATGTGGGGCTTAAAGCTCAGGAACCTAGAGATCATGACCTGAGCCGATGTCAGATGTTTTACTGACTGAGCCACCCAGGTGGCCCAAGAAACCATATTTTCTTAAAGCAAAGTATACCTACCTTACCTAACAGCTTTTTCTTGCATTGATTATGTTTTAGTATTTTGATTAAAGGGTCTGTTAATGGTTTAAATGTGAGCACAGCCTCGCTTCTTTAGAAAAAAAAAAAAATAACTGGGACATTGTCTTGGATGGAGGCCACTCAGAAAAATAAAGTTATCAACATTAAGACTACCACAGAGTTGTAGGATTGCATTTTGTTACTTTGAGTACATATCATTTTTTTTAATGTCTATTTATTTTGAATGAGAGCACACACAAGTGGGTGAGGGGCAGAGAGAGAGGGAGAGAGAATCCCAAGCAGGTTCTATGCTGTCAGCAAGGAGCGTGATGCGGGCTCAATCTCACGAAGCATGAGATCATGACATGAGCCAAAATCAGGAGTCAGATGCTTAACCAAGTGAGCTACCCAGGCACCCCATATCAGTTATTTATTTTGATTTATACCACGTAGGCTACTGAAGAGTATTAAGAAAGACGCAAATTATAAGATGTTATTTGCTATCTTCATTCTGCGTTTTGATAGAACATCTCTGAAAATGTGAGTTTACTAGGAATGTTAAAGAAAACTTACCCTTCATTTGAACATTTGCCTTAGAGGAAGCTGACTGATGTAGGCCATATTTAGCTATTACAACTCCTTATTTTGTGTTTCCTTCTCAGGCTTCCAATTTATGCCAGCACTTTATCTGGAATCTTTGCTAATCTTTTTTCCCAATGTACTATTTTCTATAATGTGTAGAATTAAAACAAGGTGGTAGGTTCTAATCCAAGCCATTAAACCATAGTCCCGAGATTATAATGACCTATAATGTACTAAGATAATAAAAACTTCTTTGGGCAAAACTTACTTAGAGTTGGAGAAATATATTAAAAGACCCCTTTGGTAGTAAATTAGTAAAGGCATATGAGGTACAAATTTGGAGACACAGATTCCATTTCTATTTAAAGTGGGAGTTGAGATTTCTACAATCAACCAGTGAGACTTATACTTGGGTTTAACAATATTACCTTAAGATACAGTAAGAGAGAACTCTAACCTAAGCCTACATGTCACAAACACAACAACACTGATACTCATCACTGGCACATAACCCATGTCTTTCACTGTCGTGACTAACATCATTCAGGCCCTACGGGAAAAATTCTCCACATTTCTCAAAACAAAAGGCTACTGCATCAGAATGCCATGAAGGTTTGTGGGTTATGTTACTACTGACATGGGAAATGCACACTGCTCTGGGGAGTTGGAAGGATTAAGTGGTAGAAATGCTGAGGTTCTCAAATCTTCCTCTCAGACAGCATGAATGCAAAAGATTGCTGTGTTACAATGTACCATTTTCAAATAGTGCCAAGAATCCATTTTCTTGCTTCTCCTCTGATTCATGATTTCAGGGCTATCTGTGAGGACATGGGTCATCATTTAAATTCTTGCTCTTTGCCTTACACATTTTGGGGGTGGACTTGAACAAAACCTGAATCAGACATATAACTCAAAGAAAATATCATTTCCGTCTCATTTTTAGCACAGATTTACTTTTTTGGTAATTGAAAAAACCAGTATGTGTTTGGAATTTTTGGAATAAAAATAATAAGAACTATTGACCCTAACCTACTCCAAAAAAAGTGGACATCTTTCCTGTTTTTTAAAGATTTCCAGTAAAAGAAAGTCCAAAGCTGCATTCAACTGTTTATGTTAAAGTTTCCATTTTCAGTTTATTTGTATTTCATCCATTAAAAAAATGTTTTGAAAAACGAGATTCGCATAGAATGTTGGCCAAATTTTCAAAGAGTTCCAAACATGCTCTCTCAAAATATGAACCTACAAGTTTTTTAATGTCTCTGAACTCAGATTTGTGCATTTCAATGTCATCTGGGTGCCCAAATTTAAATTTCACGGCTGCTTATCAAGCGCAGTAACTGAAAACTTGAACTAAACTCACAAGTGTGCAAAGAAGTAAATATCCATTGGAAAAAAAACCCTGATTTACAGGGTGGCCCATTTAAAACAGTTCCCATTTAATAATGTGGCTGTGTACAGGGCCTCTTTTAAATGGGCCACCCTGTATGAAGCTTAAGTCCAAGATAAAAAATGTCCTCCCTTGAGAATTTTTAAAAACCAAAAACACTGTAGGTTTAGTGGTTATTTTTAAGGTTTTAGATGGTTTCTTTGGACTCCTTTAGAACTGAAAAAAGATGGATACACATTTTAAAAATGAAATGTTACAACCACACATCTGTAATGAGAACCAGTGCCAGTGGATATTTTTAAAGCAAATTAAAACGGTCAACTTTTTTTAACTTAGGCAAACAGCTGCTACACACACAGTGCACAGTAACTACTTTTCAGCAAAAGTTCAGAAGGAATTTCCTAATGAAGATTTATAGGATGTTCTGGGATTGATAATTAAAGGTTCCCCAAAAAAGATACGAACGACAGCATCAGAGATGTGAGGGTTAAGGGCACTGAGCATGCCTGTGCTCCATGGGAGGGCCCTGGAATTTAGAATAAAAAATACAGGGTAGTTACCACAAAGGGAAATTGGGATGAAACATACATGGAAGAAGCTTTATAGTGTATCTTTTCTCTACTGACTTCAAAGTCTTTTTGTAAGATTCCAAAATGATTTCTAATGTTTAAATACCTCTGTAATTTAGTTCCTTCTTTTAAAAAAAAAAGGAATGGGGAGAGAAAAAAGTGAAAAGGCTTGCCAAAAAAAAATTACATTGCTAAAAGAGATTATGGGCTCTGAAGATTCTGACTTCCACTGTGTACCTGACATGAATAATGCTGTTCCCCTCCAAAGACAATATAATCATACTCATAACAACTATGAACCTTCCCATCAGACTATGTGCCACGTACTCTTCTGAGCACTTGACATCATTAAATTATTTAATCCCCACAACAATACTATGAGGTTGGTAATGTTATTTCCATGGATAGGTAAGGAAAATGAAACACTAAGAGATTAAGTAATTTGCTCAAGGTCACAAACATAGTAAAATTGCCTACTGTGATTCAAGTTAAGATTCAGGTTCCAGGGTCAGTACCCTTTAAGTATTAGGCTATTCTAAATCTTTAAAAAGAACAAGAAATCACATAGTTCCTTGAAAGGATCATTTTGAAAGTCTCATATGCTGAACACGACATGCACACACCTTTACAAATAAAGCATACATGCTCAACTTCATTGTCAGAGGTAGTTCGTTCTTTTGACAAATATTTATTGAACACTTTATTGTGACAAGTATCAGTCTAGGCACTGGTCATAATGCAATGAATGAAACAGGCACTTTACCTTACCCTGACAGTCTCAATACTTAGGTCTTAACTAATTGGGATGAATGCTTAACCTATAGAGAGATATTTATTGACAAGCCAGCAGATAATGAAGTAGAGCCACATGATAGCTATGCTCTACAATAAAGTACTAATTATATTTATTCCCTTGGAAAACTGACAAAGTCGAAAGGAAGTAGGATAGGCAGAAGTAAGCAAACACAGGAGGAAAAACAGGTAACTCAAGCAATGGAGCAGCAGAAGCCCAAGTAATCAAAAACTGCAAGACTGAAAAAAGGACAGTGAAAAACGGAATACAGCAAAAGAGAAGGAAGCCACAGCAAATACAGGAAGAACAAGAGAGATAAGAATCTCAAGAACAGGCAGCTGTTACTGAGTGTAACTGTATCTCATTATATTATTTATGTTTTCCTGAAGACTAATGATGCTCTGTAGTTTTCATGTGCTAATTGGCATTTCATATGCGTTCCTTTGTAAAATGCCCTGTGTTTTGCCAATTTTTTATTAGCTTGCTTACCTTTATATAATTGAAGCATAATAGGTATGTTAGATATTCTGGAAACGTTCCTTTGTCAGACCTAGGTACTACAAACATGCTCCAACAGTCTGTGACCTACTCATTTTCTTCAACATAAATTTTCAGTAGATCCAGCACAAGTAGTTAAAAGGGAATCCTTTCATCCCTGAATTACCTGGTTATCTTTGTAGATAATAAACTGGTCATTTCTGTGGGTCTATTTATAGACTCTACTCTGTTCCATTGCTGTATATGTTTATCCTTCTGCCACTACCACACTGTTTTGACATTGTACTTTTCAACAAGTCTTGAATTCAGATAGTGTAAAGGCTCCAACTTTATGCTTTTTAAAACTGTTCCATTTTCTGTCCACATATAAATTTCAGAATAGGCATGTCAATTTCTATTTTTAAAAAACATAGCTGTGATTTTTTTTTAAATTTTTTAAAAGTTTATTTATTTTTGAGACAGAGAGAGACAGAGCACGAGCAGGGGAGAAGCAAAGAGAGAGGGAGACACAGAATCCGATACAGGCTCTAGGCTCCAAGCTGTCAGCACAGAACCCGATGCGGGACTCGAACCCACAAACCACAAGATCATGACCTGAGCCGAAGTCAGACGCTTAAACAACTGAGCCACCCAGGTGCCCCAAAACATAGCTGTGATTTTGATTGGGATTGAATTCAACTATAAATCAATTTGGAGAGACCTCACAATAAATCACAATAGTACGTATCTCTGCTTGCTTTGATTTTTTTTCTCTCAGAAGTATTTTGTGATTTTCACTGTACAAACTTATTCCTATAATATGCTTTTTAATTCTATTATAAATGGTTTTATTTTTATTTCATTTTATTTTTTAAAACTGTAATGAGGTATGATTGGTATACAAAAAGCTATACATACTTAATACATACAACTTGATGAATTTGGAAATAAGTATATATCCATATCCATGAAACTATCACTACAATTTATGCCATAAACATATCCATCACCTCCAAAGGTTTCCTCTGGGCCTCTTTATTATCATTTTTTGTGATAACACTTAATGTAAGATCTAGTCTCTAAGCAAGCCCATGGGTATATAATACAGTATTAACTGTAAACATTATGCTGTAAGGTAGCTCTCTAAAAATCATTTATTTTAGATAACTGAAATTCTGTGCCCTTTGACTAATATTTCCCTGTTTTTCCCTGCACCTAGACCATAGCAATCACCATTCTGTTCTCTGCTTCTAGGAGTGTGACTATTTTTGATTCCTTTTATAAATGGTATCATGTACCAATTGTCCTCTTCATCTGGCTTACTTCACTTAGCATGTCCTCCAGGTTCATTCATTCTGCTACAAATGGCAGGAATTTTTTCATTTTTAAAGCTGAGTAATAGATCACTGCACCATGTTTTATTTATTCGATCACCATAAATGGATCGATTTTCTTTATTCGATTACCATAAATGGACATTTACATTGCTTCCGTATCTTGGTAATTGTGAATAATAAATTTCATTTACTAATTCTTCTGCTGAGTTGTAAAAATACATTAATTTGCTTGTTAACTTTGTATCTTATGACCTTGATAAATTCTTTTACTAGATCTGGTAGTTTTAAAATTCTTATTATTATATCCATTCTTTGGGCATTTTCTATATGTAAAATTGTGTAATTTATGAATAAAGACAATTTTACTTCTTTTCAACTAGAATGTTTCTTACCTATTCAGCTTGACTTCCTGAACTATTTAGGATTTCTAGGACTATACAGAAAGAAGACTAGTGGTAAGAGCAAACGCCATGCCTTGTTCTTGACCTTTACATGGAAAATGCTTCATTAATTATGATATATACAGATATTCATAGATGATCTTAATCAGTTTGAGGAGCACATTTTCATTCATAGTATCAAGAGGTTTTATTATGAATAGATATATGAAATTCTGTATCTCTAAGATGATTATGATTTTTACCCTTTGTTCTATTAATGTGGAGAAATATACTGAAGGATTTTTAAAATGCTGAAACAAACATGCATTGCTGGATAAATTCTCCTTAGTCTATACGTGTTATCCTTTATAGGTGGATTAGATTTGCTGATATTTACCTGAAAACTCTTGCAACTTATGTTCATAAGATAATGATTTGCAGTTTTCTTGTAATATTTTGGTTTGGGTATCAGGAAAATGTGTTCTAATTAAAACAAAGGTATCTAGACTGGAATTTACCTGGTATAAAAGTCTGTAATTAGCAATTAAATGTCTTTATTTGATCATGGAACTACTGAGATTTTTCTATTTCTTCTTGTTTAAATTTTGATAATTTTTATTTTTAGGGAATTTGTCCATTTCATCTAAGTTATCAGGATTCCTTTATTATCCTAATTCTAATAGCAGTGGAATCCACAGTGATGTTCTCTCTTCCCTTCCTGATACTCGTATTTTCTGTTTTCTCTTTTTCTAGCTAGGGGCTGAGCTAGCTAGGGGCTTATCAATTTTCTGGTGTTTTCAGAGTACTGGCTTTTATTTTCATTGATTTTTCTCTATTGTTTATTTCACGGATTTCTACCCTTATATTTAGCATTAATTTTTTTCTACTTACTTTGGTTCAATCTGCACTTCTTTTTCCACCTTCGTAAAGCAGAGGCTTATTAGAATACTAATTTTCAGGCTTTTTCTTTTCTTTTCTAACATAAGTATTGAAAGCAATAAATTTCCCTGCCAGCACTGCTTTAGATTCATCTTATAAATGCTGACATGTTGTGTTTATTATCATTATATGAATTTTATTTATTTCTTTGTTTTTTTTCAGTTTTGTTTTGTATATTTTGAAGCCCTCTTATTAGATACATACATATTTAGGATTCTTGTGTTTTCTTGATCAACTGATACTTTTATCATCATACTCCTTTTTAAATCTCTGGACATGTTTTTTATCCTGAAGTCTACCTTATCTGATATTATATAGCCATCCTAGCTTTCATTGTGAAAGCCCAATCACCATGATTGGTGTTTAAGAAAAGCAAATAAGCTTTCTTAAGGAAAAAAAGTAAACAAAAATATCTTAGGAACTATGACATACTTTCTTAGAAAAATCATGAGTCTTAGAAAATCTACTACGAGTGTAGTCTCTAGAATTAAAAGACTGTTTTCTATTAAAAGATTCTTTGTCACTTTTCACCATGTGTTTACAACAAACTTATCAATTCATCATTTCATTGACTTCTCTATTAAGCAAAAGATTTTTGAAAAGATGAGCATTTTTATATATATGCATGTATAAGCTGCGATGTCAATTTTTAGAGAGCAAAAAACCTCAACAGGTACAACTTAAATTATCCTCTGCTTAAAATAAATGAAATTCAAAACAGAAAAACAACTGAAAAGATGAATAAAACTAAGATTGGTTTTTTAAAAAGATAAACAAAATTGACACACTTTTAGCTAGACTAAGCAAGGGAATAAAACAGGAACAAAATTATAAAAGGAAAAGAAGAAATTACAACTGATAACCCAGAAACACAAAGGATCGTAAGAAGTTACAATGAACAACTATACAAAAATAAACTGTACAATCTGGAAGCATTTCTAAGAAAAAATTCTTAGAAACATATAACCTAGACAATTAGGAAAGACAACTAGGAAAAACTAGAAAATCTGCAACAGATGCATTACTTGTAAAGAGACCGAATCAGTAATCAAACATCTCTCAGTGAAGAAAAGCCCATGGCCAGATACCTTTCTAGGAAATTTTAGAAACATTAAAAGAAGAATTAACATGATTTTTTCTAAAACACTTAAAAAAACTTGAAGAAGAGAAAACACCCTCAAACTCATTTTATGGATGCAGCATTATGCTGATACCAAAACCAAAAAAGGATACAATAAGAAAACTACAGGCCAATCCTGGATGAATACAGGTAGAAAAATTCTTAATAAAATAGTAGCAAGCCAAATTCAACAAAACATTAAAAAGATCACGCACCATAATCAGGTGGGATTTATCACTGAGATACAAAGCTATTTCAACATATGTAAATTAATAAATGTGATCCATCACATCAACAGAATGAAAGGGAAAAGTCGTATGATTGTCTCAACAGAGACGCAGAAAAAGCATTTGACAAAATTCAACAATACTTCATGATAAAAATCTTACCAAATAAGATATAGAAAGAACATATTTCATTCAATACAATAAAGGACAAAGAAGACAAGTCCACAACGAGCCTTATACCCAATGGTGAAAAGTTGAAAGCTTTTCCTCTAAAATCAGGAACAACACCAAAGTAACTGCTCTCACGACTCCTATTCATCATAATACTGGAAATCACAGCCAGAATAATAAAAGAAAAAAATAAACGGTATCAGAATTGGAAAAGAAGTAGAATTATCTCTATTTCCAAGTGATATAATTTTATATAGAGAAAATCTTAAAGACCCCACCAGAAATCTGTTATATCTAATGAACAAATCAAATAAAGCTGTAAGATACAAAATTAACATACAACATATCATAAGTATTTCTACACAACAAATTATGTGATAAATAAAGGAAAAGATTCTATTTACAACGGCATGAAAAAAATGAAATACTTAGGAATAAATTTAAAAGGAAGTGAAAGATATCTACACTGAAAACTAAAAGATGATGATGAAAGAAATTTAAAAATACATAATAAATGTAAAGGTATTCCATGTTCATGGATTAAAAGAATTACTACTGCTAAAATGTCCATACTACCTAAAGATGTCTACAGATTTAATATATTCTCTATTAAGATTCTAATGGATTTCTGGGGCGCCTGGGTGGCTCAGTCGGTTAAGCGTCCGACTTCAGCTCAGGTCATGATCTCGTGGTTCATGGGTTCGAGCCCCATGTAGGGTTCTGTGCTAACAGCTCAGAGCCTGGAGCCTGTTTCTGATTCTGTATCTCCCTCTCTGCCCCTTCCCTACTCATGCTCTGTCTCTCTCTGTCTCAAAAATAAACTATAAAAAAATTTTTTTAAAAAGATTCTAATGGATTTTTGAGAAATAGAAAAAGCAATCCTAAATTTATACGGAATCACAAAAGACCCCGATTAGCCAAAGTAATCCAAAGAAAGAAGAACAAAGCAAGAGGCATCACACTTCCTGCTTTCAAGCTACATTTTATATAAAACATATAGTATTGACATAAAACACATACACAAACAGAACAGAATCAAGAGATGAGAAATAAAATATGCACATACATTTAACTAATATTTGACAAAGGAGCCAAGATTAGTTAATGGAGAAATAAACTGTCCTGGAAAAACTGGACATTCACATGTGAAAGAATGAAATTAGATCGCTATCTTACATCACTCAAAAAATTAACTTATATGAATTAAAGGCTTACCAAAAGGCATAAAACTTCTAGGAGAAAATTTTTTAAAAAAAGGAATCTTGACTGATTTTATGGATATAGATTTTAGGGTTACAAGCAACAAAATAAAAAATAAACAAGTAGGACTACATCAACCTACAAGGCTTCTGCGGAGGAAGAGAAATTATCAAAATAAATGAAAAGACAAACTATATAATAGAAAATATTTGCAAACCAAATTTTGAAAAGGGGTTAACATCCAAAATTTATAAAGAACTTATATAATTCAATAGTAAACACACACACACACACACACAGAGAACCCAATTAAAAATGAGCAAAGAACCTACATAGATATTTTACCAAAGAAGATATAGAAATGGCCAACAGGCATATGAAAAGGTCCTCACCATCAGTAATAATTAGGGAAATACAAATCAAAACCAGAATAAGATACCACCTCATGCCCGCTGAACTGGCTGTCATGGAAAAGGCAAGAGGAAACAAATGCTGGTGAGGACGCGAAGAGAAGAAAACCTTTGTGCACTGTTTGTGGGGATGTAACTTAGAACCGCTACTAATAAAAACAGTATAGAGGTTCCTCAAAAAGTTAAAAATTGCACTAACCTATGATCCAGCAATTCCAATTCTGGAAATCTATCTGAAGGAAACAAAAACACTATATCAAAGACACACCTGCACCTCCATGTTCACAGCAGTTATTATGTATAAGAACCGAGACACAGAAACAACCTAAGTGTCCACTGATGGGTGAATGGGTAAACAAGCTGTGGAATCTATATGTACAATGGAATTTTAAGCCACACACACAAAAAAGGAAATCCTGTCATTTGACACGACATGGATATACATAAAGCATAATGCTAAGTGAAATGAGCCAGAGAAAGACAAAGTGATGTCACGTACATGATGAATCTTAACTAAAAAAAAAAAAAAGTCATAGGAAAGGAGATCCGATTTGTGGTTACCAGATGCAGGGGACGAGGGAAAGGTAAACCAAATAAATATGGTCAAAAGGTACAGCCTTTCAAATGTAAAATAAACAAGTACCAGGGATATAATGTACAACACGATGACTACAGTTGATGTATAGAATACTTGAAAGTTAAGAGAGTAAATCCTAAAAGTTTTCATCACAAAAGAAAAAAAAAGTTTTTTCTATTTTTTTGTATCTATATGAAATGACAGATGTTAACTAAACTTCTTGTAGTAATCATTTACCAGTAAGTTTAAGTCAAATCATTATTGCTGTACACCTTAAACTTACCCAGTGCTCTATGTCAAGTATATCCACAAACAGGGAGAAAATCCTCTGCCTAAAGAACTCCGATATAGCATTCTACCAGGGAAAGCCCTTCAAATACATTCTCTTTGCACCATTATGGAAACTGCTATATAAAAGACAACAGATTTACTTGCTACAGATATATATTTTAAACAGGATTTTAGGGCAAAATGAAGTTTTAGTTTGGACATCTGGACAATGTTACTCAATAATAAACAAGGCTTAGGATAGAATAACGAAGATCTGGAATCAAGTCCTTGTCTGCACATCCTACTTATGTGCAGAAGGATGCACATAAGTTTCAAATTCATAGTTTCTTTGTGTAGATATTCAAGCAATAATTCCATCTTTAAAATAAGGAATATTGTAACACCAAACAAACAACACTAAATTTCTTGAAAGCTTACTCTGTCCTAGACCAGTGTGGACCAATGTCAACCACCTGACTACCACTTTACAAATTATGTTGTTTTTTTATTCTGGTAAGGCTGTCCATTATTACTTTCTTTAAGTTAATATATATTTCTACTTAAAAAATTTATTTCAGGGGTGCCTGGGTGGCTCAGTCAGTTAAGCGTCCGACTTCGGCTCAGGTCATGAACTCATGGTTTGTGGGTTCAAGCCCCGTGTCGGGCTCTGTGCTGACAGCTAGCTCAGAGCCTGGAGCCTGTCTTTGGATTCTGTGTCTCCCTCTCTCTCTGACCCTCCTCTGCTCACACTGTCTCTCTCTCTCTTTCTCAAAAATAAATAAAACATTTAAAAAATAATAAAAAATTAAAAAAAATTTATTTCAAAAAGGGCGCCTGGGTAACACAGTCAGTTAAGCGTCCGATTCTTCATCTCGGCTCAGATCATGATTTCACGGTTTAGGAGTTCAAGCCCAGCACTGGGCTCTGTGCTGATGGTGCGGAGCCTGCTTGGGATTCTGTCTCTCCTTCTCTCTGTCCCTCTGCTGCTTGCCCCCCCCCCCCAAAATGAATACATTTTTAAAATGTTTTATTTAAAAAGAAACTTTCTATAATGGAAAATCAGCATCATATGCCAGAAAAGAAAGTGCCTACTCTTGATGGCAATTAACAAACCAACCAATCCCATCATCCTTTTTGGAGACATTCTGAATGGAGAAGTGAGGAAGAGATGGAGAGAAATGTAGGAGACAAAACAAGCAGAAGGAAGTCAAGTCACAAAAATGGCAGTGTTAAGATTGGAGTAATGAGTAATGTGTCATACCACAAGGCAAGTAGGTCATCAGATTATTCCAAAAATTATTTTCAAAAGTTTTATTGAGATATAAGTAACATTATCACAAAATTCACCCTATTAATGTATATACATACTTAAGTGGTTCATATTCACAGAGTTGTAAAACCATCACCATAATCTAATTTTAAAACATTTTCATCACCCCCCCCAAACCCTGCTTACTTATATTAAGAGTCATTCCCCATTTCTGTTTCCTCTCCTAACCTTTACTCGACCCCAGGCTACCGCAAATCAATTTGTCTCTACAGATTTCATGATGGGATTACGTTCTGGACATTTCATGATGGGATCACACAATATGCAGCATTTCTGTCTGGTTTCGTCTTTCACTTTGCATAATGTTTATAAGGTTCTTTCATGTTGTAGCATGTTATCTCTAACTCATTCTTTTTAGGAAAAAATATATTCCTTTGTAGAAAAATACATCTCTACTGGCTTTTTATTAAATTCCAGTTAACATACAGTGTTATATTAGTTTTAGGTGAATAATATTGTAATTCAACAATCCCATATATAAGCTGGTGCTCCTCACCACAAATGTACTCCTTACTCCCCATCACCTATTTCACCCAATCCCCCACTCCACCGAGATCTCCTCTGTAACCATCAGTTTGTTTTCTACAGTTAAGAATCTGTTCTTGATATGTATTTCTCTCATTTTTCCCTCCTTTGCTTATTTGATTCTTTCATTTTATTTTTTTAAATGTTTTTATTTATTTTTGAGAGAGAGAGAGAGAGAGAGAGAGAGAGAGAGAGAGACAGAGTGAGCAGGGGAGGGTCAGAGACTGAGGGAGACACAGAATCTGAAGAAAGGCTCCAGGCTCTGAGCTAGCTGTCAGCACAGAGCCCGACGCGGGGCTCAAACCCACGAACCGTGAGTTCATGACCTGAGCCGAAGTCAGACGTTTAACTGACTGAGCCACCCAGGCGCCCTGATTTTTTTTTAATTCCACATATGTGTGAAATCATATAGTATTTATCTTTCTCTGACTTATTTCGCTTAGTGTTATACATTCTAGTTCCATCCACATTGCTGTAACATTCTCTTTATGGCTGAATAATATCCCATTGCATGTATATACCACATTTTTTTGGTCTGCATTGCATTCTTAATGCAAGGTTTGCACTTTTTTATTTAATTTATTTTTAAATTCAGGTTAGTTAATATACAGTATAGTACTGGTTTCAGCAATAGAACCCAGTGATTCATCACTTACATATAGAACACCCAGTGCTCATCCCAACAAGTGCCCTTCTTAATGCCCATCACCCATTTAGCACATCCACCTACCCACCGCCCCTCCAGCAACCATTAGTTTGTTCTTTATATTTATGAGTCTCTTACGGTTTGCTTCCCTCTGTTTTTATCTTATTTTTCCTTCCCTTCCCCTATGTTCATTTGTTGTGTTCCTTAAATTCCACGTATGAATGAAATAATATATTGGTCTTTCTCTGACTCATTTTGCTTAGCAAAATACACTCCAGTTCCATCCACATTGTTGCAAATGGCAAGATTTCATTCTTTTTCATTGCCAAGTAGTATTCCATTCTATACATAAACCACATCTTCATCCATTCACCAACTGATGGACCCTTGGGCTCCTTCCTAATTTGGCTATTGTTGATAGCATTGCTATAAACATTGAGGAGCATGTATCTCTTTGAATTAGTGCTTTTGTATTCTTTGGGCAAATACTTGGTTGTGCGATTGCTGGATAGTAGGGTAGTTTTCTTTTTAACTTTTTGAGGAATTTCCATACTGTTTTCACAGTGGTGCAAAAATCTGAATTCCCACCGACAGCACAAGAGGGTTTCCCTTTCTCCACATCCTTGCCAACATCTACTGTTCCTTCTGTTGTTGATTTTACTCATTGTGACAGATGTGAGGTGACATCTCACTCTAGTCTTCATTTGCATTTCCCTGATTGTAAGCGATGATGAACATTTTTTATGTGTCTGTTGGTCATCTAGATGTCTTCTTTGGAGAAATGCCTCTTCATGTCTTCTACCCATGTTTTAATTGGATTATTCATTTTTTGGGTGTTGACTTCTATAAGTTCTTTACATATTTCAGATACTAACCATAATCAGGACATTTGCAAATATTTTCTACCATTCCATAGGTTGCCTTTTAATTTTATTGACTGCTTCCTTCAATGTGCAGATGCTTTTATTTTGATGTAGTCCCAATAGTTTATTTTTGCTTTTATTTCCTTGCCTCAGGAGACATACCTAGAAGGAAGTTGCTACAGCCAATACCGAAGAAATTACTGCCTGTGTTCTCTTTTAGGATTTTTATATTTTCAGGTCTCACATTTAGGTATTTAATCCACTTTTAATTTATTTTTGTGTATGGTGCATAAAGTGCTCTAGTTTCATTCTTTTACATGTAGCTGACCAGTTTTCCAAACACCATTTGGAGAAACTGTCTTTTTCCCACGGATATTCTTTCTTGCTGTGAAGATTAACTGACCATATAGCTGTAAGTTTATTTCTGGGTTTTCTATTCAGTTCTATTGGTCTATGTGTCTGTTTTTCTGACAGTACCATTATGTTTTGATCACTGCAGCTTTGTAATGTAGACTGAAGTCTACAACTCGGATGCCTCCAGCTCTGCTTTTCTTTTTCAAGATTCCTTTGGCTATTCGGGTTCTTCTGTGGTTCCATACAACTTTTAGGATTGTTTGTTCTAGTTTTGTGAAAAATGCTGCTGGTAGTTTGATAGGGATGGCATTAATGTGTAGATTGCTATGGGTAGTATTGACATTTTACAAATATTTGTTCTTCAAATCCATGAGCATGGAATGTCTTTCTTTCTATTTCTTTGTGTCTTCAATTTCTTTCATCAGTGTTTATACTTTTCAGAGTACAGGTCTTTCACCTCATATAATTAGGTTTATTCCTAGATACTTCATTATTTTTGGTGCAATTGTAAATGGACTGATTCCTCAACTTCTCTTTCTGCTGCTTCATTATTGGTATATAGAAATACAACAGATTTCTGTACATTGATTTTATATCCTGTGACACTAATGAATTCATTTATCAGTTCTAGCAGGTCTTTTGGTGGAGTCTTTCAGGTTCTCTATATAGAGTATCATATCATCTGCAAATAGTCAAAAGTTTTACTTCTTTACAAATTTGGATACCTCTTATTTCTTTTTGTTGTCTGACTGCTGTGGCTAGGACTGCCAGTACTATGTTAAATAAAAGTGGTGACAGTGGACATCCCTGTCTTATTCCTGATCTTAGGGGAAAAGCTCTCAGTTTTTCCCCATTAGGATAATGTTTCCTGTGGGTTTTTCATATATGGCTTTTATTATGTTGATGTATGTTCCCTCTAAACCTACTTTGTTAAGGGTTTTTTATCATGAATAGATGTTGTACTTTGTCAAATGCTTTTTCTGCAACTAGTGAAATCATATGATACTTATCCTTTCTTGTATTGATGTGATGTATCACACTGACTGATTTGTGAATACTGAATCACCCTTGCACCCAGGAATAAATCCCATTTGATTGTGGTAAATGATTTTTTAAAGGTATTGTTGGATTTGGATTGCTAGTATTTTGTGGAGGATTCTTGTATGAATGTTCATTAAGGATACTGGCCTGTAGTTCTCTTTCTTTAGTGAGGTCTTTATTCGGTTTTGATATGAGGGAAATGCTGGCCTCATAGAATGAATTTGAAAGTTTTCTTTCCTTTTCAATTATGTTGAATTGTTTGAGAAGAATAGCTATTAATTCTTCTGTAATTGTTAGAATTCACCTGTGAATTCACCTGGAATTTTGTTTGTTGGGAGTTTTTTTATTACGGATTCAATTTCTTGCCAGTTCTTGGTCTGTTCAAATTTTGTATTTCTTCCTGATTAAGTTTTGGTAGTGCATATGTTTCTAGGAATTTGTCCATTTCTTCTAGGTTGTCTAATGTATGGGCATATAGTTTTTTATAATATTCTTATAATAGTTTGTATTTCTTTTTTCTTTTTAATGTTTATTTTTCGAGAGAGACAGACAGAGAGAGCACAAACAGGGGAGGGGCAGAGAGACAGAGACACAGAATCTGAAGCAGACTCCAGGTTCTTAGCAGTCAGCACAGAGCCCAATGAGGGACTCGAACCCACGAACCACGAGATCATGAACCGAGGAATAGTCGGATGCTTAACCGACTGAGCCACCCAGGTACCCCTAATACCTAATAATAATACCTTTAATAACCATAGAGGTATTGGTTTTTATCTGAGTTATCTCAGCAATGCTATCTCTTGTTATCAGCTCCATAATCCGGACGAGGTCACTCTTCCTCTAAGGATCTCAGTTTCCTCATCTGTGAATAAAATTTGTTGGGCTAATAATTAAAGTTATATTATGTTTTAAAGTATGATGATTGAAAGTCAAATGTCTCATCCCTCCAGATATAGTGAACTAAAGTAACAGAAAGAAAAACTCTATATGCTTCCTTTCCCTCAATGTTCTGATAGATTTATGGCACAACGTCTACATTAAAATAGGAATCTATTCTTTCTCTAATAAAATATATTATCCAGAAACTGGCATAACTTAATATATTTTCAAGCTTATATGTAACCACTGCACCTCAAGTACATGTGGGTTTCTCATAATATGGTCAAAATAAAAACACACATTAATATCCTACACATCAGTTCTGATAAAGGAATCCATTAAAGTCATATACATACACATACATATAAGCCACACACATATAAGCCAAACCCACAAATAGTCCTATTAAATTTCACAGTCTTTTTGTTTTTTCAAAAAGTCATCTTTGAAAGCAAGTAACAAAATAGGCATTCAAATCATAAAACAATAAAAAAAAATGAATAGGGTAATAAAATTACCAACACACTGGTCACATGAATTAGTTTACCACAAAAACTTTTAAGATAAACCAGTTTCCTTAATGAATACACTAACTTCTAATTGCACTGAAATATAAAATGCTATTTCTTAAGCACCTAGTGTGATCACATTTCTGCTTATTATGATCCTACATGTGGAAATCAACAGATATTATTTCCATGGTTTCTGAAATATTTCTTCTGGTTTTCTATTGATTTTACATTTTATTTTCTCATAATATATTTCATGTGTTAGAAAGTACTAAGACTTAATAAAACAGTTTAAGACTTCAGGTTGTTTTTCTCAAGAATTTTTATGAGAAGGAGGGCTTACACATTGTCTTTTAGTTTTTCAGAAGTCATTAAATCTCAGAAAAGGATAAATGATTTCGAGAGTTTAACTAAGCTACTTCATGGTGTTGCTGCCTCGGCCCCCATGTTGTGCAGCCTGCAGGGGCTTTAAGCCACCATTTGTCCCCTAACGCAAGCACGTGCCCTACCCAGCAACTGCAGAGTCACAAGAAAATGTAAGTTCCTGATATAAATTCCCCAACAACCCTTATGAATTCTACCAAACATATAAAGAAAACTTACTACCAATATTTCTCAAATGTTTCAAAAAATTTGAAAAGGAGAAAAATTTACTAACTCATTTTATGAGGCGAGCATTACCCTGATACCAAAGCTATAGACACTACAAAAGAAAGGAACTACAGACCAATAAACCTTATAAACATCGATGTAAAAATCCTCAACAAAATAGTACCAAACAGATTTCAGCAGTATATTGAAGGATTATACATCATGATCAAATGGGATTTATTCCTGGAATGCAAGGAAGACTCAACAAACAAAAAAAATCAGTGTAATATGCCACAGTAAAAGAATGAAAGAAAAAAACCCACAAGACCATCTCAATTGTTGCAGAAAAAGCATTTAACAAAATTCAACACGTTTATGCCATAATAATACTCAACAAAATAAAAACAGAAGGAAACTATCTAACATAACAGAATATATATATATATATACATATACATATATATATATATATATATATATATATATATATATAAAGAACACAGAGAGTATAATACTTAAAGGTGAAAGTTTAAAAGCTTCTCTTCAAAGTTCAAGACCAAGGTAAAAATGCCCACTTTCGCCACTTTTATTCAACATAGAACTCAAAGTTTTAGCCAGAGCTATTGTGCAAGAAAAAGACATGAAAGCCATCCAAATTGGAAAAAAGTAAAATTATTTATTTTTGCAAATATGGTTTAGAAGTAGAAAAGCCTAAAGATTACACACACACACACACACACACACACACACACACACAACCTCTTAGGAATAATAAATGAATTCAGCAAACACAAAGTCAGTGCACAAAAACCAATGCCACTTCTACACATGAACAAAAAGTAATCTGAAACAAAAATAATTCCATTTACAGTAGCATCAGAAAGAGCAAAATATTTAGGAATTCTTAACCAAACAACTTAAAGACATGTAGATAAAATAAAAATTACTGCTGAAAAAAAATATTTTAAGAAATAAACAAATGGAAACATAGCCCATATTCATACATAGAAAAACTTAACATTATTAAAATGTCATTACTTCCTGAAGCAATGTGTTCAAAGCAATTCCTACAAATCCAAATATTGTTTTTTTGCAGAAATAGAAAAACCCATTCTAAAGTTCATATGCAATCTCAAGGGATATTAGTCAAAATGAACTTGAACAGAAGAACAAAAACTGGAAGACACATACTTCCTGATTTCAAAACTCACTACAAACCTACAATAATCAAAACAGTATGGAACTGGCAAAAGTACATATACACAGACCAAAGGAATAGAATGGAAAGCCCAGAAATAAATCCTCACATGTACGGATAAGTTGACAAGGATGCTAAGACCCTTCAGTGGATAAAGAAAAGTCTTTTCAAGAAATGATGATAGAAAAATGGGATATCCACATGCAAAAGCATGAAGTTGGACCCAAACCATAAACCTCACACAAAATTGAACTCAAAATGGATCAAGGACTTAATTAACAATTATACTCTTAGAAGACTTGACACAAAAGATTCACAACACTGGATTTGGCAATGCATTCTTTGGCATATCCAGCAAAAGTGCAAGTAAAAACAGAAACAAAAAAACTAGACTCCATGAAAATTTTAAAATTTTGTGCATCAAAGGACAGTACCAACAGGGTAAAAAAGCAGCCCATAAGATGAAATGGAATATTTGCAAAGCATTTATTTGAAAAGGAACTAACATCCAGAATATATGGAGAACTCCTAAAATTCAAAAACAAAAGCAAACAACCCGATTTGCATATGGGAAAGGACTGGAACAGACATTTTTCCAAGGAAGATATATGAATGGCCAGTAAGCACATGAAAAAATGCTCAACATCAGTAATCACTAGAGAAATGCAAATCAAAACTATGATGAGATCATCTCACAGCCATTAGGATGGCCAGTATTCAAAAACATAAATAAAACAGACACACACACACATAAGTGCTGGAAAGATGCAGAAAAAATTTGAAGGCTTGTGCATTACAGGTGAAAATGTAAAATGATACAGTGACTAAGCAATATAGTACCATGCTCCAATAAAATCAAAACTAGAATTGCTATATGATCCACAAATTCCACTTTTGAGTAATAAATACAAAAGAACTGAGATATCTGTATATCCATATTCTCAGCAGCATTATTCATACCAGGTAAAACCTGGAAGAACTCAAGTGTCCATCTTTGCATGAAAGCATGAACAAAACGTGGTGTAGAGGCATACTTCATTTTATTGCTCTTTGCTTCATTGTGCTTTGCTTCATTGTGCTTCACAGATACTGAGTTTTTAAGAAATTAAGGATTGTGCCATCCCTACGTCAAGCCAGTCTATAGGCACCAGTTTTCTAACAGCATTTGCACACTTCATGTCTCTGTATCGCATTTTGGGAATTCGCACAATATTTCAAACTTTTTCATTATTATTATATTTATGGTGATCTGTAATCAGTGATTGTGACTCACTGAAGCTCAGATAATGGTTAACATGTTTTAGCAATAAAGTATTTACTTAAGGTATGTTTTCTAGACCTAATGCTACTCACACTTAATAGACTATAGTATGGCGTGAACATAACTTTTATATATACTGGGAAACGAAAAAATTCACTTGACTCACTTTATTGCAAAATTCACTTTCTTATGTCGGTCTGGAACCAAACCTGCAGTATCTCCGAGGTATGCTTGTATACAATTTATTATTATTCAGCTTTAAAAAGGTAGGAAATTGCACAATATATGCTACAACATGTACGAACCTGGAAGACATAATGCTAATGAAATTAGCCATCATAAAAACATAAACACTGTAGGATTCTACTTATATGAGAAACCTAGAGTGGTCAAAATCGTAACAACAGAAAACGTAATTAATAGTAATTGCCAGGGGCTGGGGGAAGAGAAAATGAAAACTTAGTGGTTAATGGGTAAAGGGATTTACTTTTACAAAATGAAAGAGTTACGTGGACAGATGATGGCAATGGCTGCACAACAATGTGAATATATTTAGTCCCACTGAATTGTACACCTAAAAATAGTTAAGATGGTTAAATTTTTTGTTACATGTATTTTACCACAATACAAATAATTTTAAAGAATTTAAGGAAAACATAAGAAATGGAAAACATTTTTACATATTGCAAAGATGCTGATTATCAGAAAGTTAATCGAAAAATTCAATACAATTTCAACAGGAACTAATATAAATTTTAAAACTAATCTGGAGGAGAAAAGGCATAAAACTAGCTACGAAATTTTGCAACAGAACAATAAGAAGGGTACTACCTTACACTATACTTTAAAAAGCTTAACATTCAGGAAGAGATAAATATTTTGTAGTAAGTTTTCATAGCATTAAACACCTCTTCTCTGTGGCACGTATGCAATTTTACATGCTATGTAAAGCATTTATTTAATGCCTGTCTCAACTACGAAGGTATTCCTAGTTTGTAAGATAATGCTTGATACACAGTAGGCATTCAAGATCTATTTGCTCAATGAATGAACAAATGAATGAAATAAAATAGAGTACAACAACACCATCATTTATATATAAGAATAATACATTCATTCTCACGTCAATGAGGAAAGAATGCATTATTCCACTAGTGAAACTAATAAACTAACTAGCAATGTGGGATAAAAATTTTAGCCCCCAATCTTATATCATATATAAGAATGTCTTCAGATTGCTGGAAGCTAAATGGCAATGTACAAATATGGGTAAAGAACAAAATCTAATTCTGTTCTTAACTCTTCACTTTTCAACTATTATAATCTAGCTAAACATACAGAACAAATATTATTCCCAAGAAGCAATGTGAAAGAGAGAAGACTAAGTAAATTACAGCTTTAGTTAAGTATTATTTCATTGTAATTATAGTGACCAGACATTTTAGGATGGTGGGAACAATGACATTTTAGGATGGTGGGAACAATGTTGTCTCTATTTTCCACCCCAGATACTGGCAATTCCAAATATCCTCTAAAACTGGATCTCTATATACTATGGAAGCAGTCCAAACTGAGAGGTAGGAAGTTTTGTCTCTTTAGATTGTTTGCAAAGCTCTCATTAACTTTGATACACAGATTGAAAGATAGTAGGCGTTTTTCAATTCCATTAATCCACTTAAAACTGTTGCAAAACAAGACGTCAAATGTCTCCATGTTTGAATCTATGACACTGTAACAAAAGCATAAGCAGGTCATGGATTTCACCTACTTTAAATGTTTTACTTAATACCTGATAGCCTAGTCCAAAGCCCTGCCAAGGAAATGAATGACAGGATAGCATAGAAAAAGAGATTTCTTATTTCCTTTCTTAAATTTCTCTTTGACTGCTGGACCTTTCCTGAGACCAATCATCTTACATAGGAAATTATTTGAAATACGGTGTGTTAAATTTTGATTGAAACTTTTACTAATAATTCTACAAAGACTTAGCAGATAAACATTGATTTTTTTATTGGTGATTGTTCACGGGGGAAAAAAGAAATCCAAATATACCAGTGTGCTATGCTCTAGAAAAATCCGATGGAAAATGATCCCCCTGAATTCATAAAAATAAATTTTAAGGTCAAATGTAAAACAGTTCACCTGAATTCAAAAAGTAAGCATAGGAAGTCATTTCATTTTTCTTTTTATTTATTAATTTCTTTTTATTTAAAAGCAAGTTAGTTAACATGTGGTGTAATAATTAGTTCAGGAATAGAATTTAGTGATTCATCACTTACTTATAACGCCCAGTGCTCATCCCAACAAGTGTCCTCCTTAATGTCCCTCACCCATTAAACCACCCACCCAACACCCTGCCAGCAACTCCCAGTTTATTCTCTGTATTTAAGAGTCTCTTTTGGTTTGTCTCCTTCTCTGCTTTCATATTATTTTTGAGGAAGTCATTTTATTTTTCAAATGATTACATGCCTTATATTATTATATATACTGCAAGCTGATTTAAATGATCATTTCTAAATCATTTTTTTATGTGAGCATAGTGGACACACAATCTCATACTAGTTTCAGGTGTACAACACACTGATTCCACAAGTTTATACAATATGCTATGCTCACCACAAGTATAGCAACCAATTGTCACTATACAACACTATTATAATATCATTGGCTATATTCCGTATGGTGTGCCTTTTATTTCTATGACTTATTAATTCTGTAACTGGAGACCCGTGTCTCCCATTCCCCGACAATCATTTTCCTGTTCCCTTACTTTCCTCCCCTCTGGCAACCGTCAGTTTGTTCTCTGTATTCATGGGCCTGATTCTGAATGTTTGTTTATTCATTTTTTTATATTCCACAGGAGTGAAATCATATGGTATTTGTCTTTCTCAGTCTGACTTATCTCTCTTAGCATATTGCCTTCTAGGTCCATCCAAAAAGAATAATAAGATCTCATTCTTTTTATGGCCGAGTAATATTCCATTAATTTTTTTTCATGTTTACTTATTTTGAGAGAGAGAGAGAGAGAGACCGAGCACGAGTGGGAGAAGGGAACAGAGAGAGGGAGACACAGAATCCAGGCTCTGGAGACACAGAAAGCAGGCTCCAGGCTCTGAACTGTCACCACAAAGCCTGATGCAGAGCTTGAACCCATGAACCATGAGATCACGACCTGAGCCAAAGATGGATACTTAACCAGCTGAGCCACCCAGGTGCCCCAGTAATATCCCATTTTATGTATATATACCACATCTTCTTTACCACATTCATGTCTATTGATAGGCACTTGGGTAGCTTTCATATCTTCGCTATTGCAAATAATGCTGCAATAACCATAGGGCTGCATATATCTTTTTGAACTGGTGTTTTCATTTTCTTTGGATAAATACCCAGTAATAGAATTACCGAATCATATGAAATTTCCAGTTTTAATGTTTTGAGATAACTCCATACTGCTTTCCATAGTGGCTGACCAATGTACATTCCCACCAACAGTTCATGAGGATTCCTGTTTCTCCAGATCCTTGCCTGTTGTTATTTCTTGTCTTATGGATACAAGCCAATCTGACAGGGGTAAGGGGATATTTCAGTAAGGCTTTGATTTGCATTTCCCTGGTGATTAATGATGCTTAACCATCTTTCTATGTGCTGAGAAAGTTAAACAAAGCTAGAGGTATCACAATCTCAGATTTCAAGATATATCACAAAGCTGCAGTAATCAAAATAGTATGGTACTAGTGCAAACACAGACACGTAAATCAATAAAACAGAACAGAGAGGCCAGAAATAAACACATGCTTACATGGTCTGTTAATCCATGACAAAGAAGGCAAGAATATACAATGGGGAAAAGATAGCCTCTTTAAGAAATGGTGGTGGGAAAACTGGTCATCTACATGTAGAAGAATGAAACTGGACCACTTTCTCCCACCACACACAAAAATAAACTCAAAATGATTTAAAGACCTAAATGTGAGACCTAAAACTCTAACAATCCTAAACGAGAACACAGGCAGTAACTTCTCTGACATTGGCCATAGCAACATTTTTCTAGCTATAGCTCCTAAAGCATGGGAAACAAAAGCAAAAATAAACTAGTGGGACTGCATAAAAATAAAAGGCTTTTGCACAGCAAAAGAAACCATCAACAAAACAACAAGGCAACCTATTGAATGGAAGAAGATATTTGTAAATGACATATCTGATAAGTGGTTAATATTCAAAACATAAAAAAGAACAAGTCAACACACAAGAAACAACCGGTCTGGTCAAAAAATAGGCAGAGGACTTGAAGAGACATTTTTGCCAAGACGACATACAGATGGCCAACAGACAAATGATTCTTTTCTTACTGAAATCTTCCTTACTTTGCAAAATGACCCAGTACTGATGCTTAGAGAAGCATTGGTCTAGACATTAATAGAACTCTAACAATAATAGAAATGATATAATTCAATTCTCACAGAAAACATAAAAATGATATTACTATTACCCCCCTTTACAGAGGAGAACTGAGACTTACAGAGGTCATATAACTTATACAAGGACACAAAGGTGTTAGAATCTAGGTCTTTCTGACTCTACACCCCGAGGGGCTCCTAACCAGTACAAACATCACATCCCATGTGTAATAAAGGGGTGAGGGAGAAGAGTAATCTCTTGAGAGTAAACACAAGTGTGTACAATTAATAGTTATAATAGCCTGGTTAGGAGGCTGGGATTGAGGAGGCAATATCAAAGTTATGAACTTGAAGGATGAATGACTTGACATAATGTTCTTTTCTTCTTGCTAATACCACCTGTTCAGATATTCAACCCACATATTTAGTCTCCTGCAGTCCTAACCTCAAAAAGTCTTTTGAAATGTGAATTAAGGGAGTCCTTTTCTTCCACAGTGGAATTTTGTTTTTCAAATACACAATATTCAGACAAGAAGAGAGGATCACCATGAAAACCTGAATTCCTGATCATCTCACATATTTCAATCATTTTGATTTTGAAAATAAACTGCACCACCTACTTAAACACAATGCAGATTCACTCCTGCATGATAGGAGGGCAACAAGCCCTCTGCCATTCCCAAAAGCACTAGCAAGCATAACAGAACAGTCAAAAACAACCATTTCAGCATTCAGAAAATCACCCACAGGCTTACAACAAACTGAGAAACGGTTATTGACAAAAACCACTGAACTTTCATAAGAACGGCATCAATTGCTGCAGTGATTCCTCCAGGGGCTTCTGACAAACCCCGGCTCTGTACATGCAGTAGCTCAATGAGGGCAAGTCCTCATGTGACAACCAAAGTTTTGCGGCTGCTGTCAAAGAGGGGTTTGCTTCATTTAAAATGTTGTCAGTTCAAACGGTGATCTTGGTGGTCCGTGAAGAGGGAGGGCCACTGTCTCTTTCTGTTTGAAGTAGTGGGTCTTTTTCAGGCAAGCAACGGGCTGGCAGGCAAGTGAGAAATGTAATGGGTAATTCTGGGAGGTGAGACAGCCACGTGGGGCCAGACGAGATGGCCAAACATCCTGCACTGATTGAAGTTGGCCGATACATGCACAGCAAAGACTGCGGTGGGTGCAAGCCGCTCTTACATTCTTAGAAAATAGAACCTGAGCTAACACACTGAGGAGATACAACAACAGAGCCCGGTGGAAAATAAGAGCAAGGACAAAGGTAAAACAACCTAAACACTGAATACAATTCCCAAATCAGCACAGATCTGGAACTGGACAGAGGAACCCTTACTGGCTTCAACTCTTTGAGCACAGTCTTTGACCAGTAACTGACTGAAGGGGAAGCTAAGCAGAAACAGAAGGCAACACCTAAGAAGCTAGGCTTAAACACAAAGAGAGTTAAAAAACACAACAACATACAACATTAAACAGAGACATCCGGGGCCACACAGTTTGGGGTTTAGACTAGATTACTAGCAAACACACAAAGAGAACAGCCCTCAGGGAAGAAAAAAAATACCGGGATCTAGAACTGCTATACAATATTATCTAAAATTTCCGGAGTTCAATATAAAGAAATTATGAGACACATATAGGAACACAAAAGTGTTTCTGATTCGGGAAAAAGCGGATCAACTGAAACAACTTCTGAATGTCCTTTTACGTTGGATTTAACAGATAAAGACAACAAAGCACCTATTATAAATTAATTCAAATAACTAATATGTTCTACCATCTTCACAGACCTAAAGCATGACATCAGTGATTTACTGAATGGAATAGCATAAAGAAATAAATTTAAAAACCAACAGAAATTCTGGAGTTAAAAAGGACAATAACTGAAATGAATAATTCACTAGAGGAGTTCAATAGCAAATTTGAGCTGTCAAAATACAGAATCAGTGAATTTGAACTCAAATCTATAGAAACTATCCATTCTAAAACAGAAAGAAAAACAATAATTAAAAATCAATTAAAAGATGGGGCGCCTGGGTGGCTCACTTGGTTGAGCATCGGACTTCAGCTCAGATGATCTCATGATCCGTGAGTTCAACCCCGACACTGGACTCTGTGCTGACAGCTCAGAGCCTGGAGCCTGCTTCGGATTCTGTGTCTCCCTCTCTCTCTGCTCCTCCCCTGCTCATACTCTCTCTCTCAAAAATAAATAAAGATAAATTAATTAATTAAAAGAACTTCAGATAACATCAAGTACACCAATATAAATGGAAACAGAGTCCCAGAAAACATGAAGGGAAAGGGGAAGACAAAAATATTCAGTTATGACCGGCTGATTAAAAAAAAAAAAGCAACATTAATCAACACATCCAGTCTCAACAAACCCAAACGGATTAACTCAAAGACATCTAGACATGTTATATCTCCCCCAAAAAGAGAGAAAAATTATAAAAGCACCAGAAGAAAAATGACTGGTCCCACATAGAGAATCACAATGAGACTAGCAAGTAACTTCTCATTTAAAAAGAGAGAGAGAGAGAGAGAAACAATGAAGGCAAGAAGCAATGGAATTCCATGTGCAAAGTGCTAAAGGAAAAAAAATTACCAACCAAGATATCTATATCCAACAAAACCATTTTTCATAAAAACATTCCCAGGTAAATAAAGGCTGAGAGAAGATGTTGCTAGAAGACCTATCTTATAACAAATAATAAAGCAAATTTTTGAGATTGAAAGGAAAGTGACATGATCAACAAGTGGGCCTAAATCAAATTCATGAGAATGAGAGAAAATATTTGCAAACGATGTATCAAATAAAAGATTAATATCCAAAATGTATAAAGAACTCATACAACTCTCACTAACAAAAAAAAATCTGATTTAAAAATGGGCAGAGGATCTGAAGAGGTATTATACAAAAGAGGACACCTGCATGGCCAATAGGTATACAAAAAGATGCTCAACATCAGTAATCCTTAGGGAAATGCAAATCAAAAGCATAATGAGGTATCACCTCACACCTGTTATAATGGCTATTATCAAGAACACAAGAGATAAGTGTTGGTGAGGGTGTGGAGGAAGGAAAATCTTAAGTTTTTTTAAGGTTAAAACTGACGGTGGGAACATAAATTGGTGCGGCACTATGGAAAACAGTGGGAAGGTTCCTCAAATGATTAAAAATAGAACCACTAGCTATCCCACTTCCAGGCATATAAATCCAAAGGAAATGAAAACAGGATCTCGAAGAGATGTCTGCACCCCCAGGTTTACTGCAGCAATATTCACAACAGTCAACACATGGACAAAAACTAAGTGTCAATGGATGAATGAATAAAAAAGATGTGGTACGTATCTATACAACGGAATAATATTTGGTGATACGAAGGGAGGAAATTTTGTCATTTGCAACAACACGGATGGGGCTCAAAGGCATTACACTAAGTGAAATAAGTCAGACACAGAAAGAGAGATACTATGTGATGTCATTAATATGTGAAATCTACAAAAGTTGTAAAAACAGAGAGTAGAATGGTGCTCAGCCGGGACTTGGGGATAGGGGAACTGGGGAGATGTTTAAGAGTACAAACTTGCAACTAGCAGACAAGGTAAGTCCTAGAGACCAAATGCATAGCACAGTGATTATGGGCAACAATACTTGTATCACAGACTTCACAGTGGCTAAGAAACTAGATCTTAATTGTCCTCACCACAAAAAAGAAATAATAATTGTGTGAAGTGACAGAGGTGTTAGCTAATGCTACAATGATAACCATATTCCCATATGTAAATTTATCAAAGCAACACACTGTATGCCTTAAGCATACACAATGTTATGTGTCAATTATATCTCAATAAAAAATGTATTTTAATTTTTATTAATGTTTGTACATTATAAAAATATAATTATATTAACATAATTTATTATAATATGTTTAATGATATAATCTTATTTAACATGAATAGAAAAGATGGGAAGTGACATAAAACAGTAACTCAAATCTAGCAAGAGAGTGCTGAAAATGGTAAATATGTGGGTGAATATGAAAGATCCTACGAATATACTTGTTCTCATCATTTCTTCTCTTCTTTAAAAGTCAGAAGACTGTAAAAAACCAAAAATTACAATACTGCATACTAAGTTTATAGCAATGTTAATTTATATGGCAAGAGAATGAAGGAGAGAAAAAAAGGATACTCAGGCATACCTTGGAGATACTGTGGGTTCAGCTCCAGACTGCTGCAATGACCTGAATATTGCAACAGCGCAAGTGAAATGAGTTTTTTGGTTTCCCAGTACAGAGAAAAGTTATGTTTGCACTATACTGTAGTCTATGAAGTGTGAAACAACATTATGTCTTAAAAAATGTAAATACTTTAATTTAAAAATACTTTACCGCTGAACCACCTAGGTGATTTGGTCAGTTAAGCATCCAACTCCTGATTTCAGCTCAGGCCACAATCTTGCAGTTTGCGGGATCAAGTCCAAAATCAGGCTCTGCACTGCAAGCGTGGAGCCTGCTTGGGATTCTCTCTCCCTCTCTCTCTCTCTGCCCTTCCCCCAGTTCCTCTCTCTCTCTCTGTGTGTCTCTCTCTGTCTCTCTCTCTCTCTCTCTCAAAGTAAATATATAAATAAATATTTTAAAAAATACTTTATTGCTAAAAATGCCAACCCTCATCTGACCTTTCAATGAGTCGTAGTAACTGATCGCAGATTGTCAAAACAAATATAACAGTGATGAAAAAGTTTGAAATACTGCAATAATTACCAAAATGTGACACAGAGATAGGAATGAGCAAATGCTATTGGAAAAAATGGCACCAACAGACCTGCTTGACACAGTAGTTGCCGCAAACCTTCAATTTGGTAAAGATGCATTATCTATAAAGCACAATAAAGTGAAGTTCACTGAAACAAGGTACGCCTGTTTATTAGAATAAAGTTTCTATATTTTATTAGAATTAAAGTAGTAGTATTCTGAAATAAATTTTAATAAGATGTATACTGCAATTCCCAGAACCACCACAAAAACTATTTTTTTAAAAAACAGAAAATGAACAGAGAAGCTAAAATGATGAACTAAATGAATGTTTATGTCACAGAAAGGAAGACAGCAAGGAGACATAGAGCAAGAAAAAAAAAGACATGAGACAGAACGAATAGCAAAAGAACAGGTGTAAATCCCACCATAGCTATACTTACATTAAGTGTGAAAATATTAAGCACTCAACTCACAAGACATCAGCAATAAAAGACAAAATAGATAAATTTGACTTGGTTAAAATGGAAAACTTTTGCTTTCAAAAGACAACATCAAGAAAATGAAAAGACAATTCACAGATGGAAAATATTTGCAAATCATGTATCTAATGGACTCGTATTCAGAATACATAAGGAACTCTTAGAATAAGAAAATGAACAATCCAATTAAAAAATGGGCACAGGATTTGAACAGACATTTCTCCAAAGAAAATATACTAATGGACAATAAGATAATGAAATTATGTCCAATATCATTGGTCATTAAGGAAATCCAAAACAAACCGTAATGAGATATGACTTTATACCTACTAGAATAGGTATAATCAGCAAAACACACAAACGACAAGGGCTGACAGAGAAAAAAATGGAATCCTCTATATTGCTGGCGTGGACATAAAATGATACAACTACTTTAGAAAAACAGTTTGACATTTTCTTAAGAAGTTAAGCCTAGCCTTAACATACAACCCAGCAATTCCCCTCCAAGGAACCCATCTAAGAGAGTAGAGGGTACATGTCCACCCAAAGAAATGTGTGCATATATCCATATCAGCATTGTTCATAAGAGCCAAAAAGGGAACATGATCCAAACGTGCATCAACCGGTAAATGGGGAAAAAAAATGGTATGGTCACACAAGGGAATACTATTTAGCAATGAAAACGAAGGAACTATTGATCCACGCTACAATGTGAATCAACGTCAAAAACATGCTATATGAAAGCAGCCAGATGAAAAATACCACATGTATGTGATTCTATTATGGAAACATTTCTCAAAATATCAAGAAAAGGCAAAATTATAGAGATAGAAAGGAAATGAATAGGGCTGGGAATATGATTGCAAACAAGATCAAAACAAGTTTAAGGGGGATAGGAAATGTTTAAAACTAGACTATAGTGACAGGTACACATAAAAAATCACCTTACACTTAAAATAATGACTTTTACACTATACAAAATATACTTCAATAAAGCAGAAAAAAAAACTAAATAGAAAATTCTGTTAAGTGTACTTTTACTGTGACGTTAAGTTCAACACTAGTGCCCAATAACATTCCACCTAATGACTGACATAGTTGGGCACTGTCATCATCTTCTGAAATTTTAGAAGAAAAAAAACTCACTATCTAGAGCATTTAAATACAGTGCTTGTTAAATGTGCTCCCTTTTCAACCAGATTGTTTTTAAATCCATATCCAATCAAGATGAAGGACTCTACTTTTATTATATTATTATTATAAACTAGAGATCAAAGGTAAAATTTAACAATTTAAAACATATTATTTGGGGAAATAACACTTAACTATGGCATTGAGAAGTCTGATAAATTGCCTCAGGTCATCAAACTAGTAAGTGGCCACACCAAAAGTATAACCAAGTCAGTCTGGCTCCAGAGACTGTGTTCTTAACCACTACATTATACTGCTGAGATATTTAAAATATTTTTTCCTGGTCGTAGAAAATAAAGGGACGTGAAGTTAAGTGAAACAATGAATGATAAAAGCTGAACAACTCATTAACACTGAACCCATGCGTTCAGTTCTATAAAAATCTTGATCTACATTTGGCTCCATGTTCCGATCTTCTTTCTTTCATTTATTTCCCTAATATTCGTTGAACATCTGGTATGTGCTAGACCCCCAACGGGTAACAAGAAATACAAAATCTCCCAGCACAAAAGGCTTAGACTTCAATGAGGCCATAAATTGGAAAGAGTTATGAGACAGTATACTTGTTGTGGAAGAGATATCCATAAAGAGTGGACAGGACTGCAACAGACAGATACACTCCAGGCATCTCTAGTAACGCAGGCTAGAATCAGATCACCCAGAGTGGCTGCAGTCTGCGACATCAGGGGAGGGGAGGGCTGGAGTGTGAGGAGAGTTCTGAGCAAGCAAAGGGCCTGATCACTTTGTCACTCTGGCAGCAGCATGAAGGATGGATGAACTGGGGCAATGGAGCCAGAAGGCACATCCTAGTGCCTAGTATCAGGGACAGAGAAAGAGGCAGAAAACAGAGGGAATTCAATTCCACTATGGTAACACTAAAGATAAAAAATTAAGGCCTTGACTGAGACAATTGGAGTAAAGGAAAGAGGAAAGATGATGAAAGAAACAGTGTCAAGTAGCTAGCAGTTACGTACTTATACTGTTTTAATAAAGGAATTTATCATTATAGAGAATATTAAGCAATAATCTTATACTAACTTTCTACCATGTAGTCCCACAGAAAAGTAAGGCATTATTTGCTTATAGCAACTGAATTACAGGCATAGGCCTAAATCATCTATAAATAGTTAAATCTTTACACCTACATTGATGCCAAGATAGAGAAACAAAAATCATAAAAAAACACATTTTTACATTTTTAATAGTTCTAGAAAAAACAATTTCTAAATAGAGGCTACAGGAAAGCCTTTAAATTTTAACAAACATTCTCTTCCCAACGTGCATTCACTTAACCCTCCCCCAAAGCTGGGGTGCCTGGTGACTCAGCCAGTGGAGCATCTTGATCTCAGGTCATGAGTTCAAGCCCCACCTTGGGCTCTGTGCTGGGTGTGGAGCCTACTTAAGAAAAAAAAAAAAGAAGAAGAAAAGAAAACAACTCCCCCAAACCCTACAAGTTGAATACTATTATCCCGATTTTACATATGAGGAAATCAAGGCTCTGAGAGGGTAAGTAATGTGCCCAAAGTCACTAGATGGTACAGTTAATTCTGCTATAACACTAATTTTGCAAATGAAAATGTATTCCAATGCAATTGATAAATTAGGGAACAGAACTCAAATTTTGCATTTGCTCATTTATGAGAGATTTCATCCACAAAAAACATCAGGTGAATGCAAAAAACTGCACCTCGCTGAACCAGGAATACAGTTAACAAAAGGCACACACTTCAAAAACCTCTACCAGCCACTTCTCAGTTCACCATGCGAGGTGTGACTCACATCCATTCACATCTGGTTACAACTTTCCTTCAGATTTCAGTAAGCCTCCTTGCATCACTCCACAAAAACTCACAATCCCGCATCGCTTTCTATACCCACTCCCACAAGGGAATAATAGATTCTGAACTATGAAGTACCAAATTACAGTATTTATTTGTTAGCCACTTAACATTTATGATCTTTTTTAAAAATGTCACTAACAAGTCTTTAAGTGTTATGCCATAATATCCTTTTTCCATAAATCCTATTGTTTTCATTGTGTAATTCTGCATAGCATGGTGACTTTTTAGCAACAAATGCTTGCAGTGACAGCAAGCCATTGTGGAGGGATGTCCAAGTTTGCGCATTTCAGAGCCAACAAGTTATAGGGTCTCGCAGCTTTATGTATGTACGTATCCCAAACTGCTAGCACACAGTGTGCTTTTTGAACATCTTAAATTTCCAGGTCTCTTGTACATGAACTAGTGTGACTATGTATATTCATTCACCTAGTGTTTCAGCCCAAAGGCCTTAGAATCAACTCTGACTTCTTTTTCTTATGTTCCACATCTGATCTGTTAGAAAATCTTGCCAACTACCTTCAAAATATTTCCACAATTCAATCCCTTTTCACATCTCCAACTGCTACTGCCCTAATCCAATTGCCATCATCTCTAGCAAGTTACTATAGTAGCCTCCAATCTGATTCTCTGCTTCAATCTTATACCTTTGTCTTGTCTAATGTCTTTTCCTCCATACAGCAGCTAGAGCAAGCCTTTTAAATCTAATCATGTCCCTCCCCTAATCAAAGTCCTCCAATTAAAATATATACACATATTCAAATAAAATCACAACTTCTGATCATAGCCTGCAAGGTGTGGCTTCTTTGCCCTTATCTACCATATTCCTCATACCCTTACCTAACAGCCTGTGCACTGTTCCTTAAACAGACCAAATACGTTCCCAACTAATGGTTTTAACATTCACTATTCCCTCAGAAGGGAAATTATGCCCCCATAAAATAGCATAATGTTACTCAAATCTCTGCTCGAACATCACCTGTCGGATTGGCCTTCCTTGGCCACCATATTGAAATTACCAGTTTCTATCATAATATATACCCTAAATCTGTTTATTTTTCCTTCCTAGGACTTATCACCATCAGACATATCATCTATTGATTTGTTTATGTCTGCCTCTGCCATTAGGATATAAGCCTCATGAAGACAGAAATTTTATCTTGTTCACTACTGCACCCCAAGTAGTTATTAGCTCTTAATAGAAATATTAATGGAAAAACAGGAATTAATCACTGTAAGGGCAACAGACATTAGGCTATATTTCTCCATTCATTCAATAACTTTCAATAATAAAGTAAAATGAATAATCAGACAATGGAAAAAACTGATGACTACACCTACATAGAAACTATATTATTAACTATTACATGGAAAATGACTGTGCATATTTGTGTTACTAAAGACAGGTCAAAATTATTGCTCAACATTCACAAAGTACTATATTGTTTGAGTTGCCAAGTCAATAGTTCCATAATTAAAATAGATTTTTAAAGTTCACTCATCCCATTAGGTTTAGTTTTTTCTTACTAATATAAAATGGGGATTTTTCTACAACCCCACCCTGTCTAACCATGTATTTCCATGAATCACCCTCTACCATACAAAATGTACTCATACAATTACTTATAAACATGAAAATCCTTTATATGGTTCATCTATTTGTTCTTGGTTGACAGAATATGGAAGAGTGCATCTGTCATATAATTAAAATTTCTAGAAAAATTCACTCAGACATCTTCATATTTAGAATCATCTCAGGAAAACAGACATTTTATTTTGAGAAATAGTGCAGAGGGGAGAAAAAAGAGACTTTAAAGATTGTCTATCCCAGTGATTTAAAACTATTTTTCTTTTCTTTAAGCAGCTGGTATTTTGTCCTTAAAATCTTACATGAAAAGCCAATATATAAAACTTAAATTGATCTATTTTAGGCATGAGGGTTGAGAGGGAAATGGTGGGTCTACAAAGAAGAGGGATCCTGAAATCTTGATGGTTTATTCCTCTAGGATTTCAATATCTGTCCCACTTACTAGGACTATTTCTAGGAAACTCCAAAAAGGAAAATGCCCCTTCTGGTTAAAGTGCTACTTCACAGTAAGACAAGAAAATGGAGGCTCAAAGATGCGTCTAGGAGTTGACTGTCCTCAGTGAACACTGAAGATGAAACTGAATATAGTCAGTTGCATAAGAGCATTGTGTGCAGCTTATAAAACAAATCCTACTTCCTGAACAAAACCATTTTCTGGGCTGAGAAGTAATTTTTGGTTCCATATTTAAAGAAAAATCAAGTGTGAGTTTTTATTTCACATTGCTGGAGACAAATTCACCATGTTAATACATTCTAGGGACAATATATCCCACTTTGTCTATGTACATCTATACTTGTCAACTGTGTCCTGATATTTGTTCTGTAAAAATGATCATTGTATCTATAACATGTTTGAAAATGGTACCTAATGTGTTATCTATCGCTCTTCGAGTTCTAAGAGATTAATTTTAAATAAACATAACGGCACTAAATCGACTAACTTCAGAGCCAGTTTTGCTGGTGATATTTTGTTATCTGAGAGACCTCTATATGATATGCCTCTCTGCCCAAACACAAAACAAAGTATGCAAAAGCATACTTAACAATAAAATTAGGGTAAACATTATGTATAAATACATGGGTAAGGGAAAGGGAAATACAAAAGATTATAAATTATGTTTAATAGCTTTATCAATAACTCAATTAAACTGAACTGAGTTATAAAGGATTTTTTTTTTAGTTGTTTTGGGGCACTTGGGTGGCTCAGTCTGTTGAGCGTCCCACTCCTGGTTTCGACTCAGGTCATGGTTCATGGGTTTGAGCCCGCATCGGGCTCACACTGACAGTGTGGAGCCTGCTTGCAATTCTCTCTTTCTCTTTCCCCTCTCTCTCTGCTCCTTCCCTTCTCTCTCTCTCTCTCTCTCAAAAAATAAACTTTAAAAAAAAAGAAAAAGTCGTTTCAAATAATCACAAAAGCAGTAATTTTGATTAGCAAATCAGTTTGCTCTTGTCAAGATATCTGCATTTAGACAAACATCTAATATTTTTAGATCAAGCTACCTGTGATGTATTTTATTTTAACATTTTTGGGCACATGTGGCCTTAGGAACGTTCTTTTTTTCTGCATTTGGGCACATTGCACCTAGCCATTTGTAAACAGACAACTGACGTTCAAAGCTATGAGTGAAGACAATCTTTTCACTACAGGCAAATTTCATCTTAAGTATGTGACGTTTTAACAGATTATATTGTAGAAACTCATCTTACTTTAATGTGTGAAGCTATTATTGAAAAAAAGACTGAAAAGAGTGGAGGATGATGCTTAGTGAATGACTAATGAAGGAATGACTGAACAATGAAAAAATAAAAAAGAAAGCTTTCAAGACTTTTATTGGGATTAAGAAGAGAACTTCCACCAAAATGCCAGTACAAGGATCCTGAATATATGACCACTGGGAAGACAGCAGATTCAGATCTGCAGTTAGCAGAGACTGTAACGCTGATGATCTTAGAGAGAAGGATGGTAGGTCAGAGATGGATAGCACACTAAAGTCAGTGTGGAACAAGTGGAAACTACAGTTAGACACTTACTGGGCTGATAAGGAACTTGACCAACCTGGAACTTCCTATTATGTACAGGCTGAACCATAAGTTCTCTCCTATATAAACAAGTGAATGAGAGTGCTGCTTTTAATGAATTAAAGCCAAGTAAGGAGAAAATCTAAAGGCTAAGGGGCAAGACTGAGATGACTTCCGGGCTTCTGTGTTGAAGAAATGAAACCCATGGATTAGGGCAATGGTGCTAGATACTAGTAGAAGGCCTTCGGCTGAAGAAGCAGAAAGTTCTTTTCTATATGCGTCATAGGCCATTCCACCCACATATTAGCAATTTTCATTTCTGAAATACACATTATAGCAAATAATCAACTGACCTTCAAATAAAATAAAAATAACACCAAACCCAGCACTTCCATCTTAAACAATGTATTTGTAACTGCGCGGCATGACCCATCTATGTTCTCCATAAAAATACAAAAATAAAAACAAACAAAAAAAGAAAACAGATTGTCACAAAATGCCCAATAGAACGGATTCCATGGCTAATAATTATGCTACCGCATTCCATGCATCTACAAAAACAGCTCATTTTGCATACATAACTTGTTTCCCTCAGTATCAGAGACTCGCAAAACCAAAGAAACCCACATCCTAAGCCACAGAATGGAGCCACCTGGTCTTGTCCTTATCACAGGATGACAAAATGATTTCAATCCCTTAATGTCATGCAGATATCCTCAACATTTGTATAGTGTTTTTTAACTAACAAAACTGTTGCATCCTTCCTGAGTTGTAGAATGGTCAAAAGGTTCAATGCAAACATTTCTTCGGATAACTTTGCTGCCACATTTAAAGGCACAGACTGAATGACTGGCATAAATTTCAAAATGCCTTCTTCCTTTTTCTCTCCCTTTTCTGTTCTGCTACTCACATGATTAAATATGATTTCAAAAAATTTCTGGGATCTTTGCTTCTAAACATCTTTAAATCAATGCAGATTTGCACAATTCATCTGTCAATCTAGGGAAAATGTGAACAATTTTATGAGCACAAGAAACAAGTTTTTTTTTTTAAATGCTCCAATTCCATGCTAGTAAATTACAAACAAGTATGAGACCACGCATGTAACAAAAAAGTACCTAGGCCTTCTCTATTTTAGAATAATGAAATATTTTCTTTACTTTTTATCAAAAAAATTTGGAATAACTAACTTGAAGGGTAATTTATAATATTTATAGTTAAAACATATGAGTAATTTTTAATATCACGGTTTCTATGGTACTAATAAAAAAGGATGTGGGATTCTAATATTCTAGGTAAAGTCAGCATACATGCATAGAAAATTTAACAGACACCACCACTCCCCCACTGATCTGATCAGAGAACATTAAAGGAATGCCACTTTGAATAATTTTAAATGAAAATGCAACTATCTGGAATTAATGTTTCACTGGAAAAAAAAATAGCAGCATTTTTTAAGTATCACCTCACTTGATTCTCAAAGGCACACTATAAGTTAGACAAGACAGGGTTATCTCTTCTTCATTCCAAGATGTTAAATGGCTCCTTAAAGTAATGTGGTTTCAGTGGCCAACTTCAGAACTGTTTTCTTTAAACTCTCTATTGACAGAATTTCTTTTTTTTTTTATTTTTTAGTGTTTATTTATTTTTGAAGGAGAGACAGAATGAGCGGGGGAAGGGCAGAGGAGAGAGAGAGAGAGAGAGAGATAGAGAGAGAGAGAATCTGAAGCAGGCTCCAGGCTCCCAGCTGTCAGCACAGAGCCCGATGCAGGGCTTGAACCCATGAACTGTGAGATCATGACCTGAGCCGAAGTCAGATGCTTAAGTAACTGAGACATCCAGGTGCCCTTCTATTGACAGAATTTCAAAGAGAAAAATGAGATTTACCAAACACTAATAATCTAAGTATATGTTATAAATTGTGTGTGTCTCCTCAAAAAGATATGAAGTCCTAAACCCCACCACCTCAGAAGGTGACCTTATTTGGAAATAAGATCACTGTAGATGTAAGTACTAAAGATGAGGTCATACTGCAGTAGGGTGAACCCCAAATCCAATGTAACTGGTGTCCTAAAAAAAGGATGATCATGTGAAGACACAGAGACATAGGGAGATCACCATGTAAAGATGGAGACAGAGATGATATGACTCATCCAAAACCCACCAATCCCAATGATTGCTGGCAATCACCAGAAGCTAGCAGAGAGAGGAGAGAAACCGGGAGGAGATTCTTCCTTAGAGCTCTTAGAAGGAACCAAGCTTGGGGGTGCCTGCGTGGCTCAGTCGGTTAGACATCTGACTTCGGCTTGGGTCGTGATCTCACAGTCTGTGGGTTCAAGCCCTGCATCAGGCTCTGTGCTGACAGCTCAGAGCCTGGAGCCTGCTTCAGATTCTGTGTCTCCCTCTCTGCCCCTCCCCCGCTCACACTCTGTCTCTCTCCATCTATGAAAAATGAATAAACGTTAAAAAAATTTTAAAAACAGAAGGAACCAAGCTTGTTGACACCTTGATAATGATGTTATGTTTCTGTAACACTATACAAGTATTTCTTTATTCACAAAAGAGGGAAGTGATTTTTAAAAACTTAAAGATAAAAAGATAAAAAGGCAAATGACATGGGTCCTGGTTCCAGCTCCAAGATTTACTTGCTGATTCTGTTTCTACAGTTATACATAATGACTTCTTTCAGGGTAACTCAGAGTTGTTGTGAAGACAGCAGGATTCTTAAATACAACACACACAGTTTTTAGATATAATTATCACAATGATATAAATTACTCTGATTCCACGTGAGTATATTATCCCAATACTCATAAATTTTCTAACGATAATTTTATTTGTAACCCCACAGGATGCAACATAAGGCTGAATAAAGATTAGACATAAAATACAGTATAACCTTGGATTGCGAGTAACTTGTTCTGCAAGTATTCCACAAGATAAGCAAACATTTCTAATAAATTTTAACTTGATAAACGAGTGATGTCTTGCAATTTGAGTAGTATGTGGTGCAGCATGTCACATGATCACAACTGAACCAACGGTTCCTCTCTCTCTCTCTCTCTCTCTCTCTCTCTATCACTGCAGGATTTTGGGTGATCATCTCCCATATTCCCAATGCTCGGTCTCTTGGCAGAAATCAGTGATTTTTCAGAACATTAGAAGATGCCCACAACTGACACTAGTGTATTTTTTGTCACTTCAAAGCACCTATGGATAGTCCTTTTCTTTTGCTAAGAGGAAGCTTAGGAATGCTTTGCTTCATTCTAGGTCAGGCTGCCTGCAGAAATAGACCCTTTCCTCTGCTGCCTTATTGCCAGTTACATGAAATACAGTACATGACAAGAGTGTATTAATACTGTAGTCAACATTCATGCAAGCAAATACAATGACCCCCATGCAGAAGATTCCACTGAGCCACTAGATAGCAGTGATTCCATTAGTGATAGTGAAAGTTGTCCTACACAATAACCCTCCTCTCTCTCATCTCCCTCACACCAGCCATGAAGGTTTTCAAAGGTAAGTGCAGGTTAATTTATTTTTCTTTATATTTTGTATTGTCTTTATTATTTGGTATTATATTACAGTATTGTAATCATTTTTATACAAATATTTTTGAGTTGTGGCACAAATCATCTGAGTTTCCATTGTTTCTTACGGGGAAATTCGCTTTGATATACAAGTGCTTTGGATTACGTGTATGTTTCTGGAACAAATTATGTTCTCAAACCAAGGTTTTACTGTATTCGATTTAAATTAAAAATCATTTCAGAGCTTTTACATATAGCTTTTCCAGCAAACCATACATACGTACGGACACACACACACACACACACAGTTATGTATATAGTGGGATGCAGCTCTTACTATTCTCTAATACTGTATTGATAGGCTCATATTGTTTTGTCTACTTGTATTGTGTTTTCCTGATCCTGTAGTAACTTTCAAGTTTATTTTATACACACACACACACGCGCGCGCGCGCGCACACACACACAACAAACACACAAGCGGATTTACCATGAAGCTAATGAAATTAAGCATCAGGTCTCCTCACCTGTATCAGATTCCTTCCATGGTCCTAGAGAAGTCTAAATACATGGCCATAGAGTTTTATTTTAAAATCAAAAGAAATGGAGTATTTCTATTACAGTCGGTTAAGAAAGCTGTCTTCCCCCCAGGTGGACTTCCCTCTGTCATCACAGTTCCCTCTTGTGGGATGAGTCTAGAGTGACTGAGGCAGCTTTGAAATCCTGCAAAGGGAATGATGACCTGGAGATACCTTTAGTTTGGGGTTTATAGGACAGACGTAGTTAACAGTCATCTCCTTGTATGGTTATTGCTAGCTGCCATGGTATAGGAATGGCTTCCAGAAGTATTCCTATCTCCCACTGCACTGACTCACATGTTTTATGTTATGAAGACACAGAGCCAGAGGTCATATCCTGATATAAACACATTGTATGGGTCCTGGCATCAAGACTATACAAATAATGAGAAAACAACAACACATACCCCACCACTCCTGAGTACCCTGAGGCAGATGGATCTTGTTAATGGGTAGGGCTCTCTCACTAGGAAAAGTGGTTGCAAGATCAAAGAAATAAGAGAGATCAAGGGAGATCAAATCCAAGTGGTAAGGAACAGGCCTCTCAATTTGATGGAGTATCGATCTTTATTGCTGCATTCCACAATCTGTAAGGGATTATGTAAAAAAAAAAATCTACGCAACTCTGTTAAAGTCCTACTTCCACATCCCTAACCTCCCACCCCCACTAAAGGACACTCATGACCAAGCTGTCCAGCTCTTTGCAGATGGTCAAGCCTCTACTATTCAAGAACAATATGCCACCAAATATGACATTATGGTAGATTTGATCAAGCTACACTTGGCAATGCAACAGGCCTGTTTTCCTATTCAGGGACTGTGAATCTGCCTTCTATGAGGTGAAAGATTATTAGGCATATATTTTAATGCACCCATCTCAGATTACTTCTCATTAGTCACAATTCCAAATTACCTAATCAACTGGACATCTAAGGCTCCAAAATCAGGTCCATTAGATATCTAAGGTGCAGATCAAAATTATCTTCCCTAGGAAAGGATCTAATGATAAGCAGGTTGCCATCGTTAAATTAGGTACCATCATTAGCATCACCCAACATGTAAACATCAAACCTTCTTCAGAGACAGGTATCATGGAGACTAGCTAGAAACATACAGATTTAGCCATACCCACAATTTATCTACATAGCTTCTGAACAGTCAACAATTCCACATTTTTTACATATTTATTTATTTTGAAAGAGAGATTGGGAGCAGAGGAGGGGCAGGGAGGGAGAGAGGGAGAGAATCCCAAAGAGGCTCTGCGCTGACAGCGTGGATGCAGGGATCGAACACACAAACCTTGATATCATGACCTGAGCCGAAATCAAGAGTCGGACACTTAGTTGACTGAGCTGTACAGGTGCCCCTCCGCATTTTAAAAAGACTATAAATTTTTAGTTTCCACATAACTCGACTGGAAATTTTGTAATTTTTAAAGTATTTTAGTTCTTTTGTTTAGCTACTAACAAGAAAATTCGTATTTAGTTTCTCCCTATTATGTTTTTTGTTGGTTGGTTTGTCTTCCTCTTGAATTATTTCATTTTCTGTTTGTTTCAGAAATGTAAGAGTAAAATATTAATAACTTCAGTTATGTCAGCAATTTTCTTTTTAATTTTTTATGTTAATTTTTTTAAAATTTTTTATGTCTTTATTTTATTTTGAGAGAGAGAGACAGAGAGTGAGTGGGGGAGGGGCAGAGAGAGAGGGAGACACAGAATCCGAAGCAGGCTCCAGGCTCTAAGCTGTCAGCACAGAGCCGAAAGCGGGTCCCAAACTCACGAACTATGAGATCACGACCTGAGCTGAAGTCGGACGCTTAAGCAACTGAGCCACCCCAGGCGCCGCTATGTCAGCAATTTTCAAAAGACCATTATTAGTCTCAGCTTTTTCCTTGAAAGTAAAAATCAGAAGCCACAGTTTAAAAACATACGTGCGGGGCTCGAACCCATGAACTGCGAGCCGAAGTCGGATGCTTAACCAACTGAGCTACCCAGGTGCCGCTATGTCAGAAATTTTCAAAAGACAATTATTAGTCTCAGCTTTTTTCTTGAAAGTAAAAATCAGAAGCCACAGTTTAAACACATACACGTGCATGACAACAACAAGAAGATAGTTGGTCCAACATCACAAAAATAACAAAAGAAATTGAGTCCCCGTGATTAGCCTATATTGTAGTCACCAGAGAAAAGAAGCAGAACTTTAAAATACCAGGGCACCTGGGTGGCTCAGTCAGTTACATGTCCCAGCTTCGGCTCAGGTCATGATCTTGTGGTTCGTGAGTCCAAGCCCCATGTTGGGCTCTGTGCTGACAGCCCAGAGCCTGGAGCCTGCTTTGGATTCTGTGTCTCCCTCTCTCTGCCCTCCCCCACTCATGCTCGCTCACGCGCTCTTTCTCTCTCTCTCTCTCAAAAATAAACATTAAAATTTAGAAAAAAAGAACTTTGAAATATCATTGGAAATATAAGTATCATAAAGGCTATCATAAAGCATGGCATGTACTTCTCAGATGGTTAAAACCAAGATCATTAACAAGGATACCAATGTGTTTTTCTTAAACAGCTACTTGGCAGTCTGAGATGTGACTCATTTACGTTCTTGTCAATTAAGATACAAACTCACTATATTATTTATTTGAAAAATTGTTAGTATGAAGCAGATCTCCAAACAAGGCAGGTAAAAGTTTCTGGAATGTTAAAAAGAACTTTACAAAAAGATAGGTCTATCTAAGACAAGGTCTATCTACTCAAAGGAGCAGCAAAACAGGGTTTCAGAATGGAAGAGAAAACATCTTAAATGCATGACCAAATGTTTTCTTGAAAATTAATCTAAAATTAGATGGCCAAAAGTATAAGGACTATGTCTACACTCTAGAGATGTAAAGATTTTCCATAAAAAATGAATCACAACATATATAGATTCTGCAAGCATAGCAAAATCTGAAACTAAAAATATTGTTTTAGCTGGTAAAAACATTTTTTATATGTAAGTGAATTATGGTGAGTTTCCTAACTGCCTGAAATGAATACTGAATTGAAACAAAAAAGTCTGTGAAATTTGTATGTTTAAATAAGAGTAGAATAAGAAATTAAAATACAATGAAAAAATTAATACAGTAAAACTCCTCATAGAAACACAAAAAAGTGTAATTTGCAGGAGAGTAATGCTTCCGTTATACAAGGAAAAATCCAGATACCCAAAAGTTCTATATTTTCTAGGTCTCGATAAAAGGTTCTTCTAGGAAATCTTCTCAGCAGTCCACAAATTTTCCTGTCTCTGAAATAGGGTAATGTTTAACTGACAAATAAAGGTGGCCAAAAAAGTGACTCTTGGGCCACAGAAAAAGGAACACTAGTTCCCAGCCACCTCGTAAGTTCTGGGTTAACTGTACCTACTTCAGGAGATAACTTGTATGCAAGGCAATACTTTTCTAGAACAGAAGTCTCAAAAAGGACAGACACCAGAGAAATCTCTCCATTGTCTGAACTCTTATTACTTCCTCCCTTCTCTACAACGAACTATGAGTGGGATCCTACCAAGCCACATTTTTTAAAGCACATTTGGAAGTACCATCTTTGGTAAGAGCCACTATACCTGAGTGACACAGGGCTACACGAAGGCATGAATTATGGCTGGCTGGATTTTAATCCTTCCTCTCTACCCCAAAGCTGCTAACTCTCAGCACACACAAAGCCTGTCTTGGTGACTTGATCACAGCTGGCAATCAATAAACAATTAATGAAGACCAACCCCACTATCACACTCTTGGTTTTTTTCCCCAGCATCAGACAAGCTGACATTTTATTATATACTACTTTATTTCAGCGCTATTTCCCAACAATTTAATTCAAATGTCTTTATCACTCGGTAGGACTGTGACACTAGGAAGTTTAAAGATTACACCTGTTGTTTCTTTTGTATGTCGGACAGTCCCTTAACCATGGTAAGTACTGGGGCGCCTGGGTGACTCAGTCAGTTAGGCATCTGACTTTGGCTCAGGTCCTGATCTCACGGTTCGTGGGTTCGAGCCCCGCATCGGGCTCTGTGCTGACAGCTCAGAGCCTGGAGCCTGCTTCGGATTCTGTGTCTGTGTCTGCCCCTCCCCCACTTGTGCTCTGCCTCTCTCTGTCTCTCAAAAATAAATAAATGTAAAAAAATTTTTTTTAAATCACAGCAAGTACTGAATAAAGATTTATTTATTTTTGTTTTTATTTCAGTACAGTTGACTCCATGTTATGTTAGTTTCAAGTATATAACAACCACAATATCCCTTGGAAACATACAGGAATGCATAAAACTTTTCATAACCTGTTTTTAAAAAATCATAAAACTGGGGTGCCTGGGTGGCTCAGTCGGTTAGGTGGCTGACTTTGGCTCAGGTCATGATATCACGGTCTGTGAGTTCAAGCCTCACATTGGGCTCTGTGCTGACAGCTCAGACCCTGGAGCCTGCTTCAGATTCTGTCTCCTGCTCTCTCTGCCCCTCCCCTGCTCACTGTCTCTCAAAAATAAATAAATGTTAAAAAAATGTTTTAAAAATCATAAAACTGACAAAGGGATTGCCATAGTTTGTTTTTTTCTCATAGAATATGTTTTTATTTTTAAATATAGAGTTGCATGGTGATTATATAATTGTATTTCTTTTTTTTAATATAACTTATTGTCAAATTGGCTAACACACAGTGTGTACAATGTGCTCTTGGTTTTGGGGGAGTAGATTCCTGTGGTACATCGCTTACATACAACATCCAGTGCTCATCCCAACAAGTGCTCTCCTCAGTGCCCATCACCCATTTTCTCCTCTCCCCCACTACCTCACTGACCCAGCAATAGCACTACTATGAATTTATCCAAAGGATACAGGAGTGCTGATTCACAGGGGCACTGTTTAGAGCAGCACTTTCAACAATAGCCAAATATCGCATAGTTTGCTTTTAAGGGGCATAGATGCCTTTCATTTTCTCAACAATACAAAAATAGGCAGGATCGTTGTCCTACAGATTTACAAATGATCATGTAATTTGCTAAGATAACTCCATATTATGTGACTTGCCTATAATTTAATGAGACGCATTTTTTAAAAAAAATAAAACATTACATCCCAATAAAAGACAATGCAACAAAACAGGTGGGACAGAACCACCTATTATGAAGCCCTGTGCTAGAGGCTGAGGATCTAAAGCTGAGTAAGCTATGATTGCTGACCTGAAGGTGTTCACAGACTACCTAAGGATCTATCTGAGGACTTGCCCAGGTAGTTCAAAGGGCAAGTCTAGAGACCCCAACCCCAGTCACTGGATGTTCATTCTCTGAGAATCAAGACACTTGTTCACAATGATAAATGGTATGTAAATTATTTTTATGACAAGAACATTGAAGTGTTTATAATGAAAGAAGATCAAATAAGGGGAAACGGGGGGGGGGGGGGGGGGAGAGCGGCGGGGGCAGAAGAGATTTCACTTAAACGTAAGATTAACTTGACCATCCAGGTACTAAAAGGCTAGGGTGTTTTCCAAAGACTCTTCATTCAAGATCTTTAGGTTGTAAAGTGACGATTCCTTTCTTATTTTGATACTTACCTGAAAGGAGAACACAGAAGCAAGTGCTGTTCAAAGTCTTTTGCTGACCTATGAAGTTACAGAATTATATTGGAAGAGAACTGGGAGAGATGAGGTGATTAAGTATCAGTATAGAACTCTTGACCACTTCTGATCTTATACTTCTGATCTTTCTGGGTGAACCACAGACTACGTGGAAACAATAAGCTTTGTCCCACATTACTAATGATTCAAAGTCATAATGTCACCGATGGTACAATTCATTTCACTCCTCATTGCTTTATTATTGGTAATCATCAAAGAAGATGCACTAAAATACTGCATCTGACTCAGTATGTATTACCTAAGCCTGGCCATGAACAGGGCCATTTAAAATAAACTTTTACCTAATACAGCATATAAATATCACATACATCAAGTGGTGAGCAAAAGCAACTACCAATAACTATGTTAAGTTCCCATGTTTCAAAATAGAAAAACAAAAAAACCTACTGAATATAAAAACTATAAGAACTGAATTACTGTCAACTAAGAATGCATTTGGTTACAGGTAATGGAAAGCTTAACCAACAGTGGCTTAAATATATAGGGGGTTATTTTTCTCATGTAAAAGGACTTTAGGTAGGTGGCTGTTTGGATGGATTTCACTGCTCATCAGGCACAACCAAGGAACATGATCTTTCCACCTTAACGGTGGTGTTTTTCACCCCATATGTCACCCTGTAGTCAGAGGACTGCTGTCACACTTTCCAGCTCATATCAACATTCAAATCGAAGAAAAGGGCAATGCAGCACCAGTCACGTGGTCACCCTTATTAAAAAAAGCAAAACCCCTATAGCAGACTTTTACTTCTCATTTGGCTAGGACTGAATAAGCTACCCACCTCTAACTATTAGGGAAAATGGAAAAGTAAATGCAGTAGATCCTCATAGTCCATAAATTTCTTATTTGTGAATTCATCTACTCACTAAAATTTATTTGTAATCCCCAAATCAATATCTGAAGTATTTTCATGATCATGCATTGACTGACATGTGCAGAGGGACAAAAAAATGAGAGAGATAATGAATTCCCAGCTGAGGTATGACAGGATGACAATCTGTCTTCTCAACTCAGCTTGCCTATAGCAGTGACCAGAAGAGGAAGACTAGGGGACAGAGCCATGTAGTGCAAGAAGCCCCTGGGGAGTGGCCAGCTGTATGCAGTTTAAATCTCAACTCTGATATTGCAGAGGCAAAAAAAGCAAAAATAAACACCTAGGACTACACCAACTAAAATCTTCAGCATAGCCCAGGAAACCAGCAACAATACTGAAAAACCGACCGAGAAAATATTTGCAACGCATATATTTGACAGTAACTATATCCAATGCATAAGAAAACTCAAACAACTCAGGAGCAAGAAAACAGACAATCAATTTAAAACATGAGCAGAGGATCTAAAGACATGTTTTTCCAAAGAAGACGTAAAGATGGCCAACAGGCACATGAAAAGATGCTCAACATCATTAATTATCAGGGAAATGCAAATCAGAATCACAATGAGGTATGAGCTCACACCTGTTAGAATGGTTATTCTAAAAAAGACAAAAAATAACAAGTGCTGGAGAGGATGTTGAGAAAAGGGGACCATCCATCACAGTATTGGTGGGAATGTAAATTCGTACAGCCACAGTGGAAAACAATTTGGAGGTTCTTCAAAAAATTAAACACAGATCTACCATATGATCCCAGTTTCCACTTCTGGGTATTTATCCAAAGAAAATGAAAACACTAATTTGAAATACAGGGTATAGTCCCCTATGAGAAGTGTAACATTATTTAACTAGCCAAGATATGGAAATAACTTTTGTCCACCAATAGATGAAAGGATAAAAAATACTATTTAGGGATGCCTGGGTGGTTCAGTTGATTAAGCATCTGACTTTGGCTCAGGTCATGATCTCGTGGTCCGTGAGTTTGAGCCCCATTTTGGACTCTGCGCTACAGCTGAGTGTAGAGCCTGCTTTGGATTCTGTTTCTCCCTCTCTCCCTGCCCCTCCCCTACTCATGTGCTCTCTCTCAAAATAGTAAACATTAAATAATAATAATAGTAATAATAAAATAAAAATAAAAAATACTATTCAGCCTGTAAAAATGAAGGAAATCTTGCCATTGTGACAGTATGGATAGACCTTGAGAGCACTATGCTAAATAAAGTAAGTCAGGCAGAGAAAGACAAATACCATGTGATTTCACTTGTATGTGGTATCTAAAAACAAAACAAACAAAACTCATGGATTGGTGGTTATCAGAGGGGAAAGAGGTTGACAGGTGGGCAAAAAAGGTAAAAGGGACCACTTTGACAGATGGTAACTGGACTTACTGTGGTAATCACTTTGTTGTGTATACAAATATATATAACAATTATAATCTTTATACCTGAAACTAATATAATGTTATAGACGAATTTTACCTCAATAAAAAACGTGGCTTAACATACATAAAATTGGAATGCCAGAGGAGAGTAAGTCATATACGGAGGGAAAATACTTGTAAACCACATACGTAGTAAAAACTTAACATATAAAGGAATTCTACAACTCAATGATAAAAAGGCCAAAGAGGCAAAAAAAACAAAACAAAAAAGCAGTAACAACTGAGCAAAGGATGTGAACAGGTACTTCACCAAAGAATATATTCAAATGGCCAATAAGCACATGAAATGATGTGTAAACTCATTTGTCATTAGGGAGATACAAATTAAAACCAGGCATACCATTATATACCCACTAGAATAGCTACAATTTAAAAGGCACAATAATAAGCACTGCCAAGGATGTGAAGTAACCAGGACTCTTATGCATTCCTGGTCAAGAAGTAGAGTTGTATAACCACTTTAGAAAATATGTTGGCAATTTTTTTTAATTTTTTTAATGTCTTTATTTTATTTTGAGTGGCAGAGACAGAGAGTGAGCGGGGGAGGGGTAGAGAGAGAAAGAGACACAGAATCTGAAGACAGGCTCCAGGCTCTGAGCAAGCTGTCAGCACAGAGCCCGACACGGGGCTCGAACCCATGGACTATGAGATCATGACCTGAGCCGAAGTCGGACGCTTAACCAACTGAGCCACCCAGGGGCCCCTGTTGGCAATTTTTCTTACACAGTTAAAACCACACTTTGTGATCAAGGAATTCCATTCCTAGGTTTTTACCCGATAGGGTAACCAAATGGTTAAAAAACACCCTGAAATTTGAATTGCCATGAGTACATCAGGATCTCTGAAAAGACACAACTATATCGTTCTGAAGTGCTCCTAGACAAGATTCTCCAAATGAGTTAAAAGCTTTGAATGGACAGGAGTTGTAGGCAATATAAAACCTAGCTAGCCAGGCATTACTTTTCTTTTACCTGAACCTAATACTATGTCAAGAACAAGGAGGAATGGCAGAAGTATCTGTTGCAGGTATACCAAAGTCTGACATTCTTTTGGAATTTTTCTTGGAACTTTACATCTGGCTCCCTCGTTCTCAATGAGCAGACTAAATCACAACTAAGGATTTGTCTTTCCTGTGAAACTGCTAGAATGCTGTAACTCTGTTGGGAGTGACTGGGATGCATTTATGTTAAACTATTTAAGGGTCAGTTTTAGTAGTGTGGGCTATAAAAGGGGTGGAAGGGAAGCTTGGTGGATCTTTTCTCCTGACCTTTTCTGTATTTGCTCATGTGCTAAATTAGCTGCTTTATATTTTTAAAGTCTTAATCCACTCGCATCTCCTGGTTAGAGCCAACATGGATTATTTGAGGGATTTTGGCATTCAATTAAAAATCTGAGGAAGGAAGAGACTGGTGATTTTGGCTGATTTTTTTTCCTTTCTGGCTGGAATAAGGAAAATTAAGAAGATGATGAAAACACTGAGAGAAATATTTACCGAACTTTTGATGAAACATGGCAATAGCTTGACTCAGGTTTTGATTCTGACACCGCCAGTTAAAGTTCACTTCACACATCATATGAAACTGTATCCGTGATCATAGCATTAATATCTTTTGATTTTAGTTTGTAATTAGAGCACTGTTTACTTGTGTTCCTCAAGAAACCATTGTTTTCTGTAACTTCTACAATTTAGGCTAGGGAACACTTTTTTACAACTGAAATTGTTCATAAATTAACTATCATAATTAGCTATCTAAAATTTTCCTAGCCACATGCTTGTCAAACTGGAACAGAGGTACTGCTATACCCAAAGATGAGAGAAAGCTGTAATAGAAGTAGCGTATCTTTAATGGGTATCTGATTTACTTCATAGTAGGCACTTTAGAAAGAATTGTTTTGAGCCAGACTTAGTGAGGTATAATTTCCGTACAGTAAAATTCACCCTTTTTGAAGGTATTGTTTGAATTCTGACAAATGAATACAGATGTGTAAATACAATCATAATCAAGAAAGAGATCATGTCCATCACTCCCCAAGTTTCTTTGAGCCATTTATAGACACTCCTGTCCCCCAACTCTGCCAACCAGTGATCTGTTCTCTATTCCTAGTTTTGTCTTTTCCAGAATGTCATAATAATAGAATCACACACTGTATTCTTTAATGGCTGAATTTTGTCATGTGGTATAATGCTTTGAGATATATTCGTGTTGCTATGTGTAGCAATTATGTGTTCCTATTTATTACTGGCTAGTATTCCACTGTATACATGTAGTATGAGTTGTTTATTCATTTGCCATTTGATGAACATTTGGATTATTTTCAGTTTTGAGTTACTGTGATGAAGCTGTTATAAACAGGTGCTTCCCTCTGCAGCTTAGTTATCCACATCCCACTCGCTTACGGTCTTTGGGACTCTGTTCTAAATGTCATCTAATCAGAAAGGCCGTCTCTGCCTACGCCATCTGAAATGGCACTTTGCATCACTCTCTAAGCCCTCATCGCCTATTTCATTTTTTTCGAAGTGCTTAGTATTACCATCATGTACATTACACATTTTATAAGAAAGATATATAAAGGTTGTATTAGGGTTCTCCAGAGAGACAGTAAGCAATATCTTTATATATAGAAACAGAGTGAATAGGATAGGCTTACATAATTTGAGAGTTGAAATCTAGACTAATTCTTTTATAGATGGAGGAAAATTAAAGCCAAGATAGTGATGTTATTTGGTCTCATATTAAGTCCATTACTCTCTGTATTACCCAAATATGATCTATTTTACTATTATGCTCTTGTTATACATAAAACAAAAAATTTATTCTAGAAAATCATTCTAAATTAAAAAGTTTATTCTAAACTATACAGAAATTATATGGAAAATGGAATTTATACTTAAAATTATAAAAAGACTCCCTGAAGACTTTTACTCAATAAATATTATTGAACCAACAATATTGGCCATGAACCAAACGTATGTGGCACTAAATGCTACATTTCTCCAGATCAGAATTACTCATTTTATAAGCATTTACTGAGTGCCTGTACTAAAAGAACCATGTCAAACAGGGCTCAGAGGTAAAAAAAAAAAAAAAAATTACTATGTTCTGTCCATATCTTGAAATTACATACAATTTAATACTGGAGCCAGAGTCTTTAAACATTTCACATAACCACAACCTCACATGTTTGAAACAAGTGAGAAAAGAGGGTTTTCCACTGTTAGTGAAAATATGCAAATTAGTGCTTTAAAGTGCCGGGGGGAGGGGGGGAAGACCATGGCATTTGAGGCAAGAGATTAGAATCTGTTCTGGGTCATACCACCAGCAGTCTCTGGGCAAACCATCCTTGAAACAGTTAAGATGCTGGGCTTCAGTAATTCCTTACTGTGAATGCTGATCAGAAGCTTTATAGAAATGTGCCATGCACGTGGACCACCACTATCCAATCAAATGATCGGAGGAAACAAACGTGTAGACTAGTTCTTCCGACTGCTGTGCTATGGCTCCCTCATCAGTGATCTCAGTGATCTAGGGTTCTTTCTAACTCTAACAAACCCATTCTGTGAAATGCAGCTTTATAATCTCCTTGCCCGAACAATAATATGTTTAATAGTCTCTTCTACAGGAAAGAAGATTCATAGCAGTATTCAACAACTGTAGTCGTCATACATGAAAAGTTAACAAAAATCAATTAAAAAGGATAAGCTGCTTGCAATGGAATTTATTTTTAATTTACAAAATTAAGCCACAAGCCAGTATATAAAGAAGAAGTGAAATGAAATTATTGACTTTGAGTCTGGCAACTCAAAATAGACCCACAGGGCACAATCCCAGGAGGTGGGAACAGGAAACCAGACCCTGCACCTTGCTTTCCCACTCCTAGCTTTCAACACGGGAAGTTAACCATTCCCTACTTTCATTTAGGAAAGGCTATGGCTTGGAAAACAGCTCCTGGTAGACTTCTGGGTAGGAAATTTACTTTTTTAAAGGACATACCAGCAACACTTGTATTAGTTACAGAGACGGAATTAAGGTTCCTGGGATGGATGAAGAAGAAAATAGCGTTTTGAACAACTGTGTGGAAGTAGTCCTACACTGGGTACAAATGTCAGCCTTGTTGAATTAATGGTAACAGAGGACATTAGGTAGTACTCTGTGTTTCCTTAAATATCTTTGGGTTAGAACAAAATCACAGCATATGAAATTTTCCTCAGCCTCCATATATGAGCAATTCCCTTCTCTTTTCTAAAGAAAAACCTTTCTGCCCTTTCGTACGTAAACAAATGAAATGTTTACGTTCGTTGACTGAGTCCACAAATCCTTTGTAGGTGAAATGAGTTCAGGGAAACGGTCTTTCAGGAAACTAAGTACATCTGTGCAGTTTATCATAATCTCTAAAAGGGGTATTAATACATCATCACTACCTTTAAAAGGTGTATTAAGACAGTATCTCTACAAGGAAAACTGGTGTTTTGGTAAGTTTTCGTTTGTTTTTATTTTCCTTTAAAATTCTGATCTGGACTTCTCGCTTGGTTCTGCGTTCATAGTGCGAATGTAAGTTTCTTTTACTTAACTTGGATCCTACAATTACTTTCATTTTCATAGGGCCTAACAATTTACAGCACCTCTATAGTTGTCCTTTCTGACTAGTGATATAAGAATGCCGCTTTAACCTTTACTTTTTTTTCCCCAAAATTCAATGGAAGATCATATAAAATAATTCTAAGATCTCATGAGTCTAATATCTATTAAGATTAATTTGAAAGTCAAGACATTTCCTAGGGGAATATACAAAAGAACATGAAATGTAGAATCTTACATCTTGGGGTGTGACTTACTAGGTGCTATGATCATGGGTAAGCCATTTACGCTCTCTAAGATGGTAACAGCCCTTCATCAAATTGGTGGTAGGATCAAGAGGACATGCTGTGCCCACATGGCTCCATAAATAGTATAGTATTACATAAATATTAGGTGCTGGTGTTTTGTAACTTATATTTCGAAGTCAATCTATAAAAGCCTCTGTCTCTGGCCAATAAAGACTATCAATAATAGGGTCTTACAGATTTGCTTCAAATCTCAAAGGTACCCAAATAAGCCCAGTCTGGTCACATGTGAATGGACTGATTATGAATCCTGAATACTGAGATCTCCAGCAAAACAGTTTATGTATATAATAACTGCTTAAATTTCTAAAAAGTATTCATTTTCTATACCTATATTAATTTTAAACATCAGCTTTAAGATTATGAAAACTAACAAATTTTAATTAATCTTAGGGCTCTAAAGTACAGAAAGAGGTAAAGGAAAAAATGGCAACTTCTCTGATGTTATTCGCTAAAATGAATACCTTATTTAAAATGTGTTATGAATTTACACCTTTAGTTTTGCTTTTTCTGTTTTCTAACACAAACAGGACAAAAATACACTTAAGAAATATTTGCTAGAAATAAAAGCAATACCAACACTGAACAAATGTAAACAAATATGGTAAGCACGCCTACACAGAAATCAGCACACTCTATTTTTAATCAAAACCCCAAACCACCATGGCATTTTTACGGCTTATAACTGAAGAGGACCTTTCAAACCAGTGCCCCCGACTTGAACAGTGAATCACTTCAAGATTGATAAAAGTAAGATCACAATCTAATGTAAAACCAATTCCGAGCTGGTATAAAATGTAGACAACTCTCTGAAATCAACTCCTCCTGAGAAGGCATTCACAAAAATTCCACTTGTTTTTTAAAAACTGGGGAGACGGAATCCAACAGAAATGGTTATTTATTCCCTTGTTTTTATTATGTGTAAAATATTGTCCTTATGTTACCCTGTATATATTTGTACCATTATTCTTCATCTTATATTTTAAACTCCTTGAAGCCAGGGATCACAACTTTCTTATGATTCATAATGGATCCAACATATTCCAAGAAAGAGGAAAAAAAAAGTCTGAAGACAAAAAAAATTCATTAATTGAGCAATTGTACAGGCAACACTTCAACAAAGATAAAAGAAGCACTCTAAAATTATTAATGAAAAAAATTTCTTTATCGAAAACTCTGTGGCCCAATGATGTGACGAACACAAAACGTACAGATTTCCACGTACTGGAGAGGGCACACAGAAACAAATACTAAAACATCCCCATGCCACACACTGAAGAATTCTATGGGTAAATTCTTTGTGGTTTTCTCAGAAAAACATTATTTAATATCTATCTACAAAACTAGGACTGCTCTTAATTCTCATTTTTTCACTTGTGTTTAAATTTATGGTTACTATTGGAAATATTATTGCATGTCTACATAAACTTAAATAAAACATTTTTCAACTATTTTAAGCCCAAATTTGGCACCAAAGTCAGATGGATTAACATTATTATTTTTAAACTTGCCAACACAGTTAAGGTAAGAGTTACCAACTAATGAAGCAGGTAGTATAGTAATCGGTACTTAGCCAGGCACTGTGCTACAATCTTCAGAAGCGTGATCTCATCTAAGGTACAAACAGTACAGTAGAATACACTACCCTGCTTTACAGAGGTTATCTCCTGTATCTGCGACCACATAACTGTAGGACCCAGATGCAAATGAATCAATTGTACCTGCCTACAGAGCTGAGCCCTCACTACCACAAAAAAAAAAAAGCTATTTTTCATTAAATGTTGGTATCATGGACATCGTTCACCTGCAGTACATATGGAAGTGTGGTTCTTTTTTAATGGTTCCAACAACTGTAAAACTTACTTTTTCATTTGGGGCCTGGAATCTTAGTAGGTTGGGTAAAGCTTCTGTCAGCATAGAGCCAGAAAGGGCCACAAATATAATTGAAAAGTCCTAGAGATAGATGCTTCGGAGACATTAACACCCCTAAGCAAAATTCACCTCAGTTGTCTCTTTTTTGGGGGAAGACATCTCTGATGTACCACCTCATATACCTAAAATCACTTCAATCACAGCCTTAATCATATTGCACTGTCACTATCTCCTTTACTGTTCTCCTCCCCCCACTGCCTTCTGCAGCTTTATCTTCTTGCCCTGGATACCCATATACTTTACTTACCATACCACGACTCCAATGACTGGAATGGGGATCTGAACTGGATAATTCTTGTCTCAAGGGATAAAGTGGGTCCACTAGATTCTGATCTTTCATTCTAGATCAGCAATTTGGCTTCAACGTCAACAAATGAAGTCTGGAAGAGCTTCAAGGTGCAGTCCTTCCTTGCTAACGTACGGGGACAGTAGTTGAGAGTTCTGATCTGGGTTCTGCCATGAACTTCCTGAGTGATCATGGGCAAGATTACCCATTTCTCTTTGCTCAGGTTTATCAATTCACAAAATATACGAAGACACATTACAGTTACAAAGTAGTTTAATATATGTGAGGTTCTGGTTTTCTCTCAACAAACAGAACGAGAAGTTAACTTTTTACACCTCTGGAACTTAGTTCCTTCTATATAATAAGGGTATTTAAATAAATTATCTCAAAAAGTCTGACTCCTGTCTTGCTAATCAATAATATATGCTCCAGTCTAAGAAGACATAGACTGTTAGCATCTTAAGAATCACTTGGCATAAAAAGGGAGATGAATAAGCAGAAAACTGAGCAAACATGAACATCAACTGCCAGAATGGTGTGAAATGATAACTCCTTAAAATGGCTTCACTTTTATGAGCTATAAATCAAAACAGCATCTTTGCAAAATACTCTAAAAGAACATATGAATAGTTTATAGTAATAGGCTCTATCTAAAATGAACATTTATAAAAATTATAAAAACGGTTTTTACATTTCATCTAACATTCTGAAACAATTTTATTTTCCAAATGTTTTGATGAAATAACTTTACAAAAATATGGATATTTTATAATACTGAATTAGGCAAAGTAAAAAGATAAGTGGTTTCTAAGAGCCATGAGAGAGGGAAGGAGGAAGGATGAATAGGTAGAGCACAAGGGATTTTTAGGACAGTGAAACTACTCCATATGACACTTAAATGGTGGACAGATGCTGTATATTTGTCAAAACCCATAGAATGCACATGGCTCATCAATGTAACAAGGGTAAACACTAATGCAAAATACTAATAACAACAGAAAGGAAAGGAAAAGGTACATGTGTACTTTCCACTCATTTTTCAATAAACCTAAAACAGCCAAAAAAATGAAGTCTGTTAATTAACAACAAAAAAATGTTGGAAATAGATAATGGTGATGGTTACACAACACTGGGAATACAGTTAATAACACCAAACTGTACACTTAAAAATAGTTAAAATGGAAAACTTTATGTTACATATCTATATGTTTTACTATAATAAAAAGGGTCATAGATGTTCCTTGTGTTTTATTAGAAAATAATTCTGTGCTTCTAGAAAGAGAAAAGACTGATAACTAATCAATCCAATGTAGAAATCAATGAAAATCTTCAGGGCAAAAATTCTCACTAAATACTACTCCATTGTAACAAGAATATTTTATTTTATTTTTAAGTGCTTTCACGTTAACAAAAACAATAACTTGAGAGGCATCTCGTTTTGATGAGATGGAAAGCCCCATAGCTCCCAGGTCGTTTTCTCTCACAACTAAAAACCTAGATGTAACACAACAAAGCTTAAGAAGTTTCTGAAAAAAGACTGGAGACCTAGGGAGCTCACAACCTGAGGAATAGCATATTGCTTCCCATATATGCCAGACAGGGTACTGCAAAAGGCTCTATTTGGAACCACCAACAGGCAGAGACCAAGAAAAACTCCAAGAAAACCCCGTGCCCTGCTTATTAAGAGCAAGGAAAAGAGTGAAACAACAGAAAACATTTTTGGCAATACTCACCTTACCCCAGCGTATCATCAATGGAAAAACCTCACTCTCCTCTTCAAGCAGGCCAAATGAGAAGTTACATTTCTATCCCCAAATCCCCACCCTACTTCATCCCTGCACACACATAAACAGACAACCTGATTCACCCACAGATAGCAAAGGAGGCAGTTTGGCAGGTTGATCCTCCACTCCCCACCAGGGAGAACCGGCAGGTGATCCAACTCCTCTGAGGGGATATTGTCAGTGGGCAAAAGGAGGAGATCATCTTCCGTTCCCCTTTGCTGCTCATTATCCTCAGCTGCAACTCCCCCCAAGAGAGTAGCATCTGCAGCGTAGAGCAAAAAGTTGAGCCTCCACCCCTACTCAACAGTAGTAAGATTTATTAAGAAGGCAATCTGAAGCAGACATACTCAGCACTCATGCAAAATCAATGAGACTGACCAACGTAGTAGAAGTGGGAACTAGCCCCCACTTTACTATCCCCCTTTCTTTAGCAACCCTGAGGCCAAGGGGACCTGAATCTCCACACCTACAGAACAATGCCAGGCAGAGGTAATCGACACTCCCAATGCCCCACACTCCTGGTGTCAGCAGGTCCCAGGGGGAAGCAGAGTACCAAACTTACTCTGCCTTAATGAGGCCAAAGGAGGTAGTGTGATACAGAGCAAGATGTCACTCTATTCCCATTATTACTCACCTGTTAGCAGTAGGGTCAGCAGAAAGGTGAAACTACAACCCAAATCCCCAAGAGAGGATGATAAATATCCAACCTTTCCCTCTACATCAAGGCAGTAGGAGTCCGTGTCCTACTTTTGCTATACTAGTCCTGGAATACTGTTGAGGGTGGGGTGGGCATCTGAGCACACACACCCAGCCCTCATGTTATATACTTCAACAGGGGTGGGGGCGCCTGGCTGCTTAAAAAAAAAAAAAATTCTGTAAAAGGATCTAGAGTCTCATAATATCCAGAACAAAAAAAACAAAAAACAAACAAAACCCCAAAAATCAAAAAACACTACCATACCAAGAACCAGGAAAGCACAACATTAGTGAGACATAACCACCACCAAATGTCAAACCCAAGATGAATCAGATGCTAGAATCATCGAACAAGGATTTTAAAGCACTATCACACACCAGCTATTAAAATTCTTTTAAAAACAAATCAGTAAGTCCTAAAATACCCACGCAGAAATTATAGAACTGAAAAATATAATAACCAAAATGAACCCACTAGATGGACTCAATGCTAGAGTGAAAATGATGGAAGAAATCTCCAGGCCCAGATGGTTCCACAGGAGATTTCTACCGAACATTTACTGCAGAATGAACACTAATTTTATACAATTGATTCCAGCAAACTGAAGAGAAGAAAAAACTTGCCAATTGATTTTATGACTAGTGTTACTCTGATACCACAACAAAGAATAGTACAAGGCGACCAAACCATAACTAAATGAAAACACACTACAAAAAAGGGGGAAACTACAGACCAATGTCTCTCATAAATATAGATGCAAAAATTCTCAATAAGATATTAGCAAATCAAAGCGATAAACACAGAGAATTATACACAATACCCAGTGGAATTAATTCCATATAAACAAGGCTGGTTCAATATTTATAAATATAATCCAATATATCAATGAACTACAAAAGAGAAACCATATGATCATGTAATGTCATGACAACAACTGTCAGCAAAGTCTTCCCTTCTAAGATCAGGAACAGGGCAAAGATGTCTGCTCTCACCACTCCTATTCAACACGGTACTAAAAGTTCTAGCCACTGCAATAAAACACAAAAATAAAAAAAAGAAATAAAAGCAGGAAAGGGATATATTAAAGTAAGGGATATATATACTTTAATATATCCCTTTCGCAGATAAGTGATTCTCTACATAGAAAATCCGAACAAATCTACTAAAAAACGCCTCCTCAAACTATTCAGTCAGTAGTTCAGCAAGGTCACAGAATACAAAATGAATACACAAGGGGCACATGGGTGACTGATTCAGTTAAGCATCCAACTCCTGATCTTGGCTCAGGTCATGATCTCTAGGTTCATAAGATCAAGCCCCATACTGGACTCTGCACTGACTGCGTGGCCTGCTAGGTCTCTCCCTCCCTCTGCCTCTGCCCCTCCCTCACCTGTGCGTGTGTGCGTGCTCACTGTAAGATTATATATGATAGTCCCAACTAGAAGCATCCCAGATATTTTTCAACAGATGAATGATTAGATTAACTTAGGTAAAGTGAAATATTCTCCACAATACAAAGGAAGAAACTAGAAGAAACTATTGATACATGCAACAAGTCCAGAAAATTATGTTGAGAGAAAAAGAACAATCATAAAGGTCACATAGTGTATGCTTCCATTTATATAAAATTCTTGAATTAAAAAACTGTAGAAATGGAGGAGATATTAACGTTTGCCTGGGTAAGAGGGAGGAGAGACGTGGGTGTGCCTATAAAACGGTTAATGGAGAAAATTTATGGTAAATGAAATGTTTTGAACTTTGTATTAATGTCAATATCCTGATTGTGATATTGAACTACAGTTTTGCAAGATATTGCCATTTAGACTAAATGGGTGAAGGATCTCTATTATATTTTAAAACTACGTATGAAGCTATTATTATCTCAAAAAATTTTTCAATTTTAAAAATCCAGTATCTATCAGTTTGAAAACTAATAATTAAGACTTTAACATATGTTTCATTGTCCTTTTCATCAGCTTCCTTAAAGGATATTAATGAAGAAAGAAACTTAGTGTCATTTTAGGTAAGACAGTATTCTTATTATCTTTTCTACTAAGAAAATAAAAACTACAAAAATGTTAAACCATTTTTAAGGGAAAAGGAGTTCCAAAGAGAACCAAACTTATTCATTTGTGTAAGACTTTAAAGTTTTCCAAGGTCTTGAAAACATATGGTCTTTGAAAAGCATTATAATAATATTTAGGTCTTAAAATTAAAGAGCAGATACTTTAATTCTCATCAAGACAATTAACAGAAAAGTTAATCAAGCTGGCCAACCTAACAAAATAAGTTAGTTGCAAAGCTAAAATTAGATGCAAAGTTCACAAGCAAGTCTATTTCTTGTATTTTTTTCTACCACATTAATTTCTAAGTCATAATTCAGGTATTACATAGTTTCATAAAATATATGTTTCAAGTTTATATTTTATTAATAGCTAATTCTTTAAAAGTGTTTGATATAAACATTACAGAAAATATTTAAATGCATGCAAAATGTGAAAATCTCCAATTATATTTTGAGACTTCTTACTTTTAAATACATGCCATTAAAATAGACAATAGCCATTTTTCCTTTAATCTGAGACACTACTGATTACAAGAAATCAGATTACTGAAAGCTACTTAAGAAATAAAAAAGAAAGACTATAACTTTCAATATACTTATCAATTTAAGAGGCATCATACCTTCAGAAAGTTAAAACACATATATTAGAATCAAGAACATCTGGTATTTCACAAAATCCTGTCATCATGAGACTGAAAAAACTATGGTGTTCTCTACTCTAACTAAACATGAAATCCATGTCTCCAATACGTTAAGCTATCTGCCCCCAAACAACCAAAAATCAATTAGAGGCAAGATGGTAGAGTAGGAGGGTCCTGAGCTCATCACCTCCTGCAGACACACCAAGGAAACAAATACAGGCTAATGTAAACCTAAAACAACATGAAGACCGGAAGAACAAACCTTCTGCAGGTGAAGACATGATAAGAAAACCATATCAAGAAAGGTAGGAAGAGTAGAAACATGGTAGGAAAGTAAACCTCTACTGTGGTAGCCAACAAAAAATAGAGATATCACAGGCTCAGAAAAGGGAGAAGATCAAGCCCCACACTAGGGACTTGGGTATCTGAACTTGGGAGCAGTCACAATGATGGGTGGCTTTGAGACTCAGTGGGGCTTACCTCCAAGAACTTTGAAAATTATCAAGCTTACCTCCAGGAGAGATGGAGACCCTGCTCTTAATGGGCCAGCACACTATATCACTTGATAAGAGATGCAGCACAGAAGCTTCAGTTTGAAAACACCTGGGTTATACATTGAGACTTATTGAGTAATTTTAGGACATGGGCCAGAGAGATACAAGGATCTACAGAAACTTTCTACAGGAATGGAAGTACTGAAAGGCATTATTTTTGTTGCCTATCTGGCAAAAGTTCTAGGGGAGCCAGTTCTGAAGCCTTCCATCTGCCTTGCTAACACTACTTCCACCATAAAAGTTCCCCTGCAGGTCTACCCCACGCAACATGCCTGCCCAAGCAGGTGCCCCTCCAAAGCTGCTTCCCCACATGGCCATGCCCAGTAAGCTGCCTTAGTAGAAATCAGTGTCCCTCCAGAGTGGCCACCAGTTCCATCACACCTAGTGGGCAGCCCCAGCCAGACAAGTGCCCCTCCAGAGTGATTCCTGGCCTAGGGAGAGAAAGGAGCCAGGCTGTAGCAGTCGAAGCTCCACCTCACAACTAGTACACAAGGGACAACCCCTGCCCACAGCAGTCACAGCCAATCACTGTAGACAGCTGGGTTAATGGCCAACTCTGACAACCAGCATGCAAGCAGCAGTAATGGTCCAGCCAAACTAGGAAGAGTTACACAGCCCATACAGGTAATACCCCCAGAGCACTTCTTCTGGTGACTAAGAAAGACTAGGCAACTGGGCACCACAGGATGCCTTCTACATAAAACCACTACTTTCAAAACCAAAAGACACAGGTGACCATAGTCATATAGCCTGATATATAGTAACACAGAGAGTCAGACATAATAAGAAGACAGAGGAATAAGTTCCAAATTAAAGAACAAGAAACTTCAGGAAAGGAGCCACATGAAATGCAGATAAACAACCTACCTGATAAAGTTCAAATAAATGGTCATAAAGGTACTCAACAGACATGAGAGAACAGTGCATGAACTCAGTGAGAATTTTGAAAGACAGAAAATATACATTTTTTAAAAGTCAGAGTAAAAGAATGTAATAAATAAATGAAAAATATACTAGAAGGAAGCAACAGTAGATTAGAGGATGCAGAAGAACAGATCAGCAACCTTGAGGATATGGAAAGCAACCAAGGTGAACTTTCAAAAGAAAAAAAGAATTTAAAACATGTGGACATGTTAAGAGATATCTATGACAACATCAAGAGTAGTAACATTCATGTTATAGGTGTTCCAGAAAAGGAAGAGAGAGAAAGAGGCAGAAAACCTATTTAAAGAATAGCTGAAAACTTCCCTAATTTTGGGGAAAGGAACAGACATCCAGATCCAGGATGTAGAGAAAGCCCCAAAAAGAGATGAACCCAAGGTGATTCACACCAAGAAGTATAAATAATTAAAACAACAAAAATTAAAGAATCTTAAAAGCAGCAAGACAAAAACAAACAGTAACATCCAAGGGAAACACCAGAGGACACCATCTGATTTTTAGGCAAAAACTTTGCAGGCCAGAGGGAGTGACACATAAAATCTACAAAGTGGTGAAAGAAAAAAAAAACCTACAACCAAGAATCCTCTACCCAGCAAGGTTATCACTCAGAATTAAAGGAGAAATAAGGAGTTTCCCAGATAAACAAAAGTGAAAGAAAAGAAGTTCATCACAACTAAGTCAATCTTATAAGAAATATTTAAAGTATCTCTTTAAGTAAACAGAAAAAGGCCATAACTAGAATTAAGAAAATTAAGAAAGGACAAAATTTCACTGGTAAAACCAAACATGCAATAAAAGAAGTTGATTAATCACTTATAATGCTAATATGAAGATTCAAAAAACAAAATAGTAAATTAATTATACCTATAATAATTATCAAAGAAATACACAAAATAAAAATATATAAAATATGACATCACATGCATAAAAATGTGGAAGGGGGAGTAATGATGTACCACTTTACAAATATGTTTGAACTTAAGCAAACATCAACTTAATATAAACTTCTTTGTACATAGGATGATATATATGAACCTCATGGAAACCCAAAACCAAAAACCTATAATACATATGCAAAAAACAAAGAGAAAAGAATCCAAAAATTACATGAAATAAAGTCATCAAATCACAAGGGAGGAGAGAAAAAATAAGAGACAACTTAGTTTTGTTGTACAAAAACAACCAAAAAGCAATTAACAAAGTGACAATAAGTACACACTTATCAATAATTACTTCAAATATAAATAAAATACTCCAATCAAAAGACAGAGTGACTATATGGATTAAAATACAAGGTCTATTTATATACCACCCACAAAGATTCACTTCTGACCTAAAGACACATACAGACCAGAAGTAGAGATGAAAAACCATATTCCATAGATATGGAAACCAAAAAAAAAGTTGGGTTAACAACATTTATATCAGACAAAAATAGACTTTAAAAAAAACATGGTAACAAGAAACAAAGTAGGACATAACATAATGATAAAGGGATCAATATAGCAAAAAGATATAACATTTGTAACTACCTATGTACCCTACAGAGAAGCACCTAAACATATAAAGCAAATATTAACAGACATAAAGACAGAAACTGACAGTAATACACTAAGAGTGGTGAACTTTATATCAAAAGATAGATCTATACAGAAAAGCAGTAAGTAAAAAGTGGCCTTGAACAACACATTAGCCAGAAGAAATTATCATAGATGTTCAAAACTTTCCATCCAAAATCAGTAGAATACAAATTCTTTCCAACTGCATATAAAATATTTTCTAGGGTAAATCACATTAGACCACAAAACAAGTCTCAATAAATTTACAAAGACTGAAATCATATCAAATACCTTTTCTGGAAATCAATTACAAGAAAAATACTGAAAAAAAGAAACCAGACACATGTGAACACTAAACAGCATACTACTAAAAAACCAATGGGATCATGAAAACAATGAAAGAGAAACTCAAAAAATATCCAGAGGCACATGAAAATGAAAATACAATAGTTCAAAATCTTTGGAACACAACAAAAGCAGATCTAAGAGAGAAGTTTACAGGAATACAGGTGCACCTAGAGAAACAAACAAACAAAAATCTCAAGTAAATAGCCAAACTTTATACTTAAAAGAACTAGACCTGGAAGAACAAACAAAGCCCAAAGTTAGTAGAAGGAAAGAAATAATAAAGATCAGAGTAGAAGCAAATTAAATACAGATTTAAGAATAAAATAGATCAATGAAACTAAGACCTGGTTCTTTGAAAGGATAAACAACACTGATAAACCTTTAATGAGACTCATCAAGAAAAAGAGAGGACTCAGATAAATAAAATCAGAAATGAAAGCGAAAAAATTACAACTGACACCATGAAAATTCAAAGGACTATAAGAGACTACTCCAAAAGACTATATGCCAACAAATCTGAAACCCCAGAAGAAATGGATTAACTACTATAAGCATACATTCTTCCAAGAATGAAAGAGGAAGAAACAGAAAATCTGAACAGACCAATTAATAGTAACAAAACTGAATCAGAAATCAAACACTTCCAACAAACAAAACTCCAAGACCAGACAGCTTCACAGGTAAATTCTACAAAAAATTAAAAATAAAGCTAATACCTATTCTTCTCAAACTATTCCAAATAATTAGAGAGGAATAAATGCTTAAAAATTCATTCTATGAGGCCAGAATTCTCCGGACACCAAAACTTGACATAGACATCACAAAAAAGAAAATGAAAAACATCCCTAAACAACACAGATGCAAAAGTCCTCAACAAAAGGATCGTTCATCACAAACAAGCGAGACTGATTTAAGGGATACAAGGATGGTTCAATGTGATATATCACATTAACAAAATGAAGCATAAAATCTTATGATCATCCCAAGAGATGCAGAAAAAGCATTTGACAAAATTCAACACCATTCATTTTAAAAACTATCAACAAATGGTATAGAGGGAATATACCTCAACATAATAAAGGCCATATGTGACAAACTCATCGCTAACATAATACTCAAGCAAAAAGATGAAACTTTTTCCTCTATGATAAGGAACAAGAAAAGGACACCCACTCTTGCCACATTTATTCAATATAGCACTGAAAGTCCTAGTCAGAGCAAGCAGTCAAGGAAAAGAAGTAAAACGTATCCAAATTGGTAAGGAAGAAGTAATACCATCACCATTTACAGATGGAATGATATTATGTGTAGAAAACCCAAAAACTCTACCTAAAAACTATTAAAAACTGGGGTGTCTTGGTGGCTCAGTTGGTTAAGCATCCAACTTTGGCTCAGGTCATGATCTCACGGTTCGTGGCTTCGAGCCCCATGTCAGGCACTGTGCTGACAGCTCAGAGCCTGGAGCCTGCTTCACATTCTGTGTCTCCCTCTCTCTCTCTGCCCCCCCCCACCCATTTGTGCTCTGTCTCTCTCTGTCTCTCAAAAATGAATGTTACAAAAATTTTTTAATTAAAAAAAGAACTATTAGGAACTAATAAATGAAATCAGTAAAATTGCAGGATACAAAATCAATATGCATAGATCTGTTGTGGTTCTATGTACTAATAACAAATTATCAGAAAAAGAAATTAAAGAAACAAGCCTATTTTCCAAATGGGTCAAAATTAATTAATTAATTAAATACCTAGGAATTAATTTAAATAAGGAGGTAAAAGGCCTGTACTCTGAAAACTGTAAGACACTGATAAAAGAAACTGAGGTTACACAATAAATGGAAAGATGCTCCATGCTTTTGAAATGGGAAAACAAATATTGTTAATATGTCCATAGTATTAAAAGCAACCTGTAGATTCAATATGATCCCTATGAAAATACAGTAGTATTTTTCACAAAACTAGAATAATCCTAAAATTTGTATGGAACCACAAAAGATACTGAAAAGCCAAAGCAAGCTTGAGAAACAAGAACAAATTGCAAGTATCACAATACTAGATTCCATACTATACTAAAAGCTGTAGTAATCAAAACAGTATGGTAATGGCAAAAAAAAAAAAATTAGACACCTAGATCAAGAGAACAGAATACAGTCCAGAAATAAACCCACACTTACATGGTCAAATCAATCTACAACAGAGGAGGGAAGAATATACAATGGGGGAAAGACACAGTCTCTTTAATAAATGGTACTGGGAAAACTGGGTAGCTACATGTGAAAAAAAATGAAACTGGACTATTTTCTCGTACCATACACAATAATAAATTGAGATTAAAATCCTAAATGTAAAACTTGAAACCATAAAACTCCTAAAAGAAAACACAGGCAATAAACTCTTGGACATCAGTCTTAGCAATATTTTTCTAGATCTAGCTGCTCGAGCAAGGGCAATAAAAGGAAGAATAAACAACTGAAAATATATCAAACTAAAAAAGGTGTGCATAAAGATTAAAACGATCAACAAAATGAAAGGGCAACCTATGGAACTGGAGAAGATATTTGCAAATGATATGTCCAATAATGGGTTAATTTCCAAACTATATAAAGAACTCCTATAACTCAACAGCAAAAATAACGTGATTAAAAATGGGAAAACCTGAATAGACATTTGAACAAAAAAGGCATAAAGATGGCCAATAAGTGAAAAGACACTCAACATCACCAGGGAAATGCACACCAAAACCATAAGGAGATACCACCTCATGCTAGTCAGAGTGGCTAAAATCAAAAGGACAAGAAATAACTGGTGTGGGCAAGGATGTGGACAAAGGGAACTCTCATGAACTGTTGGTGGGAATGTAAATTGGTGCAACCACAGTAGAAAACAGTATGGAGATTTCTGAGAAAATTAAACATAGAAATACATAATCCAGTGATTCTACTACTAGGTATTTACCCCCCAAAACCCAGAAACACTAATTCAAAAAGATATATGCACCCCTATGTCTATTGCAGCGATGTTTACAATAGCCGAGATATGGCAGCAACCCGTATCAATAAATGGATAAAGAAGATACGGTATATACACATAAAATGGAATATTACTCAGGTGTAATAAAAGATGAGATCTTGCCATCTGTAACAACATGAATGAACCTAGAGGGCATTATGCTAAGTGAAATAAATCAGAGAAAGACAAATACCGTATGTTTTCACTTATATGTGGAATATAAAACAAAACAAAACAAAACAAAGCACTTTTTAAAGACAAAGAACAATATGGTGGTTACCAAAGGGGAGATGAAAAGAGGGTGGGCAAAATACATAAAGAGGATTAAGAGACACAAGCTTCCAGCTATAAAATAAATGTCACCAAGATGAAAAGTATACCTTGGGGATATAGTCAATAATATTTTAATAGCATTGTATGGTGACAGATGGTGACTACTCTTACTGTGGTGTGAACACTGAGCCCTGTATAGAATTGTCAAACCAATATATTGTACACCTGAAACTAATAAAACACTATGTCAACTATAATTCAATAATAAAATTCTTATAAAGTTATATACAGAATGAAGTATTATTCAGCAATATAAAAGAAAGATATTTTGCCATTCACAACAACACATACGGACCTAAAGGGTATTATGCTAAGTGAAATAAGTCAGAGAAAGATAAAGACCATATTATTTCACGCATACATGGAATTTAAAAAACAAAACAAAAACAGACTCAAAAAAATAGAGAGTAAATTCATGGCTGCCAGGAGGGAGGGGTTAGAAAAATTAGATGAAGGGGATTTTGAGGTACAAATTTCCAGTTATAAAATCAATACTGTATTGATTTTATACTGTAATCACTCTGTATGGTGACAGATAGTAACTATACTTACTGTGGTAAGCATTTTATAATGTATATAATTTTCAATTTACTATATTGTACACCTGAAACTAATATTATATGTCAAATATACTTCAATTTAAAATATAACAAAGAGGAAAAAATTAAAAATTATAACCCAAGGATCTTAGTTCCCACAGTCCAATGGAAAATTTTTGTATGAAACAAATACTTTTGAAAGCACATCTTTAAAATAGTAGAACATACAGTCTTAAAGTATTTCTAGAGTATATTTGTAGTGACTAAGTTATATTAAATGCCCTAAGATATTTTCTTTTGTGAGTTCTTTTAACAGACTGCTTAACTTCACACTTCAGTCCAGGATTGAAGTTTGTTTTTTTGTTTTAGTTTTATTTTAACTCTCTTCAACTGGAAGAGTTTTACCCCCACCTTCATTGAAGTATAACTGACATATAACATTGTGAAAGTTTAAGTTGTGTAAATGTGATTAGATATACTTACATACAGCAAAACTGTTACCACCATTGCATCAACTAAAGTCTTCATTTCATAAAATTATCACCTCTTTTTGTGGTGAGAACACTTAACATTTACTCTCATAGCAACTTCTAAATATATAATACAGTACTGTTAACTATAATCAACATGCTATATACATCACCAGAACTTACCTTGTAACTGAAATGTTATACTGTTTCTTTTTTAATCTTTTTAAAGTTTATTTATTTTCTAAGAGGCAGGCAGAGAGAGAATCCCAAGCAGGCTCCGCACTGTCAGAGCAGAGCCCGATGCTGGGCTTGAACTCACACACCATGTGAGATCATGACGTGAGCCGAAATCAAGTCTGACACTTAACCAACTGTGAACCCAGGCTCCACAGAAATGTTACACTGTTTCAAATACCTCCCCATTTTCCCCTCCCCTCAAGCCCCTGAAAACTATCATTCTAGTCTATGTTTCAATTAGTTTAGCTGTTTTAATATATATGTATATATTTTTTAATGTTTCTTTTTGAGAGAGACACAGAGTGTGAGTGGGGGAGGGGCAGAGAGAGAGGGAGACACAGAATCTGAAGCAGGCTCCAGGCTCTGAGTTGTCTGCATAGAGCCCAACGCGGGGCTCGAACCCACACACCCTGAGATTATGACCTGAGCCAAAGTCAGATGCTTAACCAACTGAGTCACCCAGGCACTCCAGGGTATCTGTTTTAGATTCCACATATAAATGACATATGATATTTATCTTTATCTTTGTCTGACTCATTTCACATAGCATAATGCACTCAACGTCAATTTGTCAAAAACAACAGGATTAACTTTTTTTCTCATGGCTGAATAATGCTCCATTGAAGTAAAAGGATATTTATATGTATGTATGTAATAAGTACATATATACACATACATATTTATTACATCTTTATCCATTCACCTATTAACATTTAGGCTTTTACAGTATCTTGACTATTGTGAACAACATTGTAATCAACATGAAAGTGCAGATTATCTCTTCAAAATCCTGTTTTCATTTCCTTTGGATATATGCCCAGAAGTGAAATTGCTGGATCATATGGTGGTCCTATTTTAATTTTTTGAGGAACCTCCACAGTTTTCACTGTGGCTACACCATTCACATTCCCACCAACAGTGCACTAGGGTTCCCTTTCTCTAAAACCTTGCTGACACTGGTTATCTCTTGTTGTTTTAATGATAACCATTCTAACAGGTTTAAAGCAATATCTCACTGTGGTTTCGATTTGAATTTCATGAAGTTCACTGATGATCAGTGATGCAAAGCACCTTTTTATGTACATATTGGCCACATATGTCTTCTGTGAAAAGATGTCTATTCAACTCCTCTGCCTATTTTTAAATTAATTTTTTAATGTTCTTGAGTTGTAGAAGTTCTTTATACATTTGGCTTATTAACTCATTATCAAATATGTCATTACCAAATATTTCCTCCCATTCCACAGGTTGCCTTTTCATTGGGGGGGGGGAGGGAGATCCACAGGCTTTTTAGTTTGATGCAGCCCCACTTGTATATTTTGCTTCTGTAAATTTTAATTTTGGTGTCAAATCTAAAAAATCATCACCAACAATGATGTAAAGGAACTTACCACCCATGTTTTCTTCTAGGAGTTTTATGGTTTCAAACATCATGTTCTCTAATCCATTTTGAGTTGCTTTTTATGTGTAGTGTAACATAATGATCCAGTTTCATTCATTTGCATGTGATTACCCAGTTTTCCCAATACCATTTATTGAAGGGACTAACATTACTCCATTGCATATTCTTGGCCCCCTTTCCATAAATTTGCCTCTATGTTGTTCCATAATCTATGTGTCTGTTTTTTTATGCCAACACCATCTACTGTTTTGATTACTATACTTCTATAATAGTCTGAATTCAGGAAGTGTTATGTCTCCAACTTTGTTCTTCCTTCTCAGGATAGCTTTGGCTATTCAGGCTGTTTTGTGGTTCCATACAAACTTTGGAATTTGGGGGGGATCCTATTTCTATAAAAACTGTTACTGGAAATTTGATAGGGATTGTACTGAGCCTGTAGATGGCTTTGAACAACTAGAAAAAAATTTAAATCAGTTCTTCCAAATCAGTGAGAATATCTTTCCATTTATTTGTAACTTCCACATTTTTTTCATCAATATCTGACAGTTTTCAGTGTACAGATTTACTACCTCCCAGGTTAACTCTATTCCTAGGTAGTCTATTCTCTGTGATGCTATTCTAAATGGGACTGTTTTCTTAATTTCTTTTGTTGTTTGTTGTTATTGTACAGACCGCAACTGATTTTTGTACATTATTTTGTATCCTGCAACTCTAGTGAATTCACTGATGTTACAAATTTTCAGGTGGAGTCTTTAGGGTTTTAAATATATCATATTGTACCATACAAAAATAAAGACAATTTTACTTCTTCTTTTCTGATTGGGAAGTCTTTTGTTTCTTTTTCTTGCCTCACTGCTCTGGCTAGGAATTCCAGTATTGTATATAAAACTAGCAAGAGTGGCGCCTAGGTGGCTCAGTCGGTTAAGTGTCCGACTTCGGCTCAGGTTATGATCTCACGGTTCGTGGTTTCGAGCCCCACGTCGGGCTCTGTGCTGACAGTTCAGAGCCTGGAGCCTGTCTTTGGATTCTGTATCTCCTTCTCTCTCTGACCCTTCGCTGCTCCCTCGCTCGCTCGCTCGCTCTCTCTCTCAAAAATAAAATAAAAATAAAAAATAAAAAATAAAACTAGCAAGAGCAGGCAGGCATCCTTATCTTCTAATCTTATAGAATAAGATTAGAATAGCCATTATTTCTTAGCATACACTTCTACCTCTTTCTCTCACTCTTCTCCTTCTGGGACCCTATAATGTATATATTGCTGTTTCAGAGGATTGCATAAGTTCTTAAACCATTTTTATTGTTTTCAAATTTTTTTTACCTTTTTGCTCCTCTGACTGGATGAATTCCACTGCCCTGTCTTCAATTTCACCTCGGTACTGAACCTAGCTATATGACCACAAGACTGGGTGTATGTGTGGGGGGGCAGGCCTGAGTCTGTTAAGAATGGATTTGTTGCTACAGTTCTGTGGGACCCCTGAATGCATGCCACATTGGATATCAGATCCAGACAATCTGGAGCCACATCCCTCTGGCATCACTGGCAATAGCTTGAGTGCCAAATGTGTCTATAAGATCCTTCCAGAAAGATACTAGTGACTTGGAGCAGGCTAACCGAGTGAGGGCAGGGGAGGTATCTGCTGGCCACCTTGTTCCCTGGGGATGATCACAGCCAGCCATTGGATGAGTGATGGGTATTTTCTCATTCACCCAAAGTACAAGGGTTATGTAGCTAGTTTTTCTAGATTTCTTTCAGAGGTAACTGCTCTGTGTGTAGCTGGTATATTCAGTGTGTCTGTGGGAGTGAGGTATTTCAGTAGCCTCCTGTGTTGCCGTTTTTTGTAGCCACTGTCCTGATTTTTCTTTTCAGATGAAAGATTTAAATCTGTAGTAACAGCAGTCTCAGAAATATGGAATTACAAAGTTATAAAACAGAATGAGCCTAAGATGCTAGGCTATTTAAACCAGATAAACATTCACACATATATCAAGACACAAACGTAAAGATATTTGATCACTGCAAAATCTCCTATCTTCTCAATGATAACTGGGAAGCCTTGGTCTATAAAGTCAGAGCCCAGCGGGACAATGGGAGAGGCCATGACAATGGTCCAGCACTCCTCTCTCAGCTGCTGGGGCATGAGACCTTTGGGAAGTCTCCTCAGGATTCTAATGCCAACTTCACTACTTCCCAAGGAGAATTTTTCATTTAATATGACATACAGCTTTTACTTATAAACAGAGAGCGATTCACATATGAACAAAGAAAAAAAAATCCTCTGTAAGACTCTACGATTTTGTCATTTAAATACACTTTGAAAGAAAAGCATAAAAAGAATAATTAACATACTTTTCTAAAGAAGTTGAAATAACTCATTTCCTTTAGCAAGACTGCTATATACAATAAATGGAAGGTTAACTTGACATGGAACATAAAAATAAAAGAAGATGAGGTTAGAAATTATGTACATCTACCCGTTTATTTTATAAGCAATGCAAATTACGGTCCAGAAGTTATGACTTCAAAGTCACCAACCAATTATGAAAAAGCTAGAAAAAATTCTCAGATCTACTGCTCAAGATTTCTGTTCTTTAAGCTACATCAAGCTTTTTCCCCCTGGTAAAAAGTAAGAAAATATAACATCTACATAAAACCCATTTTCTACCACTTACAGAAATATTTTGTAAACAGCAGTATAACTGAACATACCCATTTTTAGATAACCTGCATTGGATAACAGGAAAGCTATATCATCATGTGATTTCCTATCAAAAAGGCAAGGGTAACTTCTAGACTGAAAAAAAAGCATATATATGTTATTCAAATATGAAACTCTTACAAAAGTAAGAGAAGAAAGGGCATCAATGTGTTTTGAGATCCTATCATGTGCCAATTATGAAATTGAGTAGTGAAAAAATCTTCTTTGTATTAATATAAAAAAGCCTGTAATGAAAATGTTAAATCATCTTAGTTCCAATCTGGTTCAATCATTTACTAGCTCTGTGACCTTGCACAAAGTATTTAACCTCTTCATATATCAATTTCCTCATCTGTATAATGAAATATAATACTATCATACCTAATAGGATTATTATGAAAATTAAATGGATATATCTCCATACATGGAAGATATTTAGGATATATTTAGGATATATCTTCATACATGGAAATATTTAATAACTGTCAATAAAATGATGATTCTTAACTATTTTCCTCAATTTATATGAATAAGGAAACCAAGGGTCAAGAAAAGAAACGCAACTTGTCCACCACAGCCATACAAAGAATAAACAACAAGATGTAAAACCAAATATATCTGACGTCAAAGTCCATGCTCTATCCATGAAGTAACCACCCAGGAAACACTTGTGACACTCTAAACTAAAAGACTCAAGAAAAGCAAGCTTTCTAAAAGGCTTTCTTAAATAAATACTGTATGTGAATGTATATAAAGGCTAACAAAAAATGTAGTTTTTACTGTACTGTAATTCTTTGAGTATTTGATATTCAATATATGATTAAGTGTTTTTTATGTTTATTTATTTGTGAGAGAGATAGAGAGAGAGGGAGAGAAAGAGCATGAGTGTGGGAGGGGCAGAGAGAGAGGGAGACACAGAATCCAAAGCAGGCTGCAGACTCCTGGCTGTCAGCAGAGAGCCCGACATGGGGCTCAAACTCACAATCCTCAAGATCATGACCTGAGCCAAAGTTGGACGCTTAACGGACTGAGCCACACAGGCGCCCCTAGGCTTTATTGACCAGAATATTTAATGTCTTTATCTTAACAGATAATGGGATCCATAAGATACAAAATATGTATACAATATGCAAGGTTGGATACTGGAAGCCAAAGAGAACAGTAAGATGAGTAAGACACTAGAGCAGCTTCCAATATATTAGAGCAAAATACATGCAAATATAATCACAATAAAATAAAATACTGCTTAATACTATAATATTAACATATTCAATTAGTGAACATGGAAGAACAATAGATTTCATACATGAAATGGAGGCAAACAAAGGAACTACATCACATATTTTAGACATAAGTAAATTTCAGCCTAAGAAGCTTTATGATTTATCAAAAGTCCTCAGTTCCATCATTCAAGAATTATTTATGAGCTAGACAATCGTCTAGGGCCTTAGCAACAAAATAAAGAACAAAGCAGTGGTCCTGTATTCTTAGCTTACATTCTAACGAAGAAAACAAACAAACAAAAATAGTGAAAAATGAATAAACGTATAATTATAGGCAAGAATAAGGAAAATGAAGTAAAATAAAACAGAGTAAAGATGAGAATACAGGAAGGAGTATACCTTTCAACAGGTGATGGCATGGGTAGTAATCTCAGAATGGGTAATATTAAGAGAGACCTGAGTAAAATAAGGCAAATATTGGAAGCCATGGGATAGGCAGAAAATTCCAGAAGGAATCACCAAGTGCAAAGGCCCTTTAGGGAAGGATGCTAGACTTATTTGAAGATCTAAAATCCAACTTTTTTGCATTCTGGTTCAGACATCTTTTCATTGTAGTACACTAAATATTTCAGTGCTTACCACCATTAAACCATTCTTGTAAGTACTTTCAATTTATCTCATAGCAGTCTTTTTATTCTGTAATATGGGTGGAAAATTGTTCACTTTACATGAAACTCTCTTTAAGGGGGCTAATATTATTGGCACTTTCTTAGAACATTAAAAAAAAATAAATGTCAGAGATCATTTGTCTTATTTCCCAAACAAATAAAATCATATTAGCCAAAAGCAAATTTTGTATGTTAAATACACAGGATGGAAAACAAAATCCTCTAGATAATTACTGTATCACTGAAAGCTCTTACACAGTAATTCTAATACCCATTCTTTGTTATTAAAGAGTTTGAAATAAAGTTTTCTCCATTTCCTTTAATTTTAAGAAATAATTAACTTTAAAAAACTGATCAGTTACAAGCCATCCTTAACTGTCTCCTATAATTTGAAAATAATGAAGCACATAATGTATATACTGAAAAACTTTATGCAGCAAAAACAAAATATTCAAGGAAACAGTAAGTATATAAGGCAATACAAAAAATACTAGGTAGAAATTTAATCTGCGAGTTTCAAAAGCATAAAACATTTTAAGAAATAATTATAAGACAAAGATATTCCTTTTATTCCTTGCCATTTCATAAATCATAATTTGGCATTAAAGGTTCAGGGTCTTAAATCAGAAACAAAACCTTTGAAATATCAGTCTCTAAAATCAAAAATATATTTTTATGTGGATATATTTGAGGTTCATTTCAGTTCAACTAATCCAAGTTTTCAAGGAAACATGGTTCCCTTTTAACGCAAGCCTCAAAAAAGTTCCTATGCCAATCCTACTCATTTGGTCATATCTATAGACGAAACCGTAAGATGGGGTTTGAATAAGAGAACTGCAGTGGCTATTTATCAGAAAAGGTAAACTAAGATTTCTGTATCAAACCCCCAAGACTAAGAGACCACCCAAAGACATTTTCACTGGTCAAATCTTATAAAAATCAAAGAGGAAGTCCTCACCACCAAAGAAAACAATACTCTTTCCAGAAGAATTTATTTGTAAGACAAATCAAAACCCTTAAGATTGAGACCCCTTTTATACACAAGAGCAAAATGGTTTTATTTTGATTGGGAAGCCATTAAGTAGTAACCCTGTTCCTTGATGTCACAAGCTCTATATAACACAATTGACCATTTTTAATAAGTAGAGAATTGGAAACATATTTAAAAAGTTATCACAGAAAAATCCCTTTATATTTATAGTGAAAATTAAACATTTTAACTTTTTATCTTCCTTTTGGCAGTAGGCCAAGGGAATTTCCCAGGGCATGCAGCTTTAGGGCATCATTTTCTTCACCACTGTTCTACACCATGGGATTGTAAAACTTGTAATACATGTTCCAAAACAAAGGATTCCATCATCAAAGATTTTGGAGACCACTGCACTAAACAAATAAAATAAGTTTGTTTACTACAAAAATGTGTTTTTAAAGCTTTAATTTTATAAAGCATTGCAAATCTCCAAGTGGTGAGAAAAAAGGTATGAGAGATTTCCAAAATATTGGGACTAAATGACTAAGAAATAAAAATTTAGGGTATAATAATCTATATACATCTTGAAATATATTCAGATTCCACGGAATATAGTTTGAGAAATACTATTAGAAGTGCAAACTAAGATGGACAAGGAATTCTATCTAATCAGCCCAGAGAAATCAGTGGCTTCGATGCAAAGCAAGACACAACAAAAGCCCTGTACTTTCAACCCCAACATTAAACTTTTATAAATGTTTTTACATATTAAACTCCCTAAACAGGCCAACTCTTTGTGCTAAAACTTGGTGAAAAAATACTCTACTTTTTAACTAGGTAGTGGAAGACCTTCTTGAGTCATTCTCAATAAATTAAGAGTATATAGTTTAGGTCAAAATGAAAACATGTGTTATATGGAAACTAACCTGACAATAAACTATAAAGTTTAAAAAAAATAAATAAATAAATAAAAAATAAATAAATAAAAATAAATAAATAAATAAATAAAAATAAAAAACCAAAAAAAAAAAAAAACAAAAACAAAATGAAAACAGAGATTTGAAAAATTTGTAGAGTCTATGAGGGAAGACTTTTTTAAATGAATGTTTTAAGGCAATGAAGAAACAGGTCATAGAATGGATAAAAACCTTTGCAAAACACATATCTGATTAAGGACTGCTAAACAAAATATACAAAAATCTCCTAAAATAAGTTTTCAACAATTAGAAAATAAGCAAGTCAACTAAAAAATGGGCAAAACTATCTGAACAGACACTTCACCAAAGAAGACATTCAGCTGGCAAATAAACATGAAAAGATGCTCCACATCATATCTCAACAAAGAAATACAAATTAAAACAAGACACCACTATACACCCATTAGATTTGCCAAAATCCGAATTATCTGACAACACCAAATGCTGGTAAGGCTGTAGAGAAGTAAGAATTCTCAATCGTTGCTGGTGGGGATGCAAAATGATACAGTCACTTTGGAAGGCAGTTTGACAGTTCCTCACAAAACGAAACATACTCCTACTATATGATCTAGCAGTCACGTTTCTTGTTATTTAACACATGGGCTGAATACTTACATACACATAAAAACCTGCACACAAAGGTTTATAGAAGCTTTATTTATAACTGCCAAAAACTTGAAAGCAACCAAGGTGCTCTTCAATACGTGATTACACAAACTGTGATAATACTGTTTGTGATACTGCCAGATAACAGAATATTATTCAACAATAAAAACACATGAACTATTAAGCCATAAAAAGACATAGAAGAACCTTTGATGCACTGTATTAAGTGAAAAAAGCCAATGTGAAAAGCCTACATACTGTATAATTCCAACTATATGACATTTTGGAAAAGGTAAAAAAAAAAAAAAACTATGGAAAACAGTAAAAAAGGTCAGTGATTGCCACAGGTTCAGGGGAGAGAAGGTAAGAACAGGAGGAGGACGGAAGATTTTTAGGGCAGTGAACCTACTCTGTAAAGTTGCCAATATGGGAGATGACGTGTCATTACACAGCTATCCAAACCCATATAGTTTATAACACCAAGAGTAAAGCCCTAATGTACATGAAGAACTTTAGTTAATAATAATGTATCAATATCACCTCATCAATTGTAAATGAAACAGGAAGGTGGAACAGAATTAAATTAAAAAATTAGATATTTCAAGAGGAAAAAAGTAATCTACGTTCAAATTTTATTAATTATTTTTATACAGCGAGACCAATTTTAACATATTTATGTCATCTACTCTAAAAGAAAAGAAGAGAATATTATCTCAGGATTTCCAGTGTCCCTGGCTGAAAACAATTCAGGTCATGAAAGTAAAAAATATTAATATACTTCAGTGTATTAATTTATGTCATCCAATTTTGCACCTGCCACATGCCTTTGACATATTTTACTGCAGCTACCTCATCTTCACTTATTTTACTGAGTAAACTGATGTCAGAGGGACTGCTCTGTCCAAGAGAGTGACATTAATTCACAGAAAAGCTATGACACAGAAGCTCCTTATCTCTTACTCCAGTACTCCCAGTCTCTCTATGCCTTTAAATTTCTTAGTAACTGCCATTCCCAAGATGTTTCTAATAACATTTGCAGGCAGTCATTTGAACTCTCAGCCAATTTAAATTCTATTAGTCTTCTGAGGAAAGGAGAAGTCAAGATTCTGACTTGGCATTATATAGATCCTGGTTCTGATACGAAATTTGTTGGGGGAAAAAATCAGAGTTTAGAACAAATCAATAGAAAATAAAATAATAAAATAAAAACCACCTCCTACTTACATAACTTGTTATAAAACAAAACTGAAAGCAAAAAAGCTGGCGAAATATAAGAATTATGTGCTTTGAAATGAGAATGGAGAGGTGAGAACCTATGAATTTGGGTAAAGAATAATTTTAAGTGTATTTGAGATTTGATTTTATTTGTGTGTGTGTGTGTGTGTGTGTGTGTGTGTGTGTACACCAATAAAACTTTATTTATAAACACAGACAGCAAGCCAGATTTGGCCCACAGGTTGTAATTTGTAAACTGCTGGTATAGATACTTGAAAGCTCTGATTTACAATCAGTAAAGTGAATGATTTTGTTCACTTTCCTTTGGGTATTATCATTCCTTTTTACTAGTTTCTAATGGTCCATCGTGATTTTCTTACTAATAAACTTGGGTAAGTCTAGGCTTTATTAGAGATAATCATTGGTCTAGTTATAATTTAGTTAATTTGGGTATTTGTAGTGCAGCCAATTTGAAAAACAGTATAAAGACATGTTACACTGACTTTGCCAGTAATGATACAATTTATAGATAATATATAAATGAAGTAAAATGTCCTTGCAATAGTAGATGATACAGATATTATCAAGATGCAACTATGACTGCTGTCATGATAACATCTAGAGATAACATATTTAAGTTCCATTGAGGTTAACTGTATCTCATAAAGTAACCTTCTCCTATGGTGAAATCAGCATCTTCAATGCCAACCTAGAACCAAGACTAATTGTTCTGTGGTACTAGATCATTTCTAGTGTATGACTCCCTAACATTCTAAAGGTTTCCTACAAAAAGTCTGTATGGATAAAACTCTTCCCAAGAAAATAAACAGTAACTGGTAAAAGACTCCAAAGGTTAATGATCTCACTGTAGAAGCTGAAAAACTGATATGATCATCAAAAATTAGGTCCTTACTTTGGCTGCCATAGTAAATCATATATCTCTTACCCTGGGTGTACAACTGACCTTTTTAAACTCCTTTGCCCAAGTAATTGTGGAAAATAAAATAGCCTTAGATTTTCTTCTGGAAAATCAGGGGAAATCTGCCCCCTTTATAATACTTTTTATCTTTTAAGAGGGATATATTTAACTATATCTCAAATAAGTCAGTCTAACAATAGTAAATAATTAGGTAATTTTTTTAGTTTCTATTTAGATAGTTTATTAATGAATTTAAACTCTTCAAATAAGTGTTCTTATCTTAGGTCTCAGGAAAGAAACATTTTGCACATTTTACAAGCTTTTATCACACAAAAAAGAAAAACTCATTTAAAAGAAACCCTCAGACTTTTAGAATCCTGGAATATAGGCAGATACGAGCAATGTAAACATTTAAGAAAATGTATCCCATTCTTTCATTCATTAAACTATATAAAAAGGTGTTGTTGTGACCAGCCCAAACATTCTAGATTGATGAGGGTACTTATTGTAGAAACCAGGACAAAAATAATGCTGATAGGATTCCAAAACAAACTGTTCTGATGATGTTTTCAAACATTACAAGGTTAAGATTCAGTAGAGGATATAACCATCCATTTTCATTTTTTTATAGTATATCGTCAAGTTGGTTTCCATATAACACCCAGTGCTCATCCCATCACGTGCCATCCTCCATATAATCATCCATTTTTACAAAATGAAATATCATCAGTAGACATGGAAGGGATCTGAAATACGAAAATGTACATTTAGCAAAAAACAAGTGCTGCTCTTTGAAAACTGTGATTCCAATTCAGAGACATACACACTCCAAAACATCATATACATACCTTTATGTATAAATAAATTCAACATTGGTCTCTATATGGCTGAACAGATAAAATATCGAGACGCATCTATATGCTTCCTACAAGAGACCTACTTTAGATGTAAAGACCTACAGACTGAAAGTGCAGGGGTGGAAAAAGATACCCCATGCAAGTGGAAACCGAAAGAAAAGCTATACTTCCATCAGACAAAACTGCCTTTAAAACAAAGACCATCATAAGAAACAAAGGGTGCTACATAACAATAAAGGGGTCAATCCCACAATATCATATATCATTTATAAATATTTATGCACTCAAACAGAAGCACCTAAATATATAAAGCAAATATTAACAGGCTTCAAGGGAGAAACTGACGGCAATAATAGAGAACTTTAAACCCCACATTAATTAATGGAAAGATCTTCCAGAAAGCAAATCAGCAAGGAAATATCAACCTTACATGACACATTAGACTAGAAGGACAGATTTATACAGAATATTCAATCCAAAAGCAACATAATACATATTTTTCTCAAGTGCACATGGAACATTCTCCAGGATAAATTATGTTAGGATACAAAACAAAGCTTGTAAATTTGAGAGGGCTCAAATATTATCAAGCATCATTTCCAACCACAATGGTATAAAACTAGAAATCAACTACATGAAGAAAACTAAAAAATGTACAAATATGTGGAGATTAAACATGCTACTGAAAAACTAGTAGGTCAAAAAAGAAATCATAAAAGAAAAAGTATCTTGAAGCAAATGAAAACAGAAATGGAACATATCAAAATTTATGCAATTCAGCAAAAGCAGTCCTAAGAAGGAAGTTCACAGTGATAAATGCCTATTTCAAGAAACATCAAAACTCTCAAATAAACAACCTAACTTTACAACTCAAGCATCTAGAAAAGAAGAAACAAAACTAAAGTTTGTACAAGGAAGGAAAAAAAAACTTTGGAGCAGAAAGAAATAAAGTCTAAAAAGACAATGCAAAAGATCAGTGCAACTAAAAGAGTTCTTTGAAAAGATGAACAAAATTGAAAAGCTTTCCTTGGACCCACCAAGTAAAAAAAAGACTGGATTCAAATAAGCAAAATAAAAAACTGAAAGAGCTGTTACAACTGAAATACAAAGGATCATTAAGAGATTGCCATAAACAATTATATAACAGCAAGTTGGACAATACAGAAGAAATGAATAGATTCGTAGAAACATACATCCTACCAAGAATGAATCATGAAGGGATAATCTACATCAACCAGTATCAAACAATAATCAGTAAGTAGGTTAAATCAGTAATCAAAACCTCCAAACAAAAATTCCAGACGAAACGGCTTCACTGGTGAATTCTACCAAACATTATAAGGAGAATTAGTACCAATCTTTCACAAACTCCTCCAAAAAAAGAGAAGAAAATCTTCCAAACTCATTTTACAAGGACAGCATTACCCTAATACCAAAACCAGACAAGGACACTACAAGAAAATTACCGGCCAATATCCCTGACAAACACAGATGCAAAAAAACTCAACCAAACAACAGCAAACTTAACTCAGCAGTACATTAAGAGAATTATACACCATGATCGACTGGAATTTTTTCCAGGGATGCAAGGATGGTTCAACATTTGCAAATTAGTCAATGTGACATATCACAATAACAAAATAAAGGATAAAAATTGTATGATCATCTCAACAGATGAAGAAAAAGCACTGACAAAAGTCAACATTGATCTTTGATTAAAAACTCTCTTCAAAGCTAGTATGGAGGGAATTACCCCAACATAATAGAAGCCATACAGGATAAGTCCACAGCTAACATCATACTCAATTGTGAAAAGCTGAAAGCTTTTCCTCGAAAATCAGGAAAAAGACACGGATACCCACTCTTGTCAATTTTATTCAATATTGTATTGGAAAGTTTGAGCCAGGACAAGCAGAAATAAAGAAATAAAAATGCATCCAAATTGGAAAGGAAGAAGTAAAACTTCCACTAATTGCATATGATTTGTTATGTATAAAAACCCTAAATAGACTCCATCAAAACACTATTAGAATAAACAAATTCAGTAATGTTGTAGAATACAAAATCAACACAAAAACTCAGTTTATTATTAATGTATAGAAACACAACAATCAGAAAGAGAAATTAAGAAAATCAATCTCATTTACAACTGTATCAAAAAAAAAAAAAAAAAAAACCTCTGAGGTGCCTGGGTGGCTCAGTTGGTTAAACATCCAACTCTTGATTTCAGCTCAGGTCATAATCTCAAGGTCCTGAGACCACCTGAGTATGGAGCCTGCTTGGAATATTCTCTCTCTCTCTCTCTCTCCCTCAAAATAAATAAATAAACACTTTAGGGGGAAAAAACACCTAGGAATAAATTTAACCAAGGAGATGAAAGACTTGTAAAATGAAAACTACCAAGACTTTAAGGAAAGAAATTAAAGAAAACATAAATAAATGAAAAGTTATTCCATGCTCAGGGACTAAAAAATATTGTTAAAATTTCCATACTACCCAAAGCAATCTACAGATTCAATGCAATCCCTATCAAAATTCCAATGGCACTTTTCACAGAAAGAGAACAAACAATCTAAAAATTTGTATGGAATAAAAAATAACTTTAAAAGCCAAAGAATCTTGAGAAAGAAGAACAAAGCTAGAAGCATCACGTTTCTTGATTTAAAATTATATTAAAAAGCTAAAATAATTAAAACAGTATCATGTTGGGATAAAAACATACACATAGATCAGTTGAACAAAGAGAAAGCCCAGAAAGAAACCCATGCATGTATGGTCAATGAACTCATGACAAAGGACCAAGAATATACAATGAGAAAAGGCCTTCAATAAATGGTGTTAGGAAAACTGGACAGTGATATACAAAAGATTGAAACTGGACTACCATCTTATACCATACACAAAATTATCTCAAAATATATTAAATACCTGAACTGAAGATCTGAAACCATAAAAGTACTAGATAAAAACAAAGGTAGTAAATTCCTTGATATAGGTCTTGGTAATAAATTTTTTTAATCTGACAATAAAAGTAAAAACAACGAAAGCCTAAACAAACAAGTAGGACTACATAAAACTAAAAATCTTCTGCACAACAAAGGAAACCTCAACAAAATGAAAAGGTAACCTTCCAAAAAGAAGAAAATATTTCCAAATCACAGATCTGTTAAAAGTTTAATATTCAAAATATATAAAGTATGTATATACTCAATAGCAAAAACCCCCAAATAATCCAATTAAAAAATGGACAGAAGATCTGAATAGACATTTTTTCAAAGACATACAGATGGGCAACAGGTACATTAAAAATGTTCAACATTAATCATCAGCTAAATGCAAATCAAAACCACAATGAGATACCAGTCAAAATGACTAGTATCAAAAAGATAAGAAATAACAAAGATGCGGAGAAAAGGAAATCCTTTTGCACTGCTGGTGGGAATGTGTATTGGTGTTAACTACCATGGAAAACAGTATGGAGGTTCCTCAAAAAATTAAAAACAGAAATATGATCCAGCCATTCCATTTCTGGATATTTATCTGAAAAAAAAAGAAAACACTAATCAAAAAAAATGTATGTATCTGTCTTTCTCTGACTGACCTATTTTGGGATGAGCACTGGGTGTTGTATGGAAGCTAACTTGACAATAAATTATATTTTTTTTAAAATGTATGCACCCCCATGTTCACTGTAGCATATTTACAATAGCCATGATATGGAAACAACCTAAGTGTCCATCAGTATGCAAATGGATACACAATTTACGCTATGTATATTCGATGCCATAATAAAGAATGAAATCTTGCCATTTGCAACAACATGGATGGACCTTGTAAGCTAAATTAAGGAAATCAAACAAAGACAAATAACATGATCTCTCTTACATGTGGAATCTAAAAAAAGCAAGCAAACAAGCAAAACAAACAAACAAACAAACAAACAAAAACAAAAACAACCAAGCTCATAGATTTAGGGAACAGATTGGGGGTTGCCAGAGGTGGAGAGTGGAGGGGTGAGAGAAACGGGTGAAAGGGGTCAAAGGGTAATAAGTAAGTAAGTAAATAAAAAATGCAATGAGGGGGGTCTTTAGTTGAAAAACAGGGGCAATCCCTTGCCAGTCAAAATTCTTATTTCTCAATAAAAGTCTTAATTTACTCTGTAGAGAAATTGCTCATAAACACATGGTATAAAAAAAAATGCAAGCAAAATCCAAGTGAATTTTTATAAGCTACTGATGACAATATTACAAAGGGAACTTTTTATTTAAGAAAAAATATTTTATGAAGCATTCCTACAGCAAAATGGCAGGGCAATTTTTTACAGTACAAATACACTTGAAAGTATACTTTATGAAGTATACTTTATACTTTATGAAGACCAGCAGCAACTTTAACAGCATGGATGCTGGATTCTTTCTTTTTGCTCTCATCTGTCTCTGTGTCTTTCTAAACACACACACACACACAGAAAAGTCTACTATTTACCATGAACCACATTAAGAAGTTAATGTCTAAATTACAATTTAGAAGATCTGCAAATGAGATAAAAAATCTCATCATTTTGTAACAAATAGAAATCAGACTTTTTAATTGAGTAAATACATTCTTGGACTTCATATGACCTGCATGCACGCACACACATTAGCCTTGAATATAAAATATACTGTTTGTAAATAGGCCATGACCAGAAAAATCTGAAGTCCTAAATAAAGATGTTTCATAATACAGTTCTAAACTTTTAGATTTTTTCATTAAGAAACTTTAGTATTTTTATCAAAGATATCTTAATATTTCAAGACATATCATGAAAAACAAGACCTATAACATCAAATTAAATGTTAAGACACTGTATCAAATTCATCTTTATATATCCAGGGCCTCGCAAAGAGTAGGAGTTCAATAAATACTTGCTTGTTGAATTAAACTGAGTAAGATAATATATTCCTATTAGCTTTCAGAGAAAAGTATCAATAGGTCACAGTAGGTCATAATCTATATATGAAATTCAATCCAATGATTATCATATAGAATTCCTCAAGAAAAAAAAAACTCTTGAAGAAAGTGAGCCCTCATATAGACTAAAAGACCTTCACAAACATCAAAGAAAATTATTTTTAGTCCCTTAACCTAACATATTGCTTTTAAAATGTTAATTATTTTATCTATATATGGAAAATGTCTTTTCAAAACACGAGAGACTCTTGAATACTGAAAACAAACTGAGCGGGGAAGGGGAAGGGGGAAAGGTAAAGTGGGGTGATGGTCTTGGTGGAGGTCACTTGTGGGGAAGAGCACTGGGTGTTATATGGAAACCAACCTGACAATAAACTATAAAGTTTAATAAAAAAAAAAAAAGAAAATGTCTTTGTTTAAATAAACAGGTCATCTACCTATTCCACATTAGAAATTTAAAATATCAGGTTATGCATCAGGGTTTTCACCTTCCTTTACCAGTTCATGCATGCGTTAGAGATTAAGGACCAATTCTGGTTGATTATTTGCAGGTCTTTACACAGCCTGTTACTTCCCAAATGACAGGACCTGACAACCAAAAGGATTCTGTCAAAGTTTACATTTTTTAGTCTGTATTACAAACATAATAAATACAACTTATAACTAAATTATTTATGTAATGTTTATTTTCTAATGCCTTTTTAAGTACATGTAACAAAACATTTTATTTAAATACAAACACATCAGCTCTCCAAACTGGCATCAAAGCTACCATAAACACGTATTTGGTTCTAGAGAAAATATACTGTGGTTGTACGCAACAAAGAATGCAGTTGTAGTAGAAAGTTAGATTGAATCTGATGCGCAGTTTTTACTCCACTGACTTAAATCAACCAAATTTAAACTCCATCTCATCGTGAGTAGTATTTATCTAATCTCATAGTGCTTAACAATTTTTACTCCAAAAGAGGTTGACTACTCATGTAGCAAATGTATGTTTCCAGGATACCAAATCATAAAAGACATACAGTATTAAAATGTTTAAACTACTATAAAAGGCCTGTAAATACCACAGTAGTTTCTTTACACTGAAGACTGTGGACCTAGTTCTTGGGAATTTGCAAGTTTGCAGCAATAATTCTTGCATTAAATTTTTGTGTCAATAAAAAATAATGAATTGGCAGCCAAAGCCTCTCTAATTGTGGCAGGATAATGGAAAGTCAGGGAAAGAGGACATGGAAGGATGTTAACTTAATATACAAATAATAGCCAAACAATGCCAGACTACACTATACACAGACTTCATAACTAGAATACAGAAAAATCACAGGAAATCGAGTTATCACAAGGAAAAAACAGCAATGATGAGAACTTTACAACCCATGTCCCTTGGAAAAAGCCACCAACTGGGTACAGGTGAATAGATTTCAATCCCCTCAGCCTGTGGGGCGGCTGGCTGGGGCTAGGGGTATTCACGATCCCCCTCGCCTGCTATCTCCTATCAGAAGCAACCTTTTATGCTTTTATATCCCATGGCCTACTAAATACTATCATTTTTACTTGTGCCATGATGTGAAAAAAGATTGAAAACCACAGGAAAGACACAACAAACTCTTACACCACAGCAGTCACACTGAGGAAGGGGATTTATTCTCAGGAGTGAAAAGTCTGTCACATTAAATTAAGATCCTTAATTGGACTGTTATTGGTATTATGGATTTGTTTGTAATTTCTAAATTTGTTTTGATTTCATAGTTTCATTAGATTTAAATTCATTACATTAAATATGGAGCAAGTTGCTATCTAGATTTTTTTGTTTGCACATAATTCAGTAATGTCAGCACAAAAACGCTATGGGTCCAAACTGGGGTCTACAAGGGCTTCTTTCCCCCCTTTTAATGGGATCTGTGCAAAACACAAGGTTGAAAAACACTTGGATTAGTGAGTCTGGGATTAGAGTATTCACTTGAAGCTCAGGTCTACCACATACAAACTTGGTGATCTTGGGTCACTTACCTTGACCTTAAACTTCCATTTCCTCACGTGTAAGGTTGGGATAATGACAGTTCTTATCCATGGAAGGGCCTTTGTGAGGATTCAGGTCTACAAAGTGATTAAGCCCAGTGCCTGGTATATAGTAACATTCGCAGGTAAGCAAAGAGAGTTGACTCTAGGATGCTAAAAGCCTGTTTCACATCTAACAAAGGCACACTTTTAGTTCCAGTTATTTAATCCATTTTAGATAAAAGACAATGGAAACCTGACTTTACATGTGTGACCATAATCCCTCGTTAAAGGGGGTAGGGGGCAGTTATTGCTTTAGAAGGACTCCTACCATTCTAAAAATACTGTCCCGCAGCTGTTTAAAATTTATTTTTTTAGACCATAGCACCACTGTTTGGTTGTTTCCAATTTCTAAACCACAAATAGTAAAAGTGTACTCAGTCTACTGCAAACATAAATAGCAAATGCACGCTTCAGCACTTTTTAAAGGATATGGAAATTGGCAACAAAAATGCAGTTCATGTTGAAAATTTATGACAGCCCTGCCATATTTCTTCAGAAATACAATCAGGTAAAAATTAGGAAGATCTCTACCAGCTGGGTGGTATTTTTATGTTTTTTTACTTATATTTTCACTAACTGAAAGACTTTCATTATGCAACTTCTGGCACTTGATAAAATAGAGCAATAGTACCTTTGCTAAAACCACAGTTTCTTTGGTTATGTTTAGCATTACACAAACATCTTTCACCTTAGATATCCTTTTGCATTAGAGTGTTTAATTTTACATTGACTGAAGGGAATTTCTTTTTACAGAATATTATGCTTTCTGGATATCATTAAGCAAAAGAATTGTATTTTCATAACTTCTCAAAAGGTTGTGTGTGTGTGCAATTATTAGGCATTTGGTTCCATGAAAATATTGTGAAAAGCACTGCTAAAAGATGAGAATAGGAAAGTGATTCGATTCGGGGCAACATGGAAAAGACTGATTTACTGTGATGTTATCAATCGAAAGAGAAAAAGTCCTGCTTTCGAAAATATATAAAAAGGAACAACATGGATTAAGTACCTCTTCCCTGATGCAGTTTATCTAAAATAACACATCCTCATCTTCCGAGGAGGAGAGGGAAAAGAAAAACATCCTGGTACAGAAGCTGAGATAAATAATTTTTACTGTGAAACTCCCCAATGGAGAAAAAGGTTTTGTCATTAGGGAGAATTCTTTAATACTCTGTTTCTCGTGACAGTGTTACAATTCCCACTGCTATATATGTACACTGGTTTTTAGGTACCAGTGGCTAGCAATACTGAAAGATTCCTTGTTAATCTGCTGATGTAATCAATAAAGTTGTTGAATCAGTACTGAGTGAACAAATGATTAAATAAATGTGGAGGAGAAAATGGCACTTGGTCATTTCAGATGCTTTTAACGAGCTTTTTTAAATGATTGATTCAAAAGTTGATGAGCTAGTAGTTCATAATAGGCTCTAAATACTTAAATGAATTGAAAAGAGAATAAGACTAACAAGGAATTTTGAATGGCTCCTGCTTTTCCTGGTGGTTCTTCTTTATACGCATTTTTACCAAGCATGCTTAACTAATAAACATTTTCAAAGATTCACTAAATATATCCTTGATGGGCTGGATGAAAAGTGTGTAAGTATCTTATAATATATGCTTTTAGGAAGCAGTAAAATAATATAGGGAAGAATCCAGATTAAAATATGCAATGTTAACAAAATTAAGGTAAACTAATGAAAAAGACAAGTTCTGGGATACCTGCAGAAAATTAACTGGCTACGTTATATTTTTTAGTTTACTAAAAAGAATAAGACAGCTAAGACTGTTTAACTATTATGCTTTGTATTTTTAAGGCCCTATTTATGTTATGTAAACAGAGCTCTTTTCCCATGTCTTGTAACAGGCACCTGATTTTTGCCAGATAATTGATTTTCTTTGAATTTACAAACCAGTAAGTAAGCTCACTGCTAAGCAAAATCTCAGAAAACACCAACTATGTATCACAAAATAAGAAACAAAAACATTTTCTTATCAACAGCATCTATTCAAACTGTGAACTTATAATAATAAAAGCATTCAGATTTAATTTCTTCCTACTTTAAATCCTGGTTGAATAAGACAAACTTGATACCACTGCACTACTGCATTTCTAGAAATTTTCTAAAAATCTCTCGAAGTTCTCAACTTATCTTTTATCTTATTTGCTGAACAAGATATCATTTGAAAGGTCCACTGCTTTGAACTGTCCATAAAATGATACTGAATCATACTTTGCCAAATCGTATTTTAAATGATACTTAGCCATATTTTCCTAAAATATGAGGTGGTCTAATCAATTTGAAGCCAGAAACAATGTAATACTTTTAAAATAGCTTTTCAAATTAGGAACATATATTCTAGTGATACAGTTTTCTGATTTGAAATAGGATCACTTTTATAAAAATTGAGTGTCATTTTGTATTCAGCAATAGAAAGAAAAAAGAGAATAAAGGTATAGATATCTGTCTCATCTGCTATAATCTAAGTTCTAAGATGGAAAGAAGAAATAAACATTAGCAGCTATTGGAACACACAAAGCTTGCAAGTTAAAACTAGAAAGTTTCCTCCTAATACTTTAAAATAGCTTTTGGTTAAATAAGTACTTTTTTAAAAATAATTAACTATAAAATACAGAGAGAAAAGATACCTAATATATTACAATAATTTGCTGAAATTTTCATGTGTGAAAACAAATCAAGTTTCAGAATTTGGGAATCACCACAACAATGAATCAATACGTCATCTACAATAACACTGACATAAAGAATTTCCACTTTGTAAGTAAGGTACAAAATAACTTAGATTCTGAGGAAGATTAGTTTGATTCTAAGTTAATTATAATAGCTGATGTGACTGGTTTTTGACCATGTAAAGAGCTATAACTTTTTAATTCCAGATACACAGTCTTTGAGTTACTCTTGGTTGTCACACTATTTGAAATTATAACATTTGGAACACTAATGTCAGTTATTAAAACAGTTACCTATTCTTTGTAGTAAATACATAAACTTCCAACCCTATTTTAAACTCTGAATAACATGGGACTAACTCATGTGATGAAGCGTATAGAAAAACCTAAGAGAATAGCTACAAACAGACTGATTATAACACTTTATTTCCTGTATTTTCACTTCCTTTACACATATTTGTGTTATTTTATAACATTTTAAACTCTTCCAAAAAGTAATAATGACACATCTACTCTTTGTCATCTCCAGAGATATGGGCTCCTTAAAATTAGAAACACAATTTTATATTTTAAAATGTATTACCCCAAAGATAATAAGATGCATCTGTTTAAAAAAAATATTTTGAATGTTGCTGTTATGTTGGATTAAGTTGTGTACACAGTTAATGAATACCTCTAATACAGAGTAAAGTCTATTTTTCCTTGCCAGGAAAAAAATTTCAGCTTAAGAAAGTGTAAACTATATTATCATACCATTACAAACTTAAGTTATATACAAATAATATAACCCAAGACCTACTCTGGTCATCTGAGGAACTACCAATTAAAGTACGAATCTTCACAGTTTTGCAGCACTTTACATAATTTTATGAAAAAATATATTTTTTGCACATTTATTCCTTAACCACATGAAATTCATTTCCTGGGCTTCTTGCAGTGAAAAAAGTCACTTGTTTTGGAGCACAGTGGGTATCAAAAATACTTGGTAATCCAATAGACTATTTTTCCTATATTATGGTCAGGCAACAAACCCCACGGAATACTGAAGATTGACATTTGTAGGTAATTCAATAGTTAGATGATGATTCTTCAGTAGTTTCACAGTGGCACAATTTTTCACATTACTTGAAACCACTGTTAAACCTATAACACATTTTCTGTTTCGCTATGGGTATTTTTTCTATCTTTAACCCTAAAAGGAATATCTTTTATCTGTCTGCAGTGCAAAAAGCATTCATAATTCAGAAATGTTTTCCTTTTTTGCAATGCATGACTTTGAACTCAAGATTTTTCAAAGATCAGTTAAACATGATGTTTCTTTAAGACCAGAGCCTTATTTATGTGAGTCTGTGGCTTAACTAACAGGAATTTTTCTGTTCCAGGGAAAGTCAGTCAGTTTGTATCTGAAATACCATAATCTAGTTTCAATCCATATAGACATCTGCATGGGAAGGCACTCAGTCAAATGTTACATCCCCCAGCAACCAAATAGACTGTAAGAGTAATTTCTCTACATCACAGACAAGAGAAAACCAGAAAGCAAAATGATGGGAGGAAATAAAATATTTGCAATTTTAAAAATAAGCGAGATCACAGCTATCATGTACATACACATCATGATACACATATATAAATGTTATACAACATTTATGTAACAGTCCATTTAATGTAATGTTTTCTATTTAATTCAAATATTTAATAAAACCCCAACATGTGAACACAGTGAGTGCCATTTAAATCAGATGCCACGGGCCTCAATATAGCAAGCATCTAGAAATTTGTTCTCTAATCATATTATGGTACAAAATATTGTCCACGTAATTACTATGTATATTTTATTGTCTACTTCTAAAAGTTACCAACATTAAATGACAGACCACCAGTGTGACATAAAAAAAATAAGTATGAATTAATGCACTAATGAAAAATGAGCCCACAATAAAAATGTCCGGTAAAATAGTTAAAGTAGAACCCATTTTGACTCTTTTTTTTTAATTAACAAACTTTCAAGATTCTAAAATCACATATTGAAGTGCAGCTAGTTAATAATCTCACATGCACAATATGCTATTAGCACTTATTACATGAAAGCTACTAGTGGTAATAAGCACTTTATTTTTTAACTTACTTAATGCTCAAAATACCTTTCACTTTATAAATGATGAAAATGATGCTCAGAGGGGTTAAGTAACTCACCTTAAGTCACAGTTATTAAGTGGTAGACAGTTTGGCTCTAAAATCCATGCTCTCATTCACTCATAAGCAGTAAAATATGACTTTTTAAAATCTGAAAAAAATGTCACTGACATAATGTCTGGATCAAATATGTAAATGATTATTATATGAGCATATGTAAATATCTTAAGCCTTATGAAGTTTTTAAACTTGTAACAAATGATCATTCTATATCTATCTTATTTATCTTCTACATACAAATGAACAAATAAAATTAGTGTTTACCTCAAGTTTGAATACTCGTGATGTGAATTAAACAGTCACATGTGCACATTTACACATAATCACATGTATACTACTTCCTTACGAGAACAGTAAGAATTTCAATACAACTGATGTTAAAAATCAAACATAAAATATTTTCTGATGATTAGTAACCTATAAAATAAAAATATATTAAACTGCATTTTACTATTTAATATTTACATGTAAAAAAGCAGTAATATAGGATTCATTTTACTTTTAATGTGAACTAAAAGTTAATCTTTTAACTGGCTCAATTATCCTCATTTTAAAAAACCAAAGGACCCAAATCACTGTGTTGTATGCCTGAAACTAATGTATGTCAATTACACCTCCACAAAAACAAATAAATAACATAAAAGACTAATAAGGGCCAGTCCAGAGTCTAATATAAGAATTGGTAAATGTAAATAATTTCGTTCAGCAACTTGCCAACTTAAAATGTTAAGAACCCACTTCTAATTGCTTACTTAGGTTGCTGTTCACCCAGGTAGACTTCTTACTTCTTTTCCAGTGAACGATGTTTGGTTAAATACAGGAAAAGTTATACCCTTAATGGAATGTGATTATCTATAATGAAAGTAAGTTATTTCAAAATTCCCATTTTGAAAAATAAATGGATATATCAACACACCCTATGATATTTATACAAACTTTAAAGTACTAGCTGGCTGAGAGTGAACAGAACATATAATCGGGATAATTTCATACCGTGCATACTCATACAGCATTTTTATTAGGCAGTATGGAATGGATTATAGTAAATGTATTTCACACATGCTATTTCTTATTCAAAAGGAAATACAGAATAGGATATAAAACAGCTCTAGCCAAATCTTCATTCAAATCCAACATTCATGGACGCCACTGTAATTGAAAGACATTTCCAAACAGATAGCTGTGGACCTCGTTTTCCTTTAAAATAATATGTCTTTCACATCTGTTCCAACTAAAACATTTATGTTCTTAAACTTTACCAAACTGTCTTATGCTTAGTTTTTAAAATATTGTAGTTTTATTTTGTTTTACTTTAATTTACAACTGGTTATGCTCATAAAATAGTTTAAATTGTCAAATTATGCTAACATGTTAAAAAAATATATAGTTTGCATACCTAATCAACATTTTACATCAGTTATTTCCAAAGTTTCAGAAACCTCACCTTTTTTTAAATTTTTTTTATATGTTTGTTTATTTTTGAGACAGAGAGAGACAGCGTGCGAGCAAGGGAGGGGCAGAGAGAGAGACACAGAATCCTAAACAGGCTCCAGGCTCTGAGCTGTCAGCACAGAACCTGACGCAGGGCTCCAACCCCCGAACCGTGAGATCATGACCTGAGCCGAAGTCAGACGCTCAACCGACTGAGCCACCCAGGCGCCCCAGAAACCTCACTTTTAACTGACCTTCATGCAACTCCTTAAAATGGTATAAAATACTTTGTCATTTTAAGATTAATGTAAATTAATATTTTAAATTGAATTTTTAGTTTTACTTTGAATATATCTTCCAAATTAGTCATTTAAAAAATCAGATGTCAAAATGAATACTATGAATTCTCAATATTGTGCTTTGCTTTTGAGCTACTAAATAATTACAAATTAAAAATAAATATAAACTATTAAAATATCATTTATTATAAAAATCTTTGACTTAATGATGATACTCCTTGAAACCTCTACAAAATTATAAGATTTCATATAATTATGAACTGAGCTAAAAGAAGTTTCAGATCCAGGGTATATTAAAAATAATTATAAGCAAAAGGATAAAGAGGAAAAAAAGAAGAAAGGAAATTATTAGTAAAGGCCTTGTATACCTCTTCATGAAGTATATTTAAAAAGCAAGAAATCTATAATAAAAATTTAAGATTACAATTTAAAATAAATTCAAAAGCATTTATAAAGTTGATTGAAACTTAATCAGAATGGTTTTTACCAATGATCTTTTGCATAAAGTTTAGGAAGACTGCCTAAATAATTTTATCCATAAGCCTTTCTTAATAGATATCTTCAAAAAATTCTGTAGACTACTGCCACTCCTCCCATCAAAATCCCTATTTTAAAATATATTTACTATTCAATTTAGAGTATTTACCTAGAAAAGTCAATAAGTTGCTCTCAACAATATAAATGCAGTATGTGTAGTAAATATAAAATTCCACTTAATGTACTGGAGAATGAATTAATACAAGAGAGGGGGTACTTGTACTTTTTACTCTTATTTTTCAGGTACAAACATTTAAACATAGAAGGACATTATAACATAAATTGGGTACACCCTATAAATGTATATACCTGCATATAAAAATAGCGAGAGAACAATTACAAAGCAACATTAAATATAAGACAGTTAAGATATAGATTATACACAAACACCAGTAAACTGTAAAGATAATATTAATCAAGGATTAGATTACTGGTGGCAGGCTCCAAGAAGGAGGTTTTGAACCACGATTTTGGAGGAAGGTTTCAGTTTCATTTAAAGCATAGAAAAGAGGTATTTTAAGTCATGGAAGAGATGGTGATGAACAAAGGCATTAAGGGGGCAGAACAAAAAATGACAAGTGAAGGCAACATAAAAACTAAAACAAAGGAGATATAGGCCATAAAGTTAATAAATGGCATTTACATTTATCCAAGTACTGAGATCAAAATCTGAGGTTAACATCTATGATATATGTTCTCTCCCTTACACTCTGTAGCTCTACAATCACCAATCTGCCTTAATTGAGCCTCCTAAACACATCTGGAATCAGTTTTCATCTCCAGTTCCCTAATAGCACCCCCCCCCCAGTGTTCAGACTGCATCTCATTTAAACCCCTTAGGTAGTCTCCCTATATCCCGTCGCCCCCAGCTCCATCTCACCCTGATGTGAAATCAATTATCTGCCAGGTTGGTCTGTCTGAAATGTAAATAAGCCCATGTTACCCCTCCCTAAAAAACTGTTCAGTTCTCAAAATAAAGCCTAGAATCTTTAGCGTGGCATGTGTACCTGGTCCTTAGTTTTATTTCCAGTTTCACCTTGCATCCCTCCAACCTCATGTGGAGCCTTCTGCTCTGCCCATGAAGAACCGCTCTCAGTTCCTCAGATGCAACCTGCTCTCTGTTTCTCTCTCTTCATCTCCAGGCAAGTTCAACTACAACTTTCCCAAGGAAGTCCTCCTTTGACCATCCCTCTCCTCAAACCCGTCAGACTAGGCTAGGTCTTCCTACAAACAGCTCAACTGGTTCTTCTCTATGGCAGCACATTTATAAGTATACTTACAATTATTTGACAATTTTTTATTACCTTTTAATAATGCCTTTCTCATAAAATCTGTAAGTTCCAGAGAGGAAATACTGTACCTTTTTTGTATTCTACCATTCCCGAGAACCTAGACAAGAGTCTGAAATAACAAATATTTGCTAACTGCTAAGGTAAGAAGACACAGGAAGATGTTGCCATCCAGGAGATTTGCAGGATATAAAAGACTCTCACGTCACCAATTACTCAATCTAGGAGAGCACTTGTAGATGATCTATCTACTTCAGTGGTTTCTGACTATCTTCCTCGGAGCCCTCGGAGAATGGACCAGAAAGCAAGATGTTGGTCCCATCTTCTACTCCTCTGCCTTTGCTCCAGCCATATCAGCTTCACTTTTATGTGTTTTTATATACTGGGGCTTCACATAGCGTTTCTTTTGGGGAAAAAAAAAAAAAGTTTGAAAACCTCTACACTGAATAATTTCCAAATCCTGACCCGCAGTCCATCCTTTCATATAAGATCCCTTCCTCCTGCTATCATTCCTAACATACCGATAGAAACCACTCTAGTAACCCTGCTAAACCCCCAAATCATCTTAATTTTCTGATTCCTTGACTCCTCCACATCTAACCAATTACCAGACTCTGTTCTTCCTTTCTCCCTTCTATCCCCTTTTCTCCATTTCCTCTACTGCCAGGCAAAAACAGACTCAAATCCTTTTTGTTCCTGGAATTACTATAGTAACTTCTTACGTGGCTTACTTAACTCCAATCTCCCCTTCCTTAATAACACCCATGTTGGGACCTTCTCATACAGTACTTTCATTGTATCCATAATAAAATCTTTGGTAGATTCCAGTTTAATATCGTAACAAAACCAAATGCCTCTCTCTGGCTTTTAAAATCCTCCTTCTACAAGCTTCCCAAACCACCTTTTCAACCTATTAGACTTCCTTCTTCTTTGATCACTTTTCTCAAAAGCACATCATAAACATTCAAGCAGGATGCTCTGCACCTCTCCTCTCTGCCTATCCAGACCACAGATCCAAAGCTGAATAGCCTAAGTTACCGAGGCATATCAGACATGGTAAAATAGAACTCCATGGCCCGAGTTTGACAAGTTTAAACTATAAGAATCACCTTCATATCTGCTGTATTCTCTGTCCTTCTTAAGTGCAGTAAGTCTTGACATAAACTCCCACAATTACACAACATTAAACTATTGAGATTATGAAAGACCTTAGATAACAGATAGCCCACAACCTGCACTTTACAGATGAGGAAGTGAAACTCAAAAAAGTAAGCAACTTGTTCAAGATCACACAGCTAAGTTAATGGTAGGCCAGGAACTAGACTACGAGTCTAGCTCAGCTCCTCTATTTCTTATAGTCCAGCTCTATGCCAACTATCCTGTATTCTGACAATTCTGAGATAGGACTCTAGACTCGGATTCCTAGAGTTTGAGTAAAGGTCACAAGGGCATACTTGAAAAACATTTTGATTCTCCATAATATTAATTTTTAGCTACTTGTCTTTCAGCTCCACAGAATATTAAGACTCATTTACTTAACAAATATTTACTGAGCACCTACCATGACCTGGGAATACAGCAGTGAACAAAACTGACTAAAATATCCAACTCTGTGAAGAATACACGTTAGTAGGGGAAACTGCTAATATATGAATGAATAAATAAATGAATAAATAAGTTAAATATTTACAGTATCAAACAATGATAGGCTTTTTAGAGAAAAATAAGGTAGGGAAGGGTATACCCTGTTGTTTAGAGATCCAAGAGATGAGAAGCAACCAACATCCCAAGGATGAGAAGAAGAGAAGAAAAACTAGAAAACTGAGGCTCTGCAAGGCAAGTGGATCAAGTCTTTTAAGAAGGAAGGTGATCAACTGTGTTAAATGCTATTGACAGATCAAGGAAGATGAACACTGAGAAGTGACCACTGGATCTAGTAATACAGATGTCACTGGCGACCCTGAGAAAAAGTTTTGGGTGAGTGATGAAAGCACAAATCTGAATGAAGTAAATTCAAGAGATAATGGAAAGATAACTGGAGACAGAGCAGACAACTCTAACTCTTTTGAGGAGTTCTGTAAAAAGGAGCAGGGTAACGGGATGGTAAATGGAGAGTGATGCGGGATTAAGACATTATTGTTGTTGCTGCTGTTAGTTACTTAAGGTGGGAGAAATTTGTGCAACTCGGTATGCTGTTGATCCAGTAGAAATGGGAAACACAAAGAAATTCTGGTGTAATGTCCTTGAGGAGGTGAGGAGAAGTAGAATCAAATGCATGTGTGGATGGATGGGTTGGCCTTAGATAGGAGTACAGATATTTCATCTATAGTAACAGAAAGTGAGCATAAATAAACAAGGTACAGATCTGGTGATGGCTACTTATATAAACTTTCTATTGAATAGTTATATGCTCTAAATGAAACAAGGAGCAAAATCAGCAACTGAGAGTGAGAATAAGGGAGAAGGTATGGAAGGTTTAAGGAGAAAGAAGCATGTATGAAATGGTTGTCCCAACATAATGAAAGAGTGAATGGACTAAAACAATGAAAGTTTGCAAAGGAGTGAAATTTGAGGGTGGTGGTCATTGTTTAAATTCGAGAAATCAGTACTGTTTCTTCAACACATTGACTTGTGCCTATGCAAGCACAGAGTAGGCAGAAAGTTAATCCAGGGAAGCGGGGAGAGAGAAGCCAAAGAACTGAGGAGGGAGAAAGGAGAACAAAAAAGAGAAGCTAAAGAGTTTAGTGTATCTGTATGATGATGATTATAATGAGAAACTATAGACTACAGGTGGGTAAAGGAGAGAGGTGAGAATTCACGAATGGTAAGAGAATGACAAAGTAGCCAAAGCAATGGATTTGTTGGTTTTGGGGCAGTAGAGAGGTGTGATGTAAACATAAACAATGGTGATCAAGAAGAGTGGGAGTCTTCAAACTGAGATTATAAAATGGTTGCTACTGATGATACTGAGATAAAAATGGAATCAGTAGCTATAGTAATATAAGGGACAAGATGTTTAGATCCAAAAAGTATCCATTTGTGATCTCAAATTTCTGACCAAATCCTCACACCTCTAATAACAGCCTCTAAACCTACATAAGCAGGAACTCCATCTGGACCATGTGTTTTTAAAAGTCCCACTCTGGTCCCCTTCTGGCCATGCCCATCCTTCTGGGGAAGAAGTCCATGAGAGAGACAAGAGGACTTGCTTGACCAAAGCCTGCATCCTCCTTTCTAGACTATGTTCCAGGTCCTAGGACCCTTAATTCTCTGATCCAGTGAATTCCAGTGATCACAGTGGAACCTATGTGTACTTCTTCTTCATGTCGTCCTTCCTGAGTACTGACTATCCTGCCAGTTTACGCACCCTTAAATCTGAGGGATATCCAAGTGGAGATACAAGGGTGGATGGAGTTTGAACATATAAGCTGGAGTATGCATATCTGTGCAAGCAAGGACCCTCATGATTGGGAGTGAGAACAGAGGGGAGTGGGCTAAAATTTGAACCCTTTGCCCAGAATCCACAGATATTTCCGTTAGACTGACACACCTCAGTCTACTCAGGTTTGCATTCCATTCAAATTATTCCATTCAAACTATTCTCTCCAAAGACACGAATAACCTCCTTTTCCCCAAACACAATGGTATTTATCACCTTTTACCTTATTTGATACTCCTGACAACTTCCAGTTTGCAAATCTTTCTTCCCAAGATTTTGGGAATCTCTTCTGGTATTATTGCCTATTCTCTGGTTACTCCTACTTCTCTTTCCCCAAATGATCCTTAAATATTGGTGTACCTTTGGAGTCTTCTATCCCGCTACAAATTCTCTCAGAGAAAACCATCCAGCACGATTGCCTCAGGTGCTATCCAAAAATCTAGAATTTGAAAACATTTCTCTTTAGTCCCTAAATCTTTTTAACCCATATTTTGACTGATTATTGGTTTATCAATTTTGGAAGTCCCAAACTATATCAAATACTACCTGCCTATGGGACACCTCGGTGGCTCGGTCAGTTAAAGCATCGGACTCTTGATTTCGGTTCAGGTCAGGTCATGATCAGGTTCATTGGATCGAGTCCCATGTTGGGCTCGGTGCTGAGCGTGGAGCCTGCTTAGGATTCTTTCTCTCCCTCTCTCTCTGCCTCTCCCCACCCCCGTGCGCACACGCTAACGTTTAAAAAAACAAATTCCACCTGCCTCAAACAGAAGATGCCAACACACCTGTTAAATCTGCAACTACTTTCACATTCCTTGCTTGACACTACCTCCCAAACCCAAAACTCATTCTAAACCTCTGAGCTCACATTTACACACTAAATCCCATTAATTATATTCGGTATGTTTCAAATTTTTGTACTTTTCTTCAATCCAACTGATGCCAACTTAGTATAACCCTTGGTATGTCTTACCTGGACTTTTGGGTACAGCCTTACAATTAGTCTCCTTGCCTCACAATCCATATGGAGCAACCAAAGCAATCATTCTGGAAACTGGGATCTTGAGCATTCCATTTCCCTAAAAATCCTTCAATACTCCTTATCACCTGTAACACTGCTCCCTGACCTTTATGGCCTTTATTTCATTAACAGCTGAAGTGATCAGTACCTCAGCACCATTGTTACTCATTCACATGCTCCAAGGTGGTAGGGCAAATTGATTAGGAAGATATGACCTATAAGTGAAGTCTATGTTCTAAGAAGTCATTCCACATTTGGCCTCTGTGTACTGTACCAGTCTCAGCCTCTAAATTACTGTACCAGTCTTATCTCTCTCTGCTCCTTATAATTCAGACTCTATGAAACAATTAGTCATTCTCTCTCATTGTATCTTCATGCCTTTATACAAGCATTTCCCTCAACATAGAATAATCTTCCTTACACTGTTTGCCAAGCAAGTTTGGTAAAACCTCCCTGTCATCTCTTATCACTTTTTTTTAAACACATCTTCCCTACCTAATAATGAGCTTCTTAAGGGAAAGGCCATGTTTCATTTCCCAGAATACAAGGATTTTAATTTGACAAATAAGGAGCCCCTGGGTGGCTCAGTCAGTGGAGCGTCCAACTCTTGATTTTGGCTCTGGTCATGATCCCAAGGTTGTGGGATAGAGCCCTGTGTCTGGCTCCACGATGAGCATGGAGCTTGTTTAAGATTCTCTCTCTTTCCCTCTGCCCCTTTCCCCAGCTTGCACACTCTCTCTCTAAAATAAAAACAAATATTTTTAAATTAAAAATATTTGACGAATAAAATCAGAATGAAATTCTTGCTTCTCATATGTATTCCATGTAATCATAATACCAGAAAGCATTAAGTTCATAATATTAGAGAAAAGGGGAATACAGCTACATATATGGAGAATAAAAACTATTGATTTATATAAATTACTTAACTATACACAGAATTATAACCTCGCAGGACTTTCAAGGACAAAGGGGATAATTATTCTTATTTTATGACTGGGGAAAGAAAAGCTAAGGAAAGTTAAGTGATTTGACAAGGTCACATATATGAATAAGTGGATACCATAACCTCATTCTCCAATTAAAATGCAATTAAATTTAAAATAAAAACATAACCCAAACTTGCAAGTGCTGGGAAATTTAAAAATACAATGCAAAATAAATGTTTCAAAGAAGAAACCATAATACTTATCAGAAAATATTTAGAACTGGGTGATACTGGAAACTGGTATGCCAAATATGATACAGTTATTTATAATAAGAAATACATACAGTTGATCCCAGTTCCCGGCAAGAAGCTCCTAAAACTCATGGAACTTCTGAAGTGATTAGGGAAATAAAGGTTTCATTTGTTATGGGGATGAGATGACAACTGGAAAGCCCCTAGGTAACCTAAGGATAGGCTGTTGCCAAGGGAACTAACCACAGGATTACAGGGCTGGAACTTTCAGTCCCACCCACTTAATTCCCCCACCTCTGCCAGGTAGGGAGAGAGCCTACAGATTGAGTCCAATCGCCAATAGCCAATGATTTAATCACTTGTGCCTATGTAATGAAGACGCCATAAACACCCAAAAGCACCAGGTTCAGAGAGCTTCCGGTTTGGTAAAGAGATGGAGATTCAGGGCAAGCGGTGCACTCCAAGAGCATGGACGCTTGCACCCCTCCCACATACCTTGTCCTGTGTGCCTGGCTACTCCTGAGTTATAAATTTTTATAATAAACTAGTAACCGAGTGATAAGCAAAATGCTTCTCTGAATTCTGTGAGCCACTCTAGCAAATTAACTGAACCGAAGGCAGGGGACTGTGGAAACCGTCTACAGCTGGCTAGTCAGAACCGTGGGTAATGACCTACACTTGCTACTGGCCTGTGAAGTGTGTATGGTGGGTGTGAGTCTTATAGGGCTTAGCCTTTAATCTGTGGTATCTGGTTTGGTGGTGTGGAAAAAAAAAATCAAACATCAGAATTGGTGTCAGACTCATACCAAAACATGTGGGATACAGCTAAAGCTATAAGGGGGAAAAGAAGCATAGGTTTTTGATTGATACAAAATATCATCGAGCCTGGTGTTTAATGTTGCAGAGGTAGAATGAGTCCAAAGAAAGGCAAAAAAAAAAAAAAAAAAAGAAACCATAATTGTAAAAACAATGAAATAGAAAACAGTGAAAAACAGTACCAACAAAGCTAAAAACTACTTCTTTTAAAATAGTTTACCCAAGATGTTGGGTAAGGAAAGAAAGACACCATAGAGGAATTGAAAAGACAGCAGAACCGCAAAGAGAAAAATCACTATAAATACCTTTACTGAGATAAATTTGAAAAGATGAATTGGATAGTTTCCTAAAAAATTGTAATTTAATAAAATGAATCCAAAAAAATAGTAAACCTAAATAGACCCAGGGCTATTTAAAAAAAAATCCAATTTGTAATTAAAAGAAAAACTGTCTCACTCCTCTGTACACACACACTCACAGACTCACACTCAGACAATTTTAGAGGTAGACAAGACCATCTACAATCAGATGATCTTGACCTAATAGTAATGGTTCAAGAGAGGAAATTAAGCGGAAATTACTCTTATCTGGTAAGAACTATAAATGGCTGTTTATAACAGAGACCCAACAAGGGAGACTTAAATACATAAGAGGCTGGCTGGTTTGCTTTCTTATGAGAGGTAGGTAAATGCTAGCATTGGTTTTAATGGGCTATATTAGTTTTCTATTGCTACTGAAATAAATTACCACAAACACGGTTGTATTATATTATAGCTCCAGAGGTCAGAAGTTTGAAATGGGTGTCACTGGACTAAAAATCAAGGTGTCAAGAGGACTGCAGTCCTTCTAGAAGCTCAAGTTGCCTTTTACAGATTCTAAAGCTGCCTATGGTACAGGGATGTGGAAAAACAGTGTAGCAACAGTTCATCAAAAAATTTAAAACAATTATCATATGACCCAGCAATTCGACTTGTCAGTATACCCCCATGATAACTGAATGCAGGAGCTCAAAAGAGGTATTTGTACACCAATGTTCATAGCTGTATTATTTTTAATAGCTAAAATGTGGAAGCAACCCAACTGTCCATCTAAAGATAAACAGATAAGCAAAATATGGAATACACATATACTGGAATATTATTCAGCCTTAAAATAAAAAGGAAATTCTGACATTTGCTATGACATGGACGAACTTTGAACTCATTATGCTAAGTGAAATAAGTCAGTCACAAAAAGACAAACAGTATTATAACTCCCTTACGTGAAGTCATATAAAGGAGTCAAAATCATAAGAGACCGAAAAAAGAATGGCGACTGCCATGTGCTGTGAGGAGAAGAGAACTGAAAATTACCATTTGATGGGTATAGAGTTTGTTTTGTAAGATTTAAAAAGTTGTGAAGATAGATGATGATGACAGTTGTACATTATGAATATATTTAGTACCACTGAACTGTACCCTTAAAAATGATTAAAATGGTAAATTTTATGCTATGTGGATTTTACGACAGCAAAAAAAAGGGGAGAATTAAATTATATATAATATATATATAATACATATTGTATATATATTCCAGTTTAGCCATACAAGTGACATTCTCCCCAATACTGTGAACCAAGACAGAAAGAGAAAACAATTCTGCTTGCCACACAGCTCAATTAGTACATGCCCTGAAGAGACAAAAGAATCTACCTTTGCTGCAGTATGACTCAGTTCCCTCATGTTTCGTTTAGCTTGAGTATTCTAACCACGCTAAGGATTTGAGAATTTAAGTATCATTTTTCCAAACAACAGGACGCCTAACAACAAGCATTCTGGTACTCATCTCACTCTAAAGTAAACCACCCTATAAAGAATACAGCATAGGGGTTTCTGGGTGGCTCAGCTGGTTAGCGTCTGACTTCGGCTCAGGTCATGATCTCACAGTTTGTGAGTTCAAGCCCCGCATCAGGCTCTGTGCTGACATCTCAGAGCTTGGTGCTGGCTTCAGATTCTGTGTCTCCCTCTCTCTCTGCCCCTCCCCTGCTCAGGCTCTGTCTCTCTCTCTCAAAAATAAATAAATATTAAAAAGTATATATATGCATATGTATATGTATATACTAATAATAAACATTATAAAAGTATATATATACTAATAAACATTAAAAGTATATACATATAAAGAATACAACATATATAACAAAATGGGTTAATATCTGTAACATATAAAATGCCACTTAAATTTAGTATTTAAAAAAACAATGTCTCAAAAGAATGATGAAATGTTTGAAATACACAGAACAATAAATATAAATGGCCAAAATCTTTGAAAAAATATTCAAATTCATTAAGATAAATGTAAATTGAATAAGCTATCATTCTACATTGGTAATGAAAAAAAAGACAGACACAATTGTTGGTAAAACTATAGGAAAACAAATATTCATAGTCATTGTTTTAATAAGAATGTAAACTAATACATTCATAAAACAATCTGATACTGTTAGTCATAAGTTTCAATGACCAATCCTGGTGAAACAGTGGTTTCACTTTTAGGTATATATCCTATGATAATAAGCTGAATAAATTATTAGGAACAAAGAATACATTAAATATTTGGTAAATATTTAAAAGCTGAAAACAATCTAAATGTCTACCAATAGAGACTGTCTACAATAAATAACAGAACTATGCTGACATGAGGATAATGAAAGAGACTTACATGTACTGACACAGAAAGATATCCACAACACACAATAAGTTTTTAAAAAGGTTGTATGCCTTTATTTTCAGAATAAAAATGGTTTTATTCATATTTCTTATTACAAAGATAATTCCAAACTCATACTGAATATGTGCATAATATAAAAAAGCTTAAAAAAGAAAAAAAAAGGAATCCTGAATCCTTTCAGCAAATAATCTTCTCAGTTCACTAGAATTTTTAAAATCCTACAAAAATTACTCCAAATTCAGAATGAAGATAATAGTATTTAGTACAAAATCATTATCATATTAACACAAAGATCTGGTTTTATTAAATGTTTTATTTATTTTTGAGAGAGAGAGAGAGAGAGAGAGAGAGAGAGAGAGAGAGAGAGAGAGAGTGCAAGTAGGCTAGAGGCAGAGAGAGAAGGGGACAGGGGATCCATAGTGCACTCTACACTGAGAGCAGAGACCCCAATGCAGGGCTTGAACTCATGAACCATGAGATCATCACCTGAGCCAAAGTTGGGTGCTCAACCAACTGAGCCACCCACGTGCCCCAACCCAAAGAAAGATCTTTTAAATGCTCATACAATAATCAATATACTATGGGGACCACTGAAAGCTGGTTCTAAAAAGGATTTTTTTTTCCAAAACAATTATTAATTTCATCATTCTCTGAATTATTTTTTTAAGTTTTTATTTAAATTCCAGTTAGTTAACCTACAGCATAATACTAGTTTCTGGTGTATAGTACAGTAATTCAACACTTCCATACAACACCCAGCACTCATCACAAGTGCGCTCCTTATCGCCCATTGCCTATTTAATGCTCTCCCCAATCTGGCCACATTTCTTCTGGTAACCATCAGTTTGCTCTGTATAGTTCAAAGTCTGTTTAAAGAGGATTTATTTCAAAGTCCTAAAATTCATTTAAATTTACATAATTTACTACTCAAAGTTAAAATTCAAGACAATTATGTACACAACTATGCTGATACAATAGCATTCAAAAGCCTTTTGAAATTATAAAGCTAGAAAAATGAAAAAAAAGTCAACAGACTGAAAGCAATTAACTCCAGGAAGAGATTATAAACAATAAAGCAATGTATAAATGAACAAGCATAGCTCACAGCTACAGTATCAAAAGATTTAGTGACCACCCAAGTACATAAGAGCTCAGAAGGAAGAAATGGGTTTTCTACAACACCTTATGAAACAAATTCAAATATCTGACCACACACATTCCCAATCCATGTAGTTACAGAGAGCGGAATAACAGGAAAAATAATATAAAAATGAAGAGAAAGTATAAATTATGCCATATGGAAAAGTGATTTGATTGACAGGATTCAAAAAAACAATAGTATAAAAGCAAATGAAAGGAATTCAGCATTACCTGAAAGAAATACAGAAAGTTTTGTCTAATGATTAACTTACCCTATTAATTTAAAACACTAAAAATGCACAAGCATTTAAATTTGGATCATATGTTCAATTTTAATATAAAGGCTAAATGTTATTCCATTCCAGACATTTGTGAATATGCAGAAAAAACACATTTGTAAGAACATGACTGGTAGTCAATAGTATCTGTTTACAAAACTGAACAGAAGTCACATGCTTTCACATAAAAGTTATCAACAACTTATATAATCCTCATTTATTTCAAACTACCAAAGTTAATATGTAACTATTTATAAAGTTAACAGCCAATGCTTCATATAGGTTATACTGTCAAAGTAAGAGAACTCCAGTTAATCTAAGCACAATTTTTTTCACATCTCAACTCAAAAATACTACTTTCTTTTATGATATGAATCAGTGGGGGGACAGTATAGATTAAGTATAAAATGTCTGTGTTGTTACCAAGATACTAATACTAATGTAGAAATCAGCACAGATAAATATACTAATCAGAGGATTAATTACAACACTTTGATTTTCCCTTAAAATTAAAAAAAAGTATGGCAAACAGATCTTACTGTCATTATTTCAAAGCCAAACAAATATAGTCTAATCAAACATGTTGTTACAACATTTTTTAGTCTAAAAATATTTTTGTCCATTCTCACAAATCACAAAGTATTTCATTTGTATAAGAAAAGGTTTTAATATTCTTCACACCACTAAAATATATAATGCCTTTAGAATATAGTACATTTACATTTACTTAAGAAACTTAATCTCATGAATAAATGAATTTGTCCTTGAAGACTGGCTAAAGAAACTTTGTCAAAAATAAAAGTAGTGAGGGGGAAAAAAAAGGAATCTCAGACCACAAGAAAGGAAGAAACAGGAAAATCAGAAATATGGGTATATACAATAAACTATCACTCCCCCAAGTTTTATAAATCATAATTGATAATTAGCACAAAACCATCTGGTAGTAAAGTTAATAATATTTTTAAAAGAGAAAGGTAAAACAACCTAAATAGAAATAAGGCATCTACATGTCACTTGAAGTGAAAAAAGGTTGAAATCAGTTGATTAAGAGAGCTTATATATATATATATCACAACATATCATATATATACAATAATCATAATAACCACTATTACAATTATACAAAGTTATATAACTTACACTCAAAAACACTATAAAACTTCAAAATATAGTTCCAGTACCCCATAGGAAAGCAAGTTAAAAGAAACGGAGGAGGGGCGCCTGGTGGCTCAGTAAGTTAAATGTCCACCTCTTGATTTTGGCTCAGGTCATGATCTCATGGCTCATGGGACCGAGTCCCGCTTCAGGCCCCGAGCTGGCAGTGTGGAGCCTGCTTGGGATTCTTCCTCTACCCCTCTTTCCCCCTCCCCCAGTCATGCACATGCTCTCTTGCCCTCTCACGCAAAAGAAATAAACATTAAAAAAAAAAAAAAAAAACAAAGAAATGAGAAATATGAAACTAAAAAAACAAAAAATAACATGGAAGACAAGCTATAGAACAAAAACAGTTAACATAAATAGAAATTAAAATAGCATGGTTTGGCAGAGTGGATAAAAATACATGAAAGTAATTCTATGAAAACCAAAGCTTGAAAAAGACATAATCAATAAAAAGCCAAAGTGGCTATACTATTATCAGATAAAGTAGATTTCAGAGCAAAAAAAATTACTAGAAACAAAGATAATCCATAATGATAAAAAAGAGCAATCCACTAGGAAGATATAACAATGCTACAAATGTTCACACACCACCAAAAAAGAAGAATCTCAAAATATATAAAGCAAAAACAGAGATGGAAAGAAAAACAGATATTATGCTTATAAATTTGACAATTTAGAAGAAAAAACTAATTCTTAAAAACCAAAAATTAACAAAACATAACCAAGATGAAATAGAGAATATGTCCTGTAACAAAGAAATTGAATTCAAAAGCTGCCTCACCCCCCAAAAAATATCTCCAGGCCTAACTGGTTTCAATAAAAAGTTCAAGCAAACATAAAAAAAAAAGTAATGTCAATTTTCATAATCCGTTTAAGAAAAAGAAGAGGAGGGAATGAATCTCATTTTATATGACTAATATTACCCTGACACTAAAACCAGATAAAAATAATACCAACAAAATGTAGATCATTTTTCCCATGAATATAGAGATAAAAAAATTAATGAAAGAAAAACCCTCACCAAAATATTAGTGAACCAAATCCAATTATGTATGTAAACAATTATACAAGATGATCAAGTGGGATTTATTCCAGGTACAAAAGGCTGGCTCAACACTTAAAAGATATCAATGAAATCCATTATTATCAACAGGCCAAAGAAGAAAAATAATATGATCATATCAAGTAAGACACAATAAATTTGACAAAATCCAAATTCATTTCATGATTAAAAATCAGGAATAAAAAGAAATTTCCTCAGCATGATAAAGAGTATCTATAAAAACTTAGACTGTACATGAAGATAAAAGACTATATTCTTTTTCCCTAAGATTAAAAACAAGGCCAAGATGTCCACTCTCATCACTCTTATTCAACATGCAATGGGAAGTTTTGGCTACTGCAAGAAAGCAAGAAAAAGAAACAAAAGACATATAAATTGGAAAGGAAAAAACAAGTGTCCCTATTTGCTGACAATATTATTTCCTACTAGAAAATCCCAAGGAATCTACAAAAAAAAACCTCCTAGAACTGAGTTCATTAAAATTAGAGGATACAAGGTAAACACACAAAAATAAAAAATCAAGCCATTTCTAAGTGGTAAAAGTGAATATGTGGCAATAGAAAGAAATTATCATCACTCCAAAGAACCTTAAATACTTAAATATAAACTTAAAACATGAACCAGAGCTACATTCTGAAAAGTATAAAACATTGATGAATGAAACCAAGGAAGACTCGAATAAATGGAGAGATAAATCATGTTTGTGGACTGAAAGACACAACATAATAAAAATGTCAGTTATCTCAAAATCAATCTATAGGTTTAATGCAATACCTATCAAAATCAAAGTAGGCTGTAGACATAAGGAATCAAAATGTATATTGTTAACACTAAAATAGATAAAACAGTCTTTAAAAAAGAAGAACAAAATTTTAAGAAGCTAACTCTTCATATTAAGGACTATATACAGTTACAGTAATCAAGACAGTGTGATACTAGTAAATGGAAAAACACATCGATCAATGGGATGTAACAGGAACCCAGATATCAACACCATCAAACAGAGCCTGCTGACTACTGACATAGCCACAAACGTAATTCAATACAATGGAAACAGTATAGTCTTTTCAACAAATGGTAATGGCATATTCAGACATGATAAGCAAAAAATTATACCTGAACATAACCCTCATGCTTTATTTAAACCTCACACTTTATATAAAAACTAACTCAAAATGGATCACAAACCTAAATGTAAAACATAAACATTTTTAAAAAACTGAAAATCTTCAGGATCTAGGGCTAGGTTTGACACCAAAAGTACAATCCACAAAAGGAAATGTGATTACATGGGACATCATGAAATTCCCTTTTGCTCTATTAAAGACTCTATTTAAGAGAATGAAAAGGCAAGGAACAAAAAAGTGTAAGAAAAGTATTTGTGAACCACATATCTGACAAAAGACTAGAACATACATTTATAAAGAACTCTCAAAGCTCAAACAGTAACACAACAAACAATCCAATTAGAAAATAGCAAAAGGCATGTGGTAGACACTTCACAGAAAAGGATATACAGACGGCGAATCAGCACATGAATAGTGTTCAATACATTAACCATCAGGGAAACATGAACATATATAAGACTATCACTACATACCTCTCGAAATGTCTAAAATAAAAACAGTAGCAATACGAAGGCTAGAGAGGATACAGAGAAAATAAGTCACTCATACAGAGTTGGTGACCATTTAAAACCATATAGATACTCTGGAAAGAGTTTACAGATTTCTTTAAAAAGAAATACGTAATTACGATATGACCTAGCAATTATGCAGTTGGGTATTTATTTCAGAGAAATTAAAACTAAAGTGCACATAAAATCCTGTATACAAATGGTCACAGAGGCCTTATTCATAAGAACCAAAAACTGGAAAAAAAAAAAAAAAAACAGATGTCCTCCAATAGGGAATATTCCACAAACTGTGGTATAGCCACACCAGGGAATACTATTCTGCTATAAAGAACAGCGAATTATTAATATACATGCAACAATCTGAATGACTTGAACAACTTGGAATGACTCTCCATGGAATTACGCGGCATGAAAAAGCCAATACCAAAAAGATGACATACCACAGAAATCCACTTAACTTTCCTAAAATGTAAAAATTATAAAAATAAAAAAGAGATTGGCACTTGGCAGGAGATAAGGATGGGGGCAGCAAACAGGGGAGGGGGCTACAAAAAGGCAACCCGAGGAATTTTATCAATGTCAATATCCTGATCATGATTGTGTACTACATTTTTGTGTACTATAGTTTTGTAAGATGTAACCACTGAGAGAAACATGGTAAAGTATAAACAGCATCTCTCTGTATTATTTTTTACAACTGCGTATGAATCGGCAACTATATCAAAATAAAAAGTGTAATTTTAAAGAAACAGCAAACTGGAAACAAGACAATATAGTATTGCAAAAGTCCAATAAGGTCTGTACACTAACTTTCTATATAACTAACAATTCCAATCAGAATATCAGAATCATAAAATGAGAATATCATTTATAATACTAATTTTTTTCTTAATTAGATAAACCATGCCCTATAAAGCTCCTATACTTTACATTGAATAAATGATAATAAACTTATTAATTTTATATATATGATCAATTTATCTCTCCCTCTTACAATATAAATAAAGCTAAGTTGTAGGTGATCTCAAATTTTAGCAAATTCTGAATAAGTGGAGTATAAATTAACAAGTATTTTTAATGTAACCTTAAAAATGCATTTATGGCAATTACTGCACAAATATATTAATATAATCAAAGTTGGAATTATTTTAAGAACTTACTTTAAAGCTCAAAATTCCATGTTTATTTTAAATTTCTTTTTTTTAATGTTTATTTATTTATTTTGAGAGACAGAGACAGAGAGAGAAGAAGAGAGAGAATCCCAAGCAGCCTCCACACTGTCAGCACAGAGCCCAATATGGCGCTCGATCCCATGAACCATTAGATCATGACCTGAGCCAAAATCAAGAGTCAGATGCTTAACTGACAGAGCCACCCAGGCTCCCCTTATTTTAAATTTCTTAATCAAAAACATTACTATAACTTTAATTTAATTAAATTGCAAGTTACAATGTTATACATGACATACTTACTGAGATTAAATGACATAAATCATAATAAATTATGAAGTATCTGAATTGAAGTGTATTAAATATACATAATAAATTTAGGTTTTACAACTGATAATCTAACAAAAACAAATTTAATGAATTAAATTCCACAAAGAATCAAAAGTGGTGTTTTTTCCATTAGAATTCATTCCCAGAATTAAAAATCAAACATGATGCATCACCAAACACCAACATACCTCATTTCACTGCGGTAGCTTTACTGCACATACTGCATTTTTCACAAACAAGATTTGTTGCAAAACTGCATCCAGCAAATCTATCGGCATCATTTTTCTAAAAGCATTTTCTCACTTTGTGTCTATCACATTTTGGTAATTCAAACCTCTTCATCATTATTATATTTGTTACGGTGATCTGTGATCAGTGACTGCAACTCACAAACAGCTCAGATGATTTTAGTAATACAGTAATGAATCGTTTTTAACAATAAAGTATTTTTTCACTAAGGTATGTATTTTTCAGACATAATGCTATTACACATTTAACATGCTACAGAATACCGTAAACATAACTGTTATATGCACAGGGAAACCAAAAAAAGAAAATCATTTGCCTCGCTCTATTGTGCTCTTTGCTTTATTGTGGTGGTATGGAACAAAACCACCAGTATCTCCAAGGTACGCCTGTAAAATGGAAACATGTCATCTTAAAATTAATCAACATCATTCTTACCATTCACTGTTTCTGAAGCTTTCCTGTCTCCATTGTATAGTTTACTGAAAGATGTCGTTACCCATATGTAAGTACTCCTCCTAAGTAGCATGAAATTCTCTCAATGGGATTATTAAAGGATCGACAGTACTTCATGGTTTGAGCAGAACAAACTATGACATGCTAAAAGAATGTTTCTCTCTGTGTGGTTCTGCCACCACCCACACACAGAGTTTACTATTAAAAAGAAAAAGTACTGGCATTTGACACTGTATATCATCTTAGTACCAATTAATCTCAAAAAAATTAAACCTCGATATGTTATTATCATTTGACAAGAAGACACACAGGGATATAACAGGTCATTTAAAACTATACCAAACAGATTTTATACAGCATTAATAAAGGCAACAGAATTTATTACACTATCATTAACATTACAATAAATTTTGAATGAGGAAACAGCAAATAAACTACTTACAATTATGTACATTTTGAACATACACAACTTCCTACCTATTTATTCTTTTAACAATCTACACCGTGAGATGGGATTTGTATGTTCTTACTAACAAGTAAAACACCTAACCCATTTAATCTACATTTTATGGAATTTCTTATATGCCTTCATTTTCAAGGTTCAGTTTCAATACCAAAGCATACAGACAGCTATTATATCATATTGTCAGTATTGACCCCATCTGTGACCTCTACTAAATTTCTTAACATTTATTAAAATTAAGACTTAAAAATGTTTCTATCTTTATTTCACATATGGAGAGATTAGCTGGTTGGAATTTACTGATCTCTCTTCTTCTTCTATATACCTCTTCCTCATCACTGAGTAGGTGGTTAACTAGTATAATTTTTTTCAACCCTTATAATGTCTTGAAAGCCCTTTATAAAGAATGCATAATAAAAATCCTGTTTTTAACAGAAATCACTTGGGAGTTAAAGATACAATTTCAGTAAATTTCATTCTCATCACAAATAAATTATGTAGGAAAACTTCACAATACCCAGCCACATGTCAGACACATTCCCAAAAAACACAAAGACATACAGCCTTCACCCGCCCCCCGACCTTCCCCCACAGTCATGGTGGTTTATCAGTAACACTAAAATACACAACTAAACCCGTCCTTATTCTATGTTAACAGGTGACTAGCACGAAGCAAAATGTTTAGCACAATTGGGAAAGGATTATAAAATCATTAAAGATAAAATAATTCACCTAAACACTGTCAGCCTTACAAGACTTCAGTATATCAATGTGATCTTTGGATATGTAAAAGTATGAGATTTATTGAGCACTTACAGGTGCTGTGCCCCTTCCATGTATTAATTAAATTTATCCTCTCAATAATCCTACATATTATTTCTATAATGTACAACAGATATAGCAAATCCAGCAAATAATGATATCTTTGAGTTGAGTGTATTAAAACTATAAATTTTGTTTCAGAAAAATATTTCTATTTTAATGCAGCTAATGGTTTTAAATAGTTTCCTGCGATCTTTGGGTATACACTATCAATCTATATATTTTACATATATAAACTTGTTTATTCAAATACAGGAAAAAAATAAATTGTAAGTCTGCATGATGGCTGAATATGCTGGTAAAACAGGTTTATTAAATTTTCAAATTTGTAATTTCTGTAGTGACTTTTGGTTTATGAAGTGAAAGAATACTGAAAATACTCTCCTTACACTACCATCAAGCCTATTTAACAGAAAAGGAAACAGTGGAAGAAAACTCCCATTAAAAAGAGAGCAATCTGAGAACCAAGGACAGTTCAACTTTCTCTATCCACATAGTTAGTTACTCCCAGAATCCAAAGCTCCTGCAACATAAAAATAGGTTCATACTATTATCACACTTAAAGGGCAATTCAATAATTAAGGAGACAACGACGATGTCTTTATAGCAGAAGAATTTCTAGAATTAAAATAATTTAGAAAAAGAATTTATACTAGATATCCTATGAAAAAAACTCTCAGAAACCCAGTATTTGTAATGTATTAATTAATCAGATGAATCCCTTAATCCTATGAAGTTTGTGCGCTTACCCCTTCACAACTGTATTTCACTTATTTATTTCAATTTTAGATCACAGCCTTAAAAATATGTAAATGATTATAATAAAAAAATAAAAATTCACGCATTTTCAATTAGCTTTTTCTGCTAGTTTTAGACAGGTTCCAAGGTTCCCTCCTCCCAAAATATCTATATTTGGGTTTCATTTTCCATTTTATGTTTCAAATGTGAAACTTCTATATTAAGAAGAGATAGATGAACTGAACACCTGTTGCATTCCCAGAACACAGCAGGTTTTCCAGAAGATAGGATACCCAGAGCTACTGGACAGCTTTATGCTATGAACAATGAGAGACAAAGGTAGGAAATTTAAAACATGGTACTGGCTACTTCACTGAGCAACTCAACACTAACTATTCCTCACCCTAACATTCTGTCTGCAAAGACGAGTAAGAAAACACACTAAATTTATAAAGCACTTAGAGTAATACAGCTAATGTTTTCAGATGGGATGGTGGAAGTCAGTGGGAGAGAGAACTATATTCCAAAAAAGTAAGAAATCTTTTTTACCAAAATAAGAAGGATGAGGAAGAAAAGACTAAAGCAGAATAAAGTGTCTATACACTCAAAGTACATAATAAACTTTTGACAATTTGAAAACACACAGTAACAGCGATGCCATGGCAATAGGGCATATGAAGGAGTAATGCCTATAATTGAATTGTCTTCCAGCTGGTCTTGAAGTGAAACCGTAAGTGAAAAGAGTTTGCTTTCATTATTTTCCATTCACCTTCTGTGATGGTTAATTTTATGTGTCACCTTGACTGTGCTGGGGAATGCCCAGATATTTCAAAATAATTCGCGATGTTTCTCTGAAGGTGTTGTTGGATAATAAGCGACACTTAAATCGGTAGACTAAAAACAAGCAGATTGCCCACCACAATGTAGGCAGGCCTCATGCTCCTAAGCAGGTGAAGGCCCAAGAGGCCTGTGAGGAATAGAGAACTCTCCCACCTAATAGGCTTTGAGTGTAGATGGGCCCTTCCCGCCTAACGGGCTTCAGACTGAAACCTCAGCTGCTCCTGGTTCTCCAGCAGCTTCCAACCTTACTTGTCAGCCTCCATAATCACCTGAGCCAATTCCTTAGACTAGAACTCTTCATACATATTTGTGTGTGTATGTGTGTGTGTGTGTGTGTGTGTGCGCGCGTCTCTCTCTGTCTCTCTCTGTCTCTCTCACACACACACACACACACACACACACACTTGCTTCTATTTCTCTGGAGAACCCTAATACATCTTCCAAAAATAGATTCTTTATAATCAATTTACCAACAGGCTGAGATTACAACACCGTCAAGAGAATAATTCTGCACAAAACCATTTTATTTACATTAATGAATTAAGCACTCTAAATATGCTATGATGAATACTAACATCGAAAATAATCATGTTAAACAAGTATTTTTATTTTTAAAGGGGTGGGCGCCTGGATGGCTCAGGCGGTTAGGCATCCGACTTTGGCTCAAGTCATGATCTCACAGTTCATGGGATCAAGCCCCAGGTTGGGCTCTGTGCCGACAGCTCAGAGCCTGGAGCCTGCTTCGGATTCTGCATCTCCCTCTCTCTCTGCCCCTCCCCTGCTCATGCTCTGTCTGTCTCTCTCTCTCTCTCAAAAATAAAATACAACATTTAAAAAATTTTTAAATAATCATATGTAAAATCAAAATCATGACCTCCTGTTATATAAAAGTTGTGATTTTTAAAAGAAAATATGCTATTTTTGGTTTCATTTTTTAATTATTTTTATTTATTATTCCAATAATCATTTTCACTGAAGTAACTTTTTTTTTTTGTAATTAACTTCTTGGGACTCTGTATCAATGCTGTAGCTAAAAGCCTTTAAACTCATTATATTTCCCAGGAGAACTATAAATCAGCTTACACTAAAAGAGCAGTTTTCTGATTTAGCTGGGTTTTTCATTCTGAGAGGTAATACTGCCTCCTTAGCATGTAATACACAGAATGAGATATGAGCCATGCATTCTGCTACATCAAAATTCCACAACAAAAATATATTTGACATGTACTGAGTACTATGTTCCAGAAATAGCATTCTAAATATTTTATATATATTATGTCATTTAATCTTTCCCAACAGCCTTCTTACCATTGATAGCATTATCAGCCACATTTTGAAGATGAGAAAACTGAGGCCCAGTGACCTCAACTATTCTAAGAACACACAAACAGTAAGTGGCTAAACCTCCATCCAAATCCCAGACTGATGGTAGGTCCACATGGTTCCCCAGTGCTACAGTGTAGCAGCAGCTACCCTAAGGGAGAATAGACTACCTTCCTGTAAATCTTTTAGAAGAATATGGCTGAAACCATAAATTACATTCCAAACAGTTTCCCTTTACTGTGAGATTCAGACACATTACTAAAAACAAATTACATGAACTCAGTCTCAAAGTCTTATTATTCAAAAAATTGTTGAGCAGTAAGTCCTTGGAAGGTATTCACTACATATGTACCAAATGCTAAATCAACTATGATGTTGTAACAGGTATTCTCTTTTTAAAGCTATAAAGTCCCTAAATGTTTTCTTTTAAACTGTCACCTATGTATATTAAATTCTTGAATAAAATGCATTCATGAGTAAATAATCTTTATTTGTTCAGTTTTTTTAATTATCTAATCCTTTGGTAAGCCACATCAACATGGTTGGAAAAAAACTTCAATTTCTTATTTTTTACTAGGCTGAATACTTATTTTCAAGGTAAAAAATTATCAACATTTTTTAAGTCTTTGGTGGAAATATAATATTTTGTTTTCTTTGTTTACCTAATTTAATCACTACCCCTACAGCATTACAATTTAAAATTATTATACTTGAAGACTTTGAAAGTATAAACAAATTATAGCTAAGTATCAAGTTACTACACCTTTATTTTCAATTTATAATTTTCTTCAGCTAAATGACAAGTTCTCCAAGGAGATCTCTGTTGATTGGAGACTCCTCTAGGGTATAATGGATTTGTAAAAATAGTCTCAAGCTCTTAAAACCCCTAGAAATACTTCAATATGATACAAAGCCCTTCTTAATAAAAATAGAACAGCCAAATAAGTCAGGCATCATACAAAATTTGCACTAATCTCCCCAATGTGAAAATATCTCCCTTGGGAATTTTTCTCCAGATTTTAAAAAAAGGACACAGAAATTATCTTCGATTAGAAAAAGAGAAGAGGAAGCAATTAAAATTAACACAAGGAAGAAAGCCTGTAACAAAGATCATCAAAGGTTTTATATATAATTACAAATAAAATATTTTAAATTGCTGTAAAGGGATAAAATCATACACACACACACACACACACACACACACAGCTGAAACAGATTCTTCTGAGTCAATAAAGGAATTTTAATGAGCCTATATTTTAAACTGAATAGCTAAAAATTAAAAATTCCTACTTAAAAATATTTATGAATAATTGTAATATCTACAAAATTTAAATTGATAGAAAAACAAATTGTATCATATCCTCCATAAATGTGTCTTCCTTTCCACCAGAAGTACCAAAAACCAGAATAAATTCTCTTATGAAACCTTGAACACTCAGGTAGCACTACTGAGAAACAAGCTTGTAGATACTAACCCAAATATTATTAGGGAAAAGGAGTAACTTCTTAGAAATAATAATTTATTTTTAATTTTTGAGGAACCACCACACTGTTTTCCACAGCAACTGCACCATTTTACATTCCTATCAGCAGTGCACAAACATTCCAATTTCTCCACATCCTCGCAGAGGTTTGTTATTTTGTGTTTTGGGGTTTTTTTTTGTTGTTTTTGTTATTTTTTGGATAATAGTCATCCTCATGGGTATGAAGTGGTATCTTACTGTGGTTTTGATTTGCCATTTCTCTGATGATTAATGATGTTGAGCATCTTTTCATACTCTTATTGGCCATTTCTACATCTTTTTGGAAGAAATGTCTATTCAAGTCCTTTGCCCTTTTTTTAAATGGATTGCTTTTTTTCTTTGTTGTTGAGTTGTAGGAATTCTTAATAAAGTCTGGATATTAACTCCTTATCATATATATGACTTGCAAATATTTTCTTCCACTCTGTGGGGTGACTTTACATTCTCCTGTGTTCCTTGATGCACAAAAGTTTTAAATTTCATAAAGTCCAATTCATCTATTTTTTCTTTTGTTTCCTCTGCTTTGGGTGTCAATATGCAAGAAATCATTGCCAAATTCAATGCCATTGTCAATGATTTCCCCGTTTCCTTCTAAGAGTTTCATAGTTTTAGTTCCTACATTTAAGGTCTGTGACCAATACAAGTGAACTTCTGAAACACAATCATTCACAAGTAGGAAACCACCATTAACTTCCAAACTAATAAACACTGTATTAACCTAAACTATAAAGTGGTTTATACTGAAACCCCATTATAATGGACTCTGTTATAGCACAAAGTGTTTCATTGTGAGGGCAAGGCTGGAAGAAAGAGATCAACCTGTCTAAACACAATAAAATAAGTAAAGTTCAGGCAAGAAAACAGACCATAACACGATTTACACTTCTCATCAATTTGTCTATCCCTACAGTACAATGGCTCCAAATCACCTTCCTGTATGGAAGATCCAGAAGCGTGGTATTCCCATTGTGACCTCTTTTGATGATAAAGTATGACAACTAAGACAGGGTAAAACAGATATTCAAGATATAACATTCAGCAAAAAATGTAAACTTTTCTGTTTGAGAAATTTCAGGTAATTTTTTCAAAAAGATTATTTCATCACCAAAGGGAACTATGTTAAAGTGATAAGCTGACATGAAAATATTATCTAAATAATTTTTTCTTATAAGTATCTAAGATCAGAACAGGAAACCTTACAACTAGGTTAGAATTACTGGTTACATGGTTAATTTTCTCCAAATTATGAAATGCATTTACGCTTAAGAATAAAGAAATCATATTTACTCCTACCGGGATATAAAGATAAAAAGTAAAGTGAATTTTAAAAAAAAAGGAAAATATGATGCTACTATTTGCTGTGAAACCGAACACTGAATTTAGATCTCAGCCTCCACCACCACTATCACCATGTAGTTCAGGAAGGAAATGTGTTACAGTAAAAAGAACAAACAGTCATAAGATGTGGATACTTTTCCTAACTCTGTCTCTACTCATTCTCTTTAATTTTCAAAACAGTGATGAAATGTGATTATCTCAAATGTCCCCTCCAACTCTAAAACATCTATGATTATTTTAAACTGGCATTGAGCAAGAACTCCCAGATATGCAAGGCTGCACTGTCCAGGGAATGAATGCAGACAATTCGTTTAATTTTATTTCATTCATTCATTCACTCAATCATTCAATAAATACTTAAGGAACTTCTACCATGTGCCAAGAGCTGTTCGAACCACTAGGAATTACATACAAAGTTTCCATTCTTGGGAAGCTTACACACTAGTGTTAAAGATAGGAAATAAACAAAAGGACAAAAAACATATGTTGCTAAATAGCATTCTATATAATGATAACTGCTATTAAAGAAAATAAAGGGGTAAGAGAATAAAGAGTTGTGAAGGGAGGGGAAAATGTTTTAGATGGTCTGAGGTAGAAATGTGATTGTTATGTTTAAGAAACAGTTAAAAAGACAGCGTGGCTAAAATGGTATGAGCACAGGCAAGACAGGCAGGAGGTAGATCTCAAGGGAAACAGGATCAGCTCATGAAAGATATTGTAAGAAGTTTGATTTTTACAGTGAGTCAAACAGGAAGCCACTAAAATATTTCTGAGTATAGGAATGAAAGAAAAAGGTTTACCAGTTTACATTCCCACCAACAGTGTAGGAGGGTACCCGTTTCTCCACATCCTCGCCAGCATCTATAGTCTCTTGAGTTGTTCATTTTAGCCACTCTGACTGGCGTGAGGTGGTATCTCAGTGTGGTTTTGATTTGTA